>JARUHQ010000023.1:8302169-8917421 GCA_029955515.1 Chrysomela aeneicollis
CAGACCTTCTTCTTGACAACCTTTCCCCCTATTCGAAGAGATTATTTCTGAACTTGTCCAACAGTTTACCTCGCAATAAAGTTGTATTCCTCTGGTTTCAAACTACTGAAAAATATAATATATATATAATATATATATATATATATATATATCATTCACAACTCCATGTAGGTACAATGTGAGAGATAATCTGACTTAGCACAATGTATGAATATTATATTTTTTCAAATCTGGGTTCACATTCTTACTACTGAATTCATTTTCCTTGGATCGAAATTTGATGAAACAATGCAAAAATATGTTAGGTATAATATGCAATATCAAAATACCTAAGATGTCTACAAGATCAAGAAGGTCTTTTCCACTGTTCAATCAGTGTTTGGACAAATTTAAACGTTCATCCACACATAGGTACCCAACCCCAATTTTCACTCACTATGCCGATCCTGGTTATTCAAGTTTTTCACGAATTATCAGTTTTCGAGATGATATAGCTACGTTAATTGATTGGATACACAATAATACCTACCCAAGAATGAACGTCGATAAGATATAGGCATGTAACTTACCTCTAAAAGTGGTAATTATATCCTCAGATATCTCCTAAGACCTCAGTTTTTCTTTCATGGTAAGCCAATATTCCTATGCCAGAAAAATAGGTTGAACTGGTTGAACAATGATGAATGCACGACAAGAGCACCGAAACAACACACTCAAACCGTTTGGCAACATTCTCGGCTCGAAGGGATCGCAATTATATTCAAGAAAATGTTATGGTCAATCCAAAGAAACTTTCTCAGAGATTTACTTATTCAGAGATTGATTGTCTTGTTAATCTCGTTATTGAAGAAAATGCTACATATGCTATTTTGAAAGAAGACATTCCGTGATATATTTTTCAAGAACTTCTTTATTTTTTCTGGATACTTTGAATTTCTTGAATTGAGAACATTTTGTTATACCGAATGAATATTCCAGTGCAATAATCTTCTACAATTGACATATTCAATAAATTCATTTCAAATAAATTATTTCAGAAGAAGAATGCGCTTTTTCTTAACAAGAATTGGACGTTGAACGAATATATCGTTTTCATTTGAGAATTTGTTTTTATGTGTGTAGAGTGGTATTCGGTGAGCAAATTTCACACCATGACTCCAGTTAAGTTTACATTAAATAAAATACAAAGTGGTAGTTCCAACCATTATTTTTGACTAACTTCATTCCACCAAAGTTTGTACAAATATACTGTCTTACAAGAAACTCAAAGTAGTACTTAATATCTGCGAAGTTGAATGTGAATGTCATTTAACCTATAAACGTCAAAAAATTTCCAGTGTATTACCATCATGCATGGTCCTTCCCCTAAGGAGGAGACAAAAATTTCCGTAAATGTGTTCAGTCGCTATAGTAACGATACAAAATGTAAGCTTTTGATTGGTCGAAAATATTAGGTGTGAAATTTTCAAATAAATTTCAAAAATGAGACAGCGTTAGTTAGTGGCGTTAATACCCCTTCGAACAAACTATTTTCAACAATTTACAATGAGTTTCACAGAAAAACAAATAATCGCGACATTCCGAAAATATTGTCACAACTGATATGGGAGTAAATCTCTCGCATGAGTCGTGATCAGGGGGTTGCTACAGAGGGTGGCGAGATGTATATTTTGTTTAGAAAGGCACTAAAAGTTTTAAACAGTGTCACACATAAAGTTCGCGACATATGGAAGTCTTTTTTATTATTAGATATAAAGAAAATTTTACTTCGCAATTAGTTTGTGCTTGAAAAATGAGTAAAATACAACATCTTTACTTTTTTCATGTGCTACTCTAAACCTGTCAAATTTGAATTTTTTTTAAAAAATCCTCAAGAAATCATTTTTTTTTTTTGGAAATTTCGAAAAATGCCAGAGAAAAAAGTTGCTCAGTTTCCAATTTCATACATTTGTTCCAAATTAGGACTCTTTACTGTCACTTCGCATGACGTGACAGTCATGTCAGTTTATCTGTGACTTCGAAATTCTACAGTTATAGCACAGATTAGAGAACCTTCTAGGTACAGTTGTGTGCATAAAGAAGTCGTACAGCAATTATAGGCTATTTTGAGTCAAGCTTGTCAATCTTCATTAAAGTTTTTATCTACTTCGAAAAGTAGTGTTAAAATTCATACTATTTTCGTCACAAAAGTTCCAAATGTGTACTTATTTTTAATGAAATCTGCAACATCATAAGCAGGTTTACATCACCATACAAACCTTGTACGACTTCTTTATGCACACAACTGTACCTATACCTATCTCGATCAGAAAAATAATAGGAGTTGAAGAATGAAATGATGAGTTGAATCCTTTTATGCTGGGTGTATAAATTTTAAACAAACTAACAACTGAGAATCAACAATTAATAATTAGGGATTACTAATTAGGAAGGTGTTTATATACAATACAATTTCAAAGTGTTATTGAATTAAATAATATTGATAATAATAATAATAATAATAAAACTCCTGAACCTGAAAGCCATAATATACTATTAGAAACAATAATTATTATCGATACTACCATGCCCGCCAAAAACGACGAATTATGGCATTCTAATCGTTCTGTGCGTTCTGTCACTTCTGTCCACAACATTTCTTGAGTTTTAAATTGACATCAGTTAACCAAATTCGTAATTATTAATTATCAATTTAAGTTACAGATTTAAATGTATAAACCCTCATAGACGTTCTCGTTTATTCAACATTCTTAATTCTTAGTTGTTAATTCAATTTTTAGTTGACTTGAATCTATAAACCCAGTCAGGAGTAACCATACCATTAAAGTAATCCATTTCGATGGTTGGTGTTACTATCAGCAATAACCTTTCTTGGGAAAATCACGTGAGGTCCATTGCCAAGAGTGTATCCCAAAAACTTGGATTTCTGTTTCGAGCCAAGAGTTATTTCACTCCCAGTCAGCTGCTTATGATCTATAAGGCACAGATCCGACCTGTCCTGAAATATCAACAATCGTTCCTCCATTAGCAGTATCTTCGAGATTAACCCGTCAAGTTCAGTCTTCACACTCCTTCGTGGTCACTTTAGAGATCTGCAGAACGTCCCTTTACAAAGATTTGTTCATCCAACGAACATCGAGACTTTGGAACTCATTGCCTAGGGAAGTGTTCCCCGAGGCATACTATCTCCAGAAACTCCTACCTTCTTTCCCTTAGTTCTCACGATGTTCTCTGATCATTACAGGATATCCCTTTTCGTGAGAACCAGAACATAAAAAAAGCATTAGGTCCACATTGGAAAGTTTTCTGATCAAGAAGAATGATTCCTAAAGTCCCTAGAGTATCAGATTTATTTTTTCTATGAAACGTCGAACTTGTGAAGATATTTCCTGATGCTTATAAGCCCCAAACTTTCGAGAAAAATTCCAATATCTACATTCTTCTACTGACTTCTACGCTGTTCCACACAACTCTAAAGCCATGTAGATAGTCTGTGAGCGGATAAAAACTCAAAAATGAGCTGGTAGGCCGGCAGGATTTACGCGACAGACAAAAATAAAAACAACTGAAACCGAAATAGGCTTAAATCGAATCCAATCGTACTTTCCACTGAGGGAAAAGCTCGATGTAGCGACTACAGCCTGGCGGAACTAAATGCATTCAATGGGCATTATGGCCCTTATGTACGCTGACGAGAAGAAGTGAACCACTCCCTGCAGACCTTGAGTGGGAAGAGATATAATCTGACTTTATTTGTTGTGCGTCTCGTTGTCAAGGCCGTACAAGAACTGCTTTGATATTAAATTTTGCCGCAGTGGCGTACCAGCGGCTCGTAGTGTTCACTTTAAACATCGATAGTTTTGGCTATCGAAAGAATTCGATATTTTTTTAATATTAATCGATACATCGATAGTCACTATCGATAGTCACTATGGGTATTGGGTAGGAGTGAAATGAGTTCAATTTTTGATCGGGGCAATATTAAAAAAAATTTAACCTTACATATCTTGCAAGTTGCATAACTTATATTCACTTTATGGAATACTTCCCAATTCCCATACTTTAGAATTTCTAACCATCAGGACCAATAATTTTAATATCAATTTTTAAATATAACAAACCAAAATCTCTGATCAAAACTAGCAAAACAACTTGAGTATACTATACATACAACTTTATGTGATTAGTGACTATTGACAGTTGACAGTGTTGACACTGACAACGGTGCTTCTTTCCTCGCTTTGCCATCAAAGTTAGTACTAACCTTGCTTTGCCATTGGTTGGATATGACAGATGTCATATTACTGAATTATAGAATAGACAGTTAGAATTTATAGAAATGTTAATGATGTTATAGCAATTTCCATTGGACATGAACTAACCGAGTTTTTATGCACTCGATTTCTATCTCTCTTTCAGAAATTTGATGAAAAGAACTCTTTTCACCTTCCTAAGAAGGTATACACTAAGTGCGCACTGGTTTTACCAATGGAAATTGCTATTAGAACCCCTCGTGAAGAATTCATCATAACTATTTATCTATATCCATCACTCTTGACCATATAACTACCATATTGATAAAAAACCTACCTATCGATAATATCGTTACATACTATCGATAGGTGTCGATAGTCAGAACTATCGAATAAGTCGATAGTTGCAATTGATGTTTAGTGAACACTAACGGCTCGGGGCATGGAACGATAAATCTGGTGGGGCGAGTTTTGGACGGTTTTACGAGCGGTTTCCCGCTGTAATTATTTTTTCTTATCTCCAGGTCCCATATAACACACACTCGAGCAGTGACGCGTGTTGGTTGAATGGGCAAACATAGTGGTTCGTGATAAACTGGGATCGTAGACATAGCAACGTTGCACTTCTTATCACTCTGGGTTTGGCGAGGGAAACAAAATTGCAGCCAATAATGTATATATCAGAAAATATAGTGATGAGGCACCCCCATAATCTCATGTCAATTTTCTTGAGTTGCTTGCTGTAAACGCAATAGTTTCTTGATAAGAAATAGATATATCCTTCGGACTATCAACGATAACAAGCCGAGTAGTACTTCGGAAGACACTTGAAAAGCTATAAGGTCCCTGTCATCCTAACTCATACAAGTCCTAGACTTACGAGGGTTGCTTCGCAACTAAGTTGGCGGTTAAAAACACTTTTTCAATGTAAAGAACACATCCATACTATGACTAATACTGAACCTTCAACCATTGCACCTGTGTGTAATGAAAGAAGCAGCAATAAGTGCCTTCAGCATGAGCCAGACAAAAAAACTCAAATCAGGAAATCATATTGGACACTTGAAGATTTTGGAAAATATTTCAGTGGAATCCATGTCTAAACCGACAGATATTATGCCAGTTAGGTACGACTCAACTGGCACAGTATACCATACTGCATCAGTATGGTAAACTGATGGATCCAAGATGGATGAAAGGGCTGGAGTGGAAGTTACAGGGCCAAATTTCAAGATCTCAAAATCCCTTGGTAACACTCCAACCATCTTTCAAGCAGAGGTACATGCTATAGAGATATGTGCCCAGGAGTGCCTCGAAAGGGACACTCGAAAGGCAAAAATATATATTCTATCAGATAGCCAAGCAGCACTAAAAGCTCTGAAGTCATACAAGTAGATGATTTGTGCCGATTCTAGACCTCCTCCCAAGGTCACACACCCCCCACGTGGCCTTGGGGGGTCAATGACCTTGGGGGGTCAATGACCTTGGGAGGAGTGACCTTGGGAGGAGTGACCTTGGGGTGAATGACCTTGGGGTGAATGACCTTGGGAGGAGTGACCTTGAGAGGAGTGACCTTGGGGTGAATGACCTTGATGCGATCTTGGGAGGAGTGACCTCGAGTTGGCGACCTTGAGAGGAGGGTGCCCTTGGGAGTTGCTGTGGCCTTGAGAAGAGCGCGTCCTTGAGGAGGGCTTTCTTTTTTCTGTGAGCGTGACCTTGTGTTTTCACACCTCTGAAATGGGAGGGGGTGCGACCTTGAACACTGCTGCTGCGTGCGCATGCGCCATTCTCCCGCGAGAGTTCAAGATCGCGTTGGTGAGAGTGGGGGAGGCGGTACTTCTATAAATTCAAGGGTGCGCAGAGCGGAGCACAGTTTATTGGGAATCACATATTAATCAGCATTTGTTGTTTGTTCGTGAGTGATAAAAGCGTTTTTTATTCATCATCATCATGTTGACCTGCAGTGCTTGTTTCCAAACATTTACGCGTAGTGATAATTTACGCCGCCATCAAAGAATTTCATGTGTTGGTGATTTGAGTGATTTGGGCGAGCCTAGTGCAAAAAGGGCTCGATTGGATATTTCGAATCCGCCAGCGCCATCGACATCTAGAAGTATGCAAAGATGTGTGCCCTGCGCTAAAGATGTTCCATCAGATAGGATGGGTGCTCATAAGAGAACCTTGGAGCATCGCTCTAATGCGTGCATGCACTACAGAGATGGCGTATATGCGATCGAGAGCGCGTTCAAATGCCGCATTATTAGCTATAGGTTAGAGTGTAGAACGAACATTTTAGATTACAATGCGTTCTTCAATGAGAATAGAGCTACAATTATATCTCTATTAGATAATATGCTACTGATTCATCACTCGATTAAAGTGAACATGGAAGTTTTTGGTAGATATGTCATTGAAACCCGAGATGTGAGAGATGTGAAATCTTTCATGGCTCCGAATCGCATAATTGCTTCATCGCCAGATTTGGAAGATATCGTTGACGCATTTCGGGATTGTCTTTCGAATCTAGCTATCGAATTCGAGGAACGTGATTCTGGTGAGTTGTTTGAAAAAATCAGATGTCGACTAAGTTTGCTTATTTCTTTTTTTTACTTTGATATTACAGGTTGGGCTTTAGAAGAGATTTTGTTTCTAGAAATAAATATTAATAAATATAGTCCATTAAGAGGCGGGTCTTACATAAAGCTGCCCACCTATATTGCGAACAAGAAAGCGGTGGTAAACATTATTAATCAGGATGAGCATTGTTTCGCCTGGGCAGTTACATCAGCTTTGTATCCTGCGAGGATAAGGAATACCGAAACATCTTCCTACCCACACTTTTCTACAGTATTGAATCTGGTTGGTATAGAGTTTCCTATGAAAGTAAGTGATATTCCAAAGTTCGAAAATCAAAATGATTGCTCCATCAATGTTTATGGGTTAGAGAGCGTATTCGATGATCAAAAAATGAAATATAGGGTTATTGGGCCGCTTCATTATGCTAAGAATAGGTTGGGTAGGCATGTAAACTTACTTTATATCTCGGACGATTCCGATAAGGGGCATTATTGCTGGATAAAAAATTTATCGCGATTAGTGTCAAGTCAATTAAATGCCAGAGGGCATAGGAATTTCTTTTGCGATGGGTGTCTGATATGTTTCTCCGATGAGTCGAAGTTGCTACGTCATAAGTTGAATGATTGCAATCATACATACACTACGGTTCCATCTCCAGAAATCAAGGTTGATAAATTCGGAAATAGCGCTCCCGGGAATATTTTAAAATTCCAAAGTTTTGAGAAACAGATGAAAGTACCATTCGTTATATATGCGGATTTTGAATCTGTTCTGAAACCCATCCAAACTTGTGAACCAGATCCTACGGGGTCGTATACTAATAAAACATTCGCTCACGAGCCGCATTCATTTGCATATCTCATCAAATGCTCCTACGATGATTCCCTCACTAAATTTGTTTCATTCCGAGGAAAAGGTGTAGCAAAAAAGTTTGTCTCCAGTTTAGTCGATAATGTTAAGGCTATATATAATATGCATTTGAAATGTGTTGTTCCTATGGCTAAATTGAGTGCTGCAGAGAAGCTTGATTTCGCTACCGCTACAATTTGCAACATTTGTGATAAGCCACTTGATTCCACAGATGTTAAAGTTAGAGACCATTGTCACCTGACTGGTAAAAAGAGAGATGGCGCTGCACATTCTAAATGTAATTTGAATTTCAAGCTACCTAACTTCATCCCCATCTTTTTCCATAATATGAGCGGGTATGATAGCCACCTCTTCATCAAACAATTGTTCGAGCATGAAGAGAGGGTGGATTGTATCGCTCAAACTAAGGAAAAGTATGTTTCATTCACGAAACATGTTTTTGTTGATGAGTACTTGGGAAAAGATGGGAAAAATCATAAAATGTTCATGAAGTTGCGCTTTTTAGATAGCTATAAATTTCTTTCTGATCCGCTGCATTCTCTAGCTGAAAATCTGACTACGGAACAGTGTGTTGAGACAGCGAGAGCATTTCAAGATCGCGAACAATTTAAGCTAATGACGCGAAAAGGCGTATTTCCGTATAGTTTTATTACATCTATCGATAAATTGGAGCATAAAGGTTTACCTTCTCAAAATGACTTTTTCGATAATTTATCGAATGAACACATTTCGAATGAGGATTATCGTAGAGCTGAGCGTATTTGGAAGATATTCAAATGTAAAACGCTTGGGGATTATTCAGACGTATATCTGAAATCGGATGTTTTGTTATTATGCGATGTTTTTGAAAATTTTCGGAAGGTTAGTTTGAAGACATACAAGTTGGACCCATGTCAATATTATACAGCCCCTGGTCTATCGTGGGATGCTATGTTGCGCTACACAAAAGTGGAATTGGAACTCTTAACTGACATCGACATGGTGAATTTCTTTAAGAAGGGAATAAGAGGCGGTGTCAGCCAGTGTAGTATGAGAAGCCATGTAGCTAATAATAAATTCCTCCCAAATTTCAACCCTGATGATCCATCGTCGTTTATAATGTATTTGGATGCGACCAACTTGTATGGTCATAGTATGTCGCAACCACTACCTACATCTGGTTTCACATGGTTAACTGATGTTGAAATCTCAAATTTGGATATCTCGAATGTTGCAGATGATGATCCGTTCGGGTATGTTCTCGAAGTAGATATTCACTACCCTGAAAATTTACATGATGCACACTCGGATTTACCTTTTCTTGTGGAAACCATCAGCCCGCCAGGTTCAAAATCCGCTCATAAGAAACTGATTCCGAATTTATCGAATAAGTTAAATTATATAATCCATTATCGAAATTTGAAACAGGCGATTAGAAATGGTTTAATCTTGACGCGAATACATAGAGTTCTTAAATTCAATCAATCTCGCTGGTTGAAGAAATATGTAGACCTCAATACTGAGATGCGCAATAAAAGTACGAACAAAGCCGATAATGGATTATTTAAAAAGATGGTCAACTGTGTGTATGGTAAAACTATGGAAAATGTCGATAGAAGGACCGATATCAAACTTGTGACCCATTGGGAGAGTATCGGGAAGCGGAAGGGTGCTAATGCATTAACGACCCTTCCCAATTATAAGACTTGCACGATATTTCATGAAAATTTCGTTGCAATTCACATGGGTAGGGTTAGCGTGCATTATGATAAACCGCTCTATGTGGGCTTCAGCATATTAGATGTGTCGAAAATTGTAATCTATGATTTCTTATATGATTGTATCAAGAAAAATTTTCCTGGAACATCCTCATCATTATTGTATACCGATACTGATTCCCTCATCTTGAAAATTGATAGCGAAAATTTCTATGATTTTATGAAAGAAAACATAGAATATTTCGACACGTCTAATTATCCTGTAAAAAATAACTTCAACATGCCTCGCACAGAATCGATCGTCGGCAAAATGAAAGATGAATTCCCAAACAACCCCTTAATTAGTTTTTATGGTACTGGCGCCAAAGCTTATTGCGTCAAATCAACGACTAGCGAGGTGAAAAAAGCGAAAGGTGTTTCCAGGGCTGTTATAAGAAACGAACTATCTCTAGATAGTTATAAAGACATCGTTGAGAAAGGTGGTTTGATATTTCGCAAGATGAATACTTTTCGTAGCTATAAGCATGACATCTTCACGGAGATGAGAAACAAAGTTGCTCTTTCATATCACGACGATAAGCGGTTTATTATTCCCAATACTGTCAGAACTCTTCCTTGGGGTCATAATGATATCGATTTTTATCGATTTAGTCCAGAGCAAAATTCAATTTGGCTACATCAGGCAATAAGCGACTTGTCGCAGAATGATCAGGGGGAGGATAATGAACGGTCCAAAAGATTAGACTCGCTAATTGAAATGTTGATGGAGCAATTAGAACCTCAGCAGTGAGCTCTATACCGGGAGAGGGGGTAGGGGGAGGGGAGGATTGTTTGCTACATGCCCTATAAGGGGTATAAGATATTTCCATTCCTCCGAGTTGGTGACTAGCTGCGATATTGGCAACAGCAGTTGAGATGACTACCGAGGTCAGCGAGACGCTTGCGAAACTTTCAATTCAGGAGCATGATAAAGAAAAGGGGAAAGCTGTGAGTATATTTTTTATTCGATAATATTCTCGATTTTGGGAATCATTTCCATATTATAAATGTATATTTTCTTGTTGCAGCCTTCCAAAAACGCTGTTGGGCAGCAAGGCATAGACAATTTCACGGATGAAGGATACGATGACGTCGAATGCAGCGAGAAAGCACTTGGGCGAAATAAATTTATGAATGTCCCTCGGTCATTCTTATGTACATTATGTAATCGAACACTTCACGAAACAATTGTGGCAGGTGTTGCTCCTATTTGTTGCAATGTACGCAGCAAAGTTTATATTTACCATTTTTGAAGTTATGTAATCGAAAACTTCATGAAACAATTGCGGTAGGTGTTGCTCCTATTTGTTGCAATATATGTAGTGAAGTTTATATTTACCATTTTTGAAGTAATAATATTTTTCTATACTCGAAACATTTATTGTAATATTATTGCGCAGTAGGCTATAATCCCCCCACCCCTCAGCCATTCTTGATATTCTTCACCGCAAAGGTGTGTTAGAGTCAGTTGTACGAAAGGCGGCCACCATGAAACTACTCGCTGTTGACATGCAAGGTTTCGTGCTTGGTGATAATAGTGTATTCCACCCCAAAGAAATATCTATCACAGATGGGGAGAAAACTAATCATTACATATTGAAACCACCTAAGCCCTATAACAGTTTAACTCGGAGTGAAAAAAAGCAAGTAACCTATGTGGAACGAAACATCCACGGTATAAGATACTCGAGTGGGCTCATCGACTATGATCAACTGATGGGTGAGGTGCTTGAGCCTATTGCGAGCGCTAGTATAGTTTATGTGAAGGGGCATCAAAAGTTTGAGATTTTACAACAGTATGTAGAACAATTGGCCTATAAGCCATACATTGTGAATATTGAAAAATATCAGCATGATATGTGTCTTCAAAACCCTGTACCAGTATTCGAAAAAGAAGCTGCTCTATGTATGAATCATACGCTATCTGCAAGGGTTAATTGTAGCTTGAGGCAATCGCACGCAGTATGGAGTTGGGTCTCTCAACATCTGAAATGGTGATGAAACATTTATATTCCAACATATTGTACTAATGATGTAAATAAATAAATATATATATATTGTCATTCGAGATTATTTTACCTGACACCTTCCACGCCAATTTCCTTATGGGTGAAGTAGAGAATGTCTGACGCGACAGTTGGTATGATTGGTGACATCCGGTATGGGAGATGGTAGTTGGTAAATTATAGTTGGTACGGTAGATGGCGCTTCACTTCTGTCAAAATTCATGCATCCCAAATACAACCAACTACGGGTACAGAACACTTCCTAATTGACAGTTGACATGATTGGTGATAACTGACGTGACAGGTGACAATTGGCAGGGCAGCTGTCACGGCGGCCATCTTAGGCGGAAAGAGCATTGAAAAGCGGAGGAGGTAGCAATTTTAACCATAGCAATTTCAACTCCTGAGTCGAGCAGTAGTCATTGAATTGTTATAGAAGCATCTACAAGTGAGCATTCAATTATGTCTGGACAATATCGAAATATGTCCATGAGACAAATGGTGGCCGCCATACGGGAGAGACAACGCACCAACCCGGTGGAGATCGACGAAATGGTGCAGAGACACTTGGACGAGCGGCGGGCCGATGAGATCCTACAGGAGTTTTTAGACGAGCGGCGGGCCGATGAAGCAATGCGGGAGATAATGGCTGTGGAGATTCCAGAACTCGACCCTGGATCAGACTCTGATGAAACCATCATTTTATCTCCCGTTATCACAAGAAGGGAGCTACGTAGGAAGAAGAAGTCGAGAGTGCCGCCTTACACGGCTAAAAGGTTGAAGCCGAAAGTGAAGTAAACAAATATATATCGTTTTTTATATTATATATTTCAATAAATTTTTTCATAATACAAATTGTTTGTCATGATATGAATACACCATTAATAAGTAAGAAGTGGTCCTCAAGTGTCTACCGTTTCAATTTCTCTCGTAGATGCCTAACTGTTCTCACAAAAGAAGTGAAAATCCCATATTTATGTGAATCACAGTCGCACACGCAATAACAATAATGCATACATTTCCTGCATGCAAGCCCATCTACGACATCGTTGTATTCGAATAGATAGAAACACTTTCTGCGGCAGCAATAACGCCTTGATGTAACTGGGCATTGATACTCCAACGCGCGAACCATGTTAGACGGAGTTTAAATGATGTCTGAGAAGTAGGGCGAATATTAGAAACCAAAGTGGTGGGCGTTAACAAGAAGTGGGCTAGTGTAATGAGGTCCGAGCGTAACGACCAATGGGAGAAGCCAAAGGGCTGGGCCTCAACAAGTGGGAGGGTCTCAAATTGGCTACGCCCCCCCCCCCCCCCCCCCCCCCGAGGAAGCTCCGCCCCCAAAACTCCGCCCCCCCCCCCCCCCCCGGGGAGCACCATAGTTTTCTCAGTTATATTAATGTTATATGTGAAAATATTGAAAATATTGAAAATATTGTATTTAATACTGGGCGATATAATTTTTGAAACTCTTGTATATAAAATAAAATCGATAATTTAGTTTTTTTCATTTATTCATTGTACACTCTTACATAAATATATATATATATATATACCCTCAAATTTCAAATATACTAAATAAAATCTTATGAACTATAAATATATACAAAATAAAAACTTATAAATAGAAAAATAAATAATCAAATATATATATACACTAATTCAATAGTCTCCTTCAATATCACCCCTATAGTATCTAAATGTTGGAGCCGGCACCTCCAAATCCCTAGCCCTTCTTCGAAGTCTCTCTTCGAGGGGTAGGCACCAACACTTGTCCAAATGTTCGGAGGGCCCCCTATAAAAGTGGCCCACCACCTCGCAAAAGAATTTCTTGCTGAAATTGCAACCTCTGCAAATCCCTTGCCAGCAATCATTCCGATATTGCCGGCAGCTTCTACATCTATGGAAGTGCAGCCTTCTACCCATGCTGCATTCCCGGCATGTTGGGCGGCAGATTCCAAAGTTGGAATTCCTCAGCTTTTTACAGCACCTATCGCATCGGGCTCCGGAACTTGGTGACTGCGCTGGTACAGGAGATGGGGGCCCCGTTCTTGTCGTATTCGCCAACGAGCAACGCTGGCACATTCCCGTGCTGGGATTAAGGTCTCCTGGCACGAAGGCGTCCCCGCAATTGTGGCAGCATATCGCCCCATTCGCGATAAGCGGCCTCACTGCAATAATTGGCTTGTTATCCCAGGCACTCGGATACATATTGACTGAAGAATAATTGAGGAGTTCTTCTCAAACTAGTGGTCGACTCAGGAGTTGAAACCGCTATGACCTCCGCTTTTCAATACTCTTTCCGACTAAGATGGCCGCCGTGACAGTCGCCCTGTCAATTGTCATCTGCCAGCTATCACCCGATATCAGTAGCGTCACTCGCCATCAGTAGCGCCACTTGCCATCAGTAGCGCCACCTGCTATTAAGGCTAATGACCTTGAAACAGGGGCGCCATCTATCACAATCGCTATTATTTGCCATACCAAACTATCGCGAAGTGTTCCGTGCCCGTAGTTGGTCGTTGAGGTGTTCCGTGTCAGCTGTCATCCGCCATCAGTAGCGCCATCATCATCTGTCACCCGCCATCAGTCACTCCCACTCTCAGCTAGGAGGGAGGAAAGAGTACAAAAGCGAAGCGCCCACTCGAATTTATCATTCTGCTGCCTGCCTTCCTCTTCGACTAGACCTGCCTACTAGACGCTGCTAGATCAATTGTGAGTATTACCTTTTGATTGTGTATAGTGAATTTGTATATATCCCCATATTTTTGTACTTATGATTTTGTATTATATTCTAAGTGGTGAATCTGGGACTTGTAGATTTCTCTCGTTGTGATAACATCAGATTATTTCTGTTTCTTTGACTCTGAATATTTTTCTCATTGCATTAATATCGAATCATTTTCAAAGTGAAAGAAGTTGGGGATTGAACATTTTTTTCTCGTTGTGATAATATTAGATTATTTCTATTTGCCCGACTCTGAATGTTTGTTCCACATTGCTCCAATTTCGAATTATTTTTCAAAGCGGAAAACTCTTACTCTTGTTTTTTTTTGCATTATACTAATATTGAATCTTTTTCCAAGTGATAGAATCTGCAAACCGTTACCATCTTCAACTAATTCTGCTGCCCGCCTTCCTCTTCGACTAGACCTGCCTACTAGACGCCGCTAGATCAATTGTGAGTATTACCTTTTGGTTGTGTATAGTGAATTTGTATATATCTCTAAATTTTTGTACTTGTGATTTTGTGTTATATTCTGAGTGGTGAATGTAGGACTTGTATATTTTTCTCATTGTGATAACATTAGATTATTTCTATTTCTTCGACTCTGAATGTTTTCTCATTGCATTAATATCGAATCATTTTCAAAGTGAAAGAAGCTGGGACTTTAACATTTTTCTCGTTGTGATAATATTAGATTATTTCTATTTGTCCGACTCTGAATGTTTTTCCTCACTGCTCCAATGTCGAATTATTTTTCCAAAGTGGAAAACTCTTACTCTTGTTTTTTTTGCATTATACTAATATTGAATCTTTTTCCAAGTGATAGAATCTTCGAGTGTTTTCATCTTGAACTCATTCTGTTCGCTGCCTTCCTGTTGGGCTACTCAGACTAGACGCTCCTAGACCAACTGTGAGTATTACCTTTGAAGTGTGTATAGTGAATTTGTATACATCTTCATATTTTTGTACTTGTGATATCGAATTATATTCTAAGTGGTGAATGTAGGACTTGTACATTTTTCTCATTGTGATAACATTAGATTATTTCTATTTCTTTGACTCTGAATGTTTTCTCATTGCATTGATATCGAATCATTTTCAAAGTGATAGAAGCTGGGACTTTTGAACATTTTTTTTCTCCTTGTGATAATATCAGATTATTTCTATTTCTCCAACTCTGAATGTTTTTCCTCACTGCTCCAATGTCGAATTATTTTTCCAAAGTGGAAAACTCTTACTCTTGTTTTTTTTGCATTATACTAATATTGAATCTTTTTCCAAGTGATAGAATCTTCGAGTGTTTTCATCTTGAACTCATTCTGTTCGCTGCCTTCCTGTTGGGCTACTCAGACTAGACGCTCCTAGACCAACTGTGAGTATTACCTTTGAAGTGTGTATAGTGAATTTGTATACATCTTCATATTTTTGTACTTGTGATATCGAATTATATTCTAAGTGGTGAATGTAGGACTTGTACATTTTTCTCATTGTGATAACATTAGATTATTTCTATTTCTTTGACTCTGAATGTTTTCTCATTGCATTGATATCGAATCATTTTCAAAGTGATAGAAGCTGGGACTTTTGAACATTTTTTTTCTCCTTGTGATAATATCAGATTATTTCTATTTCTCCAACTCTGAATGTTTTTCCTCATTGCTTCAATGTCGAATTATTTTTCCGAAGTGGAAAACTCTTACTCTTGTTTTTTTTCATTATACTAATATTGAATCTTTTTCCAAGTTGTAGAATCTTCAAGTGTTTTTTGGACCCGGTCTAGAAGACACCGTTGCTTGCCCTCCTCTCGAGCTACCACACCACCGGCAAATTTTTTTGGAGTATTACTTCTGAACCAATTGTAAGTATTTCCTTGTGAGTGCATATAGTGAAATATAAATTTTCGAGTTCTATAACATACTTCATTCTCATTGTGATATAGTCGAGTTTTGCTAAGTGCTATAATAACCTATAACTTATAATATTTTTCTTTGCGATAATTTCATAATTTCTCTATAAAATGCAATACACGACTTAACATGTTTTCATTGTTATAGGAATACGAGATGGCCTTCAACAACTCCGCCGCCGCTGGATCCTCTGCCGCTCCCGACAATTCTGAGGAGCTCCAGCAATTAAGTATGTTATTTTCAACTCTTTTTCTTGTAACACCATCCTAATATTTTTCTCGAAATTTTTTCAGGCATCAATTCATCATTTTTCGAGAACATCTCCATGGACGCATTTGATGTTCCCGAAGATGATATTGATCTTAGAGCTCTTCTCACTGACACGTGGGACAGCATGCGCGGCGACGATTCCGTGGGTGCGGCTGGCACCCGGGGTAAGAAGAGGCCGGCGATGTCGCAAGGGGCATCTTCCAAGGGGGCTAAGATGAGCTGTCGCAGGGTGAGTGAATCATCTTCATCGTCGGAGAGTGAGGAGGATATGGCGCTTTCAGACAAAGCGTCAATGTTGGTTGAAAGCCTGCCCGAAGATGACAATGCTGATGATTTCGCGCCACAAACCAAGAAAATGAAGGTTTGTGGCGCGAAATCATCGGGATCTGTTGGGGGGAAAAGCATGTCCTCGTCAAAAAGGAAGGTTGCTAACCCCCTTCAACATATCTTTCTCGATGATAGCGAGGATGATTTTGCACCACCACCGCAACCAAAGAAAAAGATCTTTGGTAGCCGTGTTGGTGGAAAGAGGGCGTTATCATCGAGGGCATCGACGTCTTCGAAAGCGTCGCCCAAGGCACCTTCGAAGAAGAGGAAGATTAGCCCGAAGGCGGTTGCGGGGCCTTCTAAGGCCGGCCCTAGCAAGAAGGGCAAATCTTCCTCTTCTTCAATGATACTCCGCAAGTTCCTCAATAATAGTGGCAAGGCAAACCCCTACCGCGGAGGTGATATTGCTGAGTGGTACGCGGAACGGCGTACCGCTCAACAAGAGCGAAAGCCGGCAATCAACGTCCTCAGAGTGGACGTGATCAAGCCGGCTAGTGCTCGAACCAATGCGGACGGTGATGCGATCGCCGCCATTGATGAGGGAACCAGTGGAGTAGGCGCCGTGGGTGATGCACCGGAAGTGGCTAATGCCAATGAAATTGAACAGTCTGGAAGCATCAGCATCGTCACCATCTCCGACGATGAAGGTGCTACTGCTGCTGAGGGCGCGGATGTTGGCGAAAACAATGGTGGTGATGCCATCGTTCATGAGGCTGCAGTTGCCGCCACTCCGCCGCCTGATGACGAAGTCATCACCATCATTGTTTCCGCCGACGCCGCGCCACCTCATGGAGATGCCACCCCGCGACCTCCCCAACAACCATCGCCGGCGCTGGAGGCAGAGGTTGCGGCGACGCCCCCATCATCCCCACCACCACCATCGCCAGCAGCTGAGGCGGAGGTTGCGACACCATCCCCGGCGGGTATTGCGTCACCCTCGCCGCTAGGGGAGGATGTGCCGCCGCCGCAGCCGTCGCCGCCATCTTCACCGGCAGCTGGAGGTGCGGCTTCGCCTTCACAGGCGGAGAGTGAGGATGCCGCGCCGCCGACGCCTTCCCCGTCAACGCCTTCCCCGTCAAACAGCATTCCGCCGGGACCATTACTGCCTGCTACCCAACTAAGGAGATACAATGACGAGTTGGTGCGGTGGTTGGCAATGATGAGCGACCGCAAAACGAGAACCCTTCACGACAACGCGCAGGTTGAAGCTCAGCTGGCTGAGATTTTAGCTCAGGCAGCTGAACTTCAGCGAATTTCTGCCATGCAGAAAGAGAGCATAGCCGAAATTGATGCGGAGGTTTCTCGTTATGGGGGACATGCCGACGCGAGTGCTGTTTTACTGGGGAAGGAAACCTAGTTGTATATAGTTTTTTTGTAAATTTTAGTTAAGGCCCTAATTGTAAATAGTTTTTGTAAATATAAATTAAGATGTATATATAGTTGTAAGTATGTAAATAAATTATTGTAAATATTAGTAAAAGATGTGTGTATATAAAGATGATTGTGTATATAGTTGAAAATAAAGTTTTTATAAATATAAATAAAGGTGTATATATAGTTGTGAATATATATTTATGTTTGTGTTCATCATATTATTTGCAAATTTTCATAATAAAATATATTAAATTCTGATGCGACTTTTTCTTATTGGGTGAAAATTGGGTAGGAAAGAAATAGACGATAGAAAATGTCAACAGACTCATTTATTGAAAAAAATTAAATACTTCAAACAATTGCAGATTTATCAAGCCAAGAATTGTGCTCTTCAGAAAATCCTAGCCACTTGACAAATATCTTATTCCCCTTCGTTTTCAACACTTTTTCAACTAGATATGCATTTGGCTCAGCTGTTTTCAACAATTCCAATTCATAAAAGCATCCCTTGATAGGGCGACCTTTGACATCTTTGATGTTGTATGTCGTCGGATTGGTAATATTCACTTTAGATATGGTGAATAATTCTGTGGAAAAATTGGCTGAGTATCCTTTCTCGAAAACTCCTTTGAATTTGCTTATTCTGACAACATCTCCAACATTATATTTTGCTGGTGGCGCTATTTTCAGGTGGCTATATACTTTAAGTATTGTTGAAGGTGTTACGTCAGCAGGTTTCATACCAATTGTTCTATGTTTTCTATTATTATACTCGTTAGCAAAATTTGCGAGAATGTCGAGCCACTTATAGTCACCTCTGGCGGAGAATTCTCTATAGATCCAAGTCTTCAATGTTCTAATTACTCGCTCCACAATAGCTGCTTTCATTATACTATAAGTTGAATAGTGATTGATCTTATATCTCTGCATCAAATTTTCGAAGCGTGAATTGTAGAATTCTTTGCCTAAATCACTTTGAATATTTTTTGGAGAATATTCAGCTCGCTTCAGCACTTTTTCCATAGCTTTTGTCACTTCCACACCAGTTTTATTTTTTATCGGTTCAACCCATAAATATTTTGAATAGCAATCGATAACGAATAGTATATATCGATAGCCCATATTCTCATCTGCATATATTTGCATTTCAGCCAAATCAATTTGCCACAGGTCAGCAAATCCTTTGATTATCGTTCTCCTCCTTTTGAAGTTACGCCTCGCGGGTTTGTGTAATTCATTAGCAATCGCCCTTTTGGTTGGGCTTATTTTCATCTTCCACTTCGTAGATTTCCCGCTGCGATTACTTCGGCTTTCATTCATATACTAATAACTAATCTTCCAAACTCACATATACATATGGCGCTCGCACTTTGAAAAATCAACGTATGATACCTTCTTCACGCAATTCCTCTATTATCGACATTATTTCATTATCATGCCCTGTATGACCAACCATTTTAGAACTCCACAATAATCGAAGACGTTCCACCAATTCTGCAGCATCATTCCAATAAACAAATTCTTTCCGTTTTCTATTCAGAACTTTTTTGCGCGGTATTGCCTCCACTACTCCTTTACCGCCTTTGATATCAAATCGTTGAGGATTACTCCTCATATAATGTGGACTATCTATAAGAGGTTTGATGATTTGTCGATATTTCTTTTTCGAGTTAGAGGATTCAGCATTCAAACCTCCTCTAATATCATAATTTTTATATGCGGATCCTGTAGTCTTCAGAATGGAGGTATATATCTGCTTATCTCGATCGCTAATAGATCCAGGTGCTTGATTCATAAAAATCAAATCATATAGTTCAGAAGAAGCTGGAAATACCTTACTCCTTCTATTATCACGCCATAATTCGATTTGATCATTCAAAAAACGGATTTCCATATTACCCATCCTTAATTTACCCGTTTTGGGATCGATACGAACACCATATACTGTATCATAATTAGATTTTCCAGTTTTCAAGTTATCCAAATGCTGCTGCACTCGATCTTGTAGAGTTGTTGTATCAATAGCGGTAGTATTATCGCTAGAAATATGTGAAGTTGATGATGTTGGTGGTGTTTCCATCATTGTCACATAATCGAGTTCGCTCTGCATCAATTGCGAATTTTTGCTGGAATTTCCAGATTCCAAATGTTTATCAAACATTTCTGTAGCATCTCCCACCGTTTTCCTACGCTTCGGCGTAGAATGGTGCGTAGGCTGCGGTATTTTAAGGATAGGTGGTACTTTCAGACCCGATATTTGGGAGGGGGCTATCGCTACCGCAGCAGCTTCTGAGATAGCTTTCAATGGTTTCGTTAGCGGTTTGTATACCTTCTCAAGCATTGTCTGATCGCTGAGGTGGGCGCTCTTCAAACTTTTGAATTTTTTTCTCACCGCATCAGTTGCTTCGACAAGTTTCTGCTTGAGACATATTTCATCCATTTTTTCACTGCTAGATGCGCTCATTTTGCCATCCAGCGATCGAATGATTCAACCACATCAGGGTATCACGGATATATGAAGCAATCAAACCCTTTTCTATAGCGTCCCTCGCAAATCTCACTATCCTTATCGATAACGAGAAAACCATATTTATCCGTCCAACTATGTGCGCACATATCCCGAAATTGATTGAATGTCACATCTGGGGATACATGATCGGAAAATATGTGATGAAGATTCATTTCGTCCTGTTTGAACATGATTATGAAATTCGCATTATCGCGAATTAGTTGTTTAGGCACTCTCGAATAGGTTTGCGCAAGATAGAAACAATCGACATTCCTATGACGCCCCATCGAAAAATAAGATCTAATCACATCCTGTTTCTCACATATAACATCATCGAATATAAATATACTCTCAGGTTTTGCATCGGCAGGTTCAACTATGTCTGCATTATTACTGTAAGTGTGATAACCCAACCCCTTTATCGGTTCCAATACTTTACGTAAATACTCATACTTGGGTTGATACAATGATTTTGAATAGAGGTATATGTTGGCGAATCGTAAGCCATTCTGATTGGTGAGCAGTGATATCATAACATTCGTCTTGCCACAATTCGATGGACCAATAATCAAACTTCGAATTGTATTGGGAAATAGATCCCCATGCCTACGCTGTGGAATTGCACTATTTCCTAACCCAACTTTTTCATCAAAATTTTCCACACTGAATGTCTCATTTTGTCGAACAATCTGCATCATGCGACTGCTAAGTACTTTATAATGATCTGCGAGTGTCGCAAAGCTCATTTATATTATGAACACCAAGCGATACACTTCAACAAAGAAAAAAAGTTGGCGTATTTGTCGTAAGGGGAAAACAACAAATATAATGAAGGGAAAAAGGCGCTTTGGTATGGGGTGCGGCGGTAGTGTGCTGAAAAGGAAAAAGAAGCGGACCACGCCCAAACGCATGAGAAAGATAGCTTTTGGATCGGGAATAGTGCACAAAGTTCGACATGCGCTACGCCAAATGGGGAACAGGGGAACGCTCACCAGAAACTTGGGTGAAACAACTCTAAAGGCCGTCGGTGCAGCTAAAAAATTCGTGAGAATGGCAGGAGGAAGGAGAAATATTCGAACACCCCGCATAATACCAATCCCCAAAGTTGGCGGCATTCTCCCACTAATCCCAATTTTCGCGGGATTATCAGCATTGGGTAGTTTGGCTGCAGGCAGTGCAAGCGTTGTTCGTGCTATCAATTCCGCCAAAGAAAGTAAGGAGAAACTCGCTGAGGCGAACCGCCACAACACACATATGGAGGCAATTGCTCTAGGTAAAATGGGCAAAGGGGTCTATCTGAAACCATACCGCAAAGGGTTGGGTATCTATTTGAAGTCCCAAACTCCAAAAAACTAGATGGCCTACCTCGAAGGGCTTTAACAGATGTGGACCTATCACGACATATAAAAAAGATAGGAATACCAAACTTTCGAGGTATATATATGAGGGATAATTTACCCTCATCCGGCCCATATCGTACAGAATCCGCCATATTGAATTTAGATAGCGAACAAGGTGATGGCACACATTGGGTTGCATATAAAAAAAGCGGTAAAGTAGTCGAGTATTATGATAGCTATGGCGATTTACCCCCACCAAAAGAGTTGGTGAAATATCTGAATAGAGGGCCGCAGGCGCTTAGAGCTACCAAAATAGTATATAACTATGAGCGCCAACAAGAATACAACACAGTCTGGTGCGGGCATTTGTGCTTGAAATTTCTCTCGAAGAAGAACACAAACGAAAAGTAGCTCATCATGGATCGAGAAAGCATCAAAGAAATGGCCCATGCGTTGTTAGCTTACTCTAAATCACGCTCTCTCTTAAAAATGACTGAGAAAGAACTCGCCGACCTACCAAAGGAAGTACTGATTGGATTGGCCTCCCAAGAAATAGCTCTAGTATGGGATAAGCTACCGCAACGATTGAAAGACGATCCAGAGGTGTCGAAATACCAATTTTGTGAGGATCATCATCACGAGAAATGCGATAATCAACCAGACGGTGTTGATGTCAACGATGGACCAATACCACGAAAAGTGTTTTGCTGCTTTTGTCGAATGAAAATGTAGATGTGGCAATATGTAATAAAAAATTTTTATATATAAATGATTATCAATGCGAAAATAAAAACATTCTTCAATGTCTCGCATAGCGATCAAGTTGCAGCTGTTGAATGTTCATTGAGGTTTGTTACCCATTTTCGCCGTTTTCTTTACACACCACCAACATTATGTCGCAAACATTCACCATATCGGGTGGTCATAGTGTTTTGAGCGCTGATTTTTACCCACCAATTGAACTAGATGCGAGAAGAACTTACGGTTTGGGATTACACGGCTTTTATTCTTACAATTCCATAGCCAATATAGATGAGACTAATAACGCTTTGGGTTATTGGGATGAGAAAGAAGGTCGCATCTCTGAGAACTTGAAAATGATTCATATACCACCAGGCGCCTATGAAATAGAAGAAATCAATAGAGTTATACAAGAAGCTATAGCATCTTCGAACCCCTCCTCTGATAGTAAAAAGAGTAAAAATAATATTGAATTTTATCTTCGAGCTAATAATAACACTCTAATGTGTGAAATGAAATCTTCATATGGAATTATGTTGTCAGTTGAGAATTCCATAGCCGAAGTGTTGGGTTTCGAGAAAAAATTCTACCCATCCAACTTTCTACATAAATCCACCAAGCCGGTGAAAATTATTAAAGTTCGCCTAATACGCATCGATTGCAATATCACGAGCGGGGCGTACCTGAATGGGGAAGAGGTTCACACGTTGTATGAATTCGACATCAATGTGGATCCTGGATATAAGCTGTCGAAGGAACCGAAAAACATTATATATCTACCAATCAGCCCGACCGGACGTCAGTCTATCGATAACATTACACTGAGAATTTTGGATGATGAAAATTGTTTGGTCGATTTCCGAGGAGAGAAGATTATTGTGAAGCTTGAACTGAAACAACTAGATTGATCTCGAAAAATAGCAGAGAAAAGATGGGGTTCTGCTTCGGTAACCAATCAAAGCGAATATCCACCCCCACACCCCATAATGAGCGCAGAAATAATAAAAAGAAGTGTAAACGCGGTCGCGGATTCATTCGCAATCGACGTCTCAATCAGACAAGGCGGCATCATAACCTATCTGAGAGCGATATTGATTTCTTGAAATCTATCGGACTGAAAGTGCTACAGAAAAAATAGAGATGGTTTCCACAACTTCTACTAGCCTCCAATTGGAAGTGTTTGATGAACCAATCTTCGATCATTCCCTAATCAGCCTGCATGAACACACATACAAACCATATGGTTCACCATCATTCAAGAACTCTGACGAAATAAGAATAGCTGTCAACTTTCAAGATTTGATATTAGATATTGCAGAGAGCTACATCTACATCGAAGGAAAATTCATGCCAGATGATTTGACAGCAGATTGCTATTTATCCAATAATGCTCTAGCATTCCTCTTCGACGAAATTCGCTATGAGATGGGTGGCGAACAAGTGTGTATGATTCGAAAACCAGGCATCACTACAGCTATGAAATGTATGATCTCCTATGGGGAATCGAATAAAAAATTTCTAGAGACCCTCGGTTGGGGAATTGATGATGATAATCAACCGATCCTAGACAAAATCAATCACGTATTCAGCGGAAAATTACCACTCAAATACTTGATGGGATTCGCTGAGGACTATAATAAGGGTGTCTTGAATATAAAACAAGAGTTGATACTAATCATTGCTCGCTCATTCAAAAACTCCTACATGGGAGTAGTTAATGCGAAAATAGAAATTGATAAGATTGAATGGAGAATAAGGCATATCATGCCGTCAGATAAACAAAAACTCAAACTATTGAATCGCATCAATAAAAGTTCCACTGCGAAGATAAAAATAGCATATAGGATGTGGGATTTGTATGAGTTACCAACTATCCGTGAAACATCTTCAGACATTTGGGCTGTCAAAACTACCAACAGCCTCGAGCGACCGCGATACATTATCATAGGATTCCAGAAATCTACTAATACGGATGATGTATCTCAAGATGCCACCCAATTCATTAATGCTGACATTAATAATATTCGAGTGTATTTGAATTCAGAAGTATACCCATACGAGCGGTGGAATTTAGAATTCGACAGGAAGTTGGATGCTATAGCCTATTATGCTTACGAAAATTTCCAAAAGAGTTACTATGGTAAAGATATGAGTGAGCCGATGATGGGTATAGAAGAATTCAGGAAGAACCCATTATTTATCATCGATTGCAGCCATCAAGCCGACGCCATGAAATCCTCAACAGTAGATATCAAATTGGAATTTGAGACTCGCAAATCAAAATTTCCAGCCAATACAAGAGTGTATGCGCTCATTCTACATGACGCAGTCATGACATATAGCGCTCTAGATGGCTCCATACAGATGGGTGTATGAACGAAGAATTATGAAGCTATGATCAGATGAATCACTACCACCATAGTTTAAGATATATATATTTGTAGCAGTTTTTTTTCGGATAATAAAAGATGTAAAATGTTGAATAATGTTTTATTTTTCCTATTATGTACAATGATTGAAATAGTGAGTCTAAAGACTATAAGAGCATACTAGACACCCCCTTGTACCCCGCCACCTTCTTGTTCTTCCCCAACTTCTTCTTCCCCTTCTTCGCCTTCTCCACCTTCTTCTTCTTCTTCTGAAGCTTCCCTCAAACCGTATTTTTCGATGATGATAGTTGGTAGGAATTCAACTAAATCATGAAGGAAGCATTCCAAACCCTCCTTCACCATTTCTTCAAGAAACTTCTCCAAAGTTATACTCCCGTGTTCTAGGCGACTGCATAGAAAATGACCGATTTTATATCGATCAGCATCCGCTAAAATCTCTCGAGCTCGTTCTTGATTGAAACATGCGCTCATATCATAGTTGGCTGCATGGAGTGAATCACGCTCCAAATCGATGAGTTCACATTTAAGTCTGCTGACTGCTGATTCGATGTCTTCAGCAGCTGGCCAAAACTGGCTAGAATAGTGCATCCACATATCCTTAGAAGTTGAGTACTGGAGTCTACAAATAAATAAACAAAAAAAAAGAGTTTAGGAGATAATTCAACAAATACGTTTCATATTACATAGCTCATACCCTCAGCTTAAAAAAACTACTCACCAAAAATGGTAAATGCGACGACGAGGGTGGCGAGAATGTAAGAACTACTATATACATATAATCTTTAAACTCCCTTTCACTAATACTAAACTAATCATAAAAATAATTCAATTAATTACTGAGGCGAAGTCTCGCTAAGGGGTATTTCTTTTATGCCGAACCTAATAAGCGTTCGCGTTTTCGCACCAGCATATGATGGTTCACTCTGCCCCAGGTATGCTATTGTATAAAGCCCGCGGGAGTTGATCAAATGGAGATCGCTTTCTTCAATCACATCTGAAACTCTTTTGGGCAACCAACATTTCACAGTTTCCCCACTTTCTTCATCTAATAATATAACGGTGGCAGATCTACCAAATCTAGTTTCAAATATTGTCATTTTCTTGATCAGATAAGGCTTATTCAAGATCAGCGATGATATCAACACTTGCTTGGTGAATTCATACCCTTCAGCGATTTGATTATTGATCGCGATCAAATCAATTTTAGGTGAACCCATCTCTAGATTAAACACGTGAAAGAGAGTACAAAAGAATATATAGAATATAGGAATTTACTTACATAAAAATAACACTTGTTATCACGCAAGGATACGCACACGCTTTACGAGTCAATATTTATTTTTATTGATTGCTAGTTATACTGCTGCTACTGCTTGTGGCAACTATAGCACTGAATCGCCAATTTATAGGAACTCCCCCACTCTCACCAACGCGATCTTGAACTCTAGTGGGGGAATGGCGCATGCGCACGCAGCAGCAGTGTTCAAGGTCGCACCCCCTCCCATTTCAGGGGTGTGGAAACACAAGGTCACGCTCACAGAAAAAAAGAAAGCCCTCCTCAAGGACGCGCTCCTCTCAAGGCCACACCAACTCCCAAGGGCACCCTCCTCTCAAGGTCGCCAACTCGAGGTCACTCCTCCCAAGATCACATCGGGGTCATTCACCCCAAGGTCACTCCTCTCAAGGTCACTCCTCCCAAGGTCATTCACCCCAAGGTCACTCCTCCCAAGGTCACTCCTCCCGAGGTCATTGACCCCCCTAAGGTCATTGACCCCCCAAGGCCACGTGGGGGGTGTGTGACCTTGGGAGGAGGTCTAGAATCGGCACAAATCATCTACTCATACACTTGTGAGTAAACTGACTTGGGACTGTAAACAATCCCTAAGACAACTGGCAGCGAACAACCAGGTTACTTTGATGTGGGTGCCAGGTCATAAGGGAGTTAAAGGCAACGAGGAAGCAGACTGCCTTGCCAAAGAAGGGGCAAATATACAATTTCTCGGCCCAGAACCCTTCTGTGGATTTTCCAAAGCCTACTTGAGAGAGGAGTTCCGACGCTGGGAGGCGGATGAAATGAAATCTCACTGGAATAAAGTGCCAGGACATAGACAAGCGAAAAGGCTGGTGAGCCTCTCGCCAAGGAAAGCTAAACAGCTTCTCGAGTTGGACAAAAAATACTTGAAACTGGTAACGGGACTCCTTACTGGACACTGCCCTCTGAGGTACCACCTCAAAAAGATGGGTAAAACATGAATGCCCAGCACTCTTCTGCAAGAAGCTCAAGTTCCTGGAAGGGGCCTTCGACATCAGGAACCTAGCTCCCAGGAAACTGATAAACTTCGCACGAAGCCTCGGAATACCGGGCCTCGAATAGATTAAGGGCTATGCACAAAAGGTCCAATAGGTCGAGGTGCTTGAGAGGCTGCACAGCCTTAACGACCCCTCCTACAATCTACAATGACTAATACACCAAGTCTGAATGAGACTTCGAGGGTTGCTTTGCAACTGAGTTGGCGGTAAAAAAACTATAAATATATAACACTATATTGATAGTATGGTGACCTAGGGCCATGCTTCTGCATGGCTTTATTAAACCTGACAGAGGCCCAGTTTATTGCTAAGCGATTTTGGCTTCAGCGTGAAAAATGCAATGTTGTTATTGGTCAATTTCAAATTAGATTGTGATCCGATTAAAATCGACCAATAACACACTGCATTTTCCACCGCTATTATTGCCAAAGCCAAAATTGCCTAGCAATAAACTGGGCTTGACTGTTATTATCATTATAGATGCTATATGAATCAACCATTACCGTTTCGTCTAAACATACATAAAACATCACAGGTAGTACAACGTAGGTGAAAAAATCATCATACAAAAAATCTAGAAAGTTAGTAGAGTACGAAAGATGTTATTATACGTACGAACTGTATTTGCTCTTTGATTCACGGGTTATTGATACAGTTCTGAATTTCAAAAATATCTGAAAGGCATATACCATCTATCGTGAATAGTTTTCATACCAGAAAATGTCCGAATTTACATCAAAAGAATGGTTGTAATCAATAATATGGTTAGAAACGAAATAGATTGAACACAACATCGTACATGAACGCACCTTCGGTTAGATTTTTCCGATGCAATTTTTACAGAATCGAAAAAATCTAATACAACGGGTGACAACGAAACCATTGGCCAGGGCGTCATGCAGTTGTTTACTCCAGTTATACTTATGACCGATGGATTTATCGAATGAAATAGTTTCTTGTAACCCATATTTTCCATCATGAAGAAACGATAATTGAATATCAATTTCGGTTTCACTGGACAAAGATCTAGGTCGAGAAATTTGAATGGCATAACCTTGTGGATATTTTTACGTCATTCGATATTAGCAAAAAATGTCCTTTCAATGACGTCGTATCGAAAGTAGACACTTGTGTTCAAAATGGCGGCGCAGGAGACATTTTTTCTAAAAAACTAAAGAAAAAGATGTGCTCCAATGAATCTTTGATTGAAAATCAACACAAGAGGTGTGTGTCAAGCATTTATTTGTAGGAACTGATGATTTATTCTTCGAGAAACTTCAAGTGAAAGAATGTTATATCAAAGAATCAGTGTAAGGTATTCAGATTACGATTAATCGAAATTCTTGCATGTCTCATCAAAAACTAATCAAAATGTTCCATTTATTTGCTATTTATATATAGGGGCGACTGAATTCCGCCCTTTCATATTGTTGATTCAATTTATTCTGATCCGATGTGAACTATTGCTTGATAATTATTTACAATATGAATAAAGACAAATTATTATTATTATCATTATTATTTCATTAGGCTGCTTGACGAAATTTCGATCGAAGACGTCACCGAGCAATCATACTAATTTTAGAAGTTCATTATAAATTGTGAAAGTGATGCTGTTGAATAACTATTTATTATTATACTGTTAGACATCATCGGTTCTCTCTTAATTTTCGACAGCATATTAACCATTCCCGGGTTTTGCAAAACTTTAATAATTCTGCCTTTTAATTGATGGACGTTCAGAATATTAATTTTCATATATTTCCGCGTGAGCTGCGAAGTAGGTTTCTAACAGTACCTACCTACCTTATCTAATCAGTTGATGCGTTTCTTAGAAAAGGTTTCATCGATTTTTTCAATCAACATTAACCAATATGCCAATTGAAATAGTATGACATCTGCCATTTGTCCGAAAGTGAATAAAAAATGAAAGATTCATGATGGCGACATATATCGCCGAGGAAAATGAAACTTATTCGCTCATTCTCAGAATGCAAGTCGCGTATCGAAATATCCCCTGTATAGGTCAGTTTTTCGGTAATCCTGCCCTTCGTCCATAGGAACCCCCGCTAGTTACCTCAATCATAGCGGAAAATCTGTTTTCAGCATTACATTCCCTTTCAGATCCACTTACGTGTATTTGTTCCCCCTATTCCAGGCTTTGAGTGGTGAGTGTTAACAAGATTAGGGAAACTAATGGCAAGCCGAAAATATCATTAGAAAAGTATACAGTGTTCTCGATAACAATAGGCGAAAATCCTCACTACCTCTTCTTCCCAGTTGTTCAAAATGAATGCGCACAAAGGAATACCGCGCGGAAATAAAAAACCTCAACGTGATTTAATGCATTATTCACCACGGCAAATACTTTTTTCTTATGTGAATATGTTATGAAATACTGTGAAGAAAAATCAATTTGTCAATTACAGAATCTGGCGAATATAAAAACTAAACCTACTTCTCAAAGGAATGCGAAAATGGCGTGCATCGCAATCATTAAACTAGAAGCATTGGCAATTGGCATAACGATTGAAAATATGAATAATTGCGTTTCATACCATGCATGCGATTAAAAAGTGTTACAAATGCATAAACATGCCATACATAAAATATTTCATTCCTGAAATAGATCAACAAATTGCACATCAAATTCCCTTTTTCTACTTATTTACAAGGCGAGTATCATTCACCAAAATCACAGAGATCCTTCACCAATTTATATAATTAGTTTGACAATTCATTCTCATATTTATGTCCAACATCTAGTTCATTCCATATTAGTTTTAAGTATTAATGCAAGTGTTTTGTGATACTATCGAGGAGGTGATGACGATTTCGATGGCTCGCGGATTTTTTTTCGAAAACAAAATTTTTCGAAAAAACAAATTTTCGAATTTACTTATTTTCGAAAAACATTTAGAAGCTAGGTCATCTGTCATACGGGGTGATGACAATGAGTACCTACTCTAATAACATATCTTTCAATAATACCAATAATATGTGACATTTCTAACACATGATTCAGCGGCGTTGTTGGAGAACTGTGATTGCTGAAGAACACTTTTAAAAAAGCTCCAAACAAAATAATTGCATTAGAAATAGCGTCTGACATACGAGCCCTTGTATATACCCATAATCTGTGCCTATAGCTACTTAATATTACTCATATTTGGAGTGCGGCAAAAAAATTATATACGACAGGGTTTCTCATTCCACATTTGGAGCACATATTGACGAACGTAAATAATGTTGGTAGTTTATTGGTTAGATGAGAAGGTAGGTAATTGGGTAGATTGGTTTCGAAAAAACACCTTTTCGAAATAAATGTCTTCGAAAAAACAACTTTTTGAAATAAATGTTTGGGAAAAAAAAACCTTTCGAAAAGCTGTGTTTCGAAAACAATACCTTTCGAGAAAAATTATTTTCGAAAAAAATGGTTTTCGAAAAATTGTTTTTCGAAAAAATGCTTTCGAAAAAATTCCGCGACCCGATTTCCATATGGAATCTGGTAGTCTCATCTGATCTATAGTTATTGTTTTAATGGTTCATGACGACAATTGAAGACTTTACCTTGTAGGTACATATAATTTTCAACGAGTAAGAAGAGTATCTTCCTGTATTGATACCAACATGACCCTGCTATATTGTGGCTCTTTATCGAGGCTATTCCGTTATCAACCTCAAACCGGAAATGATATTTAATTAGGTTTTTTATTCGGTTTGACATTACATAAATATACCCTACTTAATTTTGGTGAAAAGTAGATGGAGACAAGGAGGTAACATTGTTAGGATATATAAAGTTATCGGATTTCGTAGAACGTTTCTGTCTCTCGTTGTTGAGGGTAGTAAAGATCTCATTTGAACATCATTATCGTTTAACATTGCTATATCGTCTTGACAATAACGTTGATCATTATCCCAATAGCTTCTCTTATGGTTATCGTCTGATACGTTCTCTGAGCATTATTGCCGTCGATGAGTCAGGCATCTAGACACACAGTCTATATTTGCCGCATTACCATCGTCGTATACGCTAGAAATGAGCTTATCCTAATTCAATTTGAGACTATTAACTTCCAGCATAGTAGACCCTATCCTGTCTCAGTCTAACTTGAGACAACTAACGAATCAAAGAAATGTAGTGTTCTAGAACCACTTAGTTTATAAACAGAAATAGTAATTGTTGACGAATCTATCGATATAAATTGAGCACGTTGGAAAATCATAGATATTACGAACTTAACTCAAGCCATTCCTCAAGAAACTAACAAATCAAAGAAATGTAGTGTTCTAGAACCACTTAGTTTATAATCAGAAATACTATTTGTTGAAGAATCTATATCGGTACAAGCCACGTTTTGGAAAATCATACATATTTCGACACTCAACTTGAGCTATTCTTCATCAGGAAACTAACAACTCAAGTAGTGTTCTAGAACCACTTAGTTTATAATCAGAAATACTATTTGTTGACGAATCCTTCGATACATATAAAGCGCACATTGGAAAATCATAGTTATTTCGACACCAAACTATTTCGAACTTGCTATTATCCTATTGCTTGCCCAGTGAATCACTAGTTTTCTACAAGATAGATTCGTTCATTTAGTGGACTGGATAGGGAAATGGACGAGGAAATGGACCATTTCTTGAGAAAATCTTGTTCTTGTCTTGAAAATCACTAGATCCCATGACAAGTACAACACTACCAAGAACAAGATTCCTTGTAAAATTCGTCAATAAATCTCGAAATGAATTCATTCAAGAGTGTGGAAAGTCAGGAAAGTGACCGTTGCAAAAATATGGTGCATATACATATTTATACATATATTATGTGAATTATGTCCTTATGAGATGTAAATAGGTCTGTTCGCTGTTTATGCATGAAATTTATATTGTACACTACATTTTCTTACACCCACTGGTCGTTGTAGATGAGTGTAGTGAAGTGGAGTGTAATTAGTTCAACATCTGTTCGGTGCTTTTATTCTGCTTTATGCCAATCCTAGGATTTTGATTTGGAGGTTATGCTTATAATTATTTTGTATTTATTTGTTGAGAGGTGGATAGATAGACTGGTGAAATCACTTCCTATCCTGTGACTGGTCCTAAATCTCTTGATTCCGCCTACTTTGATAAAACGTGTATAACGTGACATGGCGTGGGTGAATCTCGCTAAGTGAAGCCGCGATTTCAACCAAATTTACAGGTTACTGCCAGGTCTTATTTCCATCATTATTTGTTGCTTGACAATCTTTTGAATGTATCAAACATGCGAAGTGATGATGAAATAATAGAGAATATCATTGCGAATTAGGACGATGAATTGTTGACAAGTTCATCTGACGATCAATCAATGGCATTGATGTCAAATCTTTTGATGCTTTCGTAAATGGGGACAAAAGATTCCCGGGTAACAAATATAACCATTACGTACTTTGTTGAAGAAGTTTTCAAAATATATCATTATATACATCTAACCTCATATTATCCAATATCCATTTACACTACACTTATCACACCTCCTCAAAATCGATTGTAACAACTGGTTTTTTCGTGCTACAATATTTTAACAACGAACATAGTGTAAGTGTACACGGAAAATCACCGAACGGTATCAGTGTTACACAATCTACTATTCTGTACAATAGTGTAGTTAATGGAGACACAGCGAACAGACCTAATTACTGATTTATTTTTGTGTGCACAAACAATTTCATTGATGATATGCCTACTCGAATCTGTCACATCTGGTATACAAACTGTGCTCCACTCACGAGGAATCCCTTATTTTCATCATTTATGCATTGAAATTTGTTACAAAATCTCATAATTTGGAGAGAGGGAAAAACTCAAATATTTATCAGTGTTGCATGATGAGAAATGTTTATAGTGAATATTTCCATCGTATGTTAAAAATCCCATATGAAGCGGGACATTTTCGATCAATTACAGCGATAAATTCCCGGCGGGACATTTTCGGGCTGGTAAATACCCGGTATAGGTATCGAAAAATACCCGCTCGGTCCGTGTATCTATAGTAACGTTTGTTAAAATTTACATTTGTCATCTTGACAGGCATAAATACTGAATTTTAAACGTCGTTGAAATGTCACGTTTCAGGAATGATTCGATAACTGTAATTCAATAAAAAATCACCAAGAGCAAACCAAAAAATACAATGTTGAACCATCAATATATATGGAAACAGTTTATGGATTTCATATATTTTTGTTTTAACTCCGGAAATATTCTACCGAATTACACTCGTGCATCAAAATAAACCTGATAATTAATTTTCCTATAGGTAGATTGGATCAAAGTAGAACTGTAGGTACCTACTCATAATTATCAAATATGTCAACATGATCTATTATTACAGAAAACCTGCCAGAATAGTTGACCGGGCTCAGAATTTATTATTGGCCTCCAATGAGTCTAAAGCGTCCCAGATATCATTGACAGATATCAGGAACCTCACGCTTGTATGTTTATGCTTGATAAAATGTAATGAGATATTGAAAGAATAAAGAAACCATGTTTTTTTATTGATTAATAATCTCCAAAATCTGTAACGTTGATAAGTTACCATCAGCTCTCTGGAAAGTAGCGACCCATATAATTTTCATGCATATACAGGCTATCCATGTTTCGAATGCCAATATGGGGCTTATTTTAAGAAATTTGAAGTTGGTAAAATTGGAGCAAAGATGTTAAACTGAAAACAAAATTAGAATGATTTCAAAAGTTTTGATAATATCACAAAGAACTAAATTTTATTATTATCGCTTCTGATTTTTTACAATTAACAATAATAATAATAGAACTAATAATACATTGGGAAAGTTTATCAAAAATAATAAAGACATAGTTCCTAAATATGAAAAATCAGGAGTATATATACTGAATTGTGGAACTTGCCCTTGAAGGTATATACACATATTGGTCAGACTGGGAGAACTTTCAAAAATCGCATCCATGAACACCACATGATTTATGTAAATAGGAAAACAAATTCAACATATTCCAACCACCTTTTAGAAGAAAATCACGATTTTTATGAAGAATTCAAAATATTACATGTTGAAAACAAAGGAGTAAAACTTAACTTCTTAGAAACACTCGAAATTAATAGACTTCAAGAATTCAAATCTTTTGCTTAATGACCAATTAGATTTGAATAATTTTCCTTTGTTGAATTTGTTTTCCTAAAAATAGCTTAATTAGATATTAATTTTATTTTTGTTATTCACCGCAATATAGAGAATAAACATTATTTAATCCCTACAGGTACAAATATTGTTATAACTGTGTAATTAGGTATAAATATGATTGTTATTGTAGTACTAGCTCAGTGTACTTATATACCTGATGAAGCTACAGTGTTAGCGAAACATGTTGTGAAAAAAAAATATAAATGTATTTATCGTGAAAATCTTATCGTTTTTCGTTTGTTTCCAATAATTAACAATAGGTAATCATACGGGACATTTCTCAACAAGAAAGTATTCAAATACTTTATTATGTAATTCGAATGGGGAAAAAACATCTGAAAGCTCTAGGTAAATCCAAAATAGCGTCCACAAGAAACAATAAAGTTGAACATAGTTTCTTCGTCATGTTAAAAATTATTGAAAGAACGATGCCATATTCGTGATATTTTCAAAACGGTTGAAACTTTGTCCATCTTTAACCAACTTCGTGAAGTGCCTATATAAGAGAGATCCCGATACCATAATGGCACTCGAAAAATGGACAGCCTGTATGTAATGCCTATTATTATATCCCCCTCCATAATTCTTGTATGAAGTAATTTCAAAGACTTTGGTAATTCTACATCAAACTACGAACGAGATATGAATAATATTTGATGCCATTTTCTTATTCTAGGATGTTTTCGTTTCCCAAATCTCTTGATTGAGCCTATACTTACTTTGATAATTCGAACAACGCGCGTGGGGGAATCTTATAATTATACCTATTCATCCTCTGATTTTCAACCCAATTTCGAATAAGCGTTAAGCATACGTATGTTGTCTAATTCAATCGTTCCAATGTTCCATATCCATATCAAGCATAAAAAAACAAGAATTCCATCACGAAGTATTTTTTTACAAAGTCTCAGAATAACGAGTTCTTGAATTCCTATCCACGCTTCATTGACAGATCAATGTCAGTTCAAATGGTCGTCCAACTCGGACATTCTCATGGACTTTATATTAATCGATCGAAGATCTAGATTCTATATCTCATAAAAAAATGTATGTCATTCCACCCGTCCTCATTGGGTTCTTACTATACATCAAACTACCGCCATCTATTGAAAACCACAGAGCTTAAGAAACTGTAAGTTGTTGAAAACTAGGTTTCCGCTCATCCCTTGAACGATAGATGGCGCTTTAGTTCGATTCAGTAAACAACTCATTCTACGCAGGTCTCTGTAAAATGAATAGCGAATTGAATCATTGCAATCAATAAACACTCGTTGGGAAATATATTCAGACATTGAGACGTAACCATTCTCGTACCTGCATTAAAATTGCGTCAACTTACTACAATTAAAAACGTCGTACTAAGACTAAGTTCAGTGTTTATTCAAAGTGAGCATGCATATGGCAAGTTGATAAGGAGACTAGAGTAGTCCTGGGTAAGCCGCTTCTTATCTTATTTGCTTCGGTATACAATGGATAGTGCAATAATATGCCAAAATAGTTTCGAAAGTATAAATAGAAACTGTGTCGAGGACGAGATTATAAACGTAGAAAAGGCGGACGCTATCGAAGAAAATGCCGGGTTCGAAGCACAAACCGATATAAACAAAAAGAACGATGATATTATGCGGAATAGTTCAGATATTTGCACGCAAGAGGAGGCTGTGGATGTGTTTTTGGCGGGAGAGAACGAAACCGAATTCAACAACGACCTACTTTCGAATGCCGAGAACGACATTGAAGATGGTATTTCTTTCAAGTCAGAAAACATCTTTTTGGAAACCAATAATGAAGAGGTTCATATGAAGAATCAAGATAAAGATGTTGGGGGCGAGAAGACTGCGACGGTACAGCAGAGGAATTTCAGAAATTATAATTTTATGTCCAACAGCTTGAAGAGGAGAAGCATCAAATGGTGAGTAGAAAAAATAATTATATAATGCCCATTTTCCTGACCTGGCCAACCCTTGAGGCTATTTTTCTCACTATTTTTTCATTTTACTCCAGTCTCCATATAGATGTCATTCGTCATAAATTATTGATTCTTCAATGCATATTCAAGGGAGTTGAGAAAACTCTGGCTCGGCATGATATGAATTATCATTTGAAGATCTGATTTTTAAATTTGTATAAAACATATAGGTACAGGGTTGTACAGGGTGTCAAAATTGCAGGCTCCGATCCAACCTTTCACTTTCTGGACTGGTGGTCGAGTGCGTTGAATCGCTGACTTATAGTCTATAGGGAAATATTTATTTATTTCTTTAGTATCGTTTAGCGGGAGAAAGCTAAGGTCCCCGTCTTCCTTATTCATACAAGTCACAATGAGACTTCGAGGGTTGCTTTGCAACTAAGTTGGCGGTTAAAAACACTCCATATAATGAAAAGGCACAATGACACATATATAGTCATAGAAGAGGTCGGCGCTAGACTTGTAGTCGCTCGGTACCGGGTTTGCTCTCAGTCGGTATAGGTTAACCTGCTAACTTTTGTACTTGCTATGGTCGTGAATTTGTTTTTACTGTTACGTCAAAGTCCATCTCGCTTTCCATTATATTGAAAAATTATCACTTATAGTGATAAACTATAGATAGATTAGATTGTATATGGGGTGTTGTGAAAGCTATCCAAAACACCTCGACCTGTCAGATCTTCTGTGCATAACCCTCAATCTATTCGAGGCCCAGGATTCCGAGACTTCGTGCAAAGGAACTCAGCTCCTAGGACTCCTAGGAGAAAAGTGCTGGGCATTTGCAAAGAAAATGTTCTGCACTTTCAGCGATGTTCTCGCTGTAACAGCAACTATCAATCTCTGATTAGCCCATCTATTTGGGGTAACACCTGAGAGCGTAGTGTCTTGGGACCGTTTCCATTTCCAAGTACTGTTTCTTGTACAACTCGAGAATCTGTTCAGCATTCTTTGGCAAAAGGCTCAATAATCATTTCGCTTGTCTTTGTCCTGGCACCTTATTCCAGCGTCGAAACTCTTTTCTCAAGTGGCTTTGGAGAGTTCACATAACAGTTCTGGGCCAGGCAAATGTGTATTTGATATCGTTACATCTAACTCCTTTATTGTGACCTGGAACCCATATTAAAGTGACCTGGTTGTTCGCTGCCAGTTGTCTCAAGGATTGTTTACAGTCCAAAGTCAGCTTAGACTCGCAAGTTTATGACTTCAGAGCTTTTAATATTGTTGATTTTTGCCATCCAGAAGCCTTTTTCGAGGAACTTCTGCTTGAAAATGGTTGGGGTGTTACCAAGGGATTTTGAGAGCCCGAAATTTGTCAATTTTATGTACGAAACACACTTAGTGTGAAGAGAAAATCGTTTTAACACATATGTTATAAACAATTCACATTCATATTGTAAAATCCCTATAGGGGATGATAGTGGTGGATGTCTTCTTGAGTTCTGGTTCGGATATCTTGTAGCGACTGTTATCTAGCCATGCAAAGCACACACATGCAGGTCCACAAATCGCGGTATATCAAACTGTTTTTGGTATCACGTAATGCGTTTCAACCCCAAGGTAGGTGGATTATTGAAGGCAAGCGGTTCGAAGTTTTTCTCCAAAAAATATAGATAGAAAAGCGCGGTAGCGATAACATACAAAAGTTGCCGCGAATCTTTGGTCAAGTCACACAAAGCAGCACTAGTGTGTTCACCTTTCTCGAAACCTTCTATGATGTTGTCAACCACTTTCCTTTATAAATGTAAACAATTGATTCTATTTTCTTGGGATAATGAGTGTGATTATAGAAAATAAAAGCCAATTTTGGAACATTTACACATCTTAAAAAATTATTCACTGCCTTTTCGATGTTACCAATCATGTATCGTTGCTATGAGTGTGAAATTACAAAACGACAGTTTTTCCTTGTATTTTCATTGATCAATTCCTATCAATACGCAAATGGAAACTATTTTATTTATTGCAAAATTCATACAATTTTACCATCGAAAAACTAACACAATGAAAAAGGAATTCGACACCCATTCTATGCAACGTTCCACGCTGCATACCTCAGTGTACCCTGCCTACGTCACAGCGGTACACTAACCGAGGGTAAGAATTGCAAGGGGGTGGATGAGCGAAGGGCATCACCCCAGTTTCCTACAACCCCGGAGGATCAACTTCTAAAGTGGCTCTACCTAAGGGTCAGATTTCCACGAAGCCCTGTTGTGCAGCGTGTGCTGCATCCACGATATTGTTAGTAATCTAGTGATCGGTGTGTAGTGCGACACGTTTAGTTTCATTTAGAAAGTTTCTGAGAAACCATCGAATTTGATGCAGGTAAGCAATCAACAGGCCGCAGTTGTGTGTTTTCGGTTTGAAACAATCGCATGCAAAACACAATAAATCCCAGAATGCATCACCATTATTTGCTAATTAAATATTATCTGATGCTGTTATCTATCGAACTGAAGAGCTTTAGATGTTCACAGAGCACATGGCCCAGACAGTGGAAACAAACAGGTACAGGGTGATTGACTTTCGATTGAAGATAACCATGATTCGAGCAAACAAATTTCTCGTTAACCACCAAAAGTTATCTGATTTTCAGTATTGACAAAAAAAGTTACCTTCATTTATATACAAGAAGAGATAATATAACCCAAAATCCACCAATATTTGAAACATCAAATATATCCTTCGTAAACTGAGTAGGTATTGCCATCTTCACCACTGGAGAATGGATTCGAGAATCCGTAACTTAGTATCAAAGTTGCCATCTTCAGTGAAAGCATCAATATAACAAATTCATTGGTGCTTTCACTGAACTTGTGATATGTCAGTGGAAATAGAATCAAGGGGCTATTTGATTTATTCATCAAAAGTGACAAAATGCAATGATGAATGCTATATTACATAGAAAAGAGTTTGAACAATTCGAATTATAATTGTTCATCATAGCTTTCTCTCTGCTCGAATCGAAATGTTGGCATCATTTCAGAAAAATATTTAACAAGAATATTGTGATAAACAAAAAACCAAGAATAAGATTATTCAATTCTCTGTAGTTTATGGCATTTTGTACAGGCAATTTTTTCTTTCTCGTTTCAGAGATGTAAATGGTTCTCTATAAAAATCGAATGCGATGCACAGAAAGTTCACAAAAATTGAGGGACCAAATTAAATACTAGCCACTTCCGGATTATTCCAGGAGTCATTTCATGTATGCAATGGTTTCGTCATTGTATAAGGACTTGATTTCGTCATTTGTGTCGACTAATGTATTTTATGTTACAGTTTTATCAGTTGAATAAAAATCTTTCGAATAATAATAAAAACATCAAATACATCAGAAACTGGAATGTAATTGAAACTAGTGTCGATTTGTAAACAAGGCTGAAGTATTATTGACCTTGTGAAAGTGTGGTTTATGAAACGTTACAAAGGTTGATAAAAAGTTGCAAACAAGATTAGGTAGATATGTACAATTATAATGTTAAATCCACTATTCTCAATGCATGGTTCACAAATCAAATATATTAAAAGGGCAGGTTTTTTTCAATGGTGAATTAATTATTATTGAATAAATAAGTGTACCTACTTTTATCGCATATCTGATGGAAGAAAAATTTTAAACATTATCAAATTAATGTCCTTACATCTGTACTCATGTTACCAATGAGGTAACTAGCACTCATCATCTTGTTTGAGCTCTGGGATTATGCATGCGGTTGTCGAAACAAGAGAAAATACTGGATTCGGGATGCATTTTTAAACCGATAAGGAAATGTTCTCAAGGGTTATACAGTGTAGCCTATACTCATAACCAGATAAACCTTCGAAAAAATACAAGTTTTTCAATCTTGCCTCAACCAAGTTGTTGAACCAACTTTGGAATCATCATAAATGTAAGCTACGAAGGAAAAAGCCACGAATTGCACTAAGTAACGCAAACATAAAAATGAGATTTTAATCATATTGCTTTGTCGAGTGTAAGCTTAGCTTTTATAAGTATAGGCAACACTTTGTAATCATATTATGGTAATTCGAGGATAGATATCCAGTTGTTTTATGAAAATTGTAATGGATGGCCATATGAAATTCACATTGTGTTTGTCTTTTTGCCATTTCCCTTTCCTTTATATGTCTTTGTATCGGCTTGCATTTCGGTCACCAATTCCTTGAGAAAAACCCTGTGGACTGAATTTTCCACTATCATTACTTTTGCGAATATACCGTTTTGGCATAAAACAAAAACAGTATATGATTTTGCGAAAAATTCCTTTTAAGGAAAATTGACAACTCACATTGGAAAAAAGCCCACTTCATAAACTTCCAATAAAATCTGTACATTCAACGGTTGTAATGTTGTAGGTTGGAACATTAGTTTCAACGTTTTCGTTAATTATTTGGCAAGAAACAGTTATCCACATAGGTCAACAGTTTAATCACTAATCATTGTCACTTTTTCACTATTTTTGGCTTTCAAATTCTAAGTTCACGTGTCTAACAAAATTGGCGGGACCTAATAAACTCTATTTCTGGCTATATTTCCATCATACGATTGCAATTGCAATCAATTTGAGTTCAATTGGTTATGTGTGTAATAATAATATAACTCAAAGAACTATCATTTTGCAGTCGTTGTTCAATCCACATATTACTTACATATTCATAATATCTTCGAATCTCAATTGGTGTATTTCATCAAATTAATCATGAAGCAAACTATATTCCTTCATTTACAACAGCGTCCTCTCATGCAAAGACTTCCTCTCAGTTTCGCCCTACCACTGGAAGTTAAGGTTAGAATTATTTCGAATGGATATCTTTGCTCTATGGCATATCTAACCATACTTGAATTACCGTATCTCTTGTGAACACTGGTGACTGAAAAATGTTTGCCGAATGTTGCTACAGCCTGCTACACGCGGGTTGGCAACTCAACTGAAACGAATTCCATGGAAGCTCAGGAAAAAAATATTCAAAAAAAAAAGAAAAAACGTTGAAAACCCAAATAACTCCTCCAGAGCTTCCAGCGGATTCGTTCTAGTCAAGGTCCACCCCCTTCAACTCAAACCTCTCCATCAGATCTCCCTTCCAACGAAATGCCCCAATGCTACGTCAGCTCCTGCCCGAACTACTACGGCAAAACGCGCGGCACTCCCGGAGGAATCATCTACCACATGCTGCCAAGCTCGCGAGAGATGACCTTGAAGTGGGCAAGAGCCTGCGGCAAAACGAACAAGATGCCGCCGTCGTATGCCCGTGTGTGCAGCCACCACTTCTCGGCCAAGTGCTACCAGAGGGACCTGCAGCATGAGCTGCTTGGCCTGCCGCTAAGAAGGAAGCTCAAAGCGGACGCTGTTCCCGATCAGAACTTGGCAAGGAGGACCAGGCAGGGGGAGAAATCGAACGAGAACAGGCCTCTGTTGAAGGACAGTAACGTCCCTAGGGCCACTCGTCAGCTCTTCCCGGATCAGAGTTTGCCCAGGAAAGCCAGGCAAACGAACAAATCACTTGAGGCTGTCAAGCCTCCGACAGGTACCTCGAATGACAGGAGTTTATTGAAGGCCAAAGTTGAAACCTTGCCAACCAAAGAAAACAAGAGTTCCTGCATCTCATTGAACAACAATAACCTGCCCAAATCTACCAGTGTCTGCTCTGGGGACCAAAACGCAAACAGGGACAAAGCCGCGCTGAGGAATAAAAGCAACAAGCTGAACAAGCGGCCGATGAGATCGAGTATAAGGATAGCGAAGAAGAAGTCCATAGAATGCCTCAGCGATTCCTTCACTAGCAAAGTCAATAGCAAGAAGGAGAAGTCCAGTAAGCCGGAGCGGTTTACGGACAAGCTGAAGTTTATGGCGAAATTGCAGTTGAAGTACGAGGAGAACAAGCACACTGTCATCGACCTTGATAGTTTCTTCGATGGCATCCTCACCAAAGACGGCAGTGAGGTGTCGGATAACGACAGGTTAGTGGGTGTGCATAAATATGAGTTATCTTTCACTTACCATGCAATACCGTATTATTTTTTCTATCCATGTGGTCTTTCGGTATACTGTGGTACCTATAATCGAGTGATTATTTTGTGATTTAGAAAATTGACTTAAAGTCTAGCATATATAATTTATTATGGCATTTCCTGATTTCACATTGTCAACATTCTATGAATATTTCCTATTCCAATCTGAAATTATTCGAGATATGAAATATTTATTATTGAAACATTGAAACATTGTGGTTTACATTTTGTTTTTTTTCATGAAATATGATGAAAAATTATGATGAAAGTTTTAACTTTTGGCGCTCTTGGTTTGTCCAATACTAATTGAAAGAGAACTGAGCTATTGACTCGACCTGTATAATATATACATTGTGCCCATGATAATTATTAACAGCATAGGAGGAGGAGGAACAGGAGGTAATCTGGTTGAACATTTGCTATTATGGCACTTACTATTTACAATGTTTAACAATAATTCTTGCCTACTTAGTTATTATTTCAGTTACTGTTATCTGAATTTCAGATTATTTTGAAAAACGATTGAAGAGCATTTTTCCTCAATAAAAAAAAATGAGAAAACGAATTGTGTCGTTCGTCGTTGCATTCGCAATAAAATACTACATCATTCAGGGTGTACCTTTTTTTCGTGCTGTATTGTAAGGCAAAGTTGATGATGGTTTCTACGAAACGAAACTTTGAATGGAGATTTTGTGAACGCCATTTTTTAGACCTGGAAAAGTGGCAATGAGAAAGTGCTATTGATTTTTTGAACAGTTTTCAAATAAATAATAAAAACCAAACCGCTAAATGGCGTTCTTTTTTTAATATCTCCGGAAGTAAACAACATTCTTGGGATTTCTCAACATCTATTTATTGACCTCTCAATTGCGCAACATTTTCCCCATTCGACATACTCTGTGTAAATCTTACGGTTACGAAGATCCCAATGCTGTCCATCCTTATCTTGGACACACTGTATATATCTTCATATTGGAATTAATGTTATTCGATTCGACACATTTCTTTTCGATGTGTTTGCAAGAAAAAAATAATCAGAAGGACAATTAACGGGTGATTGCATGTATCAATAAATAATAAACAATCGAGCTTATCGTACGACTTCCTTCTCCAAGGCCCTCTACAGGGCAAAATTTCCGATGGAAACCTTGAACCCAAACAGAACAGTCGACGGCGCGAAGTGGCACGAGGCCAACTCAGACACAAAACCGCATAATTTTGTTTGGTAAAGTAACTTCGACCTTTATTTGACATCTGTTTGTTTGAAAGTTCAACTCGTCCGCAGGTCAGGAGCGCATTACGGAGAAATTTCTATAACAATAATCGATAATATAGGCCCTTGAGAATTATTAAGACTTTTTAGCTGCCAGGAGAATATCGACAATATAAATAAATTTGTTCATCTAACAGTGTTGTTTATGATTATCATTTATACTGTCATTTAATACGTAAAGGCCGATTCAGATTCATGTGTGCCCACCCTGCATTTTTGACCCTGCATGAAAAGTGCATGCCTGTCGTCGTTCACATCTATGCCTGTCGGCGTGCTTGTAAAATGCGTGGTGGGCATGCATGGAATAAGGACAAGTTCTTATTTTCCATTGTATTGCATGCGTTTTTGCCGAAACATCCCTAGAAACCTGTGAATATTTGACAATGTTTTATTTGAATTTAACATTTTTTTTTGAACTTGATGATCATTTTGTAAAGTTTTCAATACATTCCCGCCTTTCTCTGTTGTGATTTTAATCTCGAGAAAATAAATGAGATGAAATTTTAGATTCACTTGAACTGACAATAGTGAAAAAATCGATTAAAACATGACCTCGGGTAAGAAATGCAATGAAAATGCACATATGTGAAGTGTCATGCCTTTTTCACCAGGCACAAGCGTCAGAAATGCATGTGCCTGTAAATCGCACCTGCTTCAAAAACCCTGCATGGAAATGCATGAATCTGAATCGGCCTTAAAGTAGGTCAAAATACACGTGAGGTACCTACACATCTTTTTATAGTTTATGTTGAACCTGAGGAACCTAGTACATTAAAAATATTGAGACCGAAAAACATATAGAATATACCTACAATAGTAATTTACGTAACAAGTCCGGAAAATACTGTTTTTTTGGATGAGTGGACAAAATTCTAGGACGAGCGTAGCGAGTCCTGGAAGTCTGCGAGTCCAAAAAAAACTGTTTTCGGGCGTGTTGCGTACACAATTTTTTCGGCAACCGTGTAGAATAACAAATCAAACAAACACATTTCTTATTAGAACAAAATTTCGAACATTTCAATTCTTATTTATATTAATATTTATATTAAAATTAGAACAATTGTTAATATTGAATGGATTCATCAATTTGTTTGAAATGCTTGGTATATTTAAGTGCCTTTTGTTGAAGTCATAACAAGAAGCACTATCTCATGGTAACAACTCGAACTTCTCGAAGTGGTATCGTTTTTGTTTTGTTTTCATATTTTTGATATTTGTGTCATTGTGACATAGGTGTCGTTGCCACCAAACAATAACTGAAACGAGAAAAACGATAAGATTTCACATGTATTTCACCAGAAAAAATCTCGAAAAACTGCTGGAAGCACACCTTTCACATCAGAAGCGAACATAAAGAGAACAGAGGTTAAGTTTGTCTGTGAGTTAACCCCCAGAGAGTTCAGTGGTTATCCCACTACGAGTAGTTCACGAGTAACCGCTAGGTAGCGTATCACTTAGCACCTATCGCCAATACTACCAAGATTTTCATATTTACAATGACAACAACGATGTGATTCTTTCCGGCCTAGTCCGGCCTAGTCCGGGACTAGTCCGGGACTAGGCCGGAAAAATGCCACTTTCTCAAAAAAAAAATCGTCTGGAAAGTACGTACTTTCCGGACGGTTGCCGAAAAACGAATAATATAAACTACAAATTGGGGCACTCAATCTAAAAAGTGTTTTGAAATTATCAAAAATATATTTCTTTATTCAAAATTGAATTTACAAAAAGCCTGCCTGGAAGGGAACTACCATGAAAAACAGTTAGGGTAAATAATCAAATTTTATTGACCGAAATTGGAAAGAAAGGGGGATTTGAATGCTGCGTTGCGGATAAACAAAAGCAACATGGTTGATGGGGAGGTAGGTATCCATAACCCGCTACGTGGTTTTTGGGCATTCAACCTCATGGGGGCATGGTGGTGGTAGTTTTGGTGTTATTTTAAAACATTGCAATAGAAATCTTCAACAATTAATTATTTACAAAAAAAATCTGGTGGAAGTATTGGAAATGTTTATCTGGATTATGATTTCTGGACCTACTTTTTTAGAAATATGTATTCCATGACCCTTCGAAGCCTTCAAGGAAAGTATCAAGTTTCTTCAGTACAAACTATTTTGTACATGAAGAGGCATAAACAAAGTGTATCTAATTGAAGAATGGCAAATTTTAGTAATTATTAAACTCTTGTGATTAATGATACCAAGTTCGTGGTTTCCAGATTTGTAACAGAGATTCAATATTCTAATCATCAATCATCTTACCAACCAGTCACACGCAAAATGATCTGCTTTCTTTGTTTTGTTTTATTCTTCGCTTAATTTGACTATTAGGTATTTGAGAATTACACCAACATAATGGGGAATATTCCTCAATTCGGTTTATTACAGCAAATGCAATCATGAACTTATTGTCTATGAGTTTCATTCATAAATTTTCCGAATTCGTTGCGGAAACTATCTAAATTAATTTTTCAAATATGGGGTTTTAAATTTAAATTGCTTTGTTTCTAGACTTTCTAGTTCACAAATTGGCAACAGCGCCTAGTAGGCTGATGAACAACAACTCACATTTGGCCACACTTTCATTATGTACACTTGATGTCAATGCATAATTCAGGAATCAAACTGCTAATATAAAAAAATAAACAGTCGAAACATGAATTTCAGTCCAAAAACACCAATCCATCCACAAGTCAAATATAAACATAACCTTCAAAACTGACTGACTAGCATATCTTTTGAGGAGCATGGAACAGAAATAAGCAGAATGGTACCTAACCCACAGAACTTATTGGTAGTAAGTTTTGTGTTCTGACCTGATCAAAATATAACTATCTTTATTCACCTTATCAACGTAATGGATTTGATGTCCTTTATTATTTATGAAATCTTCAGTCCATGTTGCCAAATGGTGAAATAGGAACAAGGTGCTTTAAATTTTGAATCCTCATATCAAATCTATTTTTTTAGCACTCGAAATTTTTTTTTAAAAAGGTTGAAATGGTGAGTTTGAAATGCGACGTTTTGAAGATATTCAATAAGAATAACTTCATTATCGTCCGAAGGAGAATTCCCCATTATCGATCAATCAGAAGTAGTGTAAATCGGATTTTATTTTATTAAAACCGAATCATGTGAGCTGCGATGATTTTCTTCATCATTTTATAACATACCGAATATATTGGTGCCAGAATATTTTCGAGCTTATCTTTGCTAATGGTAGACATAATTTGATGAATATGGAGTTTGGTAACTTGGACCTTATTGGACCAATTATTGAAGCCTGAATAAAGAATGCAAAAACAGCCTCACCAGGTCTCATTTGCATCATCCAATGCACCACTTTTTATAATGAAATAAGCTTATATGGCTACCGAACCATTTACTACGATAGCAGAGATTTTTTTATGGCATAATGTTTTCACGACTCGACCTCGTATTCCTACCTTCGAATAGTTCAAATCACTTCCGGTGCTCAAACTTCGCCAAAGGTCATTGTCGATTCGCTATTCAGGAGCGTTAGAAATGTCTGATTCATCCTCCATTCGGCAATATTTTGGTTCACACTTCTTGAACCCTGCACAAAATCGATGGGTAATTCGCAAAAAATGATGCCGATGTGGATTCATGATAAATCAACCGGAATTTCGTACGTGGGATAGGAAGCATTTCCCTCAGTAAAGTCGTCAACGACTATATATAAGTAGATATACATTTCAGAGTTGGAAGTTAGCAAGTATATGTTTCTTTATCCTCAGTAGAAACATTTTCTTTATCCTGAGTAGAAAAATTTTCTTTGTGTAACCTCTTGTGAACATAAACACTCCGACAGTACCAGGAAGCTTCAGCAAGTCTGAAGGAATACGAAACTTCAACATATGGAAAGTTTGAAATTTTCAAATCTGCATAAATTTTCAAATCTGCATAAATTACAAGATGGATGATTCGCATACACTGGAACATAATATATGAACCTTCACATGTTTCTATATCGATAGATATGTCGAACCGGTTAGAATCAAAGTTCTTGCAAAAATCAAGCTGATGTCGATGTTTTGATGAGAATATTGATAACTATATATTACGGCATCAACAAGTCCAAGACAGCTGAGAACCACCAAGGCCTTTCGAAGAAAGCACTCAGGCGTTTTCAAGTGGATGTGTTAGTAGGTCCTCAGAATAAGCTAGACATAGTTAGACCACTTATTCGGGACCGTTATGCACCCACCATTTCTGAGAATTATTGGTCCAGTCTTGGAGGTAACATATGTAGCGGGCGAATTTGGCTGTCCTTCTGACCAATACCTTTCTTACACTCTTCGGTTGGAAAAGGAAGAGATTGCCTACTTTTGGAGTGTGAACCACCTCTTAGCAAGGAACATAACCGGTCACTGACTTTGAGGAGACAACTACAACGATTGTACACGGACGAAACCCAAATCAGCTCTGCCCAAATGTAGCTGTGTAAATGTGTAATGAATAGTAAGAAACGGAATGTGAAGCCATTGTCGATCTAAATGAACACCTAATAGACGGTATAATATTGTATTTTCACTGGAAACAATGACGTAACTTTTTCAGTAAGGCAGAAACATCTTCTGAAGATAATCGTGAACTATTTCGAACTTGAAGAGTCATACTGGGCATAACCTAATGTTTTCATTAACATTTTGAATTACGCGCTTCTTTCAGCACAGCGAAGCTCCTGTTCCAATCACAGAATTGTTCAATATCATTGATTCATTGATCAGAGAATCAGGAAACAGAAAAATACATCGCCAATCAGTTTCGGTGATGTGGCTAAAAATGTGTAACGCCACATAGTAGAAAAAACGTGTACAAAATTGAGACACTAAAATGCGAGGCAAGTGAATGTATTGGCATATCGAAAGAACAATAGTTAATACAATAATTATTGAAAAATGGAAAAGCCATAAATTGGACAACAATTTTAGAAAGAGAAATTAGTCTATCCAATTAGAATATCAAACATAGTTTGAAATGAATGTCTGGTAGACTACGAGCAGAAAACAACTACTTTCCTGGTAAATACCACGCAGAACATTGAATTATATCTGCTCGTAATCCATGCAACGATTCACACTGTGAATGCAGATCGCAAATGTTTCTTTCTTCCTAAGACGTGACAAATTCACATCGGGACAGGCACGCCTAACAACCTACAGACCGGTTTCGTGAGTACCTCCAAATTTTTTTTCTTCTTCTTGGAATGCGTTATTATTGTTTATAAAAACTGGTATAGGTATTAGACCTATTTGAATAAAAATATGTATAAAAGAAAAAATATGTCATATTAGGATAGGTACCGTTCTGAACTGAAGATAACTTCAACCTAAAATTGGGTCGCTGACAGAAAAAATGAAACAAGTGAGCATCGCTTCTATAAAGTAGCGACCTCAACTTGGCAGACGTTTGGGTCTTGAGTGAACAGACAATATTATAGTTCCAGCCTAGTAGGATTCCATTTAGAACGACAATGGTGAAGCACCAGGGAGATTAACCCTTTTGGGAGAAGATAACTCACAGGAGACCTTTCCGAGAAGAACATTTGTGAACCAGGCTAATAAACTTGATGTAAGTAAGAAACCCATTCACCTCAGACAACAGCATGACTAGGAATACAATAAAGCCAAATAGCTGCAGTGTTTGGGCTTTGAAACCGTGACTGATCATTCTGACCAATAAATCAAGGCAGAGATTGGTTATTGTTGATGGTGATACCAAAGGTTGATATTGAGGATTTCAATAGTTGTACCTGACTTCAGCTTCAGGCATTGCGAGACCCGCCTTCTTGGATAAAATACAAACTCGAGAATATTCCCATTCCAAAAAACCGTTGTTATTCTCAGGTGCTGCGTTCATAAATTTACTCTCGTGAGTAGAAGAGAGTTTGATCACGTGATCAGAAATGTATGTCTGATGGTTACTCGGAGTAGTCGTTCAAAAACACCGAGTATGCAAGACAAATGTCGATTGTCATGATATCATTGGGTTATATTTTGGAAACTTCACAAATATCTCCATTTGCTGAAAAATATAGTTGAGTCTGGCTTATAGCTCGAGAATTCCGAAATAAAAACACTATAACAGCCTACACAAACTATCAACTAAAACAACCATCGCAGAAATAAACTCTCATAACTGTCAGAGTACATATTACTCTATTCGAAAGCAGAGTATGCAGAGTTTACTTTGGAGTAAGTTTCTGAACGTTTGTAGACATACTCTATTCGCGAAAATCACGGAGTGGGCGGCCTCTGGTGTCAAATTTTGTAAGCCTTCCTTCAACAAAGCAATTTAGCATTGTATAGCATAGGCTTTCCTATTATTTTTAATGAATTAGAATTGTTTTGAATAGTTTTCGGACTTGTTTCGTGCTTATCAGCTAGTTACTATAATATTATTGAAACATGCAGCAAGTTCAAAAGGTCGTAAAGACGAAATCGACAAAGATTTGTTCAGTATTTCAGCGTTCCTCCTACCGTACAGACATCGTTCCTTTGGCACAAAATCCTAAATTTCCTTTCAGAATTGTGTGGAAAATGGATGAACACGTTGAAAATAGGAAAACTTATCACCACAAACATTTACGTTTGTAGTAAGCACTTCCTATAGAACTGGATTTCTCAAGTGAATGCGAATGTATGTCTTTCAGGTTAAATCAAACAAAGAAGATCTGGTTTAACTGTAGTTGTGTCTCTGGTTGTTTATAATGAAAAGCTTGATTTTACTTTGGGACCATATCAAGGAGAATTAAACCAAGAGATAAGCTCAAAAAGAATGCAATTCCTTCAATAAACTTCTGGAAGTCATCACATGCAATAAACTTCAAGAGTGAGGGCAATGTGGGCTGAATGAAATCAAATCTTTATTCAAAATGTATGAGCTGTGAATTGAATGAAGTATCAATTGAAATAAATTAATTTGAATGACTGGTAGACCACAAAATCTCAAACTTTTTAAGTTATTCTTGGAACATACCTACTCATCTGTTATATAATTATTTTTATTATATGAATTTTCATTTTATTGTTAACATTAAAATAATAACTTGTATTGCCTATCTAAGATAGGTAGGTATCTCAATATAAGCACCCCTATACTTACTTCTCTCAGAGAATAAAGTTAATTGACTGCAATTCTTTGTTTTTATTTTGCTAATCATCTATTTTTGGGTTAGGATAAAATTATTATAGGTTTACTGATAAATTCACACTTCCTCGGCTAATTTTTCTATGGAACTATTTTAATTTCATAGAGCTACCCTAGAGCTAAAGTTTGTGAACAGGAGTTTATTTATATGTGTTCGAGTATGTGTTTGACATCTATCCCACAAAGTATGTGACCAGCTTTGAATAACACTTTTCGATATTTTAAGGGTTTTCTCCAATATACTCTAGATACTTATTTCAATCTTGGCCAATCTTGAAATAAAGAGAAATCATTGAAATACAAATACCTTAGTGGCCCCATTGATTTTGCAGAGGTGGTTTGAAAAGCCTATAAAAACATAATAAATCCACGAAACTCACATAAAATACTTGTTTTGAATTCCATAAACGATAATCTATCAATAGCGCCCCTTTTGGATACTCAGGATTATTTATTTCTTCCCTAAAATTCGAATTGAAAATTGACATATTACCATTGAAAACATATACCTACCAAATGTTTGTTGCTCACCCTCATGTCAAATTTTTGACATTTCTCGAGCGCCATCTGTTGGTTCGTGATTTTCGCGAATACTGCTGGAGTAAGTTTATGAACGCTTTGAAGTAAACTATCCTTACTCAGAGTAAGTTTATGAACGTAGCCCCTAGGGAGCTAAATCAATGTCGTAGTCTGGAAGCCATGCGGCACGCGGACAGAATCCGCCTGTTGCAATGGCGACTCCACGCCGGCCCTTGTCTTTATCGCCCTCTTCCTATCGATTCGGCAACACCGGCCGGTGGAAGCCTGTGCCGGTGACGTCAGCGGTGCTCACTGCTGGTGGGGTGCGGCAGATAGACCAGGACCACCGCTGTTGCAGCGGCACTCTAGATACAGAAACAGAACTACCGCTGTCGGCGCTGTCTCGGTCTCCCCTTACAGCAGCTGCTGTCTGACTTCTGAGAGAAGACGACACCATAACCTCTAGTGCTGTGTGACACTTTCGCCGGTTACTCGCGACGGGTGAGTGTTGAAGTGAGCTCTTCTCCTCGGTTCGTCGAGACCACGTCACGTGATGTTGTTGCATGTGTTGCTCGGTTAGCGGGGACGATACTATTGATAACGATTAATTCATATTTCATGTGGTAGTGCAAGTGTGTGGCATTGAAATCCAACGAAACTTATCCGTATTGTAAATTTTAACTCATCTATGAAGAGTTGTTGGACGAGGGTAAGAGTGAGTGTGGAAAACATCACCAAAGTGATACGATTTTCAAGGTTAAACTTATATCAAACTCGAATCTTATTCTCGATTCCACGAATTTGGTGTACCTACTAGCCTCTAGTGGAGAAAATATCTCGCTCACTTACCCCCCATGTTCCAAAAGCATTTGTGGGGTGCAGTTAGCTATATCTCCCGCACATGCGGAATTCCCATGTGACTTCCAATTCGATTCAAATTAATCTCTTCACGTCAGTATACCTCCTAATGAAAGTGATATTGGCATCAAGGTTTATAACTCGTTGTTCAAGGTTGACGTAGGTAGCAGCACGTATAGTACAGGATGTTTCATTTGTTATCTTCTGAAGTTTGGTTCGGTTAATATAAAAATAACTATTAGCATTAAAACTGATCTCAGTATCACCTTTCTGTTAGCTTTTCTATGACTGTAACACCTTGAAGAGTTTGGTTTGTTGTTCTAACAAACCTTTCAATGCATTATCTTGCCGTCTATAAGTTATCCAGATATTTGTTCAAACCAGTCTATACATTCTGATTATTTGACCTTGCTTGCTTTTCTGGTGTCATATATCCGAACAAAGGTCGAACCATGATAATAAATTAGGTTTCCCTAAGACATTATACTCGCCTGAGTGATTCAGAATAACGGTCAAGTGTAGGACAAATACAAATTTGTTTATTTTTGTCACCATACCAAAAATGCATGAAGTTGCAAACTATTTATAATGTGAAGTGAATTCAAGCTGTTGAAGTTTGAGTGTGAAATAATTTTCCATTTGATATAAATGAAGTACTTACCGGTGTATAGTTAATTTCAACAGATAATTCCTGTAGCTTCTTATCGAACTGAAAATTCCCATAAACAAGGTTACTAGATGACCTAGTAAGCTTATCTTGAATGCCAGCGAAACAACTTCAATCGGATAGTAAACAAAGTGTTGAGTTATTTCACAATAATTATTACTCACATATAACGAACAAATACAAATGGAAGGGTGGGACTCTGAGCTTTTTCAACTATATATCTATGAACTTTGATGCCAATTCTCTCAGAACTTGACAAGACAGAATTCAGGTATCTCAAGGTCATATTGCTAAGTTTGTCCTGAATATTCGATCAGCATTTCTATATTCAATAGAGTTCATATCAATTTGGAAAAACGAAAAGAAAACTGATGATTCGAAACGTTCTATTTTCTGTGAATGATGTGACACGATTCCTAATTAGTCACTGTTTCAAATGTTAAAATGTGACCCAATCCAAAATATTTTTAGAAATGATTTCAATAAGCTCAAAATCGATAATCATACCCTCGATCATACCACCATCCAGAATCGTTTCACAAACGAAAAATTGACTATTGTGGGGTTATGAAATCGAATTAGAAGATATTTCAAAGACCACCTGAATTGAGTTTGATCGTTGCTTTCTAGCATAACGGTGCCGCTACGATATTCCTCCGTTAAAAAAAAATTATCCACGTGCCAAAGTCTGTGATCATCATCATTGTTCGAATCCGAATAAAGAGATGCCCCAATGCGCGGTGGTGAGCTGCACCAGCACCCACAGGAAGACCAAGGGCGGTTCCATCCGCTACCACCGTTTCCCTGGGGACGCGAAGACGCGATCCAGTTGGCTGAGGGCGTGCGGCAAGCCGCTCAGCAATTGTTCCACCGCTCGGATTTGTTCGCGACACTTCGCCGACGACAGTTACGAGCGCGACATTCAAAACGAGCTTTTGGGGTTGCCCGCGAGAGGGCGCCTACGCAAAGGGGCGCTTCCGGTGAGAAATCTGCCCAACGACTTCCTGAAGGAAGAGGAGGTGCAGGAGAGCGCCATTGCGATTCTGTTGGCCGTGGGGCTCGTTCCTGCTGCTCAGTCGAGCGTGAGGCAAGCCGGAGGACTACCAAGAGAGTAAGTAGACTTCAGGGCATCAGGGTCTTGATTCGAAAAGGGTTTCTAGAGGAGTTACTTGATTGTGGAAGTATCGGAGCGAATATCCAGGGGGTTGAGTTGAGTGGCTTCAAGAACACTAGAGAGATATATGGACATCTAATTAGTAACTTGAGATGGCTTTTTGGCTTTCTCGATGTTTTCGGAGGATGTTTAATAATGGGATTGCCCCGCATAGTTGAATTCCCACTTCAAACACTTTTCAAGGTGACCCTTTTTCGTGTATAAAGATTCCCTGATGACACTGTTCGTTTCAAAATGGACGCCACTTGAAGACTGCAGATATTGATGACGTATTAACCCGCCAAACAACAAATTTTTGGTTGTCAGTTCAGAGAGCAAGAAATTCTTCACAGTCATCACTCGACTATTCCGAATGTTCCACAAAATATTTTGATGAAAACATGAAAACGATAATATATTCACGTTTATTGTTCGAAATGTTATAATTAATACCCAGATTGATACAAACTATTTCATGAACATGGCAACTACGCAGAATTTGATGAATAGGGTTTATGTTTTCTACAATCGTGTAAGAACTTGAAATGAGAAATGCCTTATTTGTCGCTTCAATCAGTCAGAAAAGAAATGTGAAATAGATACGTTTGTCACGACAAAGATAGCATATATTTCGCGTGTGATTGGTCGTCACGTGTGAGGTCACGTCGAGGGTCACGTGTTAGTATATAGCTTACAAGAAATTTCCCGCGTTTTCAATGATTCGAAATATAATGAATTTCATTATATTTTTTTAGTTTGCGATGCTATGAGAAAAAAAAAGTGTGAACTAGATTTGCTTAGTACTTCCAACTCGAAATCTTCCAAGCTAAGTATCTAGATAAGGAACTTCCATAGTTGAATTAAAACGAACAGTAAGGTTATTCTGAACCCAGGTAATATAAGTGAAAACATTGATATTATCTGTGATTCATGTTATCAAATCTTGAGTGGATTATTCTTCATGTCAAGTCGAATATACAGTTGTGATAATGATGTGACCTGGTCAATTGTTTCGTATATATGAATGATGATTAACAAAAAACAATAGAATTCGACGATATGAACATCACTACCTAAGAATTTTGTTGTAAACCATGCTAAACAAAGTACCTACGAGTAAAGTGATATCAGCACAGTGGCACCTAAATGGTAAACCGAATAACACTGGATCTCAATTTTAAACTTCTTCAGTACCAACCTATAAAGTAAGAGCAGTTACCGTAAATTTCTGGAGTGTTTAATTTCGGATTCTCGAAGAATAATGATGACTACTTACATTCCGAGCTACAAGAATAGTTGTTATTGTTTATTGTAGAGTCGTGTTTTGTTTGATCGATATTTCAAATTCCTTGAAATAATGATATGAAATACTTATACAAAAAGCCGCCAAACGCAGAAAACACTCAACTATTTGTACTTTTATTAATGACCTTTTTACCATACAGGCATAATCTCTTTTAATGGTCATTCAGGTAAGGCTACAGTTTTAACGAACAATTGACAGTTGTGAGTTCATGAATAAATCTTCCAAGATGATTATGTAGTAGATGAACTTGAGTTGATTAATAGGTATACAGTTCTTAAAAAAAAACATACGATCTCTATATGCTTTTTGTCGTTTCTCTATGGCCTGGCCTATGTTAACGCCGGCTTATCCATTTCATTATCTTATCGACCAAGCCCTCTACATATCCACCGTGTACTGAGTGAATCATCCTCATGGATCATCGTCCTCGCAATTCCATTCCCCCCGGGCTGTATAATTCCTTTCCACCCCTTTCAGCTCGAAGTTTCGCAATTCCTATTTCCTCATCGGCTGTTCGATTCACGTTCACTTTCCTGCTAGACTCGAGGAGAGACCGGACCCAGACGGTACCGACCAAACTCGATCAGCGAGCGTTTCATCTCTTTCTAGTCTTTCTGTTCGATGCATTTTAATGAAAGCGACATCGACCAGTGACGTAGCTAGCTCATTCGAATTCGGAGTGTAAAGGCGGATTTCCACCAAACGAACTCGCTTGCGACTAGTTTCAGTTTCAAAAACAGAAACAAAAAACTTGTTAGACTACGAGTAGATATAATTCAATATTTTGCGTGGTATTTGCCAAGAAGGTAGTTGTTTTCTACTCGTTGTCTACCTTTTCAAACATCCTAGATGTTTTTCAAGTGAATTGTTGAAGTACGAGATTTTAAATCTATTTTTTTTTGCGTTAACAAGTGCGATTCGTGGCTGTTTCCTTCGTAACAACCATGATAGCTGTCAGATGAAGACGGTGGCAATGTTGCCAGTGGTCGTCCGTTCATGCAAGAGAATTCTCATTCAATATACAGGGTCACTCACGGTCGATGTTAGGTTAGACGTTTCTGGAGAACAGGACGTAGGATTATTCTGAAAATTTGGTTTCTAAGGTAATCAGTTTTGTTCTATCGATCTAAGATATTTTCAGCGTTGCGGCGCTGCCGCTTCTATCGAAAAGTAGCAACAACTTTGTTATTTCTAATGAAACACCCTGTATTTTGTTACATTCTCGAATTCTACCTGAAGAGCTGATTTCGTCAATGCATCATACTTGGTGTCTAGGGTGAATAATTACAGAGATTAAGGGTGTGAAAATCGAGATTTACAACTTTAGGAATTTTTTTGTCGAAACTATTCATTTTTGCTCAAAACGGCTTACATGTCCCCATCTTAACTTTTCATTTAATATCTACTGACATTCGACATTCGATAGAAAAATACAGGGTGGTGCAAAACTCAAAATTCTGAACGTTGAGATAGGAACATGTTAGCCGTTTTGAGCAATAATGGATAGTTTCGGCACAAAAAATTCCTACAGTTGAAAAATCTCGATTTTTCACACCCTATATCTCTGTAATTATTCACCCTAGACCCCAAGTATGACGAATTGACGAAATCAGCTCTTTAGGTAGAATTGGAGAATGTAACAAAATACAGGGTGTTCCCTTTGAAATAACAAAGTTGCTGCTACTTTTCGATAGAAGCGGCAGCGCCGCAACACTGAAAATATTTAAGATCGATAGAACAAAACTGATTACTCAAGAAACCAAATTTTCAGAATAATCCTACGTCTTGTTCTCCAGAAACGTCTAACCTACCATCGACCGTGAGTGACCCTGTATATATGTCCTTCTTTTCGACACGAAGTAGAGATAGATAGAAATACTATATGCTCCACGAAAAAAATTTTGTTACCAATGTCACCTTTTGTCTTGGATGATATGAGCTTCGAAAATAATTTTGAAATCAATGGTTATATTCTGTTAAATTATTGTTAGAATGCCGTTTCTCATCAAATATTACCATATATAGTGAATAAGGAAGGCATAAAGTTCATCAAACAACAATGAAAGAAGGATTATTAAGGTTAAATCACTGAATAAGTGTTGCGAAATAATAGGGAATTGGTGACTTTATTTTGCGAATATCTCGAAAAGTATTTGTTTCCGCACAATTTGGTTTTCAGATTCGAGTTGAGGAAGCAAAAATACGTAAATATAGCCAAAAATTTTGAAAAAATTCGTTTTTTGGAAAATGATAATCCCCAGCTCCATTGTCCCTGTCGGGGCGCCAAATTTGTAACCCATTCAGTGATAATTTCGACTCAATAATAAACACCGAAATTCCCAAACACCCGCCTACGCCTCTGGTAACAGTTCGTTTCCCCCAAAGGTCCGTGACCGGCGCTTTATCCGCCGACCTACTTCGCGTCCTCTGCGCCGTCCTCTGTTTCTGTTCGCCACTGCGAGCGCGGCCGCCTTCGATGATTCGCGATCGGCAGCTCTCCCGCGTTTCCAGCGCACACACGTGCCTCGATTGTTTTCGCGACGCGCCAACTCGATTCCCCCTATTGACAGCGTCGCTTCGCCCAGCTAGCTGGATTCGCGTGAACCGTGTGCAGTGACTGCTGTCGCAGGAACTTTCGTCCTTTCTCTAATCGGTGGCGAACGGCTAAATCCTTTGTTCCTGCTACGGGGAGCTGCGAAACAAAGGAGCCTTCGGCGACCGACGAGGGTATTTCGCGGTGGTATCGACCATTCGTGATCCAGCAGGTAGGGTTGCCGTCCTGCGTTTCGCGAAATATCCGGAATTCGAGACTTTGCGCGTTGTCCTCTATCGATGAGATTCGCTTGCAGAACACATTGTTCCACACTCTTTTGTCACTCATTATTTTCACACAGTCTTCTCAATTGTACAGGGTGGGCTAAATTGGACACTTTTAAAGGGAAAGTCCTCTTTTCAGACCACAGATGAAAACTGATGGCTGTGAGGGTCAATTTTCCTGACAAATTGAAAACCGTATACCTACTTATTATCGAAATCTATCATAGTTTCTGAGTTACAGCATGTTTGGGTGAGATAGGTACTCTGTTTTTTATAGTAGTGGATATAGTATTAATTCTTGTCATTTTCATTGAAAATATGAGTATTCGTTACTACTGTTAACAGCTTTTTTGACATTTGACATCTACCAGTAAACATTTTTTGTTTTCTGTTTAAACGCCGCGTCGTCCAACGCCTACTTCTTCAAAGTGTGCGTTATGAAAAAACCTAAAAGCTGTACATTTCAAAGGTGCCTTCAGCAAAACATCTGCTACATTTTTTGAATATATGTATAGGAAAATACAGGTTGTCTAATTTAAAAAAATAAACTACTTGGATCATTGAATTCTACGTGAAAAAGTGCTTTGGAAATGTTTCATTAGGAACAAAAAATGTTCAACAGGAAAAAAGTTACAGCAACGATAATAGATATCGATTTCACCATTGAGTTTGTCATGAAAGTTGACCCTTAGACACATCAGACATCAGTTTTCATCCATCTACTTCGGAAACAGGACTTTCCCTTCAAAAGTGTCCATTGGTCCAATTCGGCCCACCCGGTACTGAGTTGATGGTCGAGTGCGTTGAGGCGCTGGTCCGGGTTCGAATCCCAGCGCGGCTATTGGAGATTTCAATTTCTATAGCATCCTTTAGAGGGAGGAGATAGGTGACCAACCGAACATTCTTGGTACCTAGATATCAATCCTTCGGACTCTCAACGATAACCAGCCGAGTAGTGTTTCGGAAAGCTAAGGTCCCCGTCTTCCTTACTCATACAAGTCTCAATAAGACTTCGAGGGTTGCTCTGCAACTAAGTTGGCGGTCAAAAATACTTTTCAAACACAAATTAAAACAAAAACCAACTGTGTCGAATACACGAGGTAATACATCATAATGCCTAAAATTCAATGTGTTTCCCATGGTTATTGGTTCGTGGACAACTTTATTTCCTGTTCAATCAATTCAATCAATTTTCCAGCTTATATTAATATATGTATACAATTTCAATAGACAGAGTATTCCGCGGAGTATTCCATGTACAAAAATTTTCAAGAGAAAGGGGAAATCAAAACGAACATCTTTATAAATATATGTCTGAAAGCCCTTCGTTTCCAAGATGCAGTGTTGAAATTTGTTATTTATTGCCTTTTGATGAAGTTATAGTTTATTATGTTGATATTGCAAGAATTCATTATTTCTGCGCCAAGATATCTCTCATTATGAATGTCGAGAGTTGAGATGAATGTCGTCCAATCAACTTTTCACATTACCTCAAAGGACAGGTTTAAATTGGTAGGTCATTGGTTACCAAATCGCTGGTAAACTGAAGTGTTGAGGTGCTCCATATTACTGAAGCCACTGGTTGGTAATAATGCTTAAGGGCACATTTTCTAATAATCCCGCTTAGACGTCCAGGAAATGTTTATCAAAGTTTGCGTTCCAAAGAGCAGGCAGCAAGTAAACTTTTGAACTCTCGCCAACGATACCAGTCAACAAAAAAGTTACCGGTTGCACTGTGAGCACTCTCTTGGACACCAACTATCATTGATTCCGGTAGACATCACATTCTCTCGACGATTTTTGCCCTGGACAGCAATTTCAAACTTCTGTTACTTGTTGATCGCAATCGTTTTTATTGTTTCAGTTTGAATAAAATGCAAATTATGGAAGACGTGAGAGAGGGTGGTAATGTCCAGCCTTCTTCGCCAGGGCATGCTGAACAGCGATCTTGTGAAGAACGAGTGAAAACCGAAGTCAACGACGAAGAATTCGAGGCACAAAATAACGAAGAAAATGCCGAACTGGGGAAGATCGAAGTCGAAAAATTTGAAGCCAAAGATTTGGATAATGAAACTGAAGAAATAAAACCAGATCCTGATGCTAATAGTTTGAATGACGACAATTACAGTAACTCTAGTTCCCCTCATCCTGAAGTAAACAAAAGGAAGTTCGAGCACGATGAGATTCCTGTCAAGAGACTCAAATCGGAGATACACCAGAACTTCAATTCGCGCGACAAGATCCTCAACGAATTCATCGATATGGCAGATTGTAACAGCTTGGAACAAATCCACTCGTTCAGCGAACAACTGCTCGCAGAAGTGAAGACCTTGAACGAGTTAGCCAGAGAAAAAGAAAGGGAATGGAACAACATAATCCATTTGAAGAAGCTCAAAGAGGAACTCCTGCTGAGGATGCAAAGAAAACGTCAAGTGCTGATGATCAATGAGAAATCAGACTACGCCGAATTGATCGGTGAACAACAGAACGGCAGCATGGAAGATCGCCTCAAAAAAGTGTCCCAGAGTATCCTGAAGTACACTGCGACCAGTCAGTCCAATTCCTCGTCATTTCTGGCCAATGGCAGCAGTATCAAATACAGAAACATCCAGCCAAAACCGACACAGCAACTGTGCGACATGAACGGATCCTCGAGCGTTCAGCAATCCAAAAGACTCACCCTAGACGTGCAATCCATCATTGCAGATTACAGACAGAGGCATCCCGAATCAGTTCCCAGACGAGGAAGAAGAATCAGGTCGAACGCTGACGTAATGAATAAATATCCAAACAGTATTTTGAATTTCTCCTCGATGACTCTCGGCAGTGGGTCACAAGTGAGACAAGGTGCTGATATCAATGGAGAATTGGGACTTTTATTAAATACGATCAATTCAGTGAGTAGAAGTATTATCTTTGTGTTATCATCTATTTTTTGTTGTTTTTAATCATAATTTGCCTGTATACAATAATATTTTCATAGTGTTGGTTTCAATACAATAGTTTCAGGTTTTATATCAAGATTTCAAATTGCTGTGATTTAAAAATGATAGGTATGCTGCAGACGTTCTTCATAAAGTATTGTTTATTACCATTGCAGAATAAACAAGATGTGGGAAAAATACCGAACCCAGATTCGACTATTTCGAATCAACAAGAGAGCGTTTCGTTCAAAGATATGTTGCTGCAATTCGCCAAATTATCCCAGAATGAACGAAATGAACTCATACAGAATGCCATCAAATCGCCTGCGACTAACGTAAAACCCCCACCACCGTACCCGGAAGTTACCGTACATCCAGTTAGAGATTCGATTCCTACAACTTCATCTGCACCCTCGAGTTCGCTACTTCACGGAATACTAACAAAGGTAAATGAAATCCGAGATGGTTTCTAGCTGTAACACGAATATGCATCGTTTTTTCTGCAACCGACTCAAAAGTCAGCCAGCTCTTCGAATTGACATTTATTTTAGTGACACAATAAAATGTAAACTCTTGGTTTCTGGATGCTGAAGTTAAGCTCCTAAGAACTAAAAATGTGTCTCTTTCTCTTGGGTGCAATAACTCAATATTCTTATATTTCAAATATCCATTATTACCACTTGCACTATAAAATTGTCATGGTTGGATAGGATTATCATAAATGTAATCAGCTGATCCGATGGGATAGCTGCTGACGGTGATAACTCATAAGTGAGACACAGTGGTGCCAGTTTAACATATATTTCATTTAATTCAATATCAGTTTTATTGATTACAAAAAAATATAAGTTTCATTCGGATCAAGAAGGACTCTGCCACGCAAAATTTCTCGTGCTCAGCTTCGCTATAACTTCGCCTTGCATAAGCAAATTTCACTTATGATCCTAATGAAACAATGTACTACTGACTGCATGATTTCAATCAGAAATGAAAAGCAGAAGGCAATTAAAAATTTTTGGAAACAGTTTCCTTACCTGAGCCAGGAATATTTATTGAAATTATTCGGTATTTCAACATAACCGATTGTTGAGTCTGAAAATTATTTATAATATTAACCTGCTGTATGTAAAATGTGTAAAGTGTGCATATTAGCCTGAAGAATTCTCACTAAAGAATGTATTCAGCATTTATTGAAACTATTCAAGTCTATGGGTAAAACTGACGAATTGATTCGCAATTACATATAAACCATAAGTTCTACCTATATGCATCATAAAATATCAAAAAACCTAAACCATGCCGCAATGATAAAAATACAGTTTGATATAACCAATCACTCTTTTACGTTAATACTCCTTTCATTATTCAAAAGTTATTCTTTGGCTCAATGGTCGATTACTTGATACACATCATTTTATTTTTTTTCAGTCTCAGATTTATAAGACCCTTCCACCAGAATATCAGAATATTTCATCACTTGTACATATATTTAATAGCATGAATAATTGATGAATTCCAATTTTAGATGAATTTTCTAAAAAAAAGAAAGTTTTATAACTCTTCAGACCTTCTATACTCTGAAACTGAAATCTTAGACCCGAGACAGATATTTTTTTGGAATTTGAATATTGAACAGCATAAAACTAAATCCGCTCTGAAAACTAATGAACACCACTATTATACAAGACAGAAACACAATACTTACTTGCCTCCTATAGCTTTAAGGTCTATTGGGCAGAAGAATTTTAAATTTTTGGGCCCGAAACTTTACGGTCGCCTTCCGCAATATATCCAAGAAATAAATAATATCAAACAATTTAAAAATAAGTTGAAAGGCTATATCAAATCGACCTCGAGGATGGATATACATCTACAAATCGAAAACCCATTCATGATATAGTACTTCGGCAACAGTAAAGTCCCTTCTGGGCCTTCTGATTATAAACTCATTCCTTGATATACTTTCTGGGATATATTGCATTGTTCAGGCATGTGTTGATATATGAAAATTACACTCTCAAACTCTAGTTATATTTTTGACTCTTACCTCAACTGTTTTATTATCTCGTATTTTTTAATGTATAAATATGTTTCATAATTTATTTTTTAATTGATTTTTATGTATCTCACTATAGATATTATGAATAATGCTTACATGTATCATATTTACTATTTATATACTTTTTACCCTGTACCTTTTCAACCTATTCAAGAATTCGATTTCTTACAGGTTTCCCTACTTTATTGTACATCTTTTAGGTTAGCTTATGATAATTCTATGTTGTAACGGATTTTCCTTTTGTGCAATAAATTTATTTATTTATTTATTTATTTATTTATTATAACTAACGCATTGACTTTGAATAATTACAGACTCCTACTAAACAAAACCAAAAGACTTCGTTTAGTCCAACCTTGGCAAGACTCTTGACAGCACCTGAAAAAGCAGCTGGCAACCTCGTGACCTCAACACCTTCATTAACAAACTCAACTATCCATCCGACGAACATGTCGATTTCGGAAATACTGTCTACCAGTAAGGTTAGTTGGATATAACTTGAGAAGTTCATTTTAGTGACTGATTTGATGAGAAAACCACTTACATGTATGAAAATATTTCAGGCACACAATGAAATAACTATAACTCCAGTAGATACCTTCGAAGCAACTGCTACAAAAGCAAGAAATGGGGTAAGTTTCCTCTGTATCAGAAGCAGATACCTGCTAGTCCTTGGAATTTAATCCTAAGCAATGTGAAAAATGAAATTCTAGCTATAAATCCATTTGATGAGAATAAATTGCGTTTAGGTTGATGAAGAGGCTGAGGACAGTGCAGATCGCCTGGTAATTGACGAGAATAGCGATGTTATGGACACAATAAAACCCTCCAGCAACGATAACAATTCAGATGCAGGGGATGAGGTACCTCTCTGTCAGGGCTGTAATCAAAAACCAGCACAATTTGTATGTGCTGGTTGCGGAAATCAATGGTACTGCAGCAGAGACTGTCAGGTGAGTGTTATTTTTATATAAACTACGCAACACTAATTACGTCGCACCCCCAAATTTTGACCCTGTTTAAATTTGAATAATTTTTTCTTTTTTGAACAATTTGAATTCTGTTTGCACTGTTTGCTAGCTCAGTCCTTCAGCTATAATCTCGTACTTTTTCGATACATAAGGTTCATAAAATTGCTACAGGATGTTTTTTGGAACTGTGCAAAATTTCGAAATTTTCAAAAGGATCCCAAATGAAGAAAAACAGTTTTTTTTCAACTTTAACAGCATAGGCATGAAGACTATCTCATTACCTTTGGCCATTTCCATAATTGTCTTCTTATCACTTTTCTTTACAGTGATTTCAAAAAATAATTTTTTTGGTTTTGCAGTCATAACTTTTTTCCTCTTCAACCGATTTTCAAAATCCCAGGCTCATTTTGAAGCTGAAACCTCATATGAGAAGATTTAAAGATCAGAATTTACTCAAGATGAACATTCAGAATCGACGGTTTCCTCAAAGGTGACCCAAATCTGAAACACACTGTAAATCCCGACTGGGAGGAGAATTAAATGAAAATCAACTTGTTTTCGGAAGGATCTTCCATTCTAGACACATCCAGATCTTTTTTCCTTTCAGTATTCAAGAATTTTGCGTGAGAAAACCGAATTGAAATGCCATGTTCTAGAAAAAAAATCAGCCCAAAAAAATGCATGGTCCGTAACCAACGTAACAAAAATCATAATGAGTGACTGACAAGACAGGTTGAAAATTACGTTCTCGTGAAAATAAAGACCAGGACAGAAAAAACTATTCGTAGGTCTTTCTTTTCTGAAGATATAAGACTTCATAAAAAAATTCAAAATAAAAAAAAATTCTGAATACAACAAAATTTCAGGATAACCTTCTCACCCTCTATATAAAGTCTTCCATCATGTTCTGAATTTTTTTCAAAGAATTTAATTTTTTAGACCCCAAAAAAAATGTTATACGTACGCCTATGAAACAAATTTTTGATCAACTTTTTCCGCTGAACACAGCTATGGGTACCGCTTGTCTCGATTCGGAAAAATAATTTTTTTTCGCCCTGTACATCAAACTATGATACTTGGAGAACTCGAGCTTGGGCGATTCTTAGTAGTTTTGTACGAAACTCACGAAAATTATAAGTAAAAAAATCACAAAAATCTCCTTCCCCTTCATCCGTACCCAAAGTACCCCAAGGGGGCAAGGGGGGCGAAAGAATTTTTTTTTTAATATCCGATCCCGATGTGGGGGTCAGGTGAAATATGTTTACCGATATATCTAACCGTTTGACCAGCAAAAATTTTACCCGCAAAAAAAAATTTGGGGGGAGGGGGTAAAACATTTTTTTTCAGTATTTTTGGTGGTGATATTTTCGTTTCGATCAAACAACGTTTTGGATATTTTTCTTTTTTAATCGGGATTTCGAGGGGGATTTAGATTTGGGTCACCTTTGCAGAAACCCTTGATCTTTAATATTTATTTTTAGTCAAGTCTAATCTTCATGTCTGTTCATCTAACGTTTCAGCTTCAAAATGATTCTGAGATTTTGAAAATCGGTTGAAGAGGAAAAAAGTTATGACTGCAAATCAAAAAAATTGATTTTTTGAGATCACCCTGTAAAGAAAAGTGATAAGAAGACAATTTTGTAAATTGCCAAAGGTAATGAGATAATCTTCATGCCTCTGCTGTTGAAGTTGAGAAAAAAACTGTTATTCTTCATTTGGGATCCTTTTGAAAATTTCAAAATGTTGCAGTTCCAAAAAACATCCTGTAGCAATTTTATGGAAATAACCTTATGTATCGAAAAAGTACGAGATTATAGCTGAAGGACTGAGCTAGCAAACAGTGCAAACAGAATTCAAATTGTTCAAAGAAGAAAAAAGGTAATCAAATTTAAACAGGGTCAAAATTTGGGGGTGCGACGTAATTAGTGTTGCGTAGTTTATTTTTTTTAATGAAAAACGGGTATGAGAAAGTTATAATATGATGTTCAGTTCCGATGTATTTTTGTGAAAATCTAATCGGTTGTTAAGTTGTTTCAATCGCAATTGAGTCTAATCAGGTAATGATCTAGTATTCTAGTTAATTCAAAATTATAATTTATTTAATCAGCAATCTGGTATTAACCTATTCATTTATATTTCTAGGTTACAGCATGGGACGAACATTCAGAAGTATGTTCGGGTTAAGATGATTATCAATTTATTGGTTTTCACTATTCTGGGTTTATGCCAATTGTTATGGAAGTGTTCAGCATGAGAAAATATCGATTTCTTCAACTTCTATTGCATTGGATACCATTATGATTCATCAAATTATGAAGTATATATGGTTGAACTGATAGCCAGCATAAAAGATATTGTGCTTCATACCTAAAAACATTTCATCATTCTTCTTTATGATGGAATGATGTGTACTTATATGTTGTTTTCTATATTGAATATTGATCAAAAATATTATAGCAAGAAGAAAAATAAGCAAACATTTTGCCGGGCCCTACAATAAATGTGTTTTAAGTTTAAGATATTCCGTTTGTTAGATTTTCAATGCATGATTACTATAGTTACCAAAGACTCCTTCAAACCAAAGTTGTAAGTTTAGGTTAAGAAAAATACCAGTTATAAATCAACTGCTCAAATTTGAGGCCTACAGATACAAAATTCATTACAATTTTCAAAAATGTTATTAACAGATTCCATTATTGTGTGATTCACCAGGGTTACATAAAAACAAAATCAAAACCTAACCAAGGTTGTTATTAATTTTTTTTGTAGTAGCTTTGTATTCAGTACTCAAATAAGTAGTTTCGACATCAGTGGTACCTACTATTTGAAATTACATTACATGTTTATTTTTTGCTTGTAAATTTATTTTTCAATGAATTTGTATTTGTTTTCATATCCCTTGTTTCATATGGGAGAGTGTATAGATAAGTGGTGCATATAAATATGCCCTCATAATAATGAGTCAAAATTTGGTATAGCTGGACTACCTTTGTCATATTGAGGACAATTTTCACTAATTCTGAAGCTCACCCAAACAATTTGTAATTCATCAACTCACCAATAAGACATGTGAATTAGGTAGGTACCTACCTCTATTGCTTCAATATAACTTCAAGGTAATAATCTTCAGATAATATTTATAACTTAATGATAGGTGAAGTATATGTATATTTAGTTAAAAGTAAACTTCATATTATGCTAGTCATTATAAGTTATAGTTATGAGTTACCCAAATCTTTGTTATGGTGGAAGCATGTACAAAAGTGTACTAAATTTTCAGACTGTCTTGACTGTGAAATAAACGTTCCTTCCGAGAGGGTTAATCAATGGCGTAGATTTTCAACTCATTTGTTCGTGAATCCACCTCAAAATTGTTTCTTGTGTAAGTGCCATGTGTGTTTTTTACGAATATTATGTACCTATACTTAAATGTAAAATAGTTTTTCAGTTTTGCATCATCTTCTAGGCATAAACAGTTTATGTTGTTTATGCAGATCTGTGATATCCATTAGGATCAATGATACTTAAATAAAGCCAGTATCTTTCTTATTGGACTTTTTTTAAGCTCTGTTCTCAAAATAATGGTAACTCTGTGCAATTATCATGCGATGAATATTTTGATGAAGATGTTTGTTGGTACTCACGTATTTTGACCTGAAAAACACGATTTTCATAATATCGAAAACATATCTCTAGTTTTCGAGATAATCGACGCCAAAGTTCGAAATTCCACCTTCTTTGTATGGCAAGTTTTTGGGCAAGTATTGTATCTTCTTAGATCCCAGGACATATTTCATGCATTTACCATGGTTAATTATTACTTTTTTTTCTGTAATTTTCCTATTATTTCACCAACTAGGCTACATAAACAACGGCAATTTCAAAACATTTGTGCGAATCTCGAGCGAATAAAGGTGAATTCATAGCTGCCTGATAGCAATATGAGTCAGTGATATGTGTTTTCTCTCTTCAATGCATGTCAAAAAGAAAGATAGATCAGTGAAAGAAGGAGAAATTTCTTACTTTGGCATCAATACCAACAAAAATTTTCATTGCATGATAAGTGCACAATTACCAAAATAATATTGATATTGAATGATTGAAATACTATGAAGTCGGGGTAAAAAATCATCTGGCTTCATTGGGAAGAAGTAAATCCAAACTGATGTTTATATAAGAGGTTTTATGTATAACCAGACCAGAGTCAAGGCTTGAATTATTTCTAAGGCAAATTCAGATTCATTTGAAGTTAGGTTTGCCGTGGGAAATTGATATCAATGCATAAGTTTCGAACAGGCATTTCATCATCATTTTGGGGTGGTGGTATAGGTACTTCACCAAAAACATGCATTGCATTTTGCTATAAATCAAACTTACCTGACTCTCTTGCCTTATTTTAGCGGTTTCCTCCGACCTGAGTTTCCTACAAATTTGAATGAAAAATTAATGAAATTCAAATACCATACCACTGTCTCTTGGTATAAGCCTTGTCTAGTCGCAGTCGCACAATAGAAATATAATTCCACCTTGAGGTGGATAAGGGTGGATATATCAAGTTATCAAGCAGAGGTGTCACCGAGGTGGTTCCGAATATACCATATTTGTTGGGTCTTACGAGTTTTATGATTGAGATGTGTGTTATCCATTTCTTTGTGTGGTCATAATAGAACTTACGTATATAATCTTTGAACTTACGAACCACATGGTATTTTTTTTGTTATTTGGTACACAAGCTCTTCTACTTCTGACGAAGTGACTTGCCTGTCAGTCATGTGGGAAAGTTGTGAAACCGAAACCATTCCGGAATGACAAGGTCCTGCACTCCTGCAAACAGCACGCTTGTATTTTTTAATTTACAAAATCCTCTTACATATATTATTTGAAATGAGCATCTTACCGCCATCTCCATTCGAGTAGTGGAAACATACCTCACCACATAACAGTATAACCATAACTACCAATTCAGTTCTACCAACGAACAGCCTTTTCATAACATATATGTCATTTGTCTTTAGACCTCTGAAATGAAATGTCAAACCTTTCCTAACCTAACTAAAATGTCCTAAAATAATTTATGAATATTATGATTGTGAAGATTGCTTGAAATTTACAATAGGTGGTATTTGTGGACTAAAGAAATGTTGGAAGGCTGGTATTGCCGATCTATAGCTAATGAGGCAGCAGCCGCTGAAGAAGAAGAGCGAGTAATGGAGGAATCAAAATTTAAAAAAGAATACAAGTATTTGAAAAGAAAATTCCAAAACTTGGTTTATGTAAGTGATTGAATTATATATACTATTATGTATTGTTCAGAGTACATTCAGCACTGGATTCATCATTTCAGGAAAATGAGGCATTTCAGCAAGCTCTGAGAACTGCTCAAAAACGACTGCTTATTGTCACCAGGGACCGCACTTTTTTATTGGATAGATTACTTATGCATGAGAAAATAGATCATAGTACATCTGAATCAGAAGATACTGAATCTTCAGATGATGGTGAAATAGTTAAACAAGAACCACTGAGAAGGTATAGTGAAACATAAGAAGTTACCCATGAAATTAAACTCTTGGTTACAGAAGGAGAGATTTCAGTTCCCACTCAAACCCTCACCATATTCAATCAGGTAAAGGAGCTTCCATGATAAAGAAAAAGCGACCTCCAGCACCAAGACTTCCAAAGCAAGTTCCCCATTCTGTGGTAAGTTGAAAATTTTGGCATCAAATTGAAATTATTGAACTACTTTTTCCTACCTGGGCTGTAATAAATATAAAAGTGTCAATACAGAATTATCAATTTCAGCAACTACAGATGCCCTCTTCTGGTATTGTAGTTTCAGATGGTCACATGACACCTGAAGAAGTAGAAAGACACTTGCAATCTCAAAGTTTCATGGAATTTGTACCTGAAAGAGCACCCCCCACAGTGCCAACTGAAATGTTTAGTAATGAACCATCCTTAGATAGGTAAGACATCAAATCATCCATTTTTGCTATTCAGTTAACAATGGGGCTGATATAGATTTATCAACATTTCCCACAAAAGCTTTTACAACTTAAAAATTAACCCAAAAACAAACTAACACTCATATTCTGGCCCATACATGTTTATTAACCATTTAATGAATTATTTGAATGGGTACTAGTGACTGAGGTTAACTAAAATTTTTTGTTTTCAGTGAATCAAATGATATAGGTGAATTAGAAACATCACCTAGTAACATTGGAGAAGAGTTAAGTATTGATATGATACAGGAATGAGTATTAGTATCTAGTTATACAATATTATGTTCTGGAGGGCATAAGTACAATGTTACTATCTTGAAACTATCATGTCTGATGTTGTATTCATTGAAACCATTTTGATCATTAGGGTATTTTAATGTCAAATTGGAAATTTAATTTTCATCTTGAATCAATTAAACAAGGTTTTCATAATCACCATTGAAATTATTCAGAACATTGGTGACCAATTCATATGCTGATAAGTTTAAAAGGTGCAATTGCTTTATAGAACAATAAATATAATCTGAGTAGAAGAAATTAATGATTATAGAATTTAAAAATATTTTCAAGTTTGCTCCATCAAAAGTGTGCAATATAGGGTAATGGTGATTCTAATGTTTTAATTAATCTGCAACTTCCTATTTCACTAATATTATCCACTAACGATTTCAAGTAGTTTTCATCGACACATCAACTAGGGTGATTCCAACTTATGAATGGCTCTTGAGTACAAAGTAGATCCTGAAAAGTGTATTGAACTGAAAAGCAGTTGTCATAAAAAAATTTACAGAATTTCCTGGAAGTTTATCATTCTCATGATGAATATATTTTTTCAATGAGAATTTCAAGAAATGAGTTACAATAAAATTTCAATCTTCTATTTCCTAGAATGGAATGAAAGAGTATGGTTTATTGAAGCAAACAAAGTGTATATCTCATAAAAAACGTATTTATTAGGTTGATACATTGTCATATATAATAAAAAATCTATTAAAATGGTAAAACTGAACACAAACATTAAATATATGCTTAGTAAAACATAATTGCAGTAACTGCAATATGGTAATATAAATCATGCCTAATATTTTTTGTGGGTCATCAGGCGAAACTTGAAAGGTAATTCTCCATTTTCATTCAAGAAATTTTTTATAGTGGTAAAAGATATGACAACACATTTTTCTTGGTCAAAGATGGTATTGATATCAACAGTATCACTTACACATATCTCTGTTGCTTTTAATTTCCGAATAGGACCATTATGAATCTCAAACTCATAATAGAAATGTTTAGCTTGACTTTGCAAACCAATTAGTTGAAATGCCCAATAGGCCTTTTCTTGGTGAATATCAACTTTGTGTTTATAATAAAAATAATGCTGGCCATTGAAGAAGGATATGATTTGAACATCTCGGAAGTCACTGTTGAAGTTTATTCTTATAGTGGCTTCTGTTTTATACTCCATCCAGGTTTGATTTTTGTGGCTCTTTTTGAAATGGTTATATATATCCCCATAGTTGCCAGACCAATTGCAAGGCCACTTAGCAAACCTTTTTCCTTCACAAGGAAAATTTCTGAATTTACATTCACGTTCATGGAGTTCTTTTTCATCTTGTGGCAAAGCAAATTTGCACCCTTTGGCAGAAAATATGCAGCTTATTTTCATGATATCTCTTACCCCTTCAATCAGCTGTTCCAGTTGGTAATTTCTGATATCTGAAAGAGGGCATCTGCAAGCAGGACACATAACGATTCCGCTTGATTTGATACAATCACCACACATGCTGTGGCCTGTCTGACATTGTAATATTGGTTTCTTCATTGTTTCTAAACATATTGGACACATCATCAAAATCTCCTTTCCACTTGAAGCCATTGTTCTGAAATATTAATCTTTATCTTATCAAATAAATTTTATAGTCACTGCAATCATTTTGTTCTATATATTAAATAAATCATTTGATGAATAGGTTGAAAAACACTTTTCAAACACACTTTCAAAAGCGGCCATTCACACACATGCAGCAGGGGCAATCTAGGGTGCAAAAGTGGGGATGACCCTTATTTTGCCATGGAAACAATCTAGGAAATGGCCCCTGTTTGCCTATACACACATTACAATCAAGAAGGCAATTAAAGGTCATCACCACTCTTGCACCCTATATTTCCCCTGCCGCAGGTGTCTGAGTGGCCGCTTTAAATGCTTCTCATTTTTTGAATTATGAATTTGTCTGATTTAGGTCAAAATTATATGGTTACTTGACAATAGCAGAATTATGAAAGTATGGATACTTTTGATAACTAATTAGGTATTGAAAAATTCAATTTTATGATTTCAAATTAATGAATATAACAAATATAATTTACTATATATATTGTGTATAAGAATAAAATTAAACCATTATAGCAAAACCATTTAGGTAATTGAATGAAATGCTTTGTTGTTGTCCAATTAAAATTGAATTGTTCTTGACCTAAAATCGTGTATGGCCAGACATGTTTGTCCATTCTTTTGTACAGGCACTAGTCTAGACAATATACCGATAATGCGATAATATACATACCTTTACAATTTGTAGCGGGGATTCACACAATTCAACTACCTATAGGATAATCAGAATATCTATTTCAGTCTCTTATTTCACAAGGATGCTTGGATAGTTATTATGAAGACTTTTCTCCACGAAAAATATACCTCAAAAACAAATAGTGAACGAACATATATTATGACAAAAAATTATCGTCTTGCTCATTATTTATATTTATTGATATCGTGATATTCGTGAATCGTGGTGCTGTGCTATCTATCAATATTGTCAGACTACTGTAAAGTCAAAGTGTAAACTGTTTTCTATTCCGTGATGTGCAAGAATTTGAATCGACCAGCATTCACTTCATGGGACACAAATAAAGAGACCATTTAATGAATTATTTTTACGATTTCAACATATATCTATTAAATAGATATATAGATTCCTTCTTGTAAGTCCAGTGATTCTTTTTCCGAATATTTGGCGCCATGCAGCTGAAACTGTTCTGATTAGTCTATCTGAATCGCGTATAATGGGATTTGGTCGATCTGAAGTATTTCTCAGCTTAATATTGGTACACCGAAAAAAATGTATTTGTTCCGCAGTCAAGTAAATAATAACCACACACAGATAAAAGAACCTCACACATTACCATGAAAGTGATATTTAGGCGGAAGAACAATAATCTGATACATTTATATCATGTATTCGCTATCCAAAAATGCAGTTAATTGTTACAAGTATGTACACAAATTACCGAATGACTGGATATTCGAAAATTGATACAACTAAAATAAACATGATTTGATTGCACCAAGTCCTGAAACTTATAAAAGTCTCAGTATGCTTTTATCAATTAATTCGTTTATTTGCATTGCAAAAATTAACATCAAGCTATCAATAATAATGTAAGTGATAACAAATTCACTGTTCACTGTTTGTAAAAATGATTGTGGATGTGAACGGTATGAGCTTTGATTTTCAAAAACCTCTGTTGTTGGTCAAATTTATTGTCTTCAACTCCAGTCGGTCCAGCATCTCCAACAGCAGAGCTATCCAATAAGGATGTATTTGAGCTATCCGGAGAAACTGAATCTGACATATCTTGAGTAGAAGTACGAGAAATAACGGTTGTTATTCCTTTATAATTTAGGCTGATTCTTTGAGGTTGTTCAGAGCTTTTGTCTTCAATATTTTCTGGCTCTGGTGCTTTGAAATTCTCCGCTACTTGGGGAATAGAAATGTCCCTGGCTTCAGTTTGAGTTTCAATATTATTCGATTCCATTACGTCCAGATTTTCAAAATCAAAATTCATTTCCAGCTCAGGAATTGAATTCTCATTCGTACTCTCTAAAATGGTGTCTAAATTCACATTGGCCAAAGGCGGAACGACTGCCAGTTTATCGTGCATTGAGCATGCCGATTCTACAGGGTCACTCAACATGATCGGTACATTCATATCGTCATCAAGTCTTTGTAAGACTCTTCGTTTGTAACACATGGGTCCAGGTCTGATGAAACTGACCTTTTTCAGACCGTTAGATCTCCTCGTGCAATATCTTCTCCTATATTCATCAGTATCTGATAGATAGTCCAGGGTGGAATTGACTTTCTCATTATTTGTTATCGGCTTCACGAAATTTGTATAATTATTAGGGGCCCTGGATATGCTACTAGGTTTGCTGTTCGCTGTTATCTGAGGAGGGTTCTTGATGCTTAATTCTGGAGGTTCAGAAGCGGGTACTGGCTTGTGAACTTTCGGATAATCGATGTTCAACCTATCAACTAACACAATAGGGTCCATGAAACTCATCAATGGTGATGTTTGCGTGGAACTTTCACTGGTATTTTTCTTTCTACCTTGGCGATATTTCACCATCTTGGAAATCTCTTTCATTGACACTGTCAATCCATTTTAGGTACTTGTCCCTTCAGAATTCCACTTCGATGCTGTCAATATACTAAGGATATAAAATAAGTTCGAATAGTACAAATGATTTGAATTCAGTATTTTCTAATGTGAGCACGTCACAGATATTTCCAGCTTCTTAGTTGTAATAACAACACGCGACTTCATCAGTGGCGTCCTAATCATCGTTTCAATAGAAAGGAATCGCGAATGGTTTGTTTTGCATGAAATAAACTACGCAACACTAACTTCGTGGCACCCCGAAATGTTGCTACTGAATAACGTTTTCCTGATTAAAAATGATTCCTACCTCTTTCCCCCACAATTTTTTTCCATGAGGCTATTTTTTTGGCTTTAATTAATCCCCTCTTCCTCCCTTGCGGTACTTTGGAAGATTTTTGGGAATTTTTTCCATATCATTCTCGTGAATTTCATACAAAACTACTGAGAAGTATCATATAGTTCGAAACAAGCGGTAGCCATAGCTGTTTTCGGAAAAAGTTTAGTAGAAAGGGTGAAAGTTTTTTCTCACAAGCGTACGTAAATTTTTTTTGGGGGTCTAAAAAATGAAACTGTTTAAAAAAAGTCATAAAACTTGCGAAGGCAGACTTCGTATAGAGGGTGAGAAGGTTGCCCTGAAGTTTTTTGTATTTTGAAATTGTTTGTATTACGAATAATTTTCTTGCGTATGGATGTTTATTTTGACAGGAAGAAAATCTTACCTGGCTTGTCAGAAACTAATTATGATTCTTGTTACGGCCATGCATTTCAAGCGAACAATGGGCTGATTTTTTTTCAAAAACATTCGTTTCAATTTAGTTTCCTCACGCAGAATTTTTGAGATCTGGACGTAGCCAGAATAAATAATTCTTCAGAAAATAAGTTGATTCTCATTTAATTCTCCTACCAACCGGGATGTAGAGGGTGTTTCAGATTATAGGGTCACCTTTGAGGAAATTCTTGATCTTTAATGTCTATCTTGAGTCAATTCTGATCTTCAGAACTGTTCTTGTGAAGTCACAGCTTCAAAATGAACCTGAGTTTTGAAAATCAATTGACGAGGCAAAAACTCATGACTGCGAAACCAAAAAGAATTTTTTTTCATATCACCCTGTGAATATAAGAGCTAAGGATACAATTCGGAAAATGTCTCGAGGTGATGAGACTATTATCTTGCCTTCGATGTCAAAGTTGAGAAAAAAAAACAGTTAATCTTAATTTGGGATCCATTTGAAAATTCTGAAATATTGAACAGTTTCAGATACCACCATGTAGGTAACGACTTCATGTGAAGAACCTTATGTTTTGAAGAAGTATTCGAGATTATTGCTGAAGGACTGGGCTTGCGAACAGTGTGAAAATAATTCGAATTGTTCAAGGCAGAAAAAAATTATTCAGATTTTAACATTAGCAAAATTTTGGGGTTCGACGAAATTAGTGTTGCGTAGTTTACTATCAACTTTACAAACACATTCAAAATCGAATTTTTTGGAAAGGATATCAAACAAGTTGGCGTTTTTTTGTCATACTTTAATCTCGGCGTGTATACAGTAATTATTTACCACGATAAAGTCTCAACCCACATAATAAAAAAACAAATGAGGGAGAGCGCAATAAAAAAATATATTTCTTGTATGATTTGCATTCACATAATAGAATTTCTGATAGAAAATGTACATAAAGAGCGGCTTTTTTGTGCACTACCTACTCAATTTGTCTGCCTTTGCAACTTATAATAGAGACCTTTTCTCTGTAATAGCTCTGCATGAGTTCCAGCTTCAGCTACTATTCCCCTTTCAATCACACAAATCATATCGGCATCTTGGATGGTCGATAGTCGATGGGCAATTGTTATACACGTCCTACCCATCTTGGCTTGGTCTAGAGCTTCTTGAACAATCTGAGAAATAAAAAGTTCAATGAGGTATGCAAAATATGGAAAATAGACTTTCGAGATAGATTCACTGGTTAAAACAAATTTAATGGGTAACAATAACAAAAGTTCGAGTTTTTAGGTTTCAGATAAATGTTAATATTTGGGCATGTTTGTGATGTTAGGAAAAACCAAGTTTTACTTTTAGTGGCGTCGAAATAACTCGAGAAAAATGGTGCGGTTTCGAGTTATATTATTGCTTTTTTTGGGGGAATTATATTTGGCTGTAGAATGATGTTATAGTTATTTATGTATTAAGGGAATTATGAGGGCCTTAATTACTGATGGCAAAGTTTGCGTCCCGAGGGCCTCTGGCCCCAAATTCGTTATGGACTAAATGGTCAATGCTCAAATCGATGGTGACCATATATGAGAAAAGAGATATCACCAAGTTCAACGAACTAGAGGCTTTGTTGATACGAAAAAGTAAGGGGTATAAGCCGAAAAAGTCTGCTGTCTTATCTCCTAAAGATGTCATCAAATTTCTAAAGGACGCCCCTAATGAAATTCATTTATTGCATAAGGTAATTTTTTTCTCATAATTTTCTTTTTCGTTTGTTTATTTCGTTTTATTTGTTATAGGTTGTTCTAATTATGGGTTATTTTGGAGGATGCAGAACTCAGGAACTTCTAAATATGAGTATAGCAGATATAGAGGACCGGGATACTGTTATGGTAGTGAACGTACCGGAAAGTAAAACTGGTGTATCGAAGAAATTTACAGTTGTGGATGAAAAAGAGTTATCTGCTTTGCATTTATTGAGACTTTATATGTCCTTGCGTCCTGAAGGTACAAAACGATTTTTTTTGAGCTTCCGACAAAATAAATGTACAACTCAGCCAATTGGAAAGAATATGTTTGGCAAAATTCCCAGCAAAATCGCAATGTATTTAGGATTGCCAAACCCACTAACCTATACGGGACATTGCCTTCGTCGCACTTCTGCTACTGCCCTAGCCAATGCAGGAGCAACTATGACAAACTTAAAAAGAAACGGAGGTAGAAGTACCACGGTGGCAGAGGGGTATCTGGAGGACAGTATTGAATTGAGAAATAAAACGGCGCGTATGCTGTCTATTTTGCCATCAGAAGAGGCAGGCACCTCGACTGTAGTGAACCAGCACCACCCATAAAAAAGAAGAAATTGTTTCCAGCGGCGGAAGTAATTTTCAGGGAACATTTGAAAATTGTACATTTATTATTTGTAATGACGTGAATAAGGAAAATATGTCTTAGTTTTCATTACATATAAACGTTTATATATAAGCATTTCTTGTATCATTTTCACCTGTAAAAGGTAAGAGGGAGTTTTTGAACCTTAATATCCCAAGGGAGTTATGACCCTCATTATAGATATCGTAACTATGACGATATAAGCTTATAATGTCACTGTCAGAAATAAAATCTGTTACCTTTTCACTTTCAGTATCCAACGCTGAGGTCGCCTCATCCAGTAATAATACTTTCGGATTTCTTACTAAGGCTCTAGCAATAGCGATTCGCTGTTTCTGTCCACCTGATAGTTGCACAGCTTTTTCCCCCAGCGTAGTTTCATAACCCTACAAACATACGAAATCGGTTGATTTGGATAGTCAAATGAAAGCTTTTCTGTTAGCATGTTGAAATAATTACGACAACTGTGTCAAATCCGTGTGGTTGCATCTAAATGTGCGTTAATTTGTATAAGATGTATGAGATACCTTGTATATACATGCTTTGACACCACGGTCATTATAGGGAAAACTATAAGACATCATGAATACATTTCCGATTGGGTAGATAGATAGATGCTGGTATGCACTATTGAACATTGTTTTGAGCTACACAAGGTGTTCTAAACTTGGGAAATGGAGTTACTTTAATATTTCCTATACCTATTATTAACCGTTTTCGAATTGACTGAAAATTCAAAAGTGTGTGTTTGAAAAGTGTTTTTAACCGCCAACTTAGATGCAAAGCAACTCTTAAGTGTCATCCGGAGCACTACTCAGCTGGTTATCGCTGAGAGTCCGAAGGATTGAAATATATAAGTACTTTGTATTATTGGAAAAATCGTAACTTTGGTATGGATATGTCTTCTGGAACAACCTGTGTACCTCAAAAAGTAGTGTATATCGATATTGACTATCTATTCAATCCCAATCGGAAATCAATTCATGATGTCTCATGGGTTTCTCTATAATGACCGTGTACTATGAGGTGCAGTTTCGTCCATAGGTAGAATTATCGATTATAATATGCTAGCAATTGAAATCGCTCATTTGTAGATTTTGTAAAATTTTCATGACAGTAAAAAACAAAACAAATGAGCATCGGACGACTTTGTGTAGCGACATCTTCTTAGCAGACGTCTGGGACTTCACCAATGTCCCCCATGAGGTTGAATGTTCAGGAGGGCCATAAACCACTTCTTTTTGTGTCTTTGAAAAGTGTTTTTATCCGCCAAATTAGTAGCAAAGCAACTCTCGTCGTTAGTCAAGGACTTGTATGCGAGCTTGTATGAGTTAGGAAGACAGAAGACGGTAGTGGTTTATGATACCTGGTCATCCCTATTTTAATTTTGAAAAACAATACCTATAGGTATTTGATAAATCTGAAAAACACTTGTGATTGAGTGCCCCTTGTTTTGGTAGTTTGTATTCTTTAGTTGTTTGTCTGGTTTTAGTCCCTGTAATTCGTTTGTGAGTCTAGGAGTATATTCTGTAAACTTTGGTCTAGGTCTATTGGTTTTATAATTATTGGTGTACCTTTTGTCTTTTTGTATTTGAGTCTTCCGAATCTTGGTTCTTGATTCAGTTTGATATTTGCGTTAGGTCGTGTGTGAGTGGATTCACGTTTTCCTAAACATAATCTCTGTGTGTCATCTCACGAGCTTATTTACATGTTGTCCTGATGATATATACCATCATAATGCAATGATATACATACAAGAATGATGGTGCGCAGTGGACCTATGTGCTTGATGCATAAAAGATTGTTAGCATCAGGACAGTCTTTATTAAGAGTAGTTCCACCTTTAGGACCATGTTGCTTTTACGTCCAATAAGCGGTCGAACATTATTTCGCCTGGCAGCTTTAGCTAGACCTAGTCTGCTCCTAAAGTCAGTTTGGGGTCTACAGTGACTCCTAATAGATGTTTCGCTTTATCGTTCCACGGAATTCTAGTTTCAGCCTTCCATTCCTTTCGGAAGGAAAATATCTAGATAACAAAATTGATACCTTAGGTAGCCCACTGATGAAGGTGTGGATGTTAGCATTCTTGGCAGCCTGTATCACCTCGTCCATTTGAACAAAACGACCGTTGTCCCCGTACGAGATGTTCTCCCTGATGGTTTTGTTGAAGAGATTGGGCTCCTGCGACACAATCCCCAGGTGCGATCTCAGAGAGCTTAGCGTCAATCTCTTGACGTTCATCTCGTCCAGCATCACTTCTCCTTCGGTAGGATCGTAGAATCGCTCGATGAGCTGTATGAGCGTCGATTTGCCACAACCACTTTGCCCAACGAGGGCCACTGTTTTCCCTTTGAATATCCTAAGGTCCAGGTCACGAAGCACTGTAGTGCCTGGTCTGGTTGGGTATGCGAATTTGATTTTCGAAAATGATATGTCACCTTCCACCTACGAATTGGGTAAGCCAATCAGTAGTTCATCGGTCATTGAAGATTTTTCTTACCTCGTGCACATCTTTCGAATGCATGTCGTCCCTGATTTTTGGCATCCTCTCTAGGAACTTTTGAACACTCTTCGCTGCACTCAATCCTTTGGTGAAGTTTGGTGTGAAAGCGAGTGCGTTGGCTATGGAAGTTGTTCCCATTATGAGCGCTTGTGAAACTCTAGAAAGAAGTAGTTTGGAATCTAGTTTGGGGACCGTTTCTACATCAGTGCTTGATGTAATACTTGATTAATTAATACTTACTTGAACACTTTCTCGTACGATAAGTTATCGTTTTTGATCAGATATCCTCCGTAGTACATGGCAGCGGAATAGGCGAAAAACGATAAACCCCTCGACAAACCAAATACTATTCCACGCCAATGTAATGAAGCTCGATTAGAAGTTTTGTAGTGCGGTAAAAGTTCCGATATATACAGGTGATGAAACTTTTCTTCCAAACCCAAAGACGCTACTGTTCGTATGTTTCCTACTCCTTCTACGGCAATCTGAAACAAAACAACAACTTCAATAATTTCCATAACTGTTCTTGATGAAGTCTTGAACGTGAACAATCTTTTATCCTGGACTAATATTTAAGTACGATAATCTTACCTTCGTTGATTTCTGTAGTGCTTGGTCTCGAGTATCATTCTGACCAGAAGAATTCCTCCTTTCGAAAAAGAATGCTATGAGAAGAAATGGCATGAAAGCCACAGTGACAAGTCCCAATCTGTATTCATAATACATGGCGAGGCCAATGGCTAGGCAAAATGTCGCCATTGACTGCAAAACTACGCCAACTCGTTGCCCTGTTGCCTACAAACAAGAAAAGAATACGTCAAACTGCCTGCTGTTGAGATATTTAGGAATCACTTTTCTATGGGAATAACTTGGAATTGGGAAAAGTGGAACAAGCATCTTATATAATTTGGAAAATTTGAGGGGAGAATATTTTTTCGTAAATTAGATTTTCCGAATTGTATGCACATTAACTTACTCCTTGAACGCTTGCAGCATCGCTAGAAAGTTTGGCACAAAGAGCCCCAACTCCGTTGGTTTTCTTGTCGAAAAATCCGATTTCTTGATTCAGCATAGCTGAAAACATTTTGCCTCGAATTCTCTCAGTCATTTTTTCTCCAGCTATACCAAACATATACATCTGAAATAAGATGACTCTGAGGATGAGGTTTCGTTAAGAGAAAATGAATAAGCTAGTCAAGCACAAGTCCATTTTGTTTGCAAGATCAATTTAATACAAATGAAACAACTGCGAATTGGACGGAATATGAGAAAATTAAAAATATTTCACGTCTTTCCGAATTCAAAATTGAATCAAAAGTTCAAATGGCAAGATAGACAACGAACATAAAACTACTTTCCTGGCTAATGCATCGCAGTATATGCATTGATTCACTGATACGTGAATACATAGATCAAATGTTTTTTCCTTAAATAAATAACGTACCTGAAGGAATACAGATACCATGGCCACAGCACCTGCGATAACAAAGTACACAACGTATTTGTTGGTTTCAGATCTAACGTAGTCTGTATCACTGTTGGCTAGAGTCTGCAATGAAGTAAAATAAGTATTCATGAAATACAACTACAACGTTTTTCTGGTAATAAAGGTATGGGAAACGACTACCGATTCACGAATACTTACCCCAATAATGCTTCCGAATAAAACAGAAAAAATTGGCATAGCACAACCTATAATAGTTGACCCGATACTGCCTACAACAATCTGCGGCCATTCTGGGGCATTCATTTTGATCACATCAATCAATCTCATGTTTTTGTCTGATAGAAAATCATCCACATCATCTTCAGCTGATAACTGAAAGGTAAACAAAAACAATTCAATTGTTATGAAATGCATGCACGAGCAGCCTCTATAAGCACTGCTAAAAAAGAAACTCACGGATGCTTCCACTGGAACAACTTCTTCAGTATCATCATCGTATTCTTGAGTTTTGTCACTCCTGCTATATTGCGTCACCGTTTCTTTACTCTTAACTTGTGTCGTTACTAAACTGTAATACTCGTTCTTTAATGCCATCAACTCATCGTGAGTCCCTTGTTCTACAACAGCTCCTTTCGAAAACACTATTATTTTGTTAGCTCCTTGTATGGTGGACAACCGATGAGCGACTATGACTGTCGTACAATCCACACTAGCCTATAAGACAGAGAAGTTAGAACTCATAAACCGCGAAAGCTCCACAAAAACCATACCGAATCTAAAGCAGCCTGAACCTTTGCCTCACTGTTATTATCCAAAGCGGAAGTAGCTTCGTCTAACAGCAGTATCGAAGGTTTCCTCACCAAGGCTCTGGCTATGGCGATTCTTTGCTTCTGCCCCCCAGACAACTGTGCTCCTCTTTCACCAACCAGAGTGTTGTAGCCGTTGGGAAGCGACTTGATGAAAGCATGAGCGTTCGCCTTCTTAGCTGCCACGATGACGTCATCCTCAGTTGCTTCCGCGTTTCCGTATTTTATGTTTTCCATGATTGTGGTTCCAAACAGAACTGGTTCTTGGCCAACAACGCCGATGTTCGTTCGCATCCAAGTAAGGTCGAGGTCTTTTATATCTTTACCGTCGATGGACACCTCACCAGCGGTAGGATCATAAAATCTCTGAATCAGTTGGATCACAGTAGATTTACCACATCCAGAACTGCCGACCAAAGCTACTGTGTCGCCCGCTTTTATGTCTAAGCATAAGTCTTGTAAAACCTGTGGAAGATGTCCAGAACATTCTCAGATGGTCAGATATAGCTAATGAACTTGAAGGTGCGAGAATCACGAAGTGGAGCTAGAGTTGAAGTTCATAATTCACATCATATCTTACCGTAACGTCTGGTCTGGAAGGATAGTGAAAATTGACATTTCTGAACTTGATGTTCCCTTTGATGGTATCAAGTTTTTGCCCCTTTCCTTTCGAGAGATTGATGGTGGGAGTATTGTCGATGATGCTGAAAATTTTAGAGGCTGCTGCTTTCGATATACCGAAGGCTTCAATGTACGGAGAAGAAATCCCGAAATTCATGGAACCAGTCATCACACTGAAGAATACCTGAACACAGTGCATCGTCAGCGTTGCCGAAATTGCAGAACACCTTCATACTCACAGTCACCATGTTTCCGGCAGTGTATACAGGATTTTCCCAATCCCTCTGTTCCAGCACCAGTTTCACCCCATACCAGAATGCTAAGGCGTAACTGGAATAAATCAGAAACCACAAGATACCAAATCCGATCGCAGATAGCAAAGATCTTTTGATATTGTTCTTCCTTGCAAAAATCAAGTTGTTCCCGTATCTCTCTATTTCTTTGTGTTGTCCGCCGAACGCTATAACTGTTCTGATTGAAGATAGAACTTCTTCTGCTATTGCGCCTGCTGTACCATAAGCATCCAGTTCTTTCTTGGATAATTTGGTGGTCAACTGGAAAAATTAAGGAACTGTCAGCGTTACATTGGCTGGAATCATTCGAATGAGATAATTGAAAACCTACCAAACCGACAATTCCTAATGCGATGAGAGATGCTGGCAATGAAGTTAGGCAGATGAGTGCCAATTCCCAGCCTTTGACGAGTGCTATTATTAAAGAAACGAAAAAAACAATTTGAAGGTTCAGGAACATCGGGACCTTCTCTCCAATTCCATCTTCGAATTTGAACAGGTCCCTAAGAATAAAATGAAACTATCTAATAGAGCCATCAAATATGGGATAGCTATAGGCTGTGATTGTTGACTTGCGGATGGGTATGTGAATAAGAATTCTCTAGATTCAAGGTTATCCTTTCGTGACAATTGAAGAACTTGTATCATTTTTAGTTTTTTTATATTTTTTCAACTCACTCTGTCATTCTACTTGAGAAATCTCCAGTTTGGTGCATGTCATACCAAGTGATGTCCTGATTGAGAATTTTACTCAAATATATAGATCTCAATCTGAATACCTAAAATAATGGAAACCAATCGATTACATTCACTATCGGAATTCAAGTTCTAGCGTTTCAAGAATTTAAACGCTGAATTTTTCAACAGTCATAGAAAAAGAAATTTACTTGTCTCGTCGCACTATAGTTGAAGGTAACCGTCGATATATAGCTGATTGTGACCATTCCAATTGCGATAATCGAGTTCATTAAAGCGAAATACTGGACTCCATCGAAAAAATCATTTTCCGCTTTGATTCTATCGTCTGCTGACATGCTTTGATTGAATTTCGATGCAGCAAACTTGATGATGTCGCCTGTTAGAGTTCCGAACAGAATCGTGTTCAAAGGCTGCAGCACTCCTGTTCCAAGGGCGGAAATAATGCCTATGGACAATAGGAACTTGTCGAAACCCGTGGCATATCTGAACTGGAAAAAATAAACATATTTTTGTGGATTTTGTGCTACCGGTGTCAGTTCTCTAGTACATCCATGCATGTGATTTTAGATTTGGCATGTGAGCAAACGTTTGCTTGGTGATAGGGATTACATTTCATTTTTGACTTGAATATACTAAAGCCAAAGGTAGATACTAAATTGCTCTTGAATTTAAAAAATGAAAGCCATGAATAAAAAAGTCATGATAGTTGTGTTATGCTTTGCGATATTGAATTGATAATAAGAATACCTACCGGTATGAAGATAACCGATGGAAGAACTGAATTCAAAGTTATTCTATTATTTTTGAGTTTGCAGAAGAATATTTCTGCTTTTTCATTGAATTCGATTATTTCGAAAGTTTTACGAAACATTTCGAAGTGGAAATTGATTCAAATAAATGGTATTTTTTCTGTTTTGTTAGACAAATGTATCGAGTTAACTAATGAAGATATACCCTGTATATGTAAAAAGTTAGACATTTTGATAATGAAGGTCAGACTGAGTTATGATGATGATATTGATGATAATGAATTTGTTATCATACGACCCCATTATGACACAAACACAATCGATTCACTATCTATACTGATTACTTATTTTTGAAATCTACACGATTACGAATTCATTTTAACCATGTCCACATGTAGAATTTACCAGTATCTTTAGTCAAGTTTCAATTAGAATTTTCTATTACCTATAGTCAAGTTTCAATTAGAATTTACTATTATCTATAGTCAAGTTCCAATTAAAGAACGGAAGATGGACTCTAAATCTGTTATAAGATGCATTACTTGCTTTTTTCTTCACCCACAGTATCTGTATTGAGCATTCAACTTATTTTTTTCTCATTTTGAACGTATTTCAATCACTTCTGATGTGATATACTATACATATTTCACTGGGAGGAACAGCCTAATGGAATAAATTCGGTATCTCAATTATATATTATAAAACGTCGTTTTGGAATTCTGAAATGACTGTCGTCGAGAACATTATTCAACTATTTTATCATTATTTTTTGCAATGAATATTTGAACCATATCGTTTTTAAATGGAAAATGAAAAGAGCTGTATAATAAGCCGCTACTACCCATTCAAAGATTTGGGGATCGCAACTATATATGAGTTGAATTTAGGGATGAAATTAGTACGTAGCAAAATGCCATTTGAGAACACGAAATTTGAACGTTTCAGAAATTTTTATGAATATGCTCAATAATTGAGATAAAGAAATCATTCCACAATTGGCTTTGTTCCAAAATCTTTTATTACCACGCAAGTGACAAGGATTCAAAACAAATGAGGACTCACCATCTGAAAGAAAGATACTTGTTTGGTCTTATCTCCTTCTTTCTCTTCATTTTTAGTGAATTCACTGAAAAACAAAAAATGCATGTTAGTCACAGACGATGCCTACAAAAACTGAAAATGTTCTTTGCTCATGTGAACTTTTTGTCTCGGAATGGATTGTTTTAAATGGTTAATTTGCAAGACACCTTGGAAACCAGAAAAAAGCAAGATATTGATATCACTAAGGTCCCAACCTTATCACGCGTAATATATTCGAATATATACTTAGAGTTGTAGGAAAGAGTCTATAGCTCAAAGTGTAGTGATGGACTTGGGAGTGGATATATTTAGGAAAGAATAGTCTCTGAGTTATCTCCACCTTTTATTGGTTGATAAATTAAGTCAAGTAAGATTAAAGAAGGAAGATGTTGAAATGTTTCCAACAGTTTTTTGAATTCATCCCCTATGCATTTTGTTCAGATATCTAACTTTATTTTATTGATCCTTGAAAAATATAATTTTGACGTTTTTCTACAATTGAAAATTTCATTCTCGGTCATCACAAGTGTTCTCAATTTGGGATATATCTAAAATAACTGTCTTGAGTTTCTTTGATTGGAAAGGAATGATAACGAAATAATAATAAAAATCATTGAATTTCAGATGATGGATACATGTTTGAGCATAATACTTACACGTCCAATGGGCTCTTATTTTTTTTATCCAATGAGTATTTCTCACGTTTCCCCATTATTTTCTGTAAAGCAACAAAGAAAATTATATATTTTTTTCAAATGGCATCAATCCGACTTTATGTCAATTCAGACTTGTTTCGAACTTTTATTTGTCACCTTATTGTACAAAGGTCGAGTAGGTATAGTAAATCAAGGTAGGTATTATGAATTCAATTTTCGTTGGTATTTTGTAAACTTGTGCCACTATAGGCCAAATAAACTATTGTTTCAAAAATATATCATATTTTCTTACCTAAGCAGCACCCAGTAAATAACACACGAATACGTTTTCAATGCTAATCTAGGGAATAATTTTGACATACATTACTCAAACTCAAATTCGAATATCAAACATGAGAGGAACTCATTGGCTGAAATATGTATGAATCGTAACGATTTTCTCCACACACTCTCACTCGTTGCTGTTTCGTTTGTGTTCCATCGGTTATATGTTATCAGATAAATTTTCACAGTGAATACACGGAATTTGCTTTATCTGTATAAGATCATCTGTTATTACAAGATCTATTCATAGGGCCAATCGTTGGCAACGTAATTATCTGATGACGCTATAATGCTCCCAAAGTATCGTCATCAATCAAACTTCGTGATGAAAAGGAGTGATCTAGGATTTCTCCTGAGAATACTTTCACCGCACGCTTTTCCGTGCGTAAAGTTACATTTTTCCGCACGCCGTGCGGATATAATTATTTTCAGCACCAAATGTTCGTCTTACTGCTAATGTAGAACGGAATCGAACGATGAAACGAGGAAGTACCTTGCATATAAAACTTCTGTTTTCCATTATAATTCCCTAGATTCGACGGCACCAAATTTATTTCATGGGGGTACCTATACGAAATATTCCAGTTGAAATATTTCGCAAAGTTATGCAATGCAATAATAAAACTGTAGCTTGTTAGATTGAGCGTAGCAGGAATATTGTTTGAATCATACGGTAGACGTAGAGAATAGGAAATGAGACTGACATTCATGAATCGTGGAAATCCGCGACTTGTAACCTATTGAAATATGGATAGTGATATGCCAAAAAAGCGATAATTTTGATTAGTCATTCGATACTTTATTCTTCCCATTAAGACTTAAAGAAGATGTTATTGATGTATACTCCTCGAAACAACTTTTTTACGAGGTATTTATTTTTGTTTATAGCTCATTTGAGAAGGTTTATCAATTCAATATTAAAAAAAAATTGCAAGAACTTCTTTATCTATTTTTTTCTTATATTAACCGTTTTTCGAAATCAAATTAGGATATGCCTTTTTTATAACATCTAACCACGAGATTATTGACCAATATCTCTCAGGCATCGAATTTTGGGAATGTATATGCTCACTTTCGGTTTTTTATAACCTCAAAAATATATAGGTAGTAGCCTTGAGGTAGTAGTTACACGATTCAAATCCATCAAAACAACCTCTAACGAGTCGTACTTGTAATTTTGAATGCCTTTGAGAAGAAGTGTCACTTGCCATTGGAGTTAGTGGTTACAATGACACTGTGACGTCATCCGAAGTCAATTGAAGGAAGTTTCTGGCTAGAACAATATATAGATGGATGTTATGTTATATTTGATCCCGACTTTATCGAATACAAAATGGTCATTGGTAGAGGCATTTCATTTATATACAGTCGGTTATTTAATAGATTCATTGTAAACGGATATAAATATGATGCTTTCTTCCGTTGCTGAAAAAATGTTAATGATATGTGTGGTGATTATCAGAAATTCATGGTTTCCGACTTTGTTGTTATCAATGAATCATCAAATTTCATATTTCCTAAGAACACTATAAATAATAATAATGAAGTTGCTGTAGCCGACAATTGATACTTATCGTAATTATCAAATTGGTCTTTAAGATTGTCATTTGTGTTTCTATGAATATTGTTAATGCGTTTTAAAATTTTTCCGAAATAAATGTTAATTTCTAATTTTTCAGATTTCAGGTTTTCTTGATAATTTAACCCACGTTTTGCTGAATAATTGACCGAAAAGATTCCTGAAAGTTTGATTGATCCATGCCCAAGACGTAGATTTTTATCAAATAATTTCATTGTTTTATTAAAGATAACTCAATGAACTTTATCTATTTTTTTCTAGAATATTGATGTTGACTGATCATATCTTTTCCCATCTTCCACTCTCAAGAATCTACCGAAACTATCGATTGTATATATCATTTTGTCAATTATATTGGATGGAAACACCTGGGTTATTTGGATAGAAATATCTTAACAAATCAGAACAATTTATTATATGAAAATACATAGTAGGTTAGATATATTATTTATCGTAAATAAATTTGATACAGAGCGAGCCCAAATTGTATGTACCCTTTTCATTAAATTCAACTCAAAAATATAAAAAAAAAACGAAATATTGTCACACGATTATGGTACACTTCAGAAGTATTGCCTTATAATACCCAAATTGATGATAACGTTAGTTTCATTCCAATAAAACAAAGGTACATCTGGCTCTGGCACATCAAACTTATTTCCACTCATATAAAATTTATTTGAAAACTGAAAGCGAATAATTATCTACCTACCCGTAAGGAAATTGCAGAAAAATTTAGAGAGGTCTCAACATATATAATTATGTTTCCACTACAGAATGATACTCCAAACGATAGGTAGGTGGTCCTAAAAGTGTCATAGGATATGGTTCATCATTGAGGAATCACCTTAGACATAATATTCGCAATTTGTATGATTGTATGTACACTTTTTACACAAGTAAAAAATAACAATTATTGGTCGAATCTACAAAAATTTACAAATATATTGAAAAAGATACGCTTATTAATTTATATACATTACGATACATATTGCACTTTTGACCAGCAAAAATGTACAATCAACAATCATTTGTACAGAAAATATGTTTAACAATTAGAAGAATTCTGTACAATAAAATTTCAATAGCCTGTGTCGAAGGATTTTCATAATTCGAAATGGAACTATCTTTAGGTACGCCTTTTATTGATTTCACGATTATTTGGATTGATTGAAGGCATTGAACTCGCCTGCTCGATGGCTTCTAGATGCTTGAATTTCTTGTGCTTTTCTGAAAAATAATTGTAAATGTCATTACCGAGTTATTCATGTCAATTCAATATCATACCACAAGCAAGATTGTGGCTAATAATCTGACTTGGATTCTAGTAATAGATCAGGTTTCGTGTGACATAATATGTGGAGAATTGACAACATATACGGTGTAGTCAAAAATCAGGAGTACATTATAAACATTTTCAAATTTTTTATTTCAAATGGATCACCCTGTATCTCACAAGAACAGATGTTATATTTAATTCCCTATCGAATACTATAGCGAACACTTCAGCAACTTTCATGAAGATCTTCCATTTTCAGAATTCAAACTCATTTTCACAAGGTTGCCAATGACAAATCTAAAACAGATATTCACGAGTTGAGAGCAAGCATGCAAAGAATATTCGAAAAATTATAAATAATCGAGTGGTTAGAATATGCCTTATGATCAAGACGGAATTAAATAAAAGGAACTATACAGGGTGTCCATGCAAATAGTGCCGCAGTCTTCGATAACTTCTAAAAAGTCCTAAACCCTTCGGAAAGATAGGGTGTGAAAAATCGACATTTTTCAACTTTAGGAATGTTTTGTGTCGAAACTATTCATAAATGGTCAAAGCGGCTTATTTGTCCATATTTTGACTTCTGATTTTCAACACCATATATCTCTGTAATCGTTTCAGCTAGACCCAAAGTGTGATAGATCGATAAAATCAGTTATCCAGGGAGAATCTAAAAAGACAATGCAGTGTTCCCTTATAAGTAAAATTAAGTTTGGTGTGGTATTTTGTATGTGAATACCTTATATGAACCATAATTTCAAAATTTGCCCACGAGGGGCATCTTTGGAAGAGTGAAAACCGCAATTCAATATCTCTTCCCGTTTAGGAGTTATCGAAGACCGCAGCACTATTTGGACACCCTGTATATATACAAACATGTATGCGCTTCCTTGTTTTATATGGTGTTGATCAAGGTATGTTGTGGTTCCTCCTATGAAAAAAATCTGGATTAGTAATGTTGGGTGACCATGAAAGCCAATTCTGAAAACCGTTTCTTCAAATTCAACGATTTTGGAAAAGAACATAAAACATTCTCGAAATTCACGTTGATATTGTTTGAAAGCATCATCAATTTGCCACATTATTTTTTGTAACCCTCATGCAAAACTCAACATGATTGTCATAATCGGTTTAGTACTTGATGAATCTGAATTTTATAATAATGGCAAGTTATTAGGTATGTTTCTGCAAAATTTTAGAGACACCTGTTTGGCTAATCCACATATTTTTGGATATCTTGTTTTACCCTTTGTGTAGATAATGATTACTGACGGATCAGTAATTCAATATCTTCGATTCCTATCACACAGGTTCATTGGCTTTTCTGTTGTTTTAGACAACTTTTCATGGTTCTTATGGATTGCTAATGTTGCGATATAATACATTTTGAATAAAGGTATGTATACAAAAAAAAAACTCATCTAAAAAAATTCAAGGTGAATTTTGATACTTATTTTCAGATTTAGAATTATTTGATATATAAAAATAAACACACTCACTTGCAATTTTTAGCATAATAACTCCCCACCATATGGACCATCCCCATCCGACCAGACAAAACAGTACAGTGAAAAACTGTCCGATGCCTATGATGATGTTTATCAAAAAAGAACCTATCCTAGGCCTTGCTCCATCTTTCTGCGAAAACCTTGGTATTCCCAAACACAAACAAAATATTCCGCTGAAAATGGTCCCTGAAACAAATTAAGAAATATATAGGTTATCGTTAGGGAGCGCGAATTATCCAAAGCCACCAAAATTGAAGTGAGGTATTCAGAAGCTATAAGACTGAGTGTAAGTTTTAGATACCACTCATAGAAGAAATTTTTGTATCGGTTAACATAATTTATTAAATGGAATGAATGAAGTTGTTATTTTAGAAATATTCAAGTTCATACCATAAACATTTCATGTCCTCTCAAAATTGAAAAAGAAACTACATTTTGTGTGAACAGCGCCCGATAAATGTTGCAGTATGAATCAGTGATCATAAACAAAGCGAGTGAATGACCAAACTAACACAAGAAACTTGAGATCTATCAGTTATGCCACACTGAGTTGGAGGTATTTGTCTAGCACCGTCTTTACTCTTGAACTCCATAGGTTATTGTTATTGGATTCTACGTATATCTGAAAGTATTCGGATTTTCTTCTTCCACCGTTAGAAATCTTACTCTTGATTGATACTGATGCTGTTTAATCTCCTTCCTGACAGGACATGCATGCATGCACAGGGTTTCCTCTTCCAGGCCAACCGTGTTTAATATTTTTATCAAACCTACCATGCCCTGCTGTTATCACACCAACTCTTAGAAGTTTACCAGAAACTCATCATTCAAGTTAGAATATCGAGGATCTCACATATTATGTGAAAAATCTATGTCGTCTTAGTTAACATTAATTATCCATCAACGTTTCGATACTTGTTTTTGTATATTTTTAGTTTTTTTACTGAAAATCGGTTCTGGGCCATTCAGAGCCTTCTCATTGGCACAGATTAGAAAACCTCACAGATGAGACAGTCAGACAGAGCGAATAAAATTAGAGAGAGATGTCGAAAGCGCAAAATTCAAAGGTCCAGTCATAGATATGCGCAGGCGCTAAAATATTGATCGAGTCATCATTATGTTGGTTATGTTACAAATGACGCTTTACACGATTCATGATCCAGTATTTCGAATGGGTTTATGTTTTTATTACAATGTATAACATATTTTCCATAAACTATAATTCGAAAGGAGAAGTAATGAATGTTTTGAGGAATATCACATCACAGACTAAACAACCTATATGATCATAGGTATATACCTTCATTATCTGGAATATGAATCAGGTACAATAATATGGAATATGAATCAGGTACAATAATATTATTGGCAATAATTACTGTGTATATAAAGATTGCAAATAATCTTCAAATGAATCGGAGAATATCATATTACATTGTTTTCCGAAGGACGAAAAACTGTTAGTTTTTATATTGAGTGATATCATTGACTTCAATCAAACTTTTCCCTTTGATGAGAGTATCACCATTTTTGCTATACCTAAACTGCTTTCACATTTCAAGTTGAGGAATTTATATTCTTAGCATTTATTAGATAATTGAATCGTGTTTTATTTTTCCAGATGACAATAAATGGAATAAATTCAAAATATTCGAATTTCATCGTAAAATTCATTCAGAATCCATCTTATTCCTGATATACACTAATTTCTGATAACAACTTGTTCATAATAAATCACTTAGAAATAGGTAACCTTTAAACACAAACCTTTTATATTGGTGTTGATGAATTGAGGTCAATGAAAACGGATGTCGGTACATCAAACAAAATGGGCGGAGTGTCTCATCTGTAAGGTTTTCAAATCTGTGTTGTAACATGTGGCTGCTGGTATTGCCTGTAAACTTTGGTATTGCCCAGTCAGCTTGTTTTTACTGTCCATAGCTCTTCTAGTGCTTCTAAGCAGTCACAGACCAATTTTGAGTTACATTTATTTCAGTTTCAAAGAGATTTCTTGGACCTGAACATCAGTATATATTGCGCCAACACGTCTATCACGAACAAGGTGGATATAGGATGGTGAAACAGCTTCCTATTAACAAGCACTAGAATAAACTGTAGACCTTTGCCTACTTGATTTCATACCGTAGTAATATTTCCTGAAATTAACAGAGATGGCGACATACCTTGTATCGGTAAAACAGAAACTGTGCTTCTGTCATATTTTTATCAGTTTCATCTGTTCTAGATGAAAAATGACTGAGAAGAGTCAAAATATCAATATTCATTCCAGATTTATAGAAAATATATTGTTTAATGTCGTTTCAAGTCACGTCTGTCAAATGCGAACCACAGAAATACGTAAGCAACAGAAATCTTCTTCAATAATCGATCTTACCGCCATCTTCATTCAAGTAGCTGAAATATTACTACCTTCTCAAACGGTCTACAAGTTTTTCGCAGAAACAATTGAAGAGCTGTTTCACCATCCTATATCCACCTTGATCACGAAGTAGAAAATGAGAAAATCGAAATATGATGGTTGTCATTTTCGAGATTGCGTCTTCCTGAATTTGTCCAAGAATACACTTACCGCTTCCTGGTGCTATGCAATTCATTACCAAACAGAACCACGCCAAACAAATGGGAAGAATGGGAATAGCTGCTTTCATGTGTGAAGAGTGCTCGACGAGACTCAAGTCTATTTTGGGTGAAGGGTCCTGAAAATCTCAGGTTAATCTACACAGCTTACGTTAGTGATTGATTTCCCTGCCTGAATCAACTTACCTCTGGTGGTGGTGCTGTAGTAGGAGTCAAGCTCTTCTTTTTGCTCACAATAGAAGGTTTGCGTACGATTTCCTCGATTCCTTTTCTCTTGCAACAGTGGTCAAGGCAGAACATTTTCCGCATGAAGTTTTTAGAATTTGATCTGAAATGCGAGTGGAGAAATAAACAAAACCTGTCACAAGCCTTTCTGATTTTCAATTAACATGTAATCTTCTTAATCAATCAGCTAGAGTGTCCCTTTATATATAGCATTGAACTTACTTGGGAGGTGTTGGGACACTCAAAATACTGTCTCTCCTCTCGGCCCAGCTCTCTTTCCGTTTCCCCTTGGCAAAGCAATTCTTGTCCCCCACTTTCTGCGATTTGCAGCAGCTGAACCTATCCAGAAGCCCCGGCTTCTTGCCCATCTCGTTTTCGATGATGATCCTAGCAGGCGCTGGCTTCTTCTTCAAGCAAGCGAAGCATCCAACCCCACCTTCGGTTTTGTCTGCGGGTCTCTTGGTTTTGTTTGCTGAGCAACATGAACAACATCTACCTCTGCAGCTGGCGAGCAACTTGGTGCACGCATTTTGCGGTGGGGGTTCTTTTTCTGGCTCGTTTGGGGGTGTAGCCTGACCGGGAGGTAGACTGTAAACAAAAATGGGCTGTTTTTGAGATATTACTTACATGGCGAGAGATGCGTTTGGGTGGGTTTATTCGATGTGATATGAAATGACTGTGAGTTGTTCTTCAGATGACATTTTCGAATGATGATTAAGGGAATATAATGAGGTGGAACAATTTCATCAGGGTTATCTTACATATTAGGGATCCAAGATAAGCTAATGTTTTTGGTGAACTTGTTTTCAATAATGTGTTTTGATTTTTCAACTTTCCAAAGAAGAGGGAATGATTATGAGTGGATGAATGATAATGAAGTGTTTGTGTTCAGTTTGAATCTATTCATTGAATGAAACTCACATGATTTGCTAGTCTCAGAAGGAGCAAATCTTACAAATCAATGATAAATTAGACAAAACTACTACAGCTCAATGTACTGAGATATTGCGCTTGATATTTTGAACACCTTGAATGCTTTTGAACTTTCACTGTTATTTTCGAAATATCATTGGAGATTGAATACTTTTAAGTACATCAGGAATATGGGCCGATAGGACATATGACATAATTAATACATGTATTTAATGAGATTTAGTACCGGAAATAAGCTTTCAAAATTACTAAAGAACGAGTCGAGTTGATAGAATCTTTAGTTAGTAGGTATTTATCTGTATGTATAAGAAAGTTCGTGTACCATATCAACACGATTTTGAACGTTGAAAACATTTATGATTTATTCTTGGAAATGTTAGATTTACTCCTTGTTGACCTAGCTAGCACGCGTTGCTTCATAGCATGAAAAGTAGAATTTTTTTATCCATACCCGCCGTTTTCAACATTTCCATACCCGTTGTATTCTTCGTGCAAAGGCATTACGTAAATAAAAGTCATTTCGACATTGATCCTTCTTCAACACACTCTTATCCAATCATTTTGCCCTTTTTAATGGTTGGACCCTCGCAAAAATAACAACCTCTCAACCATAATTTGTAGATGGAAACAATACTAAGGCTCGCTAACGTCCGATTAACCACTGATTAGAACAATCCTATACCGGTGTTTATACAGGGTGTCCCTTAATGATATGCGAATTTAAAAGGGTCTGATCCTACATGGAAAATCATTGATATGTTGCTTTAAGAACTGTGGTCTGAAAATGTTCCATTATGTGGGGTTATAAAGTTTGAGTAATAAAATAGTATATTATGATACAAGTTTTATGAGACGCTATTTTGTCGCACGCGTTGTTTGGAGTACGACAAGCGAAGCGAGGAGTGCTCCAAGGGAACAAGTGCGACAACGTGTCTTATAAAACGTGTGTCATGTGCAATTTTTTCTATTTCAAATTGATTTGAAGAGAAAAATTGATTTAATATCGATAAATAACAGAAACATCTTCGATTGGTAACAATGATGACATTGAAATAATTAAAATCTGACGCACGAGCGTAAAACCCAGTTTACAGTTGATCGATTTTGATTATTGCAATACCAGCGGTGAAAAATTCAATGTTGTTATTGTTTGTATTGGTCAATTTAAATCAAATTAAACTGAATTGAAATTCACCGATTAAAACATTGAGTTTTTCACTGCTTATATCACCAAATCCAAATCGCTCAGAAGTAAATTGGGCCTAACACTTCTGACTTTCATTTGACAGTTCGGTTGTACCAATCTTCGAATAATAAAAAATGCGTATCGAAATAGAGGCTATTTCGACACGCATTTGCGTTGCACAATACAACCAAAATAGAAAAATAGATTTTGAGTGGTTAAAATCAACCTCCCAATCTGCACTAAGAACAGACATCAAATATAATGTATCAAAGATAGATGACACCCGAAAGACAGAAATCTATATCCAAGTACCAATCTTTGTCTCATTCTGGAATAATTCACTTGATGTGAATCTGATGAGCTGACTGAGACAACTTTCAAAAAACAACAAGGCCACTTTGATGGAGAGTTAGAGGAAACGAGGCTGCAGATTGTCTTGTCAAAGATGGGGCGAACACACGATTGTCCGACCCAGAATCCTTTTGTGGACTCTCCAAAGTCCAATAAAGAGTTTTGAGGTGGGAAACAGATGGAATGGAATCTCACTTCAATGAAGTGCCAGGACAAAGAAAAGCAAAAAGGCTAGTAAGCCTATTATCGCTGTAAACAGCTGAGCAGCTTCTCGAGTTGGATAAAAAAGACTCGAAACTGGTAACGGAGCTTCTCACTGATGGAGCCTGCCGTCTGAAGTATCACCTCACACTCTTGAATAGTCGCATATCATCAAGGGACACCCTGTATCCGAGCAATTTTCCGAAAAGTTTTTATGTGAGATGGAAGGCACTCATTTTATCGAGTCATCAGTATCTTCAGGCTTTGCTGCATAAGCCAATGGTCAACTGAAGACTATCCATTCCGAAATTTTTGAAATTTAAAATACGAATACAGGTGATGATGCAGTTGCTCTCTACCACATCGACATCATGTTATCAAGTGAAATGATATAAAACTATCCTATCGAATTGGCTAAAAGAAGCATTTTTTCAGACTGGACCAAGTATGTTCGGAACATTTACATATATGAATAGAGTCACAAGTCAATTAAAAACAACTATAGCCATGCAACATTTATGCTCAAAATCATACAGATTTTCATCTACAGCCTAGTAATTGGCCTATGCGAGCACTATCTACTTTGAAAATACTTATGAATCAATTGATAAAACGGTCATCAGTACCATTTGTATTTGTCGATCACACTCACTGATATGAGGGTCATTTTAGAACCGCTTGTTTTAATTAAAAGTTTATCACTACAGCCGACTACAACACTACGATTTCAGCAAGGTATGGTGAACGTCGATCACGACTTTCTATACTTCAATGCGGTTGGAAAATCTTTCATTTCAGGTGCTGGACATCGGCCAACCCCTTCGGCGACAGAGGCGTACGTAAGAACCTACCCTGAGAGAGGTCTCAATGGGTAGATCAATAACCATTTCTGACCAAGCAGAATTTGCATTTGCTTTCGAATTACATTTCAATAATACAGCGACGACGATGAAACGCAGCGTGACATGACAGTAATATATTCTTGTCCCTCCGGGGGTTTATTTAGACCGAACGGTAATCTATTGTGGCCTATTAATTCGGTAATAATGTTAAAAATAGTTACTTCGATATCATAGATATCTACCAAAGTCTAGATTTAAAAAAATGTATGTTTATGATAAACTAATCACAATAATTCACGACATGTTCAGGTACATAAGTAAGGCTGTGATTGGGTCATTCAATAAGACAAAAACACAGCTATTTCCAACATACTAATTATGAACTTTCTAATGGCCTCACCAAGTTAATAGATTGTCAATACAGCTTTATAACAGAAAGTTTGGATAGGGTAACAAAATATTTGGTGAATAGACATGTGAACAAATAGTTTTTGCGAAGGCTGGCGTAATATCGTTGAGGTTGTCAATTAAATGATTCACAGCTGACTTAGTAGTTTCATATTGGAACACATAAATTTTTGAAAAGTGGCTTTTCGCCAGCGCATTGAAAATTGGCGTAGTCGGTAGGACGTTTCCATAGAACAATCAGAGAGTTGCACGAAAAAATAAGGACGCGTGTTATCAGTTTGACCGAAATTTACTACTGATTCACTACTGATTCACAAATTATTCTTACAGTTCTAGCTGTAACTACTGTATGTAATGAATTTGCTACCGCTGATATTTTACTTTTGGAATATAAAAATGGGGAAACGCCACTGCAAGAAGTTGGTTTCGACACGCCATTCTCCACTTCTGGCCACTCCAGACTACAAAAGCACGCAACGTCCAGGTATTAAGAGAACCCCAAGGAAAAAAACTCCCACACCCCACCGCACGTTCTAGAATTCGCTATATAATGACCGGTAAATTATGATTTGGATCCCTACATAATTACATCAGGAGGTGGCTGGAAAACTGGTATACCTGGTGATAGAAAAGGGTAACCAAAGGGATCCCCAATAGTGAGGGGGGACTAGTGTTTCTTTTTTTGCATTCGACACTGAGGTTAATCAAAGTTGGAGTTGCAATGAACAATTTTCAACCGTGAACGAACGGTTGGAGTTAACCCATGGCTGAAGTTGAAAATAACAATACTACTTCAATGTCCGATTATTTTATTGAATCCTTTGAATCAACGAATTTTTGGAATGTATCTATCTTCAAAGTCACATAATAAATTGCTTTGAAAGCTCCCTTTGTTGAATTCATTGAACATAATACTAATCCTGTATCATCAAATATAAATATACTTCAATAAAACTCCGCATACAATCAACTGACCTAAATCACAAAATGAAATCTCATTATAGTCTTGAATAAAACTCATTCAGGAAACATCAAGTAGGTATTCAGCACGTTAGTAATTTTTATATTCATCGATTCTGAAAAAACTACGAGAGGGTGTTGCTCTGTATAATCTATTATCAAATTGTGAGGGCTATACGAGGTATCCGACCTTGAAACGTAATGCTGAAGTGATTAATTACAATAATATCCATCGATGAGTTCGATGAGTTTGCAAAAACTAGTTGATGATACAATACTTATTGCCAATTATGGACACACCTCGAAAGTCGATAATTCTTAGATGGCCCATTCTGATAATAAAGAATAGATAAAGGTACGTATACAGGATGTTTTGATGGTACGAATATATGTCAGCCATTCGTCCTGTGATATTAATATCCATGTGATGCAAGCAGTAAGCTAAGAACAATTCAAGGTTATGAATGACATACCTACACAATAAATTAGGTGAGTCAATTCCTCTTGAGGTTCATCCAGATCTGGATCTAACTAGATCTTCGTCGTATCGGGATGGCTTATATTTGATGTCTTGTGCCCACGACTCATCATCCTCGATCATGTCATCATCAGGCAGACCGTCGCTATCTTGGGCATCGAAGTCAATTTCAAGTGCTACATCTAGTAGGTTGCCTCCAAGGTGGATATAGGATGGTGAAACAGCTCTTCAATTGTTTCTGCGAAAAACTTGTAGACCTTTGAGAAGGTAGTAATATTTCCCCGACTTGAATGAAGATGGCGGTGAAATCGATTATCGAAGAAGATTTCTGTTGCTCATGTATTTCTGTGGTTCGCATCTGACAGACGTTAGTTGAAACGACATTGAAACACAATATTTTCAGTGAATCTGGAATGAATATTGATATTTTGACTCTTCTCAGTCATTTTTCATCTAGAACAGACGAAACTGATAAAAAGATGACAGATGCACAGTTTCTGTTTTACCGACACGAGGTATGTCGCCATCTCTGATAACTTCAGGAAATATTACTACGGTATGAAATCAAGTAGGCAAAGGTCTACAGTTTATTCTAGTGCTTGTTAATAGGGAGCTGTTTCACCATCCTATATCCACCTTGGTTGCCCCACTGCAGTACCTGCAGACTGATGAACATTTCATCCCAGCCTTTCCTGCAGCTGCAAGTGTTTCCATGCACAACCCCTCTTGCAGCAGCAAGAGGTGTGTTGTGGGTCTGCGAGTCTGACCATCATTTTGAAGAGCGACGCCTAGCTGCAGAGAGTATTGAATGAGCGATAGAAACACGTACTTCCTTCGGAAATAGAGATCTAATCAGACACGAGAAGCCCAAGAGGCTGAGATGTAGCTGGCCATAGAATCAGCATCCGAGCAAATCAGCCTTGTTCGTCTTTCAGAATCACTGTTTCCAAAAATAGTCCAAAAGAATCAGGGATCGGAGAATTCATCACATTCTGAAAGGAGTCGTCGTAAACTTGCGACCGTTATGTCCTCTTGTATAACTTCATCAGCTGCCTTCACTACGCGTAGTCTTTCTGCTTGAGGATCTGATCTTCCACTATCATGCATTGAAATGTCCTCTCCATACTTTCCAAAGAAGTGATATTTCACTCTCCGTTGTTGGGGTCATTCTATCTGGTCTGGTTCATCTAGACTCTAGCTAGAGAGTACTGAAGTTTCTCCAGAAATGAATAAATCACTTCCATGGCCCCATCAACTGTGGGTTGCTCACGATTTGCCTTGGACATTTTTGTGTTTTCAAATATACGCTCTTATGTTTCAAGATCCAACTCATCACCACGTTCCCAGCTGCTTTAAAAATTGTTGCATTGAGATACATCTTTTCGACAGTGATGACTTAATTATTTTTTCTGACTTCTTCCTCCTTCCAGCCACGAAAAACGCTTCAGTTATTTTATTCTCACTGAGAAAACAGTGTACTCTGAAACTGAACTATTCAGAGATTGATTTCTTGGCCCTTGAAGCCGTAATACTTGAGTCTCCACGGTGAACAGCTGCTTGGATCAACTTGGGATTGTTGTATTTCACCTGACAAGATTTGTGTACATATAAATCATTCACAACCTTCGACGCAATGAGTGTTTTTACACTTCTTTCCTTCACTAACCGCATTTGACTAACAACAAGTCTCCTTGTATGTGAAACACAAACCCGCGAATAAATGTCGATGTTTCTGCGTATCGACTAATAACATAAAAGGCCAATCAGTTATGGAAAATATACTCTCAAAGCTCATCTAAGATCCAATGAGATACGACGATGAGAAAGCATTTCCCAAAGAAACAGGGTCAAAATTCACTCAGGACAATAAGATATTGCTGGAAATTGACAAGTTAGAAAAAATCGTTACATTCTAAAAGGCATTATCTCAAAAACTATTGGCTCTACAGAGATGATTTTTATCTAGAATTGTAGGAAATTTAGTCCATTTCAAAAACATACTCTCTAATATTATCGGAAAATTAGTCTTACTGGGTGAAAATAGCAAAAATTTCGCTGTTTTTCAATGTTTGACAAAGTTGCGTTCGGTGTTCGAGGTCACAAACTTAGATTTTTCATTGAGCCAACATCATAAACAAGGATATGACGCAAGGTTCCCCCCGTTGCAGTCGACAAAGTTATAGGGTAGTGGACTAACAGTGCTATTGATGAATTTAATGTCATTATTGCTGATCATTATGAGTTGATATGTAAACAGATTGTATCAAGTAAAACCCTCTAACCTTGACTTTTTCAAATACCTATATAGAGATCAATCATCATTATTAAAAATCATCGTTCACAATTCTTTTTCAACATCTTATCATGAAACGTATAGACAAAGGGACTGTGTGCCCTACATAAATCTTAAGGATTCACTGGGATACGGAGATGAAAAAGCATTTCCCAAAGAAACAGGCAAAAAATCACTCAGGACAATAAGATATTGCTGAAAATTTACTAGTTCGAAAAAATCGTTAAATTCTGAAAGGCGTTATCTCGAAAACTATTTGGTTTACAGAAATGATTTTTATCTCAAATTTTAGAAAATTTAGTCCACTTCAAAAATCTCCTCCTTGAATATCATCGAAAAACTAGTCTTACAGGGTGAAAATAGCAAACAACTTTTATGAAGTCAAAAATTTCGCTGCTTTTTCGATTTTTGACAAGGTTGCGTTCGGTGCTCGAGGTCACAAACTTGGAATTTTCATTGGGCCAACATCACAAACAAGTAAGCAAAAAATCAGAACTACCGGATTTGACGCAAGGTCTGATGTATAAGGTTACTGGACTATGTAGACTAGTGCGAATAAAATACCACGCCTAATCGTTTACGATCTATGGTACCGCATGATTTCGTCTTACAAAAATTAATTCTACGGTTCGTTATATTTAGTCACTGACAACTCTCCATGTATGAATACTTTTTTAGAACCGATGTTGTTTGATTAAAACCAATAAATACCTACTCAAATCCAGTGTCAATACAGAATCATCGTTTATAAATCGTGTTCATTGTTTTTGTGATCTTCATTTCGTGTAGATACCTAATGCATACACAATTAGAGAGATTGTTGAGAAAGCATGGTAAGGAACCTTATTTTTCATTCGGCGGCCGCAATTTAGGCCGAGGTTTATTGAATGACGACAAAAATGCGGACCATATTATCGCAACAAAGTCATTCACTTGTTGGAAAATAACTGATGGCATCCTGATGAATTCGCCAGAGGGCCAAAATGGCATTTTATTCACTGCCGACACGTTCTTGATTCAATGGAATTTTGACTACTCTGCAAGTGGTGAAGCGACGATGGGGACAATTTTTTATCATTGGAAAGGTTTTCATGCAGGCAAAGGCCTTTCACCTCTGCCTCCAAATTTTGAAGACAGCAGCAGCATCGTCGAGAGAATTTGTCAGTGGGGAGAACCTCCTACGTTCTTTCATGTCTTTCCGAAAAGTTTGGTTATATTGGAGGGACAGAAAAATGATTTCAACGCAAGCGTTCCCCATTTGTTTATGGTTAGGGGAGAGTTGAAAAAAGAAATACATATGTACGAAGTACCATTCGCTAAGAGTAGTCTGAGAAGTGGAGCTGTTTTTCTAGCAGTAGTTCCCAACCAGACAACAATTTTAACTTGGTGGGGGGCATCGGTTCCTTTGGAATCGATGTCACTTCTTGAAGGGTTGAAACTGGACGCTATCTTGAAAACAGTAGATGGTGCATGGAAAAACTTTGAAACCAAGAAACTAATTGAAGGCCAAGAAGATGCATTCATCGTGGACGATAGCAGTTACTTGCATATCAACAGAATACTAAGTTTCACACCACGCCTTTTTTATTGCAACGTCATCACTGGGGAATTTTTGCTGACTGAAGTTGAGTATCCCCTGAGCAGTGCCAGCTATACAGCTGCTTTCCCATTTTTGCAATCACATCTCTATAGTGCTGACCAACCTGGTAAGTTAGTTATTCAACAATTCAGGTTGAATAAAACAGCGATGAACTTATATTTATCATTTCAGCTGTATTTCTGTTGTTCAATCAGTCAGATATTTGGATATGGACGGGACCAGGGAATCTAGCTGATGAAGGTTTCTCTGAACTAGTTCAACTGGCCGAATCGACTGCAGCTGAATATGTGAAAAGAGCAAATAATCTTTCCGATGAAACTTCGATTACATCAGTTAGGTTTGCTATGGCCGGATCAGAACCCTTAGAATTCACAAACATTTTTCCATATTGGATGAGGACATAACATGATCAAAATATGTATTTTCTCTATATTAAAATCAGCTATATCTCTTAGCATTATCCCTCATGATCTCTGATGCGTTTAGGCTCTCATTGCTAAATGTACAATCATAATAGGTACCCATGTTTTAAATGTAGTTTACTTTCTTTGTTTTCACAACGTTCTGCTCAACAAATATTAAATCAGTCACGCGATTCGGGATTGGTAGCTATAAAAGCTTCGGATAGATGGAGTTGGTTGGCCAGTTTGCCGGTGTTCAAAACTACTTCAATTATTTAGTTCGCCATACCCACCTACTACATTCACCAAAATGATATTAGCATAGCTGTTCTCACTGAAATTTGCAATTTAAAACATTCATCGACCAGAGATTGCAGCAGGCCGTAGGTCTTTGCACTTTCTTGGATTCGAATTGTACGATATCGTGTGATATCCAAGGGTAAAGATAGAAAAACACTATTCCAAGGAAAATTCAAGGAAAAAAGTTGATGTTGCATTCCCGAAATTTGGTGTTTGATTCTTCCATCAGATCATATCTGGAACCATTCATATTCTCACGTAGATTTTCCAGATTACGCCTGTCACTTAATGACAATGTGAATTACAAATGCAATTACTTATATCCTGAATTTTCAACAAATAAAATCTGCTGAAATTCTAAGGGAGGAGTAGTTTCTAATTGTCACGTACGTATCAAGGTTGAATTATTAGCACCTAATTTGAAGAAGACTTTCTTCGAATAAAATATAAGGGGGTGATTTCTTTTGTTATCGATTATGGTTCAATTGAAACTCAGCTGAATGCGAACAGTCACCTATATCATTCATGGCATTGAGAATCAGAGAAAGTATTTAACAAAAGTTTTGGGAAACTACGGGCAAAGTTTTATTCTATCAAGTTGCCACTGATAATGACAAATGTGAATAAATATTGTTTACTAATACTACGTGTCAAATTTGACAAAAAATCATGATGGCGTATAAATTTTAAAGTCTATCTATAGTTTAGTTGAACAAATGACACAGAGCAAAAGTGTTAACGTTTTCAAAGATCAAAATATCGGACTCTCAACATTATATAAGGGACTATACCATGTGTGAATTTGCGAAAAAGTAAACGATACCATATTTCGATCCCAAATAAAGACACAGTCATTCAAAGTGCTCAAGACAGAGTTGGAATGGCCTAGAGATTTGATATTTCGCATATTACAGTTATAAGGATCTTGCCTAGAAATATTGAAAAAGAAGGAACCCGCAGATGCTACTTTTTCCCAAAATTTATGTTTTTTGTGACGCATATATGTATGCACAAAAAGAATCTGAAATCGTTCAGGGGATTGGGTCTTCTTAGCGTGAATATCGAAGTTTTTCTATACGGTGTTTCACTATTGCGTGACTTCCAACAATATCATAACATCACTGACCAGTCACGAGAACCTTGAAAGCTGCCTGATTCTCGAATTTTTTTGAATGCTGAGTATACCTACATTTCCTCGGCGCATTAAATTGAACAGACCAGATCACAGTGATCACACATTAGCGAACAAGTAAAACATGCATGATGCATTCGGGTCAATTTGGGCCATTAATTTATATGTGTGAAAAATCTTCATATCCTCAAGCGAGTCCTCAAGTATGTGAACGTTTCAATGTCTTGAATATTGTACGAGTCTCAATCTGAATGCAGCGTATTGAAGAGATTGAAAGCTTCTGAGTGAGTTATAACTATTATCTCTGTAACACAATCATTATCAATAGCTTCGAACGGTGCTTTTTCGATAATAATATACTTCGAAGAAGATCTGTTAATTCACAATAGGAAAGAAAGAATATAGAATATTCTATATGGAATGTTGAACTTTTATTATCACACACCGATCTTGGAGATATCCTTGAGTACCACAGTATTACGCAGTATTTTTTCATATATCACGTCCAGATTTGCATATTCCTCACCAGTAAGTAAACAGGCTACTAGTTTTGCTAAATATAGTAGCTTATTGGGGTTAGTGGTCCAGTCAAAGAGTCCATACTTTTAACGATCGAATTCGTATAGCCAGTGCGTGCCTATTAAAAATAACAAGCTGAATATGACGAAGGTCATCTAATTTTCTTCAAATACCGTGAGCAGTTTTTCTATCGTGTAAGGAAAGCTTTTGCAATTGGTAATTAAATGTTTGATTATAAAAAAGGTGTTGGTGGTAAGTAAGAAGGTAGATCAGAAAATTGCAGTACTGGAACAAAGGAGCTAGTATTTTCATGATATATTTTTCATCATAACTAAACACTTTTCGTTCATACAGAGCGAGTTTTTAAGGTTGCAGATAATTATTCAATGAATTCTTTCCACCGGCGAGCCAGAACAGTATGTCTTGCACCGGCTGTCAATCACTAAAATACCTACCCTTGGGAACCCCTAGTTGAGTTTCCTGCTCATTCACATTATTTGCCAAGTTGAAATGTAGTCAGAGTCTTTGGAGTTGCGACAGAGGTTTCTGTCTCTTTCTTGGCATAATCTTAGGGGGTTACGACCGATTGAATTCGCGGAATTGGATGTAGATCCTACCCTAAACACTTTCGATCTTCTGCTATTCATATATCCTACAACTCTGCAAATTCCCATCATATATTACCAAGTTTGTTGGTAATTTTATCATCTCATTGTTATCGTTGCGTCTCTATGTTCACCACACCGTTATTATGTCTAGATATTAGAGAATCATTTATCAGGACGGTAATATAGCTGAAAATTATATTGAAAACATTCATCAAATGGATCCAATCCAAGTGGAATTTGATTATACATATAAGTGAATGCTCTTTCTATTTCAAGAAATGCAATAATGTTTGTTTGGCCAGTTTGATAGACGTATTGTACTAAAACCAGTACGAATAACCAAGTAAGTAGTTAATAATTCCACATCACAACTTCGACAACTCAGCCAGCAAGTTAACCACAATGAAGATTGTCCAATACATTTGTTGAAATGGTTATGGAACCGCAATGATAATGAAGCATTCGCCAGTTCGTACTCCTGCTAGGAAATATTGGCTTCTAAAATTCGAACACACAATGAAGAAAACTCACCCCGGTCTTTCGGTAATCCCATTCGAAACATTGATGACAGGCCTGATGTTGCCGCTCTGCACCTCAGCATCCGAAGGCTTCTCTCTCACAGTTATCTGGATCGGTTGCACATCAGAAGTAACCACGGACCTTCCGTTGCTGCCCACCTTCCGCTCCGGAGTGATCAGCTTCTGCATGTGCTTCTGCACCTCCAGCTCCAACGCTTTGGAGCTGAGCACGTGTTCGATCTGCTTGGCGTGGCCATTGTTGGTTGCTTTGTTGCTCTTTGGAGTCGTCTTCGGCAGCGGCTCAACTGTCGGCAGAGCCGTAGTGGCGTTTTTCGTGTCGAGGGCTGCATTGTTTGCCTTGTTGGCTTCGTTGGCTACGGATATGACTGCGTTGGCTGCGGGGGATAGTTTGGAGAAGCCGCGATCTCTCATCAGCGTTTGCGTATCCAGAACTGTGTCGTTCATTTTGTTCATCGCGTTGGAAACGCTCGTGGCGCTTAGCACTCGGCCATCTATCATGGGGGATCTCGGTTTGGGTTTCTCCACGTGGTCCGGATAGCACAGGTTCGTTTCTATTTTCAGTGGTTTTGCCACGGTGGACGTGGTGCTAGAAACTGCTGTCGCTGTTGATGGTAGAGTGTCTGGTTTGATTCCTATATCTGGTTTAGATACAACTTCGTTTGTTGGTGTTAGTGTTGGCGCTTCAGCCACTGTATCTTTATCATTTCTGGCTCCGCTTGTGTCTGAATCATTAGGTTTAGAGTTCACGTGCACACTTTTTGAATTATCAGAGTTCGTGGTAGCTTCCTTGGTAGTTTTGTCGGTCACTTGGTCCCGTTTAGGTATATTACCCTTCTTTATCACATTATTATTATAACTTTGTGCTATACTCGCGTTATTTTTATTGTTACCACCCTTAACTGAGTCTCTGGCACTACTGGCACCCACAGAACTATCACTAGTCGAGTTGTTATTGTTTTTGCTATAGTTTCCCGTCTTCGGTAGTAGGTTCGGTCTGGAATCAGTTCGCATTCTACTAAAACTCTCTTTTCTGCTCGAAGGTGTTCTTAGCTTGGATTTGGCAGGTTCTGAATCGGACTGTTCGCTGGACACTTCTGGTTTAGGAAGCACTTTGGGTTTGGGTTTGTTGTTCGAATCCACTTTGGCCTGGACATTCTTGTACTTGGACAGCGGTATTCTCGATGGTGAGGTGGTCGTTTTCGTGGGACTCGCTTCTCTACTGGCAGTTCGTGATGGATTTCTAGAAGCGTTCCTGGATCGGATCCTGGATTGGCTACGGGAGCGTACCACGGAAGAGTTGGATAAGGGTGGTTTGCCCGAAGCGGGAGAGGTGTATCTGGAGGGTGACGGTTTCCTGCTTGGCGGGGTACTCTGACTCCTCGGAATTCTGGAAGGGGAAGACATTGACTGGCTTGGTTCTGGTGAACTGCCTGCAAGAACAGATATGATTTAATGTTATATCATAAGCTGGGCTGGTGGTCGAGTGCGTTGAATCGCTGGCTTATAGTCTAGAGGGCCCGAGTTCAAATCCCGCGGCGGCTATTGGAAATATTTATTTATTTCTATAGTATCGTTTAGCGGGATGAGATAGTTGGCCAACCGAACATTTTTGATACCTAGATTTCAATCATTCGGACTCTCAACGATAATCAGCCAAGTAGTGCTTCGGATGACACTTGAAAAGCTAAGGTCCCCGTCTTCCTTATTCATACAAGTCCTAGACTTACGAGGGTTGCTCCGCAACTGAGTTGGCGGTTTAAATAGTAATAGTAGATAGTATACGGTTGGGCTTTCAATTGCATCTAGTATCATGATCTGCTGAAATTGAACATGATGCTGCTGCTGATCTTCGAAGTCTAGATAAGAAGTTAAAAAATAGTAGACCTATTGGAACTAAAGCAAATTTAGGTAAATTCAGACGGGCTAAGTTGTTCTTCAGATGAGAGGGCTGATGCATCATTGAGAGTGTCAGTTTGGTTTGGGAGGACTGAAAACCTTCAATACTGGTGTTATTTAGACTGTAACTGACTACTTATGAAGCAGGTGCTTTCATCAATAAGCTCATTCAGAGGGCGTTTCTAAATGAATTATTTACAATGACGACTCTTGAAGGACTGAGAACCTATAGAATACTGGTGATCTTTGGACTGTAACTGACTTCTTCTGATGCTGCTGCTCTTTCTCATTCACCACAACTAAAATGGTCAGTACCCATACTGAATTCTATACAATACGAAATATAACGAAGAGGTATCGAAACTCGATACGGGGAAAAATATACATCGATGGCCTCTTGAGATGGATCACCCAAAAGGGTGTTTATTTTAATATAAACACAGCGCACCATCAATATCCATCACCAACAATATCATTCAATATTGAAGATCGAAACGCTCCGCTTGTGTTTTATTTTCTATCGTCCCTATATGTCCTGCGAATTGATAAAAGGCTGGAAAGCAGATGAAATGAAATCTCACTGGAATAAAGTGCCTGGAGAAAGACAAGCGAAAAGGCTAGTGAGTCAAGGAAACCTGAACATCTTATCGAACTGGACATAGATAAGTTCTTATCTCTGGAGCTGGGCAAGAAAAACTTCCCTATGAGATATCACCTCAAAAAGATGGACAAAACAGAAAGTGATAAGCTCCTCTCGTTGGTATGCAAAGTGTAGTACACTTCATGTATTTGGCACTACTTTAGAGCATTCGTTTTGCGAGGTGTGTTCTACAACAGTGTGTAGTTCATCTCCACCTAATCCGAACCAAGTGTGAAATACACTCGAAATGAATATAAAAATTGGATGGTCACATGTTCGTCACATGTAAACAAGCTAAACAAAACCATGAGAACATCAAATCGATGCTAAATGGGTATAATCTTGGTATACTTAAATTCAAAATTTGCGATGAAATAGTCACTCTGAAAGAGGGTGATGAATTGATTCTTCTTTTAAAAAATTAAGGGTATTGAATGGGTGCAGTGTGGACTCATATCCGGTATGAAGATTAGTTGATGATTAATTAATCGTCTTCAGATAATACATTCACCAGAGTTTTCAGAAACTATATATAATATATCAATCAACAATCACGAATAAAATCAAAAATGTACGTGACTGTTGAAGTTGAAAAAAAACTATAGTTGCCTCTATTGAGATAACTTTGCTGAAACTGCAGAAAGGTTGCTTAGAGGATGCCCAGCACTTGTCTGCAAGAGGGTTAAGTTCCTCAAAGGGGGATTATTTTAAAGCCGTTCGACGACAGGAACTTTCAGCTCCCAAGTATTTGATGAACTTTGCACGATGTATCGGAATCCCGAGCCTCGAATAGATTAAGGGTTATGCACAGATGATCTAATAGGTCGAGGTGTTCGAGAAGCTGCACAGCCCTCCAGACCAACATTTCGACACGAAAATCACAACGAATGGCTACAAATGACGCACCTATTATCGGAGAGAGCCTCTGGAACCCCGTCGCCTTATCATACACGTGCCTCCTGGAGCTCCGCCCAGCATCCTGCCCCCCCTCCGCCTCCAGATCGGTCAGGCTCTGGCTCAGCTTGTTGCCGATCCTCCTCCCCGCCCCAGACCGCTGCCCCCTCTCCCCCAGGCCGCCCTTCTTCTGCGGCAGCGGGATCCTCGACGGGGACGCGTTGGCGGAGGCGCCTCGGGCGTTCTCGGGCATGCGTCGGGTGTCTTCGGGCATGCGTCGGGCATCCTCGGCCGTACGTCGTGCGTCCTCGGGCGAGGCGGGCCGCGAGGCGTGGCGCGAGCCAATGGGGTTGAAACCGCGCCCCTTGAAGGGGCTGACTCGCCCCGTGGGGGAAGAGCAGCCCGACGCGGGCGTGCTGCTGGGGTCGATGTCGCCTATGATGGCGAACGAGGGTTGCTTGTGCCTCTTGGTGCCTGGCGTGAGCCTGGAAGAATCGGGAGGGTTTGAGTGCGAGAAGAAGATACAAATTATCAGATGTAGGGTGCTCGGGGAGAGCACACATTCCGAAATGTTTTATACGGACACAAACTCATTGTGTTCATAATTAGAAAGAGACTTCAATGAGGGATCTAGCACCTCCTATTGCTGATTTTTTTTAATCTGGAATGTGTGCGTTCTTCATACAGGGTCCAGCCGATTTAATAGGGACAATATACTGCTAATAGAAATACGATCAAATTAGATAAAAGTTGCATAACTCTAACTACTTCGATATGCCATTTTGAAAACTGGAAAAAAGTTTGTGGTTCCTGAGATATTTTGAAATAACTGAAAACTGACGATTTTGACTTTATATATATTTTTCCAGTTATTATTCAGAGCAAACAATTGGAATATTGTTTACTTAGGTGATTGACCAAGCCAAATAAGTTATTATTATCAGTGATTGTCTAACTTCACTAGTTTCGGAGATAGGACATACAACTTTCGTTTTTCTGATAGACGTCATATTTGTTTTTTGTACAATTGAATGGAACTAAAATATATTTTTATATTGTACCTATTATCATCATTGGAAACAGTTCCGGAAAAAATACGTTGCTGCTATAGCTCCTACTGTGTTTTCATCCCAGATCAAACGTGGATCAAACATAATAAGTAAGTTAACAAATCATTTCAAGTTTCCATTATTCTTCAAAGTTGTTTTTTCAAGATAGTTAAAAATGTTTACTTATAATAATTGTGAAAAAGACGTACATGATATTCGTTCGTATCTAGCAGTTCGCGCAAGAATACTTCGAACAAGGTCTATAAAATGAATAATTCTAATCATTCTTGGTTTGGTGATTGTTTTAAATAATTAAGTGACCTTACTATTTCATTCGTCAGTTTTCAGTTTTTTCAAAATATCTTAGGTACCTACCAGTGATTTTTTTCCAGTTTTTGAAAGGGCATATTGAAGTGGTTGAAATTACGCAATTTTTTCCAAATTCAATGTCTTTCTTACTTTTACAATTAGGGAAATAGCAACACTGTCCTATGAAATCGGCAGAAATGGCGGTACCCTGTATAGTTATAGTGTTCAATATAATAATAGATATAAGGCAGCTTTCATTCGTAGCATTCTTATGGTTCAAACTATATATTCTTGATCATATAATAAAGCCTAATTTTTACTATAGTAACACAATCAACCAACCAACCTATTTATACTCTTTTACTATAATATAGTAGGTATGTACTAAACAACTCAAAATGGAGCAAGTGTTCTAATATTTTTAACTTGATATGATTACAACAGCTTCCATACAGCATGCAGTCCAGTTATATCAAGCAGTGTCTAGCATATATGTGTTGACTGGTATGGATATGAGATTGCAAAAAACTTATCGATTTAGTATATATAGTATTTACCTTGGTAATTCCAGAAAGCTAAATTAAAAAAGCACCTTTGTTATTGTCTGTGATATTTTATCTCTGAAAGGCTCATTTGTTTTTCAAATTGGCATCAGTCCCTATCAGGCTAATACCTATATTAGTTGCCACGAAAATAGAGAATATTGTAATTGATACCGAATTGAATAAATATTATTATTACGGATTGTGTTCAGTGAGCACGCCACTGGAGCTAAGCGACACGGAGATTCTGAGAATTGCACGAATATCCATAGAAATACTCGAGAAGGTTCGTGTAATTTCTGGAGACATTGGTTTCCAAATACAAAAAGAACCACAGTGTCGCGGAAAGACAGGTAAGATTCGTTAGCACAGATAGATTTTTTGTACAACTAAAGTTCCCCCCTGAGCAAAGCGAATATCTTAGTGGTTTATAATTGAATGCCAATTAAATTACGAGTAGTTATAGGTTATAGTGAAATGAATCGTTTGGTTTCGTACCGGATTTTTTTGAATCAACGAAACAAATACCAAATATTTATTTTATGATACAATAACAAAAAAAAACAAAATAGATACACATGTATATAAATATGATTGCAATCATGGCGGGAAATAATTATATTACAAGTCCATTCTAGAGGATGTCAAAGTTGAATCAAATTATTCAAGTTTGTTGTTTTGAGTGTTTGCTGATCTCATTATCCTATCACAAAATGGAACCTTGAAAAGGTCACTATTTCTATTGCTTTTCTAGCATTCACAAGATTGGGGTAAGTTCAACAATTTGCGGACAATCAATTCTGTCATTTATAATTTTATGAAGGAATACAATACCTCCGGTCTATGATTTAAAGTATTTTCAAATTCAGAACCTTCAATATTTGTGAATAATTATATTCATCTCTATTCATTCCCAAGTTGAAGTCGCAGAGTTTCAAGAAATCTATATACATCAACTTTCTGAAATGACGACCAGATGATATATATAGTTGTATTTTTCTCACACCTATCAATACTTATTGAAAAGTAACTTCTTTCAGATATAGAAAATATAAAATCACAATTAGTTTAAGGCACTTTCAAAAATTTGTTCATTTGCCAAATTAATTATAATAGGCCAGTCTGTATATGATCGGATCAGGAAGAGTGTCTTGCAAGAGGTGGGGTAGAAGCGAAGCTTCCATTTTTTCAACTTGTAAACTTGGCTACGAACACGTAGAAACCAAAACGTACTAGATCCGAACGTTTACCTGTAAGGCTCCGGTGCCGGTGGAGGAGGATCCGGGGGATGCCGCCTCTCGGGCGGCAGCACCGTGAAAGCTCCGGGCGCGAGGTAGTGCAGCTGCAGCTCATCCTCGAACTGCCTGCCGGCTCGCGGTGGCGCCACCTGGCGGTGCTCTGGCGAACGCATCGTCCGAAACAGAAGTCAAAAGGCGGCAGATGGCGGCTTCGTGGGGACATTACCGATACCAGTCGCGTAGGTCTGCGATCGCCAGCTGAAAAAAAGTGTTAGAAAAGTGTTTGAAAAGTGTTTGAAAAGTGTTTGAAAAGTGTTTGAAAAGTGTTTGAAAAGTGTTTGAAAAGTGTTTGAAAAGTGTTTGAAAAGTGTTTGAAAAGTGTTTGAAAAGTGTTTGAAAAGTGTTTGAAAAGTGTTTGAAAAGTGTTTGAAGAGTGTTTGAAAAGTGTTTGAAAAGTGTTTGAAAAGTGTTTGAAAAGTGTTTGAAAAGTGTTTGAAAAGTGTTTGAAAAGTGTTTGAAAAGTGTTTGAAAAGTTTTTGAAAAGTGTTTGAAAAGTGTTTGAAAAGTGTTTGAAAAGTGATCGAAAAGTGTTTGAAAAGTGTTTGAAGTGATTGAAAAGTGTTTGAAAAGTGTTTGAAAAGTGTTTGAAAAGTGTTTGAAAAGTGTTTGAAAAGTGTTTGAAAAGTGTTTGAAAAGTGTTTGAATAGAGTTTGAAAAGTGTTTGAAAAGTGTTTGAAAAAAGTGTTTGAAAAGTGATTGAAAAGTGTTTGAAAAGTGTTTGAAAAGTGTTTGAAAAGTGATCGAAAAGTGTTTGAAAAGTGTTTGAAAAGTGTTTGAAAAGCGTTTGAAAAGTGTTTGAAAAGTGTTTTAAAAGTGTTTGAAAAGTGTTTGGAAAGTGTTTTTACAAATCTCATTGAGACTTGTATGAGTAAGGAAGACGGGGTCCTTAGCTTTTTGAGTGTCATCCGAAACACTACACATCTGTTTTTATCGTTGAGAGTCCGAAGGATTGAAATCTAGGTACCAAGAATGTTCGGTTGGTCCACCTATCTCCTCCCGCTAAGCGATACTATAGAAATAAATAAATATCCCAATAGCCGCAGCGGGATTTGAACCCGGGCCCTCTCTAGACTATAAGCAAGCGATCAACGCACTCGACCACCAGCCCAGTAATGACGAAATAAAAGGCTGGGTCCTGATGTATCCCACTAGCGCGGATTTAATTCGACTTATCTACAGTTCATTGACCTCTTTGCCCGCCCAAATAGTTGAGATTTCCAATTGAGTGAGTGATGGGTGACAGCGTGACAACTGACATTTCAGGGTTATTAGAAATTTTTCATTGTTCATTCATTACAAAACAGAATGCTGGGTCCTGCATCCTACTATCTGAGATTGGATGCGACTTTTATCTATAGTTCTGGATCTGTGAGAGATCCCTAGGAATTATCTCACCATGGCATGTACCAGATGATAAGTAAAAGTCTGATATCTGACCACGCACTAATACAACACCTTTCACTCCAACCATCTTTCAAGCAGAAGTCATGCTATAGAGATAGAGATATGTGCCTCGAAAGGAACACTCTTAGGGCAGACATCTTTATTCTATCAGATAGCCAAGCAGCGCTAAATGCTCTGAAGTCATATACTCGTGAGTCTAAGCTGACTTAGGACTTCAAACATTTCCTGAAACAACTGACAGCTAACAACTAGGTCACTTTGATGTGGGTTCCAGGTCATAAGGGAATTGAAGGCAACGAGGAAGCAGACTGCCTTGCCAAAGAAGGGGCAAATACGCAATTTTCCGGCACAAAACCCTTCTGCAGACTCGCCAAGGCCCACTTGATAAAATAATGAAATTAAATCTCCCTGGAATAAAGTGCCAGAACAAAGACCAGCGAAAAGGCTAGTGAGCTAGTGAGCATTATTTCGCCATGAAAAGCTAAACAGCTTCTTGAGTTGGACAAAACTGAACAAACTTGAAACTGGTATCTGGACTCCTCACTCGACACTGCCCTCTGAGATATTACCTCAAAAATATAGGCAAAATAGAGAGTGATAGTTGCCGCTACTGCGAGAATTTCGCTGAAACTGCAGAACATTTGCTTTGCGAATGCTCAACGCTCTTCTGCAAGATGCTCAAGTTCTTGGAAAGGACCTTCGTAGAGTCCTCCGATATCAGGAACCTAGCTCCCAGGTAACTGATAAACTTTGTACAAAGTCTCGGAATCACAGGCTTCGAATAGATCAGGGGGTTATGCATGAAAGATCTGATTGGTCGAGGTGCTTGAGAGGCTGCACAGCCTTAACGACCCCCCCCCCCTACAATCTACAATCTACAAAACACCTAGAAAAGGACTGCTCTGCCTCACCTTGGGACTCACCCGCGCTTGGCTCTGAAAGGCTCTAGCACTGTCCCTATACGGGCTCTGGCACTGGGCCTCTGAGCTAAAGTGCTGGACTCAGAAGCCGGGCCTATATGCAGGCTCTATGGCTGGGCGCGCAAAGGCTCTGGCGCTTGTCCCAGACAGGCTCAGAAGATGGGTACGTAAGGTAAACTCAGGAAGACGAAGTATCCTGAGTGGTCTGCAAAATCCATCTATGGTTCATCAACTCTCCAAAGAGTTTTCAGATTTTCAATTAGGTAAGTGGTAGGTGACAGTGTGGCAACTGACAGTTCAGTGCTATTAAAAATAGAGCGGAAGAAGAACGCGTTTTCATCATTGATAATATTTTGAAAATAACAGATGTTTGGGAACAATTGTTTGCAGTTTTCGTTGCAAATATGGTCTGAATAGTGATTTAACTTCATTAACTGTGATAAATTTACTTTTTGAGCGTTGCAGTTGCTGGTTTTCAAAAGTTTATGATGAACTATCGTTGTTGATACATTTTAAACACATAGTGTGCTATCATAAGGAAGTATGATGATGCACTTGAATTGGTTTTTATTATATGATTCAAATATTAATGTAGACCTCAATATTTAGTATTTATTGTTATTTAAAATGATAAGAAGAAAGAAATACGAAGCTGTATTAATTCTGGATATTTCAACCCATCAGTGATGAACACAAGAATAATAGATAGGTATCTATTGTCCCAAAATGTATAAAAATGGAAGTGACTCTGAATTTCTCATTTCAATCAGCACCCTACATACTTTTTTCAAATTAGAAGTTCACTCGGAATTATATACTACCATTGGGTACTTAAAATTTTACATTGGAGATGATACAGAACTTACAGAAGATATATATAGATAGGACACCTAAAATTTCACATTATAAGTACTGTAACCATGACTTCAATAATTCAGAATCGTCCTCAAATAATGAGTTTGGTAATGGTGATGATCTCAAATATAAAATACAAAATGTGATGGATAAAGAAAACGGTAATATTTAGTACGATTCAAAAGTCGTAAAAATATACGCAGTGTAATTTGAAATGACAAAGTAAGATAAATTCAACAAACCGGGACAAAGGTGTACTGGGTACCCCGTATAACAGTATAAAAATGAATTGAAGTTCAATAAACCCTGCGAACCAATAGCTTTTACTGTTGTATTTGAAGTTTTCACATGTTACTGGTTGTCATCTTGGTAAATGCAGCGTTTCAGTATTTGAGAAATCCCAAAGTGACATTTTCTCCCAATCACAAAATAGGTACTATTTTTGTGTGCTCACGCTTACTTTATTTTTAGTTTCGAAGAAAGCAGTCTCGAAAATCCACTTGAACTGTCTCGAACTCATCTAAATTTGGATAAATTCCAAGGGTCTAAGATGCAGACTGCCGGATGCACTTTCATTCATCCTGACCGTATTTTTATTATCTCAACACGAAAATAAACTCATATCATCCGAACCTATATCTTTCGTCACTGTTATTGAAACTGTTTTCACGTCTTCCGGCCTCTTTCGGATTCAGATACAATCGACTGTTTACTACAGAAAAGTGGGTAATAGAACTCGCGCACTAAGAAAATATAGATTAATTAAAAATAAACGTGTAGATAATCTTCCCATACCCACAACCATTGCACACAAAACTGTATATACAATCGGTTATGATCTAGTTAACATAGTAAAAACGAAACTTTCATGTCATTTATTAGCAATTAGAAGTTATGCTCCATATTGCGAATAGCGTATATATAATTTCAAAAGTACTAGTGAGTAACGTTTGTCACTTCTTCAATCTCTATATCCATCGAAGTGACTCAACAATTATTTCTGGAGTGCATGGTTCAGGGTTTCTAAACATACTTGAATTACGCCGGAAAAAACTGTTCATATCACGTCTAAGGGAAACTGCTACAATGGGTAAAAAACAAAACAGACTGATAATCATTTCAAGTAGAACGAAAAGCTAAATAACAGATTGAAACTCAACAAAAATAAATAACTATCGGTTCAACCTGATGCAGAGCACAAACTTAAGACATCCACCTAGATGAGAATAACTTGGTTTGGCCATGTTGAGCATACAACTCGGAAACTATTCAGAACAAATTTATTTCGTCAAATAAAATACCTACTGAACTACTTCCTGTACCTTGAAAATCACAAATTTCTCACTTTTCAATTAACAATGAATCATGGAACCATTTTTTGGGAAATTCCTCGCATGCAATTGAGAGATTTCAGCTTCAATAAATAGCAATCAGCGGATTGAACGACCATTGCTGATAAAAATATTATCTAATTCATCAGAATGTTTACTTCTTGTTAATGGGATACCTTGTGATATACTTAACTCCATACAGAAGCTACGCAAAAATGTTTAAGTTTAAAGAGAAGATAAAATACGAACATTTGACAACTATGAGTTCACATAATGCAATGTGTTATAGTTGGAAGGGTGGCAAGTCATGAAAATATTTCAAGAGCTATCACCAAATTCTGCAGACCTAAAGAAAATCATTACCCGCCAGAGGTTTCAAAAATAAATGTTCTCTGTTTCCGAGCTCAAGAAATGTGCCCCCGAACTAACACCTGTTCTTTGCAGGTTGTTTGACCACTACAATTTGAGGTTATTTCCGTCCAACTGGAAAATTGCAAGAGTGCAACCAGTCCCCAAAAAGGCAAAAAGACCTTACATAGCAACTACAGACCTATCGCACTGCTATCAATTATTTCAAAGGTCATCGACATCAAGCTCATGAAATATTTAAAACACTCAGGAATTGTCAACAATAGGCAATATGGCTTTCGTCATCAGAGATCAACTGGTGACCTGCTCGCTTACGTCTCACATTTATGGCAGCTATATCTATTGAAAAATATGGAGAAACTTTAGCCGTGGCATTAGATATTTCCGAGGCATTTGATCGAGTTTGGCACCAGGGACTCCTCGCCAAGCTTCCTCAGCAGTGTTCTTGCTTGCTTGCTTTCACACAGGTATCTCCATGTAATGGTCGATAGAGTTTCATCTGAATACTCTACTCATATAAATGCTGGTGTTCCGCAGGGATCAATTTTAGCACCAACACTATTTTTACTTCACATCAACGATTTGTTGAAAGCAACTTCATGTCCTATACACAGCTTCGCCCGTCAAACCAGAAATGAATGAGGAAAAAATGTTAACAAAATGAATATGGCAACAATTTTCGAGTGGGGATCTAATAACCTGGTAGAATCCAATGCAAACAAAAATCAAGCATGTCTTTACTCTAGAAAAGCCGATCTCACTGTGCCCAACATAATTCAGTCAGGAGTAACCATACCATTGAAGTCATTCATTTCGATGCTTTGCTTTACTATCAGCAATAACCCTTCTTGGTAAAATCACGTGAGCCAAGAGCTATTTCACTCCCATTCAGCTGCTTATGATCTATAAGGCACAGATCAGACCTGTCCTGGAATACTGTTCCCATATTTGGAGTGCAGCACCTAAACATATCCTGAAACTATTGGATTATGTCTAAAAAAGGGCAATTCGTCTCGTCGGTGATGCCTCGCTTACAAAATCGCTCACTTTTCTGGAACACCGTAGAAAAGTTGGCAATTTATCTCTATTTTATAGATATTTTCATGGTCTTCTGAAAAATCAACCATCGTTCCTCCCTTAGCAGTCTCTTCGAGATTAACCCGTCAAGTTCAGTCTTCACACCCCTTCGTGGTCACTTAAGAGACATGCAGAACGTCCCTTTCCAAAGACTCGTCCATCCAACGATCATCGAGACTTTGGAACTCATTGCCTAAGGAGGTGTTCCTCGAGACTCCTACCTTCTTCTCCTTGGTTCTCAGGTTCTTGGCTCTCCAGGTTAAGTGGAAGAGCGCGGCTTCTAAAATTGAGTATATGTGTACCCAATTGAAGAAGTGCGAACTTTGCCTTTGCAATGCAGCCAATATTATTATCTTATTTTATTTATTTTTTCATTTTATTTTATTTTTTATTCTCTGTCTTCCTCATTATTTACGTATATGTGTACACATGCATGCATACTGTACTTATATGTTACCTTAAGGTTGCAGCAATAAAAGCGATATTATCATTATTGTTATTATTATGTTCTCTGAACATTACAGAATATCCCTTTTCGTGAGAACCAGAACATAAAAAAAATATTCATACCATAAGATAGGGTTGATGAAAAAAACCCTCACAGAATATGAAACTTCTTGTGGAATATGTCAAAAATATTACATTATTCATAACTGAGTTGTGTTATAATTTTTCCAGCAGTTGCACCCTTGGAAAAGCCGTCATTTCCTCGAAGAAAAGAATAAATTAAGCGAAAAAATCAATAAATGATTAGATCTGTTATATTCAGGACTCGGTTAGGTACCCCATTCAATAATACCACGTATAAACATTTTGTGAAATTGTTGTGTCCACTGGTTAATAGCGTTTTGCATTTCGTTGCGGAATTATAAATGTCCGCTTTTCGACTTTCGTGTCGATCACCCGTTTTCCTTTTTATCGGAGTTATATTTTCACAGAAATTACGACAGCATGCTCACTCACACAGCTGACCAACAGCTATATACGATTATCTGGTGAATTTCATTGCCACCGTGGATTGCCCCTGATTGTGGAGGAATTGGTGACACAGTAAAATGTGAGCCAGGTAAATGCCAGTTTCAGTCGTAGAAATTGAGCTAAGAATCATGAACCGAAACCCATCTGATGGGTAGCACTCATGATGGGAATCTCTGATGCAAGTTACAATAATTATTTCGAAAGTGTTGCAGGCACATGCTGATAGAATGATTTTATTGAGTGACAGCATTTCATTATGCAACAACTTCCAGTCACAACTCTATGTTTTCAATATTTTCGATAACGGAAAATAGTATTGTTACGTTATTTCCACTTGGGTTCGTGAATTTTAAAACACTCAGTACAAAACTGAACAATTTATTTCACTAAACACACTTAATACAACTCAATGTTCACTGTACTAGCTTTCTTTCTAATCTGACTTGTCCGCGAAACCGCGGATCTTATATAGGTGAAAACATCATTGTCCAGAAAGAACAGGAATAAACTGCAAGTATTTTTCATATTCGACGGCAATGAATCATCCGCTAATTATAGCGGTGCGTCTGCGATCGATGCCTCCGCTGTGAGTCACGCGTCGGGATGATGATTTCCGACCTTCTCGGAAATGCCAGCAGTTCGTAACAGTATATTACCTAACAAGAGTGGAAAGTAATATATTTTGCACGAGTACTCGTTCAGCACGAGTACAGGAAATGCACTTTGCTACGAGTTTCGTACACTATTCTTTCTACAACACATAATCTTCATTTTGGTTTCGCTTGTACTTATTTTCCATAATATAACTTGAGAAACCGTTGTTACAATTATTCTATGTGGTATCGACTCAATGCCACTGTCACTTTTCATATTTTAGGTTATAATCGAGGTTATAATTGAGAACTTTTCCGACAATTCTTTTTGTTTGCGCACTAAAATGCAGGAGTGAAATGATATTTACATTAACCGAGAAATATAATACGAATTGCACTATAAGTAACGCAAAAATAAAAATGAGATTTAAAGTCTTGTACTTCAACAATTCACATAAAAAACATCTAGGATGTTTGACAAGGTAGAATACGAGCAGAAAACAACTACCTTCCTGGCAAATACCACGCAGAATATTGAATTATATTTACTCGAAGTCTATGCACCGATTAACTAAGTTAATTCAGAATGCAAGTGTATCTTTCTTCCTAATACGCGGTTATGATTACATTGAGACAGGCACGCCTGACAACCTACAGGCCGGTTTCGGGCTTATTGGCCCTCATCAGTGCAAGGTAGTCAACCAAGAAGAGATCTTGAGATCCCCACTAGAAGCGTTGCCTGTCCCAATGCATTCAATCGACGCATATTTCATAGCACTGATCCGCGTGCCAAGTAAGGCTTGGAACTAGCGACCCAATGCGGAGGAAGAAAGAAACACTCCAGATACAAGGCTCCCACGTCATGAGATATGCGGGTGGCTGATGCTAGACAAAGCAATATGATACGAAGGAAAAAGCCACGAATTGCACTAAGTAACGCAAAAATCAAAATGAGATTCAAAGTCTCGTACTCCAACAATTCACCTAAAAACATCTGGGATGTTTGAAAAGGTAGACTACGAGTAGAAAACAGCTACCTTCCTGGCAAATACCACGCAGAATATTGAATTATATCTACTCGTAGTCTATGCACCGATTAACTAAGTTAATTCAGAATGCAATGTTTCTTTCTTCCTAATATGCGGTTATATTTGCTAGGAAGGTAGTTGTTTTCTACTCGTAGTCTACCTTTTCAAACATCCTAGATGTTTTTTAGGTGAATTGTTGACGTACGAGATTTCAAATCTCATTTTTATTTTTGTGAGAAATATAAGTTGGTACGTTCATATCAAATGTGAAGTGCAAACATCTTTGGTGCAACTCTTTGTACTCTTTGGTCGCAAGTTGTGTATGAGCAGCAGCCTTCAACATCATCAGCCATGTAGTAGAGATAGTTCCAGTCACGATTACTCCCCAATTTCGATAAAAGTAAATTTACAGGCTATGATCGATTCATTGGCACATTGAGAGTTGTTATCAGAAAAGATACAGAAACTCTCATATATAACTATGAATGTTGTGTGAGAAACACTTACAGTGACAGTGAGTAGCTACCAACTAATATAATATCTAATTATTTCTATCCATACATGCGAGCATGCTTTTTTATGTCGACTAACAATGCCGTGGTGATATGAAGATACTTTCCAAAAAACGTGGTCGTAGGAAAAAATTGTTAGCGTAGCTTGTTTTATCTTTCCTTTTGATCAGTATACGGTTATGCACATACTAATGAGCAGATTTCTAATTATAGCAGCTAACAATCAACGAAATTTTGTTTAAAAAATCTTAGTAATGATCCGAAGACCATTGATGATATAATAATGATAATAGTACCTAAGTCGATTATGAACCGTACGCACCATTTACTTAATGAAATATAATCATTATTCTTTATATTTTTATGTGAAGGATATGGCAATTATGATGCACAAAATAGATAGTCGCCTCTATCTGGGATCAAAATAGTTGGAGCATAGATTATTTGCATTCAATGGAAAATGGTCACTTTCAATCGTTTATTGCACATTGCACATGAGTAGAACTTTCTCGTTGTTATTACAATGATGAAGAAGAAGAAAAGCTTGAAAATGTGCTAATTAATTCCAATACTCGGAATCTAAAAATTCGATATTCTCTTTTGAAATCCTGATGTTTTCTCTTGATTATTTCTGTGCCCATGAATAACCTGTGATAGTATCAGTGATGATGATCACTTGAGTAGATATTGTTTGTCATTTTATTTTATAAATCTCTCAATATTGTCTCTTTTCTAAAAAAAACTCTAAATATTTATTTTCTAAATAAACGTTTTGCTCTGAGGCTCAAGATATGACTTACCATGGAAAATATTAGAGAAACTTGAACCTTAAAGCTAGATAGTTTGCTTAGCACTTCTTTTGATCCGGAAAAGAAAAAGTTTACATCAACATTGAATGTATCTGAAATTGAGAATGTTCATTCACATTCGTGAGTACCTACCTGATATTCATCCGCGAATATCCTGCTGAAATTGAAGGCATTAGGGATTGCGAGAGGGATTGCTTCGATGATTTCAAAAAACAATTCACAAATCTTTTGATTATGAAAACAATTTTTTTCTGGAATGATGGTGGGTCTTATGAAATTCGGATAACATGCACGTTAAACTAACATTCAAATCCACGTTAACACTGTTATTCGGGATTTTGAATCTTAGTACACATGATGCATATGCATTTATGTGCGAATATCAAGTGGAAATTAATATCATTCGCATCAATTGCACATTAAAAAAATACTCAATTCAAAAATCAGTTCATCAGAAAATCTGAACCTTCCAAATTATCTTGAATCCAATCTTTATCTCACGATAATTTTTCGTCCAAAATAACGTGTGTCTTTTTCTTAACAAATTAAGCAAAAATTGTACCAACTGGTTATTTGTTTGGAAATGTAAGAACATCAAGTTTTGTTTATTCTTACTTTTTTGGAAACTCGTTAACTTTATTTGTCTGAGTTAATAAAAGTGATGATAATAATAATTTTGTCAATTAAAATAATTAATTTCACGAAAGAATTTAGATAGGAAATATTGACAAAAGCTGGAAGCAGATACAAGTACCCATCACATGAACACATCAATAATTGATATGCTTACTGAAATATTCTAACAAGAGTATAAAATAAATGCTTAAAAACATTTAAAACACGACTCATACCAGTTGATGCCTCTGGATGATGACAGCGAGGAAATCGAAATGATTTATAATATTTCATATACAACACTAAACTAAATTCGTGAACCAACTGAAGTTCATTTTCAAATAACATCTTTGAACGCGATATCGAAATACATACCAAAGAAACCAATGAAAATATAAACCAAAAAACCACAAAAATAATCGAGATACCAAATACTTATACCAAAAACTGAGTTGCCATCTTGAGCACCAAGCATAATGTTTTCATTTGTTTTGTATTTTCAAGCCTGCTCAGTCTCCTAGTTTTCCACTTTATCGAAATACTTGCGTTGAAATGTTTTGATATTATCTGGTATGTTTTACCTAGTGAGAGAAACTTCTCAAATTAAAAATTACAAAACCCATCGAACAGAAATAGTGAACAAACCGCAAACTCGATGCAACATCCTGAACCACCGCCCCCGAGACCGAAAAGCAAAAAAAAAATACCTCAAATCCGACGATGCTAGTTGGCGCAAAAAAACCGTTCATGTCCGACGCGCACTGCTGGCCGAAGAATCGAAAACGCGGACGGACACCGTCGAACTGGACGCCAGGCGTCGCTCAGGCGCCGCCAGCCCCAGCGCAGCGTCGAGCATCCCCAAGCCGCCGTCGGACGTGGACTGGCCCACGGGGCGACGCCAGCGCCGTCGGGGCATCTGCCCCCCACCCTACGCCGCCTCTGTTGGCCGCCGGTTTTTTTTCTGCCGCGGGCACTGATGGTGAAGGGCGGATTGTGGTGCTTCCAACTGGTTCCTCTTTACTCCAGTCGATGAAATATGCGAGAATTTTTGTCTTCAGGACTTCGTTAGGAATAGTTAGAAGGTTAACATACTGAAAGTCCCCTCCCTTGGGTGGTGAGCTAAGGGTGGGAAGGGGGTGGAAATGTACAATTTTTTGGTTTTTTGCTTATATCTCAAAAACCATGCATTGTGGAGAAAAATGTTTCAGATAAAAATAAAAGCTGATTAAATTTTCTATAGAATTGGTCATGAGTATATTTGTCGAATTCCGAACGGTTTTCAAGATATACGTTATTAATAATCGGTAATTTTAAAATCACTTTTGGCCCCCTTTTTTCCCAAACGTTTGCTTCTAGTGCCTTCCACGTTCGTTTCTCATGAAAATAACATTGAACAAAGTTGTAGATCATTGAATTTTCTTCTATTCAATACATGATTTTGCTACTTTATCTTCGATAAATCAAAAGTTATGGAATTTCTAACATGTACTCGTTAGGGGGGTGGAAATGTCCCATTTTTTGTTTTCCTGCTTATATCTCGGAAACTGTGTACTGTAACAAAAATATCTTCAATGATAATGAAAGCTGATTGAATTTACTATAAAATTGTTTCAATATATATTTGTCGAATTCCCACCGGTTTTTGAGATATATGTAATCATTTTCACCTCGCTCTTTTTCCCAAATAATTGCTTCTAATGTCTTCCACGATCGTCTCTCAGGAGAATCATCAGCAACGAAGTTGAAGAGCATTGATTTTTCTTCAATTTCATGTACACTTCTGCCTTTTTATCTTCTACAAATCGAAATAAAATTTCTAAAATTTAGAAATGAGTATGTTGAGAGCCTGTTGCTGTCATGATGAATAACAACACGATAGTAAGAAAAGAGGTAATTGCGATTGAAACAGCACTTATTATAGCTTTCATTATATCCAAGGTGGATATAGGATGGTGAAACAGCTTCCTATTAACAAGCACTAGAATAAACTGTAGACCTTTGCCTACTTGATTTCATGCCGTAGTAATATTTCCTGAAGTTATCAGAGATGGCGACATACCTTGTGTCGGTAAAACAGAAACTGTGCATCTGTCATACTTTTATCAGTTTCATCTGTTCTAGATGAAAAATGATTGAGAAGAGTCAAAATATCAATATTCATTCAAGATTTATCGAAAATTTATTGTTTTAATGTCGTTTCAAGTCACGTCTGTCAGATGTGAACCACAGAAATACGTAAGCAACAGAAATCTTCTTCGATAATCGATCTTACCGCCATCTTCTTTCAAGTCGTGGAAATATTAGTACCTTCTCAAACGGTCTACAAGTTTTTCGCAGAAACAATTGAAGAGCTGTTTCACCATCCTATATCCACCTTGATTATATCAATACGAATCATACAATGAGGTATTTGCCTGTGGTTATTCTTCCCCTGACACCATTAAAACAGCTGGGATTACGAGTACTTTCTTGCGACATGGCGCACCAGCCACAGAAAAATCCCTCAATGGGTTTTGGTACAAATCATTTGTCAAAGCAACTGAAAACATGAAGCCTGATCTATCAATGCATTTCGTTTGAACTTTGTTACCATCAAGTACACTTGTGGTTAGGGGAGGAACCTATAAAGGTGGGGCTCCTGGGGTTGGGAGAGAACGAATGAACGACTAGCTCCTAAACTCTCAGAGGTTGATGCTGCCCATGACGAAATTTTGAAAATGATTTTTCCTACAAGCGTGCGTGATTCACCCTCTACCCGCACGCAATTCAGTTTGGAAAGTGTCATTTTCCCACCCTAGTGCGGGAAAAACATTCATCTGAAGAAGCAAATGATGGTTATTTTTTGAACGTATACAGAAAATATGTACATTTACGTCCAAAAGAGACTCCTCACCGTCGTTTATTCTTGTATTACAAAAGTGGAAAATGTACTATGCAATGTGTAGGAATCAATACCATAGGAAAGATACCCTCCGAAATAGCAGTATATCTGCGCCTTCAAAATCCAGAGCTTTACACTGGTCACAGCTTCAGGCGTTCCTCAGCCACTTTACTTGCTGACTGTGGTGTGGGTATAACTAATATCAAACGCCTAGGAAGATGGAAATCGACTTCAGTTGCAGAGGGGTATTTAGAAGACTCCACCAATCGAAAAAAAGAAATGTCCAACAAAATTCTCAATTTGAACACTACATCGTCTTCCGGGTGCATTTTAGAACCATCCACGTCTAGATCGATCGGCGACGATTTGATGCCTGTGCCTGCACATTCGATTTCTTTCGATAATGTATTGCCCGAGTTACCTTCTTCTTCAGGAAATCAGCCATCTTCAAAAAATATGCTGGCTTCTGCTATAAATTTACATAATGCATCAAATTGTACATTTACAATAAATATTACGAATAATTAGTGGATAGAAAATGTTACTCTTGTTAGTTGTTTCCATTTGCATGAATAAATAATTTAAAAAATGAATTTGTTTCCTACGCTTGTAGAAAAAGTATTGTTCCTAACTCATGCGGAAATTGTCTTTCTTGCACTCGACTGCTTACCCGAACTCCGCTCCGCGTCGTTCGGGTTAACGGCAGTCGCGTGCGGGAAAGCATCACTTTCCGCACTTGTTAGGAAAATTACTATTTCCTACAAGCGTGCGTGATTCATCCTCTACCCGCACGCAATTCGGTTTGGAAAGTGTCATTTTCCCACACTAGTGCGGGAAATTTTTTCCCACACTAGTGCGGGAAAAACATTTATATGATATCCTCATAAAATATAAGTGGTGGGTGACAAAATATGAAAGTTCAAGCTTTTTTGTTGCAATACTAAGTGAGTTTGTTCAAAATCATCCATCATTTTGCACTATTTATTGAAAAAATGAACAAATATTGATAAATAAAAATGTATTTAAATGTCTTTGGTAACAATTGATGCTGTCATGCCGATCAATACACAAATTTGTTTGTAATTGTCAGAGTGCCAGACAAAGCGTTACTTATATAACATTTTCGATTCAGTGAAATTGCCACAATGGAATCTGATGAAGAACTTCCACAAGAAATCGTGCAAGCAGCTACAGATGCGAACTTAGAGTTATTGCCAACGAAATCCAAACAAAGGTATGAGAAGCAATACACGAGTTTTATTGAATGGTGTAACAATAAAAAAGTGAAAACACCAAATAAAGAAAAAATGAATTTGTTTCCTACGCTTGTAGAAAAAGTATTGTTCCTAACTCATGCGGAAAGTGTCTTTCCGCACTTGTTAGGAAAATTACTATTTTGCCGATGCACCAAAGGATGTGACAGTAGCAAGTGTGGTTGTAAATAACTTTGAACTGCTCTGTCGCATGTCCGAATTGTAAGGGAAATTGCACCAACGGAGACAAATTAACAATTTACGAAGAAGATGACGACGACGAAATCGATATTGTACCAATATCTTTGGATGAATGAGTCTTGATCCTTCCGCCTCAAAAAATCCGAGATGCGTTGAATGTTTTTTTTAGGAATATCGAAATTAATCGTAAATGTTAGAAATTCTATTACTTTCGATTGGTAAATGATGAAGTGGCAGAAGGGTACATCAAATTACAATAAATCAATGTCCTACAATTTATTTACCGATAATTTTTTCGAGAAACGTTTATAGGAGGAACTAGAAGCAACGTTTGGGAAAATAAGCACAGTGAAAATGATTTTTTCGAACACCGATTTTATAACGTATATCTCAAAAACCGACAAATATATAGGAGAACAATTTTATATAACATTTGATAACCTTTCATATATCAAAAAAGAATTTCTCCACAGTGCACAGTTTTCGAGATATAATCAGGAAAACAAAAGATGGGATTCCAACCTCCTAACGCGTACAATTCTAAAATTCCATAACTTTTGATTGGTTGAAGATAAAGTAGAAAAATTATGCATCGAATTGAAGAAAATTCAATGATCTACAACTTTGTTGAATAGCATTCACCTGAAAAACGAACGTGGAAGGCACTAGAAGCAAATGTTTGGGAAAAAGAGTAGGGCAAAAATGATTTTTTCGAAAATTACCGATTTTCAATAACGTATTTATTGGAAGTACACTGAGGAACAGTTCTATCGAAAATTTAATCAGCTTTCATTTTTGACTGAAACATTTTTCTCCACAGTGCATGGTTTTTGAGATATAAGCAAAAAACCAAAAAATGGTACATTTCCACTCCCCTCCCACCCTTAGCTCACCACCCAAGAGTGGGGACTTTCAGTATGTTTCTTAACTATCCCTAAAAAAATCCTGTAGTCAAAAATTCTCGCATATTTCATGCACTCTACACCTATGTTTTGAGCACTCATTGACTGGAGTACTTGGACGGTGTAGGATTGTAGATTGTAGATTGTAGATTGTAGATTGTATATTGTATATTGTATATTGTAGATTGTAGATTGTAGATTGTAGATTGTAGATTGTAGATTGTAGATTGTAGATTGTAGATTGTAGATTGTAGATTGTAGATTGTAGATTGTAGATTGTAGATTGTAGATTGTAGATTGTAGATTGTAGATTGTAGATTGTAGATTGTAGATTGTAGATTGTAGATTGTAGATTGTAGATTGTAGATTGTAGATTGTAGATTGTAGATTGTAGATTATTGTAGATTATTGTAGATTATTGTAGATTATTGTAGATTATTGTAGATTATTGTAGATTATTGTAGATTATTGTAGATTATTGTAGATTATTGTAGATTATTGTAGATTATTGTAGATTATTGTAGATTATTGTAGATTGTAGATTGTAGATTGTAGATTGTTAGATTGTAGATTGCGAATATAATAATTATTGATGGGTATTAGTTGCAAGCCGCCAGTCCGGCAAGCTAAACATACTGTGTGTTTGAAACGATCTACTGGTCGTACCAAACGATCATCAGACCCATTTTTTGTTTGGAAGGTGGTTTAAAACCTTTATGTATGGACATCATATGAGTCCAATCCCCATATGATAGTGGGGTCATTGTCGTTCTAAATGGAAACCTAGTGAGATGGACTATAATTGTTTAAATTGTTTTCTCTGTCAGCGACACAACTTTAGGTTAAAGTTATGTTCTTTTTCTTCTTTTCTCATTTCAGCATTCATTATGTACCTATTCTAATCTGAAATATTTTTACTCAAATATATGGGTCCAATACCAGTTTTTACAAACAATAAAACTGTATTTCAACGAGGGGGAAAAAAATTATTCCCACCTCCTGAACAAGAATCCGAATCGAAACGCTCTCAAATTTCTGCTATGGAAAACACACCATTCGTCCTTCTTCTGACTAAAACTCCACTGCTTTCATTTACTTGAATTCAACACTTTTCAGCAAAAAATAATAATATTCCTCGAGAAACTAATCAGCCGTTGAGTTCGGTTCTCGATGGATTTTGTTAATGTTTTGAAGGGCGATTTTTTTATAATATACTAGTTACCTCTGCTAAAGGTCGTCGAAAACAAGTAAATATAAGTGTGTGTGGTGTTTTAGTTGAAGAATGACTGATTTTTGTGCGTTTGTGATAGCACAAATTTGAGATGTTATATCGTGTAAAATAGTGTATATTTCCGAAAGTACTTGAGAGTGCCGCATTTTGACTTCAGATTCGTGTACATGAGGTCAAAACACCTTGGTACAACCTATTATCAACTCGTTATAGTGCGGTTAATAAATATTCACCTAGCTTTCGTGAAATATGCGTGGAGCAAATATACAACTCAACGTCAAGATTTTTAGCTGTTCTAAAGTATTTTGTCCTCCTGAACTGGAATCCGAAGTCAAAACGCGGCGGACTCATGTATTTTTGAAGTCATATTTATTTAGTTATAGTAAGTCGTAATTGGTGAAATCGTTATTTGATGAATGTGTGACTTTTATCTGATATATTTATTCATGCCTTCATAAATCCCATAATTACGTCTGAATTGAAGTGTGAAAAATGAAGTTGAACGCAGTGCACAGAGAAAGGTGTTTTAATGAAAATATGTTTCGGCCCTTCCGATACTTTCGGCTAGTTGAGTTTGTCTCTTGTTAAATCCAATTGAAAAACCTGCTAATAATTCGTCTAAAGGAGTAGGTAAAGGCGGTTCGAAACGTAGGGATGCAATTATCTGCTGTTTCAGAATTTCATTATAATAATAATAATAATAATAATAATAATAATAATAATAATAATAATAATAATAATAATAATAATAATAATAATAATGTTTATTCACGAAAGTTCAAAATTTTACAATAATTGGAGTACATATATATATATTGTAAGTGAATAAACAGGAATAAATCACGAAGCTTTAGTATAAAACTATCGCTTGTATGTGATATTAAACTTAAAAATGAAAAATATAACGATATAGAATACAATGATAAATATAAACATATAAGAACATAATCTTATTAAAATTAATTAAAACTAATGAATGTATAAATAAAATGGTAAATAATTATTTATTTCTTTTTTTTATACTTATAGAAAATGCCATATTTAGGGTGAGTGTCGTTTGCAATAGGTATGCTTGTAATAATTGAGGTGTAGGTACTTTATATTCGGGGTGTAAGTCATATTCGGGCTATGTCATATTCGGTAATTTTTTTTTATATTCTGTTTGCGTATTGGCATGCTCTACACAAACGATTGGTATTTCAAAAATGTAATCACTTTTTTGAAGTTTGGTTGACAAAATCATGAAACAATGTCCTTTCGGAACGCAAAATCCAAGTTTTTATAAGTTTTTTGTACATAACAGAACTGTTTATTTTTTTTATAAAATCTGGTAGCATATTATGTAGGCGAGGTCCGAGGTAATTTGAACATCGTTGTCCAATTGCCTTTTCTGATCTAGGTATCTTGTTTTGTTTGTTCCTGGTACTATAATTGTGATCGACAGATTCAAGTTGAATTTTATTATTTTTCACATTAAGTAATAAATTGATGCAGTAAGCCTGCCTTACGTCAAATACGTTGGCCTCTTTAAATAAATGTTCACTGGAATATGTAGCTCTTTTTCCAAGGATGATTTTCAGTATCCATTTCTGAATAACATTGAGCATTTCCAAGTGATAATCGTTAACACCTCCCCAGCCAATTATACCGTAAGATATATGTGACTGTACCAGAGCATAGTATAATACTTTTAGATGATTCACATCTAAAAATTCTTTCAAGTATTTGAATTTAAATAGAAGACCTCTCAGTTTTCCTACTATATTTTTAATTTGAAGATCCCATCTAAGATGCCTGTCTATCACAATGCCTAAATATTTTATGGAGTTCACTTCTGGAATTTCTGAGTTATTTCCGAAACGTAATGAACCCATATTGGGTAAGTGATTGGAATACGAAGAAAATGATAAGTACTTTGTTTTATCTAAATTCAGAGTTAATTTGTTATGCCTAAACCACTGATCTATTTTACTAAAATCAGTTTCAGCTTTTGATTTCAAATTCACCCAAGTATCAGATTCATAAAATATTGCAGTGTCATCTGCAAAGCTTATTATATTTCACTTGGTATGAAGGTGTGAAATACTGTTCATATAAATTATAAATAGAAGTGGACCCAGTACTGTTCCTTGAGGTACGCCATATGTAATAGTCATAGAATCACTGAGAGTACCACCTATATCAACTTTCTTTCGCGATCTGATAAATAATTTTTCAAGATTTTATGAATGTTTCCTCTTATCCCATAGCATTCTAGTTTGTTCAGAAGCTTTCCATGACATACCGTATCGAATGCTTTCGAAAGGTCGACAAAGATACACAAGGCAGGTTTTTTTTTGTCCAATGCATTATAAATATTACTTGTAAGATAATAGATCGCATCTTCTGTTGACTTTCCTTCTCTGAATCCGAACTGAGAACTAGAAATAACGTTATGTTTGTTCAAGAAGCTGAGAAGTCTCATTTTAAGTATTTTTTCAACAACTTTCGCCAAATTCGAGATAAGTGAAATCGGTCTGTAGTTGATTATGTTCAATTTATCTCCACTCTTGAAGAGTGGCTTTATAACTCCAATTTTAAAAATCTTTGGAAAACACCCTGTATCAAAGCATCTATTTATCAAATGAACCAATGGTTTTTTAATTTCATTAGATATAGCCTTCAGTGTTTCCGAACGAATGTTATCGGCACCTGGTGATTTTTTAGGTTTCAATTCCATGATTACTTTATGAACCTCATTTTCATCAGTGTCGCGGAGATACATGGTGTCTTGCAAAATATTTTCAGATTCATTGAAATTTTGAGGTCCTGAAATTTCATCAGCTAATTTTTTTCCTATCGTACTGTAATGGCGATTGAAACTATCAGCGATTTGTTTATTGCTCTGTAATATTTTTCCATTTTCTAGTTTGATTTTTTCTATTTTGGTTTCATTTCGAGTTTTATTGCAAATATTATTAACACATTTCCAAAGCCCTTTTGAGCTATTTGCATTTTTATCTATAATTTTTTTCGAGTAGTTCTTTTTTGCTGCTTTTGTAAGCTTGTTCAGCTTATTCCTATATGAATTATATTCTTCTCTCAAGACATGATTATCAGGGTTTCTCAATAATTTTGTGTGCATTTCACTTTTTTTTTATGGATTCATACAAAGCAGGCGTTATCCAATTTTTCCTACAATTTACAACATTTTTCCTCAGTTTAACCTCGCGTGTATTTTTTTCTATCAAGGAATTTAATTTTGCTATGAAATTTTCTGCAATTTTATCTGGATCATTTTCATCGTAAATACCATGCCAATATTCATCCTTAGGTGGTTATAGTTGATAAATTTTTTGAATCTGGAAATTGAAGTTTGTGCACGTTTACAATCGTAGTCTATGGTTAGTGCTATTGGGAAATGGTCCGTTATGTTTTTTTGAAATACAAATGATTTGATTTCAGAAATGGAGCTTTTGACAAAAAAGTGATCAATGCACGTTTTACTTTCTGGACGAGTGATAGTGTTAATATACGATACGAACCCTTTGCTGTTCAAAATATTTTTATATTCCTCTACATAGTCAGAGTCAGACAATAAATTAACATTCATATCACCAGTGATTATATGAATATCGGTTTTTTTGACATTTTCTAAATATTTTAACAATTCAGAATTGAAATTCATTGGGCAGGTACTTGGTGATCTGTAGATACCGGTTAAAATAATGTTTGATTTATTAATTCGCATATCAAGTTGCAGGGCTTTGATTTCACCAAATTTATAGATATTGTAAGAGTACTCGAGATCATTTCTGACATAAATGATTACACCATCGTTTTTGTTCAGTATACCTTCATTATATAAGAGATTGTAACCATTTATTTTGAGTAGTTCCGTATCATTCAATTCAATTCAATTCAAAATATGCTTTATTGTCATAAGTACATAACACTTGTTGACAAAGCTTGTTACATAATTATACATACACACAACATAAATATAAACATATATAAATAAATGATACAAACATAATATGAATAAATAACACATCAAACACAATTCTATGAATATTTGAGGCAAATTAAAACAGTTATTGTCAATATGGTATAAAGGTGTATCCAAAATTAAATATGAACCTTTTACAAGACAATTTTTAGATTTAGGAATTCAGAATTCCTGAGAAAAATATTCCTCCAGGCTATATAAGGGATTTACAATAAGTAAAGCTTTCACCTTAGTACGGAATTTTTGAATACATTGGATACTTTTGATTACACTTGGCAAATGGTTATATATTTTTATTCCGTTGTAAATAATTGAGTTCTTGATCATAGTGGTACGGGGTATTATCAATTTGACCTGGCCACTTTGCCTAGTATTGTAGTTTGACGAGACTAGCTGAAAAGCATTTTTGTTTTTGTGAATCAGAGAAGCTGTTTCTAAGATGAATATACAGACTACCGTTAGTATTCTACAGTTCTTAAATAAATCTCGACAGGATGTTCTATTTTTTGCCTTACACAAATATCTCAGAGCCCGTTTTTGTAAAACGAAACTCCTTTGGAATAACTGGTTACTACATGCCCCCCAGAATGCTATTCCATATCTTAGGTGCGATTCAAGTACAGCAAAATATGCTGTTCTGGCAGATGCATATCCTAGTTCGGTGGTGATGATTCTGATGACATAGCATCCAGAAGCTAGTTTTTTACACATAGCTGTCACATGTTCCATAAAAAGTAATTTATTATCGATAAATAATCCCAGAAACTTGGTTGATAATTTATTTTCAATTTCTTCTTTGCCAATATCTAGGTTTGGGATGCTGCAGTTGAATGCTAGGATATTAGTTTTGTTTATATTAAGAGATAGGAGATTCGATTCGCACCAATTTTTGATGACTAGGATATCCTGCATTATTCTAGAGTGTAGTATCGTTTCATTCTTTTCTTGCCATAGAATGGTGGTGTCATCGGCAAATAATGTTATTGTTGAACTACGTAGGTTTCTGAGAGAACTATAATTTCAATATTGGTTGGTAATTCCGACAGGAAAATAGATAGTTCATCTAAATTTTTTTGTACTTTAAACTTAACTTTAACTTTAAACTTTCGGAAGGACACTGGATCAAAATCTGCCATATTTGTAATAACCTGTGCTTTAATCAGGTCATTTTTATAGTATCTTATAAAGGGATCCATAGTGTATATGAAGCCAGTAAAAAGTATTCAGATTAAAAAATAGTTACGTGAAAAAAGAATAAATTATTGAAAGTGGAAATTCGAAAAAACTTGCTGAAAGAAATGAATATTTACTTTGTTAGTACGGTAAACAGTAGGTATATAGATCCAAATTTACTCGAATTCGATGATGCTGGTGATGAAAAGTCTATCTATTAGAATTGGTTGATCGAAGTTTGGGCTTGTTCATGAAACCACCAGGAAGTCCAGTAGATGGTTTTATTGTTTTTTTGTTGATTGGGGTTTCAGAGACTTCTGTTAGTTTTTCGGGTGCTTTGGATCGAGTCTTCTCAAATTGTTGGCTAATTGATTTATCTGCAACGGTTTTGACCTTTGGTGGACTCTCGATAAAAAAATTTCTATTTTGTGCACTTGGCGTCGCTGGTGCACTATTCGATTCAATGTCTCCCTGATCTTCAAATGCTTCCAATTCTTCAACGGTATATGTCTTATTTTCTACAAATAACTTATTTCCTTTGATGTATCAATTGTTCGAATATGCTTTAGCTTTTCTCAATTGTTCTCGAAGAATCTTGTTTTCCTTCCTCTCAATAATTGTCTGATCGTTGGCAATGCTTAAATTTGTTCCTTTTAGCTTATAACAATTTTGAAGAATCACCTTCTTTTTCAAATTTGATATTAGTTCTACTTTTAAGGGGCTATTTACAGATTGACCCAATGAATAAAAGTTGTTTATGTCGGATTCCTTGAGTTCTACGTTCAGTAGTCGCTTTATTTCTTCACAGACAAATTCCAATGATCTCTCTTTCGGAGTTTTATTGAGATCAAATACCAGAAAACTATTTGTCCTCGTTTTTCTTTCGAGTAGTTCTATTTTGTTTTTCAGTTCTTTATTTTCTGTTTCTAGCAGGTGGATTTTTTGACTCATCGATTCCACTTTCATGAGTACACGGGTTTCACTCGCCTCGATAAGGTTTTTCAATTCATTCTTACTACTGATAATTTCATCGAGTATATATTTCAGAGTAATGTTGTTCTCATCACTTGTTTTCTCTTCTTCGTTATTCATGATGTTTTAATTTGCTAGTGTGAGTGAAGATGTACATACCATTTACGATAGATTTCCAAGTGGGACTGGATTCGCAGTAATTTGACTGTACTATATTGGTTCGTTCCACTATATGATAGCGGATTGAGGGATTATTTCTAATTTCACTTATTTCTAATGCACTTCTTGAGTTTTCGAATTCACTAGTTCAGCATCAGACATTCACACAACTCATTTTATACAATTCGAATAATTTTCAAATTTGATTTCGCTTTGTTTCTAAGGTTTTTCGGGGAGCGACCTTCAACACAACTTTACTTTACTATATCTACTTTATCTACTTCTTACATATATTAAATACTCCCCTACTTACATAGATTCCATACCTAACATTTTGAAAGCCTGGTTTATTGTGCAATATAACTTGTGCGGAAAATTATATCGATAGATTCGAGGAATTTCAATAGTAATCATGAAGCGTTTGATAGAATTTCCTCATGGAGTTCAATTTTATGGTGCTTGATACTTTTGTGTACCGATTCAGAAGAAAAGCTATTGTCAATTCTAGGTTATACTTAAATACTATCAGGAAATGTGTGCTAACTTTCTCACGTATTATGAACAGAGTTTCATATTGGTGATTATAAGAGGTCTCTTATTGTAATTTTTCAATAGGTAACTTAAATATCCATGAAGATGAGTCAGCTAGAATAATTGATTGGCATATTGTATTATGTATTATATGTATTCGAGAACATTTATAGTAGCTGAAGATTTGTTTTTTATCTAATTCACTGAAACTCTCACTAAAACTAAACATCCTAAATTGTAAAACATAGGCTCCATATACAGGATTTCTCTTTTGATTAAACATTCAATACGATACATTCAGATAGATAAAAGTATGGTTGTTTCAAATCACACCCCTCAACCATTTCTCAACTATAACTTATTAGTTATATTAGGCAATAATTTGTGTTTTTTCTTCACTTCCTATGGTTTATTAGCCCTCCCATAGTTCGCTAGTATAGGTAAAGTCATGATTTTTTGTGTGCAGGGAGTCGTTTGAAGTTTATAAAAAATTGATATATGATGTCGAGATCAAGCAAATGGCCAAAAGACATGCATAACTCATTGACGAATGATCATCTCTCTTCAGTACGCAATAGACGATCATTTCACTGGTTATTGAGAACCAATCAACCGCTAAAAATTAAATTAATTTGGCCTAAAATGTCTCGCAAAAATTCAACGCAACCCCCGTATTGGTCTCTACGACCGATCATAACGTATGGTAATACCGAGAACTTCAATGCACTTTCAGGGCTATATTTCGAGGGGTAAGAGTGCAAGAGTCCAGTAACCCGGAAACTGGCTGGTCAGTGCCCCTTCGCTAGAAATGCGGAATGGTAGACCACAACACCTCCTAGTTTACATATATGCTAAGCTGACTGCGAAGCCTCGTACTTACTTGGGTCAATTTTTCATTTCGAAATTATCGCATTGTGGTGATTTGTGGGGTATAATGGCTTTTAAACGAATCTGATCTAGCTTATCATGTTCTTGTTTGTAAATGAAATGGTATTGGTTTCCCAAAGAAAATAAGAAAAAGTAGGCTATACTAATTGGTGTCAACTTAAAAATCAGCAAGTAGCAAAATTTTTTATCGATTTAAGTAACCTATTCCACTGTGATGATTGCATACATCAACTTCCTTTATTTCAAGTTCAAATTATAACTAATTTCACTTTCGAGGCAAAAGTGCTCACATCATTCATGGCCGAAAAGAACATTAATATATGAAATAGTTCATTTGAAATTCAAATCGAATATTGAAAAATATGTTCTAAATAAATGAGTTATCAAAACTATTATATAATTCAGAATGACGCAATTCCTTGAAGTAGGTATGCAGATTGTTTTTGATCCTGATGTGATTAAAATAATATTAAATTATGATTATTATTATACAGGGTGCACCACTACCATCGCGACGGATATTTGTATGTGACTACATTTCAGAGTTATTTTGAAATATACAGGTTGTCCTGAAAAATTGTGACTCATTAGATTTATATTTTTTCTAATGGAACACCTTGTATTTTATTGCATTTTCAGATCATCACTGATCAGCTGATTTCATCGATTTCGTCACACTCGGGGTCTGGCGGGAATGATAACAGAGGTATAGGGTGTGAAAAATCGAGATTATTCAAATTTAGGAATTTTTTGTATCGAAATATAACTATTCGTTATTGGTCAAAACAGCTTACATGTCCCTATCTTAACTTTCGATTCATCTATACTGACATTCAATCAAACCCAATCGTTTCAATTAAATATCTATTTTTCTATTAATATATACAACAAATGAAAATATAACCCAAAATCCACAAAATATTTGAGGAAAACCAAATACGTTTTTCGATCAACAACAAATATTTTATGGTTTTTGGGTTATATTTTCATTTGTTGTATATTCTTATAAGCCACAGCCTCTACTTTACTATTAATATATGTTTGGGTTAATTTTTTGTATTTCGCCAAGCAAACTAGGTACATTCATCAGTCTTCAAAAGCTTTAATTTTTCGATAAATCCAGATAAATACGTAGATACCTAAGACGAATAGTCGTCTGAGGTATATTGATACGTATATTGAATATTCATTTCCAACTAACTTTCAATATAAAGGGTTGGTGATGAATCTGTATGTCTGTATCAATAAATCTGTTATTTATTACAAGATTATCTAAAGTTGTATGTAGGTAATGCACGTTTCTCGGACATTAAAACAGGGAAAGGCCTTGCCCATGCTCTTTCCATAATTATACCAATATCCAATAGCTTCATGAAATTCTGCGCTGCACTTCATGTTTTGTGTAACCCTGCCGAATCGGCCAATTCTTGTCATGATAGTGATCCATATTTCAAAGTGAGGGCTGTCAATAATGCATTAGCAGGATTAACTGTGATTTTGCTTGGATAGCTATCCATACCCTACTAGGTTTTTATTTAGAACGACAATGAGCTACCTATATGCGGAAATATTGTAATCCAAGGATATTTGTTCAGTAGGTACACCTACATGTACGATATGAGGGGTGGATCTTCAATCAGGCAATTTGTCAGAGTAACTCGCTTGAAGGCTTTCAAAGTAATTGTACGCATTGTAGTAAATTTCTTATATATTTATTATTTATTTTAACATGCATATACCTATAAGTCGTTATATAGTTAGATCGGAAATATTCAGTAATACACCGAACATTATTCGAGAATGGTCTCAGAATCGCCATTTAAAAAAATATCTACCAGAGACGTTGCGGATATGTTCATCAACTTCAACTGTCTACTATATATAACAAAAATAAATTATTCTCCAAAACATGGATATATAACAAAAACCACTCCACTTAGAGAACATGGACGCCTCAACGCTATATATAGGTACTATTTCTAACTCGGTACGGGGCAATAAGGTTCTAGTAGAAACCGTCCGGTTACTCTGCTGCTACTCAGGTAAGAGTAGTTCTCGTGCCTAGATAACACAAAAACTTTCCGAGAATATTCTGAGGCAGACCCAAAAACATTTTCAGAACGTCGAGGGAATGACAAAATAGGATTTTCTAATGTAACCATTCTCTACTATATACAAATAGCGTCCCAGAACATCCATACCCAGCAAACAATTTCAGTTGGCCCAGTACTGGGCCAATACTTGCTTGCCAGAAGTTGCAGCTACGGCAAAACAGTGGCAAATGACGTCGGGCCAACATCAATAGGACACTCGGGCCGACGGTAGGACCAATGCTTCGGCGCCATAATGAATACTATATTGGCCCACTTTAGGGCCAATGCCTGTTAAACGACGGTATTATGTTAAGTAAAAAAGGAATCATCAGCCTTCAGCAGTCACCCATCCAAGTTCAAAGCTCGCACAACGTTGCTTTACCTTCGTTCAGTAATATATAGCTACTGCCTTCTTATTAATAATTAATCACTATTATAATTCAGTGAGATTTTAACAACAATAAACGTAAACGAGATCCAGCAAAGTGGAAAAAAAATGTGAGGAAGGCGAATAGAGCAAAAGGTAAAGGCTATATAAATACTAAGAAAAATGCAGTTCCAGAAAAACAAATTAGTACGGATCAACCGTGCCCTTGTGCTCAAAAATGTCACACCAAAATAAGTACCACACAACAAAATATATTATTCAAGGGATTTTATGAACTTGGAAATTTTGATTTACAAACATCCTACCTATTTTCACTGATAAGCGTTGCTCCTAAAAATATAGATGCTCACTTCCAAACCAGAACAGAGCTAGAGAGTCTCGTCGATCAAACACAAGGGTGTATCAAGTCCCAAATAGTGATGGAATATCAACAAAGGTATGCAAAGAATTTTTTAAAAAAATATTTCAAGTCAGTGATGGCAGAATCAATAGGCTGCTTATGAATAAACTATCTGTACCTACTCCACCTCAAGACCAAAGAGGCAAACACCCACCGAAAAATAAAACAAGTGATGAGCAATTTCATAATGTAAAGGCATTTATTTAAAAATTTCCCAAGTATGAGTCACATTATACTTTGCATAAAAGCAGAGACAGAATGTTCCTGGCTCCAGATTTGAATCTCCGCAAAATGTACTCTTTATATTGTGAAGAAAATGCAACTTCAGTATCTTATTTTATGTTCAGGAAAATCTTCAATGAGAATTTTAATCTCTCATTTCATGCTCCCGTCAGTGATTCTTGTAAGAAATGTGATAGTTGGGATGTGAAAATCAAAGCTTGCGAAACTGCACAGGACAAGAAGGAACTTGAATCTCACAAAAAAATCCATTTGGCTAAAGCTGACAGTGCCAAAACCAATTATACGAAAGATAAAGAATGTGCCACTAACAATGTAGATGTAACAGTTTTGGTATTTGATTTGATGAAAACGTTGCCAACACCTGTGATTTCAACAGGAATACTTTACTACAAAAGACAGCTCTGGACCTATTGTCTTGGTATACATGATGTTGTTACTAACGATGTGACAATGTGTATGTGGAATGAAACAATTGCCTCCAGAGGACCTGAAGAAATTGGCTAGTGTTTGTTGAGGTATATTAAAGAAAAGGTGCACACTAAAAAGTTGATTCTTTACTCTGATCAATGCGGTGGGCAGAACAGAAATATTAAAATGGCTACACTCTGTCAGTATATTACTGCTCACCCAGATTTCGTAGTAGAGTCTATAGATCACAAGTTTTTTGTGAGTGGCCACTCTTATTTGGCTTGTGACCAAGATTTTGGACTGATCTCAAAGAAAAAAACATCATGAAAATGAAGAAAGAACATTTTGTTTCCACAAAGAAGTTAACAGCTAACATCACTAACAGAAAAGTGACAGCTGAGGGATCCAAAGTAAAGTGGCTCAGCATTCAGTGGCTGCAGTTCAACAAAAATGACAAGTTCAGGTTATTGTATAAATATTCAAACCATGTGGATGTCTTGTTCGAGTCTGTAAACCTTGCAAAACGTAACACAAAAGATATGGTTGATGTATCGCTGGACTTGCTTTATCCCAATGGCAGGCCAATAAGCAAAGAGAAAAAGAAAGATTTACAAGATTTGCTTCCTTACATACCACCAGTTTATCATGGGTTCTACAACAATATTCCGGACTGTGCAAGTGTAAGAAATACTATTGATGTTAACTATGACAGTGAATAAAATGTTCAGTATAAAAATCATTGGTAATCATGTTTGATAAAATAAATATATTCGGAGTAACTGATACTTGTTCTTCATTCACTTACATTAAGTCAGAACCATACTGGCCTATCTGACAACAAATTAAGAAAAAAACAAAAAATAGGACTTTTTGCATACCAAAATACATAAGTAGGTAGTTTAAAAGTAAAAACTAATGAAAACGGCATACTTAGTCAATATTCGTAGACACCAAGAGATTTTGAAAATTACTGATATACAGTTTCTGTTGTATTGCCAAATATGATTTTTTCAGATATGCTACTCTGGTTCTCGCGGCCTCATTTCGAATAGCGCGATTTTGAAGATGAGTATTAGGATCTATCCGGGGTGAAGAAAAGCGAGACCAAGCGCATATATTGGAATCCGAACCACTTCTAGGAGTGACGGATTCTAACAGGAATTTCAGTGGTGTATATTTCTCGGACATGAGGGTGCTTCGGGCATTGATTTTACACATTTTTAATGCCTCAAATTGATATGGAGTTTGATGTTGTGATTTTTTGTGCATATCGCTACTTTGAATTCGGTTAATTTATATATGAGCGGGATTGAGAAAAACGAAACCAACATTTGATATTCAGGAACCTATATAAGTATAAATTTCATATGATCAGCTCCTGAAGCAAAATGTTTCTCAACTGTTAAATAACATTTGAAACGGGCCATCATCCGGATGATGTCGGTCAAAAGATACCCTTTTGATGGTATTGGCCCATTGCTGGTTGGATTTTAGATAACCGATTATAATATGCCATATAATGGGCCGACATTTTGCTGACCAATCATGCGTTGGGCCAGAGAGCGGCAGAGATTCATTGTTTGCTGGGTAACGAAGTCTTCTACGGTGATCATATAGGACGATATATAGGAACAATTCTAGGCTATATTCAGAATCAATTTGTCAATCCACTTCAGTTCTGACGTCTCTACAGATTTATTGTTATTCTCATAATGTTATGAGAATATTTGAGAACTGAAATGAAAACCGCTATCCTGCAGTCACCCAGCAAAACTCTATCGTTGCTTGTATGGTCGCTTTACCGTCGTCTTCTTATTAATTGGAACATATGAGATTTGAACAATGATTTTCAACGATTTCAACAATCAATTTAGCACCCTTCAAAGTTGAGAAATCCTAATTATTCTAATTCATGTGGGGTGGAAAACAAACCAGTATTGAATAATTGATATGTGATGAATTAAAACAACAAAACATTAAATCTAGTAAAGCATTACAAAGATCAGAATACATCCATAATCAAAATCCCCAGACTAATGTGGGACAATTATGTCAAAAATTCTGAGCCCATATAGTGTTCTCAGGATTTTAGAATATAAAACATCCTCTAGACCTAGTCTTTTACCAACCATAAGAGGACGCCCTTTTTCGTAGTTCGTTAATATATTAATTGCAATGAAACCAAACTATTTCTCAAATATACATGTATATTCATTCCAGTCAGTAAAAAATAACTTGATACAATCGGGCACATGTTCTGATAGAAAGATACATACAGTTAGAAACGTCTCTTTAAAAGATTGAATTCAAGAAAGTGCAATGGTTTCTGATGAAGTGCCTTAAAACAAACATACCTACCTATAAGTCTATACATAAAATATTTATCTTACAAAAAAACAACGAAAAGTTGATCTACTCAACAATAATTACAAAGATAACTTTCTACCTTCGATAGAAATTTCCACGGCTCTTCTTGTTTGTTTCAATCTTTTCGTATCCAAGAAGTTCTTGTAATGCTTCTCGAATCTGTTCAGGCCCTTCTTCGTGGTCTACAAAAAGCATATAATTCAGAGTTTATAGATTAAATTGAATTTATTTTCCTTAACGAAATGATTGTGCAACAAATAAAATCACTCACCGTACTGATATCAACATCGGACTGCCATTTCGGCCTGACCAGATAGTCCTTATTCGACGGTATCGGAACCCTAGCTCGGGCGACCCAGCCTTTCTCTCCCGGCCTGAGCGGTCTGAAATCAAAAACTCAATTACCCTGTCATCGGTGCGGTGTACACCGACTTGTCCAAGGCATTCGATAATGTACATCACCCAACTTTAATGATGAAACTTGGAAATTTCGGTGTACACGGTAACATGTTGAAGTTTTTGAACTCTTGAATAGTGAGTCTTCTTAACCCGAGAACGCTCTAGCCTGGAAAGTTACGTTGATGCTCGAGGCTGATCGTTTTGACCGACTATGAAATTCTTATATTTGTCAGTTTTTGTGAAGCACAGATTATTCCTAGGCGATTTTGGCTTTGGCGATACTAGCGGTAAAAAATGCGCTGTTGTCAGTTTGAGTAGTAGGAACTATCGCAGCCAATCTCTATTGTTTTATTTCCAGGTCACAGCATCGCCTAATATAGTAATGACAAACTCGATATGTAATATCGATACGAATCAGTAACAGCTATCTTAAGTCTGTTTCTACTTCCTCATTCAACATTTGTGAACGTTCGATTTCTGTATCATAATCCATTATACAAAATAAAAATTTATCTATAATGAGTTATCTGCTATCATCTATTTGATTTTGCCACATGTATTTGATCAAAGTCCCAAATTCAGTACAAATTTGAATCTTAAAAATCAAAAATATATTGGCCCACCGGTTCGACTTAGGAAGTTTCCAGGGCGCGTGGTGGTGAGATGGCGGCCAGAATAAATGTGAGAGGGAAAAATATAAGCTTGGCGGCAAATTGACCGGGGTGCGAGCGTTCTCGGGTTAAGTTGGCTACATGTGGAAACATTTTTAATTATTAATATTCTAAGGAAGGAAGGAAGGAAGGAAGGAAGGAAGGAAGGAAGGAAGGAAGGAAGGAAGGAAGGAAGGAAGGAAGGAAGGAAGGAAGGAAGGAAGGAAGGAAGGAAGGAAGGAAGGAAGGAAGGAAGGAAGGAAGGAAGGAAGGAAGGAAGGAAGGAAGGAAGGAAGGAAGGAAGGAAGGAAGGAAGGAAGGAAGGAAGGAAGGAAGGAAGGAAGGAAGGAAGGAAGGAAGGAAGGAAGGAAGGAAGGAAGGAAGGAAGGAAGGAAGGAAGGAAGGAAGGAAGGAAGGAAGGAAGGAAGGAAGGAAGGAAGGAAGGAAGGAAGGAAGGAAGGAAGGAAGGAAGGAAGGAAGGAAGGAAGGAAGGAAGGAAGGAAGGAAGGAAGGAAGGAAGGAAGGAAGGAAGGAAGGAAGGAAGGAAGGAAGGAAGGAAGGAAGGAAGGAAGGAAGGAAGGAAGGAAGGAAGGAAGGAAGGAAGGAAGGAAGGAAGGAAGGAAGGAAGGAAGGAAGGAAGGAAGGAAGGAAGGAAGGAAGGAAGGAAGGAAGGAAGGAAGGAAGGAAGGAAGGAAGGAAGGAAGGAAGGAAGGAAGGAAGGAAGGAAGGAAGGAAGGAAGGAAGGAAGGAAGGAAGGAAGGAAGGAAGGAAGGAAGGAAGGAAGGAAGGAAGGAAGGAAGGAAGGAAGGAAGGAAGGAAGGAAGGAAGGAAGGAAGGAAGGAAGGAAGGAAGGAAGGAAGGAAGGAAGGAAGGAAGGAAGGAAGGAAGGAAGGAAGGAAGGAAGGAAGGAAGGAAGGAAGGAAGGAAGGAAGGAAGGAAGGAAGGAAGGAAGGAAGGAAGGAAGGAAGGAAGGAAGGAAGGAAGGAAGGAAGGAAGGAAGGAAGGAAGGAAGGAAGGAAGGAAGGAAGGAAGGAAGGAAGGAAGGAAGGAAGGAAGGAAGGAAGGAAGGAAGGAAGGAAGGAAGGAAGGAAGGAAGGAAGGAAGGAAGGAAGGAAGGAAGGAAGGAAGGAAGGAAGGAAGGAAGGAAGGAAGGAAGGAAGGAAGGAAGGAAGGAAGGAAGGAAGGAAGGAAGGAAGGAAGGAAGGAAGGAAGGAAGGAAGGAAGGAAGGAAGGAAGGAAGGAAGGAAGGAAGGAAGGAAGGAAGGAAGGAAGGAAGGAAGGAAGGAAGGAATTTGTGATTACACGTAGGCACTCACTTTCCCTCGGCGTTGAGAGCTTGCGTGAGTTCCTTCTTCTCCTGCGACGATTCATCTTCGTCGTCCGACCTTCGCCTTTTGCCGCCCCTCTGCTCGTAGTCCCGCTGCATCCGTTCTTCCTTGCTCAGAGCTACAAATGGTTCAGATCGATGAAACCCAAAAGTAATGTTGGAAACGTGAAATGTGGTGTTTCCCAAGGGACAGTTCTAGGACCCATTCTGGTTTCAATTCACATGAATGGTTTGTTTAAAACGGAAATACGGCATGTCTCATTAACGACTAACAATCAGTCCTGATTGATCAGGAAAACGAATGCGTTTGGTCTGTTTAATAAAAAACGACAATGAGTGCGGAGCAATGCGCTGTTGTTGCTTTGTGTATGCCAAGTACATCCATTATGTATATTGTATAGCAATACATACCAATAAAGGGTGCCATTGTGACCCTTTATTTAGATTTAAGAGAAGAACCTAAAAATTTGTTCAAGTACTGGTGGCGATCTCAGGATCTCTAATCAGTTACTGTACTGTACTGATGAGGACCAATAAGCCCGAAACCGGTCTACAGGTTGTCTAGTTGGAAGCATGATCGCACGTTCGAAGAACTTAATATTTTCATTATTTATTCATTTATATGAATTGATGCATAGATATAACGTGTGGATATGATTCAATATTCTGCGATTTTCATCCTTACTCACACAAGTACTCCACTTAGTTTGGCTGTTCCCTTTCTAACTTATATTATTATTGTCTGAAAATAATATTGGTCTTATGTTCCACCACATTGTACTTGTTATTTTGCAATAAATATATTTTTTAAATAATCGCGAACAACCAAGATCGGAGGACGCACCCACCTTTGAAATCAGTCGACAAATTGAAAATCGGCCTCGCCCATTCGCTGATCAGTCTTCCCGCCCTCTCCCGATTCTCCTTGGTCTCCTTCGGGTGCTTGTACAGATACATGACCGCCTTACCGATGCCCGAATGTTTCAGAGTGGACTGGTCCACTCTCGGGAACTGTAACACAAAAATCGTCAAATATCACCGCCAGCGTAAATAGACGAATGATGATGGCCCCAGGGCAGAGCCTTGAGGGATGCCGAAAAGGGGGACAACTTACGTCTGCTAGTAATTTCAGCAGGGCGTCTCTGACTTGCAGAGACGGCATCGAACGGTCAGGCATTGGTGCCAACCAATCTGTGAGAACGCTCAGAACGTTGTGCTCTATGAAAGCTAGCTGCAAGTCGTGTTTTTTCAATTGCGACATGACTTTGGATAACATTCCTATTTTCTTTGTGGCCGGTTTCATAGCTTGATTCAATTTTCTATCCTCCTAGAAAGCAAAACATATTGAACCACTGAAGCATTTTCAATTGGATACGCTCATGACTCAAGGGTATCCGAAGTTATTACCTCAGCTGCATTTCTCATATCTCCAAGAAGCCCGGCAATGATGTCATCATTATCATTGATGATGTCGATATCCTTACGCTTACGCCTCCTGTTAGTCTCTTCACGTTTTCTCTGTAGCATCGCATCAAAATCGGATAGGCCATGATTATCATCTCCTCTGTGAAAGAAAAGCATATTATTCAACTTGCGTGTGATGACGTACGTGATGCGACGTACGGAAGTGGAATACCATACTATTTCCATGACTATCTGTCTACCATTCAATTTGAACAGACGATGTATTCCTTCTATTAGGAGAAACATTCATTGGACAAATTGTCTTTTATTCAGTGAGAAATAATTTTTACAATGGTGAATATTGAAAAAAAAATACATTAATTAAAAAAAAACTTACCTATTTGTGATTTGAACACTCGATCTCTACCTGTATTGTGTATGCGTCTACAAATCCAAATGTGTCACGAATAAGATTGAAATATTAGTGTCAATGAAACGGGTAAAATTTGCCTATATACTTTTCTTTTGAAATGAATGTTATCAAGAGCTGTGGTGATAAACTGATTGATTTCATAGAATTTCTTTTATCTAAAGAGCCATTAATTTTGAAGATGTATATCGATATTCATATTATTAATTAAAAAAGTCGCGACAATTGATTTTCGTTTATGATAAATATGTTTTGGTCGTTCGACAACTGTTAGATGAATTTCCGAGTGGAAAAAATTTAAGGTGTATTGCTACTTTATTTCTAACCCTTACTCAATTGATTAGTTCAATTAACCGAATAAAGTAAGTTGAGGTAAAATCAATGTCATTAATTTTCTCAAGAATGTCCTTATGGTACATGACAAAAATTTTGATGTGCTGTGTGGAGAAAAATATGCTTTCGAATGGCAGTATCAAAAATAACGGTTGCAATTTGAAAGAATTGTCAATGACATCATAGCCGAAACGTCAAAAGATACGCTTCTTGAAATAAAAGTTGACGTGTCCACAGATTTTTCAAAAATCTTTTGCTTTTCTAGATAACGAACTTATTCCATACTTTATGTACACACTGTATATAGTCGGTAAGGGCATGATTCTGTACTGGCGAAATAATGGTCGGCAGTGATTTCTGTATCCTGCATCAGCTATAATTCTGATGACTCTCTTTTAATGATTAATTTATTTTGAGAGGCTGGTGAATTCCCCCATAAAATTCATGTCTGTCTGCATTTGAAAATTTTTAGAGGTAGGTAGAGGCGAGAGTTTTTTCAATATTTCCGCTCACGAGCGCAAATGCTGTCACATAATGACACTCCAACAGCTTTCGGTGGCAGCTTTTTGAGCATTCTCAGGTTGGCAAGAATCTATCATCAACGTCAATAGTCATAAATGACAGTTGTGCAGATGAATTTATAAGTCCACAAAGTCATTATATTTTCCTATTCATAAAAATGTTAAGTTATTTCATATTTATAATACATTTATATAAAACCAGGTTATGAAAACAATCGAATTAAATGACAGTTGACATTAATGATATATGACATTAATGACAGTTGACATTTATAAGAAGCTGCCACCAATAGCTATTGAATATGGTTAATACATTCCAACTATTCGCGATAGGTGCTAAGCAATACGCTACCTAGCGGTGACTCGTGAAAAACCATTGAAGTAGAATAACTTATATTTTTGTGGGATAACCATGGAAGAACCACTGAACTTTCTGGAGGATAATCCACAGACAAGCTTAACCTCTGTTCTGTATACGATCAGTTCTGATGTGAAAGGTGTACTTCCAGCAGTTTTTCGAGAGTTCTGGTGAAATCCATGGGAAATCTTATCGTTTTCTCGTTTCAGTTATTGTTTGGTGATGAAGACACAAATGTCAGTAATGTAACGATGACACAAATGTCACAAATACGAAAAAAAAACATGTTATAGCGCAACGTGTTAATTTCTATCGCGAATTCTCTGTGCTCACCCGCGTCTGTCCACGCCCTCATCGGAATCGTACTCCTCCTGTGGCGCCTGCTGCTGCTCCTCCTCGGGAGCCTCCTCTTGCCGCACCTCCGAAGGACCGGCAACTTCCTCGTCGTCGCTCAACACTGTCTTGGCCGCCTTCGGGGCCACTCCCTCGTCCTCAGAGTCGGAGAGCAGAGCGCGCTTGGTGCCACGCTTCACCGAACCCGACCTGGACCTCGACTTGGAGCCCCTCGATTTGACCGATCCCGACCTGGACCTCGATTTCCTGGACCGAGAGCGAGATCTCCTTGAACCCGATCTTGACCTTCTCGAGCCCGACCTTGACCTTCTCGAACCCGACCTTGACCTTCTCGAGCCTGATCTCGATCTCCTCGAACCCGATCTTGACCTCCTCGAGCCCGATCTTGACCTTCTCGAGCCCGACCTCGATCTCCTCGAGCCCGATCTTGACCTTCTCGAGCCCGATCTTGACCTTCTCGAGCCCGATCTTGACCTTCTCGAGCCCGATCTTGACCTTCTCGAGCCCGATCTCGATCTCCTCGAACCCGATCTTGACCTTCTCGAGCCCGATCTTGACCTTCGCGAGCCCGATCTCGATCTCCTCGAACCCGATCTTGACCTTCTCGAGCCCGATCTTGACCTTCTCGAGCCCGATCTTGACTTTCTCGAGCCCGAGCCTGACCTTGATCTGGCCGAGCCTGACCTGGATCTTCTCGAACCAGATCTGGATCTTGATTTAGCCGAGCCAGATCTAGATCTGGATTTTGCCGAACCAGATCTGGATCTGGATTTTGCCGAACCAGATCTGGATCTGGATTTTGCCGAGCCAGATCTGGATCTACGAGAACCCGATCTAGATCTGGATTTGGCGGACCCAGATCGTGATCTTCTGGATCCTGAACGGGATCTGGAACCTTGAACATTGAGAAAGATTAATTAAACATACATCAATGTTAGTATTTTGGAGACGGAGTCATATAGAAATGATAATTGTTTCAGATAGCTTCTCCACACTAGGTGAACACCCGGTATAATGCAACAATGATCAAAATAATATGTTGAATTGGAATCACATTCAGCTGGGCCCAAGATAAGGATGAAATGCATACATGATCCACACGAATATTTTCTATAGCACTTAGTTTTTACAATGTTTCAACAATAATTCTTCCCTCAGTTCTTACCATTTTAGTTTCTGTTAATTAAAATTTCAGATTATGTTGAAAAACTATTGAAAAGCATTTTTTCTAATAAAATCCTGAGAAAACAAATTTTGTATTTGACTTTCTGTGTAACTATTATTGTTACAGAGATCCCCATGCTGTTCATCCTTATCTTGTCAATGTACCTGATCTTGATTTTCTGGAACCACTCCTAGATCTAGATTTTGCTGATCCTGAACGGGATCTGGATTTTCTTGATCCAGACCTTGATCTTGCCTTTACAGAGCCTGAACGTGACCTAGACCTTGATTTTGACTTTGCATTGGCTGAGCCTGATCTAGATCTAGATTTTCTGGAACCTGACCTTGACCTTGCTTCAGCTGAACCGGATCTTGACCTAGATCCAGATTTTGTTTCTGCAGCATTTACTGACTTAGAACGTGATCTACTTTTTCTTGTTTGTGATCTTGCTGGTGATCTAGAATTGGATTTTCTTGAGCCTCCTATAAAAGATAATGATAGTGTTTCTGACTGTTTCAGGAATTGAAATTAATTGGAAAATAATAATTTTATATAAATCTCAGGTTCCTACTTATTCTCTATTACTTTAAGTAAAGAAAATGATTGAACTTTGGTTTACTGGAAATCAGTTATAGATGGTTATCGAGAAAAAAATTACAAACGCGTTTATAGGCGTTTATGGCTTATGGGAATGGTTCAAAATGGATACCATATTATACAATCAGGCGAATCTTGCAATGATATTTCAACTTTGCGGAAATCCGCTGTTGCCAAATTATAGGCGCTGGAAATGATATGGAGAAGATAAATGGAAATTTCGGTTAAAGAATATTGATTTAAATCTGATTCTAGATCAACTTCAATGATTTTTTTTTAAATGTGATATGGAAATGTTTCGAATTGGATACTATACTATCCAATCAGGCGAATCTCGCAATATTTGAACTTTGCTGAAATGCGCTGTTGCCAAGTTTGGGAACTGGGAATGATTTGGAGAAGATTTATAGAAAATTCGGACACGCTCTATTACATTACCGCCTTGATCACCAATTTGTTTTTCCTTTTTATTTATGAGATTGTATAAAAAAAAAACATTTCAAAACTTTATAAGTAATTTTGACAGATTCCATCATCTCCTTTACAGTTTTGCCAATTATTTTGTATTCATAGCCTTCTTGATATTTTAAAAATATATGCATTTATAACGCTCGTAATCTTATAAACACATTTTTATTCATAACTTTTGTTTAAAAAACACTAGAGACTTCTGGTTTGGGGCATTCTTTTCTAAATCTATTGCAGAATATGACACTTTATTAAAAAATATGTCATTACTTTTTAAAATTTCTAAGAAATCATCAATAATTGGTAAACATTACGAAAAGCGACATCTGGTGGTTTGTTGAGGAATTTGCCAAAATATTTTGAATCATATTCTTATTCTACCTTGAATTACCTATCAAACGATCCAAAGTTTATTTAAATCGGATAAGACAAACCGAAGTTATTGTGATTTTTGTATACCGTTTTTCTTTTGTTTTTGTTGTTGTTGTTCGAAGAGTTAGAACAAAAAGTGTTTCACAAAAGTTTTAGGTATTGACTAGGAGATGCAGAATACATTAAAAAATACCTACGTTTGTATTTGACTTTTTTAAGAAAAAGGAGTTTTTAAATTTTCAATCTGTATTACGCCACCTAGCGGTCATTTTAGGAACTTAAAAATATTTTTGTTGAATTTTTCTTGACTGCTTTATATAAGATAGTTTTTTTCCTAAAACTGTGGGACCAATAGTTTCTGAGATAAATCCGGTCGATAGGCTTAATGGGACACCCGGTATATTATGAGTTTTAATGGATCCAAATCTCACTGTAAACCTCTATTCAAAAAGTTATAGATTATGCCATTGCCCTGTTGCTATATCATGGAGTGCATTTGGTTCATTCATAAAATATGTCTTACTGAAGGTGTCATTTGGCAAAATGATATACACAGGTATCCAACTAGAAACAATGATAAAATTTGCATACCTTTTTGCAGAATCAAGAAAACACAACATACATATTGATACATCAGCATTAAGCTTTACAATGCCTTACCAAATTGTTATAAAGACTTGAAAAAAATCCATAACATACTAATGGTGCACTGTTTTAATGAGTTCCTCCTGCACATGCCCTCTTGTACATGTGTCTGTAATTTTTGTATTGTTGAATTTCTGTTACAAGTCTAAAATTCTTGTAATTTTATATGAGTAAATTATCTATCTATCTATGCATTTCCGTAAAATAACAGTATTGCCATTAGAATCAGTTGAGAGCCCACAACTGGGAATTACAATTTTCTTTCCATAACTGAATTCCAGTGAACTTTTTATAGACCTATTACAATTTTGAAAAGCCTACAAATCAAAATAATTTCCATTCATATAGGTTGTTTTTTAAAGGAGGGAATACATCAATTATGGTAATTTAAAATAGGACTCCCTGTATTTTCTTGTATTTTTAGTTTGATGAAATTTCATCAATTCATCACACTTGAGGTCTAGTGGAAATGATCACAGTGATATATTTTATGAAAAATATAGATTTTTCAACTTCAGAAATTGATTGTGTCAAAGCTAATCATTATTGGTCAAAACGACTTACATGTCCCTATTTCAACTTTTCATTTACTATCATACCTGACAAAGACCTAGATGTGTGACGGCTTCTGCTCTGAGATCTACGATTTCCAGAAACTGAATGTTTAGATCCACCAGAAGGAGATCGTGATTTAGAGGCTCTAGAACCGGCCTCACTACGTGAGCCGGAGCGAGAACCACGTGAATGTGATCGGGAAGCTCGTTTTTTATGTTCAACTTTGTTAGGACTACCGGAACGGGATCTACTTCTGATGGATTTGTTGGAATCAGCTGATGCAGAACGGGATTTTGGGCTTCCTGGAGGAGAAACTGCATCATTTGTTGACTTACTGTTATCCTCTTTATCAAGACCTGCTAGAATGGTGGATGTTATTGACGATATTCCATATTTCAGTTGCATACCTCAACCCAACCTGTTTCGACTTCCATCACTCAAAGTTAATATTCCACTTCCAGAAATGGTATATAACTCAGCTATTTGTATATATATATATAAAAATTGAAGTGCTGGACAAAATCCTCAACTTTACGATTCTAATAATGTAAGAATTATAGAATCCAGTTGATTTCAGGACAACAGCAACAAAACACAACACCACACCAGTAGGCAGTAACACCACTCCACTGACGGCACCTATGGACGGCACTGACAGTACTGACACTAGTGGTAGTGACTAGCGACACAGCGACAGTACTGAAAGATTAATGGTTATGACTGACAGATGACAAGAGCGTTGGATCTGCAGGTCGCGTTCAATGCGTTCTGTGACTTCTGTGCGATGAGGCCACCACGCGCGGCGCGGACTCGACGCGCGACGATCCATCTCCTGTCGGTTTTTTCCGCGAACACTTTGTGGGTTCGCACTTCGCCGTTCAGATTTGGACTGGAACGAGTGAGGTTCGTCGTTTTTTCCGCGCGCTCACTCTTTAGTCGTGTTTAAGGAGTGGTCAGAAGGACAATTATTGAAACTCATTGACGATTATTGCACCAAAGTTCTTCTGTGGGATCCTCAACATAAGGATAATTTCAAGAAACTATTTGAATCAGATGTTTGGGGAGAAGTGATCGTTTCTTCCTTTTATTTGTGTTTCAACTGACCATCATCAAATCAGCAATACTCATCACCAAAACTGCATGATTTTCTACATTCGACATTACACCCGAAAATAGCAACTGAATGTTCGCGGGTTTTCCATAGATCGCGGGATGTTCGTTGAAATAACTAATTCCAACAAACATTGGCCGAGCAGCAAACGCGCGGCGCGCAATCCGCGCACTCCACGCTTGCGCGCAGATGTGTACGTACCTTTTACGAATATCGCAATAAAGTTGAAATATTTGAACTTATTGCGGATTTTTTTATTATGATCATGATACCACAGATAGCATAAAGTGTTGTAGAGTAGGAGTGTCAATTTAATATATATTTTCTGATTCGCTAATTTTGCGAAATTCGTATAAGCATGAACCAGGCTTTATAAGATGTATGTTATTGACATTGACGCGATCATGTGCATATGGATGGTTATGGTTATTATGAGACATTTTTTTTAGACCATACACATTTTCTTGATACTTGATCTTTGATCTTGATACTTGATGATAACGACCACGACTTTGATCTCTGCTTAGTGCCTTAGGTTAAATATCAAAACGGATTTAGCTAGCTACAAAGTTGAAGAAAATAAAATGGGGGATACGAATATTTTCACAGAAAATTCAGGTAAAACTGATAGCAAGAAAGCCGCAAAGAAAGAAGCTAAGAAGGCAGAGAAGGCTTCTAAGAAGGCTGAACATCGACAAACTACTGCTCCTGTTCCAATAGAGGAAGGTGATTGTCCTGTGAAATCCAGAATTTGAAAAATTATTTAGTCTTCTATTATGTTTATAGGTGATGTTGCTATGGGAAAATATGGAAATCTTCCACTTATCCGCTCTGAATCAAACTCCACAAGGGTTGTTACAGACATAAAATACCTGAATAAATCCCTCTCTGGAAAAGTAGTTTGGGTAAGAGCAAGATTGCATGCAGTCAGGGCAAGAGGAAAACAATGTTTCATTGTCCTTCGGCAAAGAGAATTCTCAATTCAAGTGCTGATAAATGTCTCAGAATCTGTGTCCAAGTCAATGGTGAAATTTTCTAGTGGGTAATTATTGGAACCCTTTCACTATTCAACACAATTCAAATACTGTCAATTTTTTACTAGTATTCCAAAAGAGAGCATTATTGATGTGGAAGCAAGAGTAGCTGAAGTACCTGCTGGTGTAGCAGGCTGCAGTCAACAAGATGTTGAATTGGTAGCTTCTCAAATTTGGGTAGTTTCTTTGTCAGCACCACAACTTCCACTGCAAATTGAAGATGCTTGCAGGCCAGAGAAGCCTGAAGTAAGTTCTAATGATTTCATCTAGCATGACAAGCAAAAGTCCCTATTAATGCTTATTCCAGGATGAAGAGGGGCTCAATATTCGTGTCAATCAAGATACACGTTTGGACAACAGAATATTGGATTTACGAACACCAACTAATCAAGCTATTTATAGAATAGAGGCAGGAGTATGTCGTCTCTTCAGGGAATGTCTTACAAAAAAAAAATTTGTAGAGATACACACTCCAAAAATTATACCTGCTGCTTCTGAAGGTGGTGCAAATGTGTTCACAGTGAGTTATTTCAAGGGTTCTGCATATTTAGCCCAGAGTCCTCAGTTGTACAAGCAGATGGCCATTGCAGCTGATTTTGAAAAGGTTTTCACAATTGGAGCAGTTTTCAGAGCTGAGGACTCCAATACTCACAGGCATTTGACAGAATTCACAGGGCTGGATCTGGAAATGGCTTTTCAGTTTCATTATCATGAAGTCATGTTAACTATTGGAGACTTGTTTACTGAAATGTTTAAAGGGTTAAGAGACCAGTAAGTAGGCTATTTTTATTAGGATGGGCAATTACCATTTTGAAATTATCACCATCAGAGTTGTTGGTTTGGCATATTCAAATTTGGCGCGCCCTCTTCAAGTTTTTAATTAAGAAAAAAATATGTCTGCCGAAATTAATGACGTTTCATAACACCTCCCCCATTATAAGATCTCTGATTTAATTATCAGCAATAATGTGATTATGGAAAGATCAGCATTTAATTGGTCATGGATAATATCAAAAATGTCTGCAGTTGTGGATAAATTGATAATATTTGCTGTACCTTTATAGATACCAACATGAGATATCTATCACCAATCAACAATACCCTTCAGAACCATTTACTTTCCTTGACCCACCTCTTGTTCTGGAGTTCAATGATGCGCGAAAATTGCTCGCTGAAGTTGGCGTTGATGTGGGCGAGGAAGAAGATTTGAGTACTCCAGCAGAAAAACTCCTTGGTCGTTTAGTGAAAGCAAAGTATGACACTGATTTTTACATTTTGGACAAGTTTCCTCTGGCTGTTCGTCCATTTTACACGATGCCCGACCCTCGTAATCCCAAAGCATCAAATTCATATGACATGTTTATGAGGGGGGAAGAGATTTTGAGTGGTGCCCAACGTATCCATGATCCAGAATTTCTCACTGAGAGGGCAAAACACCATGGAATTGGTATGTTCACACTTCCTGGAGAGAATAACTAATTGAGTCACTCTATTTCTAGATATTTCAACAATTGCTGCATATATTGATGCTTTCAAGTATGGTTGTCCTCCACATGCTGGAGGGGGCATCGGTCTGGAGAGGGTTGTTATGCTCTACCTTGGGCTGGACAATATTAGGAAAACTTCAATGTTTCCTAGAGATCCCAAACGTATAACACCATAGTATATTGTAATATATGTGATTTCAATAGAATCAAGCAAATGAAACACATTTTTTATTTTCCCAATCAATTTGGATAAATAGTTGACTGACATGTAAACATTAAACAAACATCTAATATTAAAGTCTATACAGTCCTTGAAAAAAAATTAGAATAACCAACACCTATTTAACACATTCTCACAGTTCTACTCTTCCATTTTTTAGCATTCCACAGTCCGGTTGAAGGAGTTTTCATTGAAATATTGTATCACTTTCCAAAGACAATTTTGAGTAATTTTATGTTAATTCCATTTCATTTGAGCTATTTTGTGAAGTTTGTGTGGTGGATCTCTTTTTCCTTTTTGCATCCAATTCTGCTAGGTATTTTTGCTGGCAAACATAATTAATAGGTTTTTTCCTGGAATACTCCTCTGGAATATCTATATTCAACTTTTCAGGAAGCATAAAAGAGGATAACCAACCAACAAGTGGTGTATAACCAAAAGTGTAATGAGAATCCTTATGATAAAATACTACACCATTATATAAAATAATGTTGTCTTCCACTTGGAAATTCCTAAACATGTTATCTTGTATCAAAGGCCTCTGAGCAGGCATGCAATCAATCAACAAACATTTATATCTTCCATTTTTGAATAACTCTTGTTGCTCATCAAATTTGGTCTTCAACCAAAAAAATCTGAAGCTTGCCTCACTTTCTAATGTGGACATTGAATTCCAGAATAAACAATCCAACACATAGATTGTTTTGATTTTATTATTATAAATGCAGTCTAAAACTGTCAATCCACTATTATCAGACCAACCACCTCCAGGAAAGTGAGTTCTTATCTTCAATACAACTTTACCTCTTTTATTATAACAGGTTGTGCTATGATTCCTAGCTATAAGTAAAATACGGAAACCTTCTGGTGCAAATTTCACTAGCCACTTTTCGTCAAGGTCTTCTGGAATTTCTGTTAACCATTCAGATAGCATTAGTGTCAACTTTTGTCGTTTATGTTTTGTAATAATAGCTGATTCACATTGCATTCCTTCATCTTCTATGCAATTTTCCAACTGTTTGATGAATAATTCACATTGTTTTCTGTTGTTATCTGTGAGCTCATGCCTCTTCTCCCTCTGCTTTTCCAGATGAGCAATGCGCCTCTGTTGTTGGGAGAGCACATGAGTCGCGTTGGATTTATAAAGGCTTGAAAAAGGCCACGAAGTTGAGAGCTCAGTTGACTGGTCCATATTTGTTCTTGTCACCAGATTAGCTAGATGGAATTTTATGAAATCAATTCAAGCAACTTTCAAGTTTGTTTCTTTTTTCACAGAATCGCAGATCGCAGGCTATTTCGTTTGCATTTCTTTTGTTGGTGCAAAACATACCTTGCATGGTCCAAGGAAATTGCTTGGAAAATACTTGATACTTGAAATCATAGATAAAAACAACCCAGATACTTCAGATTATATTATAGGGAAAAATCACGGAGTGGGCGACATCTATGATTGATCGCAAGAACTACTCGAGAGGTGAACAACAAACTAACCTCCATATGTTCATATTGAAAATGTTGTATTTTGATGATATTTTGTGAAGAATTGTTGTTAATAGACCACACAATCTGAAAATGCAAGAGATTAGAAGAGGTGATATGGAGATAAAATCGCGAAAAATAGGCTTTGCATAAATTTCCTTCAAATTCTAAGCAGAAGATGGGCAGGATTTGGGAAAACCTAAATCCTAAGGCAAGTAGCCTAGAAATGGAAGATGATCTTGAAGATAGAGAAAGCTATCTCGGAATTTATGTTTGTAGCAAGCACTCATGATGATTGTTTCAGTGGTAAGTTCGATTTTTCATCATTGTTGTCACTATGCTACCACCTCTTCTCCACCTCATTTGGTTCATTTTAATCATTTTGTAATTTATTACAGGCTCAGGCAAATATCAAATAATCATATGCAGTTGGAGCAACATGGAAATGAACAAGTAGGGAAGATTTATAACGAAGAGAGTTCCACTGTAAATACAAAACCAACAACAACCTATATGACACACAACAATAATGTTCCTGATAATTATATGAAGTTTTGGGTGATTCTGGTGTTGTGTATTATCATCTGCTTGCTTGGCAGTATTATTTGGATTTAGGAATTTAACATGTTCAAGAATGTTTATTATTGCATTTTTTATGAGTTGTAGTCTTTCTCAGTCTGAAGGGAATCTATTTCATTCACCAATGATTAAAAGATTTGAATACTGATAAAGAAAGCCATTTACTCTTATTTACCCAATAAAACTATGTATTTTTTAAATCATTTATTTGAACACTATCATTTCTTCTAAATGAGTTTATCAAATCTCCACAAAATGATGAATCCATATCAACTGTCACTTCCTGGTAGTTTTTGCACTTCACTTTGTTCTAATAGGTATATCTATTTGAATGCATTATCATATAATCTAGGTTCCTTAAAATAAAAACAAACCAACATAGAAAAGAAAACTGATAAGTCAAAAAGGTGGAGTTTATAATTATGCTTCCAGTCAAAATGGCCAATAAATCTTTTCAAAATTGAATTATACAACATTAACAATAAATCTGCTTTACAGGAACATTAAAATAAACCCATATCATATCTCATCTAGTTTCATGGTGATTTCATGTGAGCATTGTGGAGGATCTCAACACAAAACTTTTTATGATTTCTTCATTGAGGCCTTCAGTTCCAATATTGTGATTGCTGAAACACTTTCACTCCACACATAATATCCGAAATTGGCATTTCGACTTTCACACAGGCATTTTAAAAAGAATTTCAGGAACTAAGAACTGAAAAACTTCAAATAAAAACCGAAATTGATATCTGGACTTTGGTGGCATTAAACAAGAATCCAGTGACAATAAAACGGAAACGTCGACAACAAACCCTAGATACAACTTCAATCCAATATTCGAGTACGAAAAATCGACTTAAATCTCTGAGATAGCTGAAATTCTATTCAATAAAAACTTTGGTTTAACAAGAGATCAAATGACAGATTATTTGTTGTTCACCCCTCGATCCGACATTTTGACATTTACAGCGCCATCTGGCGTTTCGTGATTTTTCCCTATTCCAGATAGCCAGGTAGGTACTAGGTTGTTTTCTTGTTTTGTTTGAGAACTTTCGCTGAGGCTCTGGCCATTTTAGCAAGAATACTTGCTGACATGCTGACTCATATGTATCTGGTCACTGAACTCAAACAATTCATGTACATTATATCGTATATAAAAAAGAAGAAGTCATATAACCTGTTTACGAGACTCACATAACCTAAAAATTTCGAAAATGAAAACAACTTGATTAAAACTTGTGTTTTTCCGTTTCTACTCGGATTCATTTTTCATCACGTTATCAAAAATGGATGCCTATGATATATTCAAAAAACTTAGCCGTGGAGCAACATTCAAAAAACATGGGCGTACAGTGGTAAGTCGTATATACTATGAACATTTTCACACATGTGAGACCTCAATTTTCTTATTTAGGTACCTAAAGATCAAATTAACACCTTTTGTAAAGAACCAATTGTAAATAAATCGAAAAATCCAATAAAAAATGGCCCATTGCATAAAGAAGAATCTGCTGTTACATTACTTGGTGAATTGACTTCCAATCCCGAAAGAAAAGGCAAGAAACGCAAACATGAAGATGATGAAATCAAAATGAAGATTCTGGAACAAGAAAAAGTAATTAAAATCGCATTAGTTACAGTTGTTTAGAAATAACATGGCTTTTCTCAGGTTAACCATTATCGTAATGTGAACAATATCAATGTTGTTGGCCGAAGAGTCCCGGATCCATACAAATCTTTTGATGAATTCAAAGTTGATAATGATGTTATTGAAAATTTGAAAAAATGTGGCTACAAAGAACCTACACCTATTCAAAAACAAGCAATACCCATCATGTTGGAGGTAAGCAAAAAAAATAAACCCAAACTCCAACCATTCCTCTATGTATATTACTATTACTGTATTTTAGGGAAGACAAATTTTGGCATGTGCTCCAACAGGATCTGGAAAAACAGCTGCATTTTTAGTACCAATAATACAATCTTTGGGTACTCCTCAAAGACAAGGATTCAGAGCTTTGATTCTATGCCCTACTAGAGAACTTGCCAAACAGACTCACAGAGAATGTGTGAGATTATCAGAGGGACGTGGTTTTCGAATCCATGTAATTAGTAAAATTAAGAGAGCCCTAACACAATATGGTTCTAATACCTCACAAAAATATGGTAATGGATTTTACATGAAATTTTTCTCAACAACATGGATGACAATTTGATTCATTTCAGATATTCTTGTCACAACCCCTAACAGGCTCTGTTTTTTATTGAAACAGGATCCACCAGCTTTATCATTGAAGAAGTGAGTAAATTCAGTTATAAGTCCAATACTCAGAATACATTGACAATGATGAATTACATTCATCTTTATATTTTTTACAGCATTCAATGGTTGATTGTTGATGAAGCTGATAAATTGTTTGAGTCTGGAAATAGGGGTTTCAGGGAACAATTGAGTGAGATCTTGAAATCCTGTGGGGAAAATAGAAAAGTAGCTATGTTTAGTGCCACATATACACCAATTGTAGCAAAGTGGTGTGTTCATAACATGAAAGCATTAGTTCGAGTTACTGTTGGTCAGAGGTGAGAATCTAATCATAACTCCAAATCCAAATCATTCTAACAATAAATTTTGGAACAATTTTTAACCACCAGACCAAATTAAATTTGACTCAGATGGTATTTAATTGTTCTGAAAGCTTTTTATTCATATGATGATCTACAATTTGTTGGTCAATTTGAGGAGTGCTCAATAAACACTTGATTGATAACTCATGACACATACAATCTATATGAATTTTGTAGAAATGCTGCTACTGACTCAGTTGATCAAGAATTGCTTTATGTAGGAAATGAGCAGGGCAAGTTATTGGCTGTTAGAGATTTGATACGAAAAGGACTGTGCCCCCCAGTTCTTGTGTTTGTGCAGAGCAAAGAGAGAGCACAACAACTTTTCAATGAACTCATCTATGATGGTATCAATGTTGATGCCATTCATGCTGATAGGACTCAGTTACAGGTAGGGCAAAGAAAATAAATGAAGGATTGAAATAGTTGAGCTTTATTTCAATTAATTGAAAAGATAATGATCATAAAAAATGATTCATTTATTGCACAAGTATTTGAGAAAGTTTGTATTGCAGGGCCCTAACAGTTTCTAAAATATTTTTGCTTATTGACCCTCATCAGTGCAGGGTAATATCTAAGTAGAGACCGTGAGAACTCCACTCGAAGCGTTGCCTGTCACAATGCATCTTCGTCGCGTCTATTTGACCGCACTGAGCCGCGTTCCAACAGACAATTGAAAGTGGCGACACCATACGTCAGAAGAAAGAAACACTCCAGAAATAATTCTCCCAAGTTACAGAACTTGGAAGTGGCTGAGAGCTCGACTAAGCTAATAAATGATGAATGGAAAAGTCATGAATTGGACAAAAATTTCGAAAGAGAAAATAGTCTATCCAATTGAAAATATCAAACATAGTTTGAAATTGGATGTCTGGTAGACTACGAGCAGAAAACAACTACTTTTCTGGCAAATACCAAGCAGAACATTGAATTATATCTGCTCGTAGTCCATGCAACAATTCACACTGTGAATGCAGATCGCAAATGTTTCTTTCTTCCTAAGACGTGACAAATTCACATTGAGACAGGCACGCTTAAAAACCTACAGACCGGTTTCGGGCTTATTGGCCCTCATCAGTGCAGGGTAGTTATATATATAGTGCGGTCAAATAGACGCGACGAAGATGCATTGGGACAGGCAACTCTTCGAGTGGATATCTCACGGTCTCTACACGGATAAAACATTTTTATTGTATCTGGCTGTACTTCTTTGGAAAGTCAGACTGTAAACCATTGAACCACAATAACAATAAAAAGGAAAGTTGAATGCCCCGAAATCACAATGGAACTGAATACTTTCTGATTTCATTCATTTGAAAATTAACCACTTTGCTACTCGAGTGGTAACTTTCGATTTTATATTTCAGAGAGACAACACCGTGAGGAGTTTTCGTGAAGGCCGCATCTGGGTGTTGATTTGTACAGAATTGATGGCCCGCGGTGTCGACTTCAAAGGTGTCAATCTCGTGATCAATTACGATTTTCCGCCATCGGCAATATCTTACGTCCATAGGGTGGGGAGGGCAGGAAGAGCCGGTCGAAAGGGAAAAGCGATCACGTTTTTCACTACCGAAGATACAGTCAATCTGAGAAGGTAAGAATTGACCAATTCCACGGAAAAAAGTTTGGTGAAAAGTTGAATGGTGGTTTTTGACAGCTGTCACTTATTCTTGTGTTTTATGCCCCGTGATATACTTTTTAAATGGCGCACAGTTGTCATCTGGTGGGAATTAGCTTGATAAAATATTCTAGTGAACCTTAATATTATTTTTCAATTTGAGGAAAAGTAATTTTTCAAGAACATATGAGTTCAGTTGACATCAACAGGATATTGAACAATAAAATGCTATAAAATTTATATTGATTTCAGTTCTGCTGATGCCTTCAGTGTATTCACAGAAATTCTGGAGAGCTGCAAATCATTTTATTCAATGAATGGAAAGAATAATGATGAATAAGTGTATTTCAAGAATCAAATAGTTATGTTATATTGATGAGAGTAGAAAAATCAAAATGGATTGAAATTCCCGCAATAGAAGGACAGCTGTTCGCCATTCAGAAAGTATATCACAAAACATAAGACACAAGAATAAATGACAGCTGTCAAAGGCCGCCATTTAACTTTTCAATCATCCGATTAATGTTGGAAATTGATATTTCAATAGATTGTTATGTCCAGTATAGCACACGTTCTCAAAGACTCGGGTTGTAACGTCCCGTCTTACATGCTGACCCTGAAGAAGCCGCCTAAAAAGGAAAAGAAACAACTTGAGAAGAGTGCTCCAAAACGGAGAGATATCAATACGGAACCCATTTATGACAGAATAAAAGGTGGAAGAAGGTAAGAGAGAGTGGTCTTCTCTGTAACATATTTGATAGTAAAATTGTTTTCAACAGAAAAAAATTCCGAGAACTAAGTGTTATATTGAAGAAACAAAAGAAGAAGTCTCCGAAAGATATCCATAACAACAGTAAGAAGAAACAGGGTAAGCCCATCACTGATGTGAGCGATTGAGTATATCTATGTACTTCTTTGAATAAACAATGTTTTATTACAATGGTTTTTTTATATTCATCTCTTCTGAACTTCAATTTTCAATGAAAACTTTTGAAAAGGAAATAATGATCTATTATTATTATTATTATTATTGAATGAGGGAATCACAGCTTGTAGAGAGAGTTTTCTGAGACAGCACAACAAATCCGCTACACATGAATTCGAGAAATATATTGAAACAATCAAATCATTATCTATTAGAACAAACTTCAGCTATATGGAATATCCAATATATGGAGAATACAAGAAATATCTTCCTCATAAATTTACTGGGTAAACTTGTAAACTCATCTGTTATAGTGGGTTCTGAAACGACACATCTTGGGCCTTTGGAAGAATTTCCGCCGTCTACGTGATATTGAAGTAGTAATTCCACTTTCGATATTATTTCTCATGTTTGGATGGTTTATCTACGTCTTTTTTGCTTGGATTTCGCGCTGCATTTGAAGAGCATTGTCGAGTAGTTGTCGAACATGCATCGACACAGTAAACCAAAGAATATACAGCGGAGTTCGAAGTGAGAAATTGCAAACAAGAAAAACCAGAAATCGGTTTCTATTTCTATTCTACTTTTTCCTTACTTCATTTTGGGAGATAATGAGAACATTTATGCACTTCTCATTGTCTCTACGTCTTCGATATGGTATTAACAAAGATCGGCCAATAGAATCACAATACGCCATAAGCAAAAACGCGAAAAGCCAGCATGTGAACGCGCCGTTATGAAATACATTTGATATTTTTTGGAATACAAATGACCTTTTTGAAATTTGAAGTGTTAGTTTTTGAAATTGAATTGATAATTTTCAAATACAATTGATGCTTTTTGAAATTCAAATGACTAATTTGAAATACAATTGACGCATTTTGAAATTGAATTGATAATTTTGAAATACATTTGATGCTTTTTGAAATTAATTTGAAAAATTTGAAATGCAATTAATACTTTTTGAAATCCAAATACCTATTCGGAAATACAATTGACCATTTTTGAACTGAAATTGGAAAAGGTGTAGATTAACAATATTTTTACGAGTTACATAGTGATTTTCTTTGTATTTCAGTATTGATTCGAAATAAAATACCAAGTTGTGATACATTTTTGAAAAGCAGATTGAAAATGCTATTCAATGAAGCAAAAATTCAAAATGGCGCCCATAAGAAAAAACAAAGTTTTGGTAATTATCTCAAAAACTAAAAGCGATATATATATATTATGGAATCCCGAAAAGCATTGCCCATTTAACCGATTTTGTAGCTTTGTTAAATAACCGAGATAGCAATACATGCAGCACCAATCTGGGACACAGTGTATATAGCTTTTATGTATCGAATATTTAGATATATTTTAGTCTCCTGAATAAAATGGTGTATTGTGCCAGTACTGCCAGTCATTTTATTGGGCAACTAAATACAAAACTCAACATGATATATCCCAAGTAGCATTTTGGCGACAATAACCACATAATACACCAAAATTAACGTTATACTTGGTGTGGACATCAGTCATTAATGAAACGACGCTCTCTGAACCACTGGACAAAGTTGTATCAGTGTTGAGCATGACTTAAGTTAACCGACGACGTTGTTTCAACGTTAACCCAACCGATTTCAAATAATAAAAATTTTTGGGAATGGGAATAATATTCTAAAAATGTTTAAGTGATAACTCAACGTTTTCCCGACGTGAAGTCGACCTTGTGAAATTTAACTTGGCAGTGGGCAATTTTTTACAAGAATTGGAAACGTTTTTGTGGAATCATCTAATAGCACAAATGTATTCCCAAAATATTCCGGAAATGTCCCCTTGCGACAATAGAAATGTTCCGGGAATGTCGCGTAAAGTCGCATTATATTCCGGGGACATTCCCGGTAAATCCGTTGTGGACAAATTGTACGCTCCAGGAATGTTCCATTGGAACATTCTCGGAACGTCATTGGGGAACATATTTGGGACAAATATATTTTTTGCTTACTTCATAGTAGGTACTGACTTTTCCAAGAAGTGAAACACGACGTTACTATTTGCAAATTTATTGATACATGATAATACTAATGATACAGATAATTCAGTGAAATTGGCATGAACTGTGTTGACATAAAACAATTTTCAGCTAGCCCTGGTGTTTCTCAACTTCAATCATATTCAAACCTCTGGATTATCTCTGAATGTAGATGATATATTCTTCAAAGTTCACTGAAAAACAAACACATATTTCAGGCTGAATTTAAGATTCAAAAATTGTAATACTCACTGTTCACAATAACTTGCTGTGGCTCCTCAAGGTTGGAGGAAAGTTTATGTTCAACTGGATTCACTCTGCAACTTCGTTGCTAAAGGTACTCCATCTTCCACACATAGTTTTATCACAGATTTTCACAAAGGCTGGTTATTTTGCTCAATATTCCTCTGAGATTCAACTGAAAAACACATAAGAACAAAATAATATTTGAAACTTAGGACTTGCTTTCTAGGTACAACTCATAGAATTTGAGTCAATATCTGTTTAGCAGGAATTATAGGATAATACTTACAAGTTGAAGGCCACTCAGTCAGGTAAAAAGATTAGAATGCTTCACAACATCACAACAGGAACTTGTTCTTCTGCTTCAACAAGTAGGTTAATGGATCTGATCCACAAGAGTACCAGAACAGATTCAAAATATTTCCACCATGTTCAAAATATACAGGAAAATCATTGCTGAAATAATATATCACATGAGTGAATTGGATGATTTCTTCAATATATACCTACTTTTATTTCCAGCCATACCCGGTTTTGGTTGAGTTAGGCTGGAATGAAGTTCATTAAACCATCATGATTATTATAAAAAATCTGAAGTAAACAATGGTAATATATCGAGCAAAATTCACAATACTGGATATAATATAACATTCTTCTTCTTCTTCTTCTTGTGTGTCTTGGATTTCTGACTCCTTGCGGTGTCAATTTTACCAGATCAGGTGTTCATCATTTTGGTATTGGTAGGATAGGATTAGTTAGTTTCCCATATAGGTTATAAAGGGCAGATATGTTAAACACTTAGGGCTTCTTTCTACATTAAATCCTTTATCGACATCACATTATTAGTCTATAAGATACAAACAGAAAAAAATCAACACAAGACTTCTATTGAATTAATAAATATCTTCAAATATTAACTTGACTATTTTCTATGAATTTACCTATAATCTTAATTTTATCATAGTTTAAATCACTTATAATCATTTGGTATGTTAAAGGAGGACGATACCCCATGGATATGAGCTTTGTATATAATATGTTGATATTATGCTGATTATTTCCGCATTCAAAGAAATAATGATTTATATCCCCCACTTTCCCACACTCGCAAAGGTTGGTTTCTTTTATATTGATTCTATATAGATGATATGGTAGACAACAATGGCCTAATCTCAGTCTTATTATGGAAGTTAGAGTTCTTCGAGAAAAAGCATATCCCATAGTGAACCATGGTTTTTCTTGTATATTATGTTGAATTCCATCATATTTCTTCCCCTTTACTGTGGATGTTTGATTCCAAAACTGCTGAAATTTATTTCTAATTAGATTCTTCGTATAAGATTTCAGATCTATACCTTGAATTTGATTGATTTTGTATGGAATGTTTGCTTTTTTAGCAATTTCGTCTGCTTTTTCGTTACCTTTGATGTTACTATGCCCTGGTATCCATGCAAGTTTTATTGAAAACCCGTTTTTCAAGTGTTCTGACCATATCTCTTTGATTTTTATGAAAAGATTGTTGTTATTCAATTTTATTTCATTATTCTTCAACCCTAAAACTGCACTTTTTGAGTCAGAAAAGATAATATAATTATCTCTTTCTTCCGCTATGATCATCAGAGCACAAAAAATTGCTGTTAATTCAGCTGTTAGAATTGAAGATTTAGGATGTATAGCACCGCCTTTATAATAATTCTTGTGTGGGATGAATATCCCAAAGGATACTTTTTCCTTAGTTTTAGATCCATCTGTGAAAATATGCTTATAATCCGACCATCTTTCTTCTACTATATTCATAAATTTTATATTTATATTTCCACTTATATCTTTCTCCTTACAAATACCTATATCTTCCATTATATCGTATTTCCTATATAATATTTCTATTGGACTTTCAAATAATAAATGATTATCCAGAGGGCATATCTGATTGTAAGGTTCTAATAATGATTCCCTTATTGATGTAGCAATAATACTACTATACATTTTATTTCTATTAAGATTTGTTACCACTTCATTGAATTTAATAATTTTACTTATAATTGGGTCATTAATAACTGTTCGATGTTTTGTGATGAAATTCAAAGTAATCAAATTTTGTTTTAGATTCATAGGTAATTGATTGGATTCTATAAGAATTGCATTTGTTGGGGTTGATCTCATTATACCTAAACATAATCTGAGGGATTTGAATTGCATGCCAGAAATTTTCTTCAAATTGTTTTTGCTACAATTACCATACATTATAATTCCGTATTCAAGTCTAGTTGAAATAAGAGCATTATGAATTAATAACATCACTTTAGGGTCAGCACCCCAGCTTACTTTTGCTAAATATTTCATGATGTTCATTATTTTGTTACATTTATTTACTGTTTCCGTTATATGTTTTCTCCAAGATAATTTGTTGTCAAAAGTTAATCCTAAAATTTTGTGATGTTCAATATGAGGGATATTACCATTATCTATTTCTATATCTATATTGTGTTGTTGATGGTCTTTGGAAAATACCATACATTTGGATTTTTCTATTGAAATTGATAGGCCATGATGATCTAGCCAATTAACCATTGAATCCATTGCTCTCTCTATGTGCATTTTGGCAACATTAATAGATTTATGTGACTTATATAAAGTGATGTCATCCGCATATTGAATATAACTGCAATGTGGACTGATAGCATCCCATAATGTAACTGTGTAAAAATTGAATAATATTGGGCTCAAAACTGCTCCTTGTAGTAAACCCTTATAATTTCTCTTTGGTCCCCATAATTTATGTTCTTTGTCCCTTATATATATATATTTTTCATATGTCAGATTGAAGATGATATTAATTACATTATTATTGACTCCTAATTCTTTAAGACTTTCTATCAAGATTTCCGGTATAACATTGTCATATGCCGCCTGGATATCTAAAAAAACTGTTATCGTATTTTCTTTCTTTAACTTCCGAGTTTGTATATCCAAGTATAAATTGAATAGAGCTTCAGTTGTTCCTAAACCTTTCCTAAAACCAAATTGATTTTCTGGAAATTTATAATAGTGTTCTGCCCACCATTCTAACCTATACTTTATTAGATGTTCAAAAGTTTTTTTTAAACAGGATGTTAATGCTATGGGTCTATAGTTGTTACAATTATTCGGATCTTTCCCTGTTTTTAAGATCGGAATAATCACGATTTCTTTCCATTCATTAGGGATTTCCTTTCCATTAACCCATATATCATTATAAAAGGATACAAGCCATTTAAAAGCTTTTTTCGGCAGATTACTAATCATTTTATAAGATATTTTATCTTTCCCAGGTGCCGAATCTTTGACTTTTCTTAAAATACATCTCACTTCTTCTTCTGTGAATATATAATTGATGTCTTTATTGCTTTCTATTCTATTAACTTTTTTAAAAGGTCTTTGTACATCCGGAGGACAAAATTTATCAAGGATGGCTTCATATATTATATCTTTATCTTTATTCCCTACAAAATCATTTGATTTTATTTCAAAAGCCTTAGCAAATCTCTTAATTTTATTCCATACCGAAGATATATCACTCTCTCTGGATAAGGTTTCTGTATATTTTTTAAAAGCTTCTTTTTTCTTTTTCTTGAAGATTTTTCTCGATTTTGCTATTTCTTTTTTTAATGCTATAAAATTATCTTGATTGGAGTTTTCTTTATTTTTTTTAGATATACTATTCCTTTTTTTAATAATTTCTGTGCATTCGTCATCCCACCAAGGGGGTTTCAAGAAATTTTTCTTTTTATTATTTTTATCAATCTTCGGTGTACTTTGAGATATTCCATGATTCATTGTAACAATAAGATCTTCATATGAGTTAATTTCACAATCATCTATTGCCTGACCATATATAAACCAATTAGTTCTTTTCAAATTATATACATCTTCATTTTCGTTTGAACTATTTTTTTTTTCTGAATAATTATGGTTATCAAATTTTATAATTGCCTCAACTGGAAAGTGGTCCGACCCGAAAGTGTCATCCAAAGTTTTACATTGAACATCAATAAATGAATTTGGATCAGTGACTATCAAATCTATAACACTTTTTGATAGTAATGTTAAAACTGTTGGTTGAAGGTCGTTTATTATTGTCATGCATCCGTCGTCAATCATCTCATTCAAAATTAATCCTCCTCTATTATTAATCGTATTTCCCCAGTTTTGATGGTGACAATTAAAATCCCCACATAATATAAATTTTTTATTTTTAATGCAATTTTTCCAAAAAGCATTATCTGCTGTTATATCTGGTGGTATATAAATAGAGAATATATCAGTGTCCCTCACCTTTATTCCCACCATATTTATTCTGTTTGGAATTTGAAAATCTATTTTGAGTGAATTGAAACTAACAGCTTTTTTAACTAAAATCGCTGCTCCTCCTTTACCATCGATTCTATTGTCTGATATTGCTTCATATCCTTTTATTGATAAGTTGAAACTAGGTTTCAACCAAATTTCTGTCAAACATATTATGTCTGGATCACAATTTTCTAAAATATACGTTAAATTACCTTTATTGGCATTATAGCTTCTAATGTTCCAATTAATGATTCTTAAAGTTGCCATCCACTTGCTTCCCCTGATGGGTTAGAGCACAAAGGAGTAATATTGTTAATTGTTGGAGTAAATTCCTTAATGACTTCAAGAAAAGTTTCAGGGTTTTTGAAATATATATCACTAAAAGTGTCTCTGATCTTTTGTCTCAGATCTTTATGGTCTTTTTTTGTAATATTTAATGATTCATATAAAGTATTTGTCTTTGGATTTTCTTTTATACGTCCATCAGGATTATTTAATATCTCACTGTGTTCACTTTCATATGCTCTTTTTGTTTTTTTGATATCTTGAGTGTTACTGGGTCTATTTTTTGTGACAGTATATTTATTACTTTTTGTTGCATTATTATATCCCGTTGGAGGAAGTCTCCGAGGAGTGTATTCATTCTGTATCTGAGCATTCGAGTTATTCGATGGAAGGTTGGGAAAACTGTTCACATTGAAATTAAATTGTTTATGATTGTTTCCATCATTTCTATTGTTTCTAATAGTGGGTATCAATTTAGATGCCTCATAAAATGAGATATTTCTTTCTCCAATAAGTTCTTTAATTCTTCTTTGTCGGTGAAATTCTAGGCATTCTCTATTTTTGAATGGTTTATCTGGTTCATTAGTCAAATGCTTCTCTCCACAAAATAAACAATTTAATTCCAATTTATCACAATTATCCAAGATATGATTTTCCGCACATTTGGGACATCTCAATTTCCCTTTACACTGCCCTTTTGTGTGTCCATATCTTAGACAATTATGACATTGCATAACCGGCGAATAGTAGTTTAATGTTTCAAAAACACAAGAATACATGTAGACCTTATTTGGAATAAATTTTCCCCTAAACGTCACTAAAATGACAGGAATATCCCTATATTGTGGACCATCATTACTAATATTATAAACTTTTTTTTTCAATCTCCTCACATGAACAATTCTTCTATTGTCTATAGTTTTCATATTATTTTTAATTTCCTCCTCAGTAAATATAATATCTATATCCTTTACAATTGCTTTAGATGTTATAAGATTATTAGGGATGGTGGCATGAAATTTGTTTTCTGTTAGAAACTTTCCATCTTCCAATAAATTATTTGCTTCATCGATTTTTTTAAAACTTAACATAAGTCTATTTTTGCCTCTTCTTTCAATGGAGGAAGGATTATATTTTTTATTTTGATGAAAGATTTTACCTACTGCAAGATTTGACAGATACCCGATATTTTCATCTACTGATTCAATGTAAACATTAAAAGGACCTTGATCTGTTATTTCATACTTCATCTCTGAAAATTCAGATGCCAAATTCATACTGTTAATATTGCCTGAAAGACCACTAACTTCCATATTTTCCATTTCAATATTCTTTGATTTTATATTCATTTTCGGTTTTTTAGTAGTTGTCTCCATATCATCATCTTTTTTGTTTACTTTTTTATATGTATTGACATCAGCTTTTTTGACAATCAAGTCTGACAGAATATTTACTTTTGGAGAAAATTTGATTTTCAGATCATTTTCATTATTAATAAAGTAACCATCCTTAATGACTTCGCCACATTCTTGTATAAAATCTTCTTTTAAATCTATACGAGATATTAGTGCATTGCATTTTTTCTTGTTGAATTGATGTTTGTTAGCAAAGAGAAAAAGATTATTTACTGCCTCCTTTGTTGATGGAGATCTTTCTATTAATTCTTTGAATGACTCAACTTCATGATTAGAATATACATCATCATCCTCCAGGTCACCGGGGGAATCGTCCCCCATTTTATACCTTACTATATAACTTCTAAAAAGTTGTTAATCTGTTATGAATATATATGATAAGAGAGAAAAAAAAAAAAAAATTTCAAATCAAAAATAATTCAATAAGAATCCACCAAGACACACAAACACTTACTTGTTAATCTAACTAACTACTTGATAGGTAAGGAAAATCGACGAAGTGTACAGCTCGACGATCACCGCAAGCTAATATAACATTAAAGAATGTAAAGTGAAGATCATAATCGCTTGTCAGTTGTCACTTTGTCAGTCACTATTCAACTATTGTAGAAGTTGGCCAGTTTCCTATTCTGAACGTAATCCTTTCAACTGACGTCACCGCGTTGCCATCTTAGTGTTTATGCAAATAATGATACATAAATGATATAAAATGATGATGAAAAAAAAGGCAATGATACTATGTTCGATTCGATATCAGCGGATTTTGTTTGAACAACTCATCAAAATGTTGAAATTTGAATTTTGTTAAAAAATTTCAAACTGTTTTCATGTAACGAAAATAATCGAATTGAGTCATAAACCCAGTATATGATTTCTATGCATAAACCCAATACAAAAATCTTCAATCGATTTATTGGGGAATAATCAACTTGACAATCTAGGACAAGAAAAATATGTTTCCGGAATGATTCTGCGTGTATGTTCCGGGAGCATCCTCTGTGGAATGTTCCGTGCATATCCCATAGAAGGCCGGGACATTGCGACTTATATGGGACATTAATCGTACGTTCCGGGAACAATGTGTGCTATTCGATCTTTGCAGTTAACTTTTTTCAATTATTCACTATAGAGGACATGCCTATGACAACAAGAACATACTGTTGGCTAAATTGCTTCGAAGAAATAAACATCAAGTAAGAGAAGAAAACCTTGATCCAACCTATTATTATTCTCACAGAGGTGAAGGTTTTTCGAAAATGGTACAATCAGTTTTACTGTCACGATTGCTACCTACAGTTTTTTTTATGTTCTGGTTCTCACGAAAAAGGATATCCTGTAATGTTCGTTGGATGAACGAGTCTTTTAAAGTGACCGAACTTGGCGGGTTTATCTCGAAGAGACTGCTAATGGAGGAACGATTGTTGATATTTCAGAAGAGCATCGCCCATGAAAATATCTATAAAATAGAGATAAATCGCCAACTTTTCTACAGTGTTCCAGAGAAGTGAGCGAGTTTGTAAGCGAGGCATCACCGACGAGACGAATTGCCCTTTTTTGGACAGAATATAATAGTTTCAGGATATGTTTAGGAGCCGCACTCCAAATATGGGAACAGTATTCCAGGACAGGTCGGATATGTGCCTTATAGATCATAAGCAGCTGACTGAGAGTGAAATAGCTCTTGGCTCGAAACAGAAATCCAAGTGTTTGGGATGCACTTTTGGCAATGGACCTCACGTGATTTTCCCAAGAAAGGTTATTGCTGATAGTAACACCAAGCATCGAAATGGCTGACTTCAATGGTATGGTATAAACTTGATATACTTGATAAAACTGAAACGTTTTAAAAACCCAAAAGTGATTGACCAGATTAACCAAATTGTTGCAAAACAGGGTTGTGACAACGTAGTATTGAAGGTTGACTACGCAACTCATGTTTGGTTGTGCAACTTTTTCTAACACGTCGCCGCAACGTAAAATTGCTGCTTGGGATACTTGTCATAGCCTGTAGAGGTACAAACAATAATATTATGCAAAAACCATATACGGGGTTAATCGAATTCGACGCTCATCATTGGGATCTCGAAAACCCTTCGATACAAAAAAGTTGAAATTGGGGAGTATTCTATGCTCATTATTATAGTGGACGGATAACTCCATGATAACTCTTTTAGTTTCCAAAATATTTTGAAAAAATAAGAATTTTTGATCATAATGTTAATTTTTTCCTCGCTTCATCACTGGTGTAACAAGGAAACTGAAGGCAGAGAGTGCATCATGTTTCATTTTGTGATGTATCTCAGAATTTACTTAATTGTGAAAAATATTCTTCGTACTTGAAAAAATTGCTGATGATCACGAAAAATTAAAACGTCGAATTGAAAAACTGAATGCCATTCTGTAAACTGCAAAAAGTGACAATGAAGAAGTGCTTTTATAGGTGAATATCCAATAATGAAGCAAAGAAACTGCTTCAATTAACTGATATTAATAAATAATTTTGCACGATTGATCATTTTTGACTTACGGTAAGTAATCCAACTCGACGGTAAGTACTCCAACTCGACGGTAAGTAATTCACTTACCGTCGAGTTAAAGAATCTCTTAATTTTAATTTATTTTTATAATTTATAATGGTATCAATCGTGCAAAAAACGTTATAAGCATGTCGAACGTTAAGAGTAACCGATCTCAGACAATAACAATTGTCTTCGATCGGTATAAAACCCTTACCGTTCTCCATACTTAATATACTATATAAAAGGCAAATTTGAAACAGAAACCAAGCATATATAATCATATTTCCGTTAACGTGGTATCATATCATTGAGTTTGAGGTTTCCAATGTAGGTATACTTATGCTGTGAACATTTCACGGAAATAGTTGATAGCCTGGTTAAGCATGAAATTGCCATCATGGGCATCGCCTATAATCTATATTCTGGTGATAATAGTTATCGCCATCCCAGTATTAGTAGTACGTAATGTTGGCAAACTACAAGCAGTGGTCCACCAAGATTTTCCATGTTCAAAATCCTTAAGCATCGACATCACCAGTGGTTCTCAGATACAGGGTGGGATTGTCAAGGACAATGTCACTTACAACCAAAGCGACATCTTCTACAGCGAGAATCGCACCTGGGGGTGCATCTGCAATATCCAAAAATGTGTCCGAAAGTGCTGTGCCCAGGACGAGGTCATGGATGAGGATCATAAATGCCAGAAGGATTTTACGAGCTCTTTGAACGTAACGTTCTACGAAGAGACCAACCCTACAAGTGATGTTGGCCTGAAAGACTTTTTCATGGTTTTCGGTCGCAACTGCATTAATCACAGTTCTAGTAAATTTATTTCGTATATTGAGGAAGATATTTACTTGCAAGCAAATGGTACTTTGATGTGGATGCCGGAAGACAATAATCAGACTCCAATTTTTCACAACCCAGACAGCTATTGCGTCGAAGAAATGGACGGTGAAGGAATCGCTATCCTTTGCAATTATTACAAAAACTCGGAGGAGAGGAAAGCGATAGTTGATTTGATTATTCCGATTGGTAAGTGAATTAACAGATCTTTCCAGTCAACACATCTCGTACCCGATAAACATGCCAAATGTTACTCAACTTGTTCCAAGATTCCAAAATGTAACTTAATACAACCATCAAAAGCAGATCTGAATTGTCTTCCTGTGCCGAAAACGAAGAATTGTAGCAAGAAAAGTATAAGATGATGCCGTTGCCAGTCTGAACAAGAACTGTCGTAAATAGGTAATCAAATTAAAGCAGTTCTTCAAGAGAGAAATGATTATTCACAAAAACATTTGACTTGCAGTCAGGCATCAGTATTGTTATCACATGACAGCTATAACGTTCAATCTAGCGTTGTGGATTAAAAATTTATATAAATTGGAACAAAAAAAAATATTCATCACGTTGATGAATATGAAACTTCTCAAAAATGCTACATGAGAAAAAACTTAGTTGTGACGGATCTCTGCATCACTCTAGTGACAATTTTTGGGTGCATGTATGTCTTCAAATTTACAATCATCATTTAAGTGAGCCGATGAAAAGGCAAAAAAATTGCCAATATCAATTACAAGTTTTCATCTCTTTTGAGACTTGAGAAAAAGACGAAATGGAAGAATAGCTCTATAGGTACATTTTTTATTATGATTTTGAAACTCGAAAAAAAGTTTAGTATGAGTTTCGCCAATAGTTCGTGAAAATTAAAAATAATGGGCTTTTCAAATAACATATATCATGATTTGAATCTATGAGTCGTAAATTCTGAGAAGGTATACCTAAACCTGCAATGAAAATGAAATTTGAATATGAAGTGCACGTTTTTATTTGTCAAGTCATAGTTGTTTTCATCTTACTATAGGGCATAGAACATATATGATTATTAAAATTATATATTTGATTTTTTTCAAATATATACATATATAGAGATAAAGATTATAATTATTATACTCGTAATTATATTATTTGCATGAAATTTCATTCTATCATGGAATAACATTCATTTAAGTATGATGGATGTGAAAATCACAACTCAAATTTTTTTAATATAGAAATATAAATGTAAACTTTCGACCAATAGGATTCAACTATAGCGATCTTCAAAATATATTAACTTATCGCAAACTAGGAAAACCTACATAAGACATCTTTGCTGGGATATTATTTGAATTATATACTGAAAGATGTACTGGAAGGGACGTCTTAATGACAATGATAAGTGTTCCGGGACATTCAGACATGAATGGGGTATAGTTGGAAAGTCCCTAGGACATTGTGTGCAGTTATTAGTTTAGTTAGTTCGAAATAAGGAAATGTATTAGGCAATTCGGAAGAAGAAGAAAACACTTGAAAAATGGGGATATCATAAAATCATGTTTCAGGCATGATGATTTCGATTCCATTCCTCTTCGTGACGTTCCTGTTTTATGCCATATCACCAGACAGTAGTCTTCACCGAAAGGCTCTGATGTTCTACGTATTGGCCCTATTGGTAACATACGTTTTGTTGGTGGTTATTTGTTTAGATTCCAAATTACATCAAATTGCAGTGGCTTGTCATCTTGTGGGTGAGTAAAATCTCCTTGAGATTAAATGTATAAGTAAATATTCCGTAGGAATGTGAATATGTAGATGGATCTAAACCGTGCCAACTATTATCTCTTTGCAATAATATTTATCTATATAAACGACGCAACACTTATTACGTCGCACCCCGAAATTTTGCCCCTGTTGAAATTTTAATAACTTTTTTCTGCTTTGAACAATTTGAATTCTGTGTACACTATTCGCTAGCTCAGTATCTCAGCATTAATCTCATACTTCTTCGATACATAAAGATATTCCCATAAAATTGCTACAGAATGTTTTTGGAAACTGTGCAAAATTCCAGAATCTTCAAAAGGATCCCAAATGAAGAAGAACAGTTTTTTTCAAACTTTAACAGCAGATGCATGAAGATTAACTCATTACCTTTGACCATCTCCAAAATTGTCTTGTTATATTTACAGAGTGATCTCAAAAAATCAATTTTTTGGTTTTGCAGTCATAACTTTTTTCCTCTTCAAAAGATTTTCAAAATTTCAGGCTCATTTTGAAGCTGAAACCTTTCGAGCGTTTCCTCAAAGGTGACCCAAATCTGAAACACCCTGTAAATCCCGACTGGGAGGAGAATTACATGAAAAACAACTTATTTCCGCATTCTGGATACGTCCAGATCTTTTTTCTTTCAGTAGTCTAAAATTGTGCGTGAGAAAACCAAATTGAAACGCCATGTTCTCGAAAAAAAAAATCAGCACAAAAAATGCATGGTCCGTAACCAACGTGACAAGAATTATAATCAGTGGCTGACAAGATCGAGAGGTTGAAAATTAATTTCTCGGGAAAATAAAGATCAGGACAGAAAAACATATTCGTATGTCTTTCTTTTCTGAAGATATAAGACTTTATAAAAAAAATCTGAATACAACAAAATTTCAGGGTAACCTTCTCACCCCCTATACAAAGTCTTTCATCATGTTTTGGATTTTTTTCAAATTTAATTTTTTAGACCCCCACTGCTTCTCTCGATTCCGAAAAAGAAATTTTTTTCGCACCGTACATCAAACTATGATAATTGGAGTACCCGAGTTTGGGCGATTCTTAGTAGTTTTGTACGAAACTCACGAGAATAATATGTAAAAAAATCTCCTTCCCCTTCATCCGTACCCAAAGTACCACAAGGGGGGAAAGGGAGGGAAATATTTGTTTTCAATCTTTTTTGTGGTGATATTTTCGTTTCGATCAAACAACGTTTTGGATATTTTTCTTTTTCAATCGGGATTTCGAGGGAGATTTAGATTTGAGTCACCTTTGCAGAAACCCTTGATATTTAATATTGTTACGAACTGCTGGCATTTCCGAGAAGGTCGGAAATCATCAGCTCGACGCGTACTCACAGCGAAGATATCGGTCGCAGACGCACCGCTATAATTAGCGGATGATTCATTGCCGTCGAATATGAAAAATACTTCCAGTTTATTCCCGTTCGTTCTGGACAATGATGTTTTTACCTATATAAGATCCGCGGTTTCGCGAACAAGTCAGATAAGAAAGAAAGCTAGTACAGTGAACATTGAGATTTGTAAAGCGAATATCGTTGTGATTCAACTAAGTGTTTATTGAGTTGTATTTAGTGTGTTTAGTGAGATAAATTGTTCAGTTTTGTACTGAGTGTTTTAAATTCACGAACCCAAGTGGAAATATCGTAACAATATTTATTTTAAGTAAATTCTTATCTTCATGTCTGTTCATATAACGTTTCAGCTTCAAAATAATCCTGAGATTTTGAAAAACGGTTGAAGAGGAAAAAAGTTATGACTGCAAAACCAAAAAATCGATTTTTTGAGGTCACTCTGTAAATAAAAGAGATAAGAGACAATTCTGGAGATGGCTCAAGTTAATGAGATCACCTTTATGTCTCTGCTGTTAAAGTTGAAAAAAACTGTTTTTATTCATTTGGGATCCTTTTGAAAATTCCGAAATTTTGCACAGTTTCAAAAAACATCATGTAGCAATTTTATGGAAAAAACCTCATGTATCTAAAAAAACGAGATTATAGCTGAAGGACTGAGCTAGCGAACAACGCAAACAGAATTCGAATTGTTCAAATCAGAAAAAAGTTATTCAAATGTCAACAGGGGCAAAATTTCGGGCTGCGACGTAATTATTGTTGCGTAGTTTATTATCTGGTAGTGAAAGATAGTACCTATAAGGTACCTACTAAAAACCTGATTATCAACTAAAAGAATAGTGATTTCGACATTAAAACGTTGTAAAATTGTATATTATGATACAAGTTTTATAAGACGCTATTTTGTCGCACGCGTTGTTTGGAGTACGACGAGAGAAGCGAGGAGTGCTCCAAGTGAACAAGTGCGACAACGTGTCTTATAAAACGTGTGTCATATGCAATTTTTTCTATTTTGAATTGATTTGAAGGAAAAAACAGAAACATATTCGATTGGTAACAATTATGACATTGAAATAATTAAAATCTGACGCACAAAGCCCAGTTTACAGTTGAGCGATTTTGATTATTGCAATACCAGCGGTGAAAAATTCAATGTTGTTATTGTTTCTATTGGTCAATTTGAATTAAATAACACTCTGAATTGAAATTTACCAATTGAAACATTGAGTTTTTCACTGCTAATATCACCAAATCTAAATCGCTCAGAAGTAAACTGGGCCTAACTCTTCTGACTTTCATTTGACAGTTCGATTGTACCAATCTCCGAAAAATAAAAAATGCGTATCGAAATAGAGGCTATTTCGACACGCATTTGCGTTGCACAATGACTTCATTATACAACCAAAATAGAAAAATGCATTTTTATATCTATCAACAGATGATCAATATGTCTTCTTTCAGGATACCTCATCATATTCTTCTTCACTGCATCATTCTTATGGATGAATGTTATGTGTATAGACATGTGGCTAACGTTCAGGTTCGTGGAATACACAAGTATTTAACATTTCATTTCAATTATACCTATGGTAGTTTGAGAAGCACTATCAATATTAGTAGTAGTAATAATTTATATAAGGCCGATCTCACTGTGCCTAACATAATTCAGTCAGGAGTAACCATACCATTGAAGTCATCCATTTCGATGCTTGGCATTACTATCAGCAATAACCTTTCTTGGGAAAATCACGTGAGGTCCATTGCCAAAAGTGCATCCCAAAAACTTGGATTTCTGTTTCGAGCCAAGAGCTATTTCACTCCCAGTCAGCTGGTTATGATCTATAAGGCACAGATCCGAACTGTCCTGGAATACTGTTCCCATATTTGGAGTGCGGCTCCTAAACATATCCTGAAACTACAAACTCGCTCACTTCTCTGGAACACCGTAGTAAAGTTGGCGATTTATCTCTATTTTATAGATATTTTCATGGGCAATGCTCTTCTGAAATATCAAGAATCGTTCCATTAGCAGTCTCTTCGAGATTAACCCGTCAAGTTCGGTCTTCACAAAGACTCGCCAACGAACATCGAGACTTTGCAACTCATTGCCTAGGGAGGTGTTCCCCGAGGCATACCATCTCCAGAAATTTATGAAGAACACCAACTCCTTCTTTTCCTTGGTTCTCACGATGTTCTCTGAATATTACAGGATATCACTTTTCGTGAGAACCAGAACATAAAAAAAAGAAAAACGACGTAAATACTCCCCTCTAACGTGATGTCCTTTTATAACCATTTAATAATCTTAATGTAATGGGGAGAAATAATTCGTGACACCTCATTTGAAAAGTATTTCGATAGGTACTATATTCGACATCAACTAACAGTGTAAACATTTCTTATTTTTGTTTGTGTGCCTCATAGACGTTCTGTGTTTATAAGTCCATGGTGTGCCTACTGTTGGGGGAGATCAATATTTTTTAATCAAATTTGCAAATGCTCGCGGCCATATCCTACAGAATATGGAATAGGTTCCTATTCTTTGCCTTGTTATTGACATAACCTTTTGCCTTTCAGTGGTATCAAAGGATTCAATGGACACCAAACTGGAGAGAATACAAGATTCATCATTTATTGCCTGTACGCCTGGGGGTTGCCTTTAGTTCATTTCCTCATTATTTTCATGATAAACACGTACGGAGAAATAGATTCGGCTTATCATCCGAATATTGGAAGGTGGAGATGTTTCATTGAAGGTATAGAATTTTAACGCATTGCTATATCTTTAAGTAGAACGGGCTTGCCCCGCTGAATTCCCACTTCAAACACTTTTCAAGATGACCTTTTCATGTATGAAAAAAACCAAATTTTCGAAAAAAAACTACCCTCTGAAGACGGCCGATACCTGTTTATCGAAATATTGATAATAATGTAGATTTAAAGATTCAGAGATTACATTAACTAATAGATACCCTATCAATCTTGTATGCTATTAATTTGATGTATTCCTTTTTGCAGGTGGAACATCAAAATTCATTTTCTACTACTCTCCATTGACTATCATTATCATTATAAATATAGTACTGTTCATACTAACCATAATCAGAATACGAAAAGTTAAGAATGAAACTGTGATGTTAAAACGCACTGACAGCCGTCGAAATTGTTATAAAAAGGATAAACAAAAGTGAGTACCAATATGGACATTGATATAAAAGCAGACCTTTGCTCCATCAGATTTTTTTTATCGAAAGGTAACATTTTGGAACTCATTGACAGGTTTTCCCGATGCCTATAACATTCAAGAAAAATTCTAATTCATATTTCCTCCTATTGGCCCATAGGTTTTTATTTCGTGCAGTCAGAAGATGAAAAATATATTGTTACAATATTTCTCCTTGGGTTCGTGAATTCAAAACACTCAGTGCAAAACGGAACAATTTATTTATCCAAACACTCGAAATACAACTGAATAAACACTTAGTTAAATAACAACGATATAAAAAAAATAAACTGAATTCTTTCCAAACAAAAACTGACTGTCCGTGCAAATCCGTTCCTTTTATATATGCACAAGTTCATTCTCGTGAAATCTTGAATATTCAATAGAGTTCTTGATAAATACCGTTCATTCTGGAGAATCTGCGACGGGTATGAGTCATCCGCTAATTGGTTCAACGGCGATCGCGAGGCCATAAATCACGACCGCCGAGATGATGACTTCCGGTCTCGTGTAAGCACGGTTCATAACAATATCTATCATTGAACACATACGAGTCACCCTGTATGCAATGAATCATTTTGAAAAAACAGTGTATTCAATGCTTGATACAATTTCCATTTTTTACCATACACAGATTCAACTTATATATGAAGCTGATGTTTGTCATGGGAATTAATTGGCTGATGGAACTGATATCTTCAGTTGTTACTGACGAGACGAAAAAACGTGACGATTGGTTTTTCCTACTGATGGATTTCATGAATTCCTTGTACGGTGTCATCATCTTCTTCATATTTGTATTCAAGAAAGAATCCTGGATAGCCCTGAAGAGAAGGTAACAATATCACACCTGGGTACCAAATTCCCTGCATTGGGATAATGACTAATATCTTTTCGATTTCCAGGTATTATATTTTGATAGGAAAACCACATCTTGCTCATATCGAGTCAATAAATCGAAGCACTCGTACAACCACCAGCAATGTTTCATCCCCAGAAACGGAGGGTTACCGTATGGGCAGAATGGGTGGCTGAGGATAAGAAGAAAAACATTTCAGGAATCTCATTTTGATGTTTATGACTTTAAATATCTACCTCTACTATATATAATATAATGTGGACTCATATCTATACTAACGCTTAATAATAATAATTTCATTAAAAACGTGTAACAGAAGTATGGAAACAACAAGATATCTCATATACCGCTCACCCGATTTTCATGGAATTTTGTACAATCAAGTATGAAATTATGCCAGATCCAATGACGAGTTCCGCATTGCTGCCAAGTTTACCGTTTTCTGTTATAGGAAACAGTTTGTTTCGAACGGAACACCCTATATTTCATTACATTTTTGAAATCTGCATGAAATTGTTAACAAACATTTTCGAAATTCCATGCAGATTTCAACGATGAAATGATGTATAGGCATGATTTAATACTTGAGTATGCAAAATTTCATACAGATCGGGTAAGCGATATTTGAGATATTTGGCCGTTTCCATACTTTTGTTACACGCTGATGTATATTCAGATGATTTATATTTGAGGTATCACATTGATACTTTTTTGTTTATAGAACCCATCTAATTCGAGCTTGTTATTCACTATTCATATAATATCTTCATATACAGTCGCTACTATAGTTATTAGACTATCATCAGTAAAAAGAATTATCAATACATAAAAAGCTTCATATCACATAAGTACATATTAATATAAAACAAGTGCTCCGAGATCGCTGCATATTGAAACTCTAGCCCATTATATACTTTTTGATTGTGCGGTTACTTTTTCAAACTTACAATAAAAACTATAATGCTCTGTACTACCTGATTTTTTATTCATCACGAAACCATAACGAAGCAAACATTTTATATCACGGGTGTCAAACCAATTATTCAAGACGAAGAAACGATGATTTTAAACATATGCATAAAAAAGTCCTATTTTCAAGTTCTTGCGCTCTTATGTACTCTGAGAACCTTCTCCATAAGTCTCTCTTGACTTATATTATCTTTTGGAGCTGTATATCAAGCAAAAATTAAATAAAGACTCTTTACATCTCAACCAATTCATAATTCCAAACACAGTTGGGGTGCAAGGTAGAGCAGAAAACGAATACTTTCCTGGCAAATTCCTCGCAGTACTTTTGATTACATTCACTCGCAATCTATGCAGTAATTCGCACGGCTTGATTTTATTGATATTGATGCTATTCAATTATTCCAAAGAATGCATATGCAAGTGACGCGATGTTTTTTTGTGAAAATATCTATTAATTTGGGATGGAAGTTGTTATCTGGCGTATATCGGTACACTTTCACAGTTAATTTACCGTTAATTTATCGCAGAAAAAGGTAGAAGGGAAGATGAAATTTATTATTTGTTTATATATTCAAAGTAATATATTTACTGTGCCACCAGTACTTATAACTGGTTCAACGGGTGTGTTGCTATCACATTGGTACTTCATTATCAGATATTTTATCTATTGTTTACTTATCAAACAAATTCAGAAAATCAGAATCATTGAAAACGAATACATATACTATAGGTGAGTGTTGTCGTGTTGGTGACAATAAGTTATCGGATGTATAAGTACCAAACTCGGTTTGACGCAATACGCAATTTACACTTTTTTTTTATCTTTTGACTGCACGACAAGAAAACCTATAATGTTCACGGAGAAACATCGTGCATGCCAGTAGAAGGATATTGGGAGAGGAAACATAGAATAGCACATTATGTCATTTAGACATCCGTTTTGTATCCAGTATATGTTCTAGGTGTCCATGAAAATAGTCCATATGTGTTGTGCATTTAATGAACTCTTCTTTAAAATATCAAATGCATTGTCCATTCAATGTCCACATTGAGACGTCCATTGGTATATCCAGAACCTATGTTCATCACGTCCACATTACATTTTTTTTCCGCACACCTACTTACCATTGCATTCAAAAAAATATATCAAATTGACACTTGTTGGTCTCGCTTCTCTCTACCCTGCACGAATTTGGTTCTTTGGGCTTTCACGACATAGAAGTAGCGATATTGAAAAAACACATTGTGTTCCACAGCGATGAGCGAAGAACACTCCGTATTTTATAATTATTCTTTTGTTACCATAGTTTTGATAGGTTGATCCATAGATCTTACATGCTTACGCTAGAGCCGACATCATGTAGTATTTGTTTGGTACGTATTAGAGGAATCTGCAAGAAAGCAGGTACTTAGATCACGTGGTACAACACATATGTACTTCCAACTCCCCCGGAAAGGCTTGCCTGTCTAGGAATCACAGGGGCTATGAAATCAACGCCTACTGCAACCATGGAGACACTACTGGATCTGCCTCCCCTTCACCTAATGATACAGGGGGAGGCGAGGCTTGGTGCCTTCAGACTACAAAATACACTGGACGATCTTAACATAGGAACAGGGCACATGAATATCGTAAGAACGGTGAACAGGGACACACTTGATATGAGAACAGATCACATTCTCAAACGATATACATTCAATAACCCATTCAGGGTATCCATACCAGATAGAACTGAATGGAGTAATACAGAACTCAGCACCATACTGCAGGGAAAGATCTGGTATACAGACGGATCAAAGACCACAGATGGGTCAGGAGCAGGAGTATTCTCGAAAAACCCGGAGACCAAGCTCAGCTATTCACTGGGAAACACACCTCCGTTTTTCAAACAGAGGTATATGCAATTCTCCGATGCGCAGAGGAGAATAACAGGAGAGCTATATATAGAACATGAGCAGATCCAAATAATGTCAGACAGTCAAGCGGCACTATAAGCAAGGAAGTGACGTCGCGACTGGTATTTGATTGCAAGAAGGAACTGAAAACGCTGGCAGACCGGAACAGTGTCAAACTCACCTGGGTGCCAGGACATCAGGGGATTGCTGGCAATGAGAAAGCTGATGAACTTGCAAGAAGAGGGTCAGATAATGAACCAGAACCAGGACAGATTCTAGGAGTACCCAAGCGTGCAGCACGAGCGTCTGTAACATACTGGATTCGGGAAAAACATAAGAACTACTGGAAAAACATTCCAGGAAATATACATGGGAAACAATACATCAAGGAACCATGCCAAAGACGAACTGCAGATCTGCTAAACATGAACAGAGAGCAGATAAAATCTGTTATAGGACTCATGACCGGCCACGCCCCAGTCAAGGAGCACCTTACCAGGATGGGACTGTATAATGGTGACCCAAATTGCAGGCTATGCGGAAAGGAACCAGAAACAGTATCACATATACTATGCAAATGCGAGGCATTGGATCGCAGAAGGCAGACAATTTTTGGGCAACCAGTTGGCGAACCAGAAATATACAACTCACATCCAGTGAAGGACTTGTACAAACTTGTACAAGGCACTGAGATAATAAAGTGGGTACAATGATGATAAATAGGCAAGATACAATGGGCCATTAGGCCTAAGTGTCATCGGAGACTTCGGTCAGACGAGCCTACGAAGGGGGTGGAGTTTTTAGTGGGTAGACCTGGCTGAGATCAGGGAGTCCCACACTATCATATGGGGAATTTGACCCATATGATGTCCATAAAGGATTTCAACCACCTCTGAAAAAAAAAAAAAAAACTCCCCCGGATCTACAAAAAAAACCTGGATACCGGATCTAGCGTAAGATCTATGCTTAGATCATATAATATACGATGAATATACGGTAGGTATCTATAGGTTATTTGTTTGGGGTCCGGGGGGTACTAAGCCATTGATTGGTCGTTTTGAAATATCGACCATACATAATATTATGTGTTGTATCATGTGATATCATAGTACTTTCTTGCAGACCCCTCTAATACAAAACAAATACTACAGGATCAAGTGTGAGCATTTATGATCTAAGGGTTGATCAACCATGCAAAGTCTATAATTCGGTCAGTTTTCGAATGAAGTGTCAAAGTTTCAACATCAAATTCACAGTAAAAATCGACAAATCAATAACAAAGTTGTGTTCAACACGAAGCCCTCAGACATTGTTTACTCCTTCATCAGACAAGAATATTCAAATTTCCTGTAGGATGGAAATAATGCCAAATTGACATCCAACAATTAACCCTAATGGGGTAATATAAATCGTTTTCATTATTGACCCACCTTCAGAGATTCATAAGAAGACAGCAGCGGCCACCATGCAATGTCACCTAGGATTAGTTTGAATATTGTAATAACAAACAATTTAATAAAGATATTCCAAACTAAACTGAACTGAACTAAACTAAACTAAACTAAACTAAGAAAGGTTCAATCACAGAGGTCCAGCAATGATAGGTTAAGTTAGGATATTGGATGGGTGACCGCCAGAATACTAAAGTAGCTTTTCTTATTTCGTTGTCATAAAAGGGGTATCCTATGGATATCCAGTAGAGAACATCCCTATGGATGTCTAGGTAGGACATTCCATGGATGTCCAAAACGGTGGAAAGTGAATGTCCCATGGTTTCCATATGTAATCCAGTGTTCATAATTTGTAGTTGTCCAGATTGTCCAGAACAGTTTGTCCACTGGATATCCTATATGGATGCCCTTGTGTTATTGCGGCTAAGTATTGAATTTTTTCCTGAATATTTGGAGGTTATAGGCATTAAGTAAAACCCCTCTCGGTAATCAGTTTCACAAGTTTGTCGTTCGATATTCAATAAAATTAAGAATAATTTAAATATAGCGACCACAATGATATACGATTATATTTGGAGGAAGTACCATAATAAATCATAGTACGAAATGAGGTGTCATATTGTAATCACAAGTGGTAGAAAACATTTGAATCCTTCGAATTTCACTTGTTTATCCAATCCAGTCCAATGAATAAGAATGGACTAAATACAGAGTCTGTCCTGTTACTGATGATTCACCCCATATAAATAGATTGATGAAAGCTCACCCTGTACGGTTATAAAGTATGCAAATGACATCAAGAATTGAATGAGCTCATGCTCTCGCTTTCCCGCGACTGTGTCTCTAGAACGCAACCCGTCATTTGGTTAAAACGCTTCTACGAATGAAAATGTTTAGGTACCAAAGTATATAAAACAAAACAAACGCAATCTTCTATTTTTATTTTTCTCTTCGAATTTTCAGATCGCTTGATCTACTTAGAGAACGAGGCTGTCTACCTATTAAAACCAGCTCATATTGATAAACACAAATAAATATGACGCCTACGATTCCAATGGTGTAATATTGTGTTTTTATCTGGAGAGAAACCGGTTAAAGTAATACCAATAGCGTCCGGTCGGACTCTTGAATGCAGCTGATTAATTAGTGGTTTGCCATGAATTACGCGGGTTTGGCTGTGATACCGATAGTTTTGTGCAGTGTTCTTAGCACCCTTGGCGACGTTGTCCAACTGCACTCCAAAGGAAATATACGGACGTGCGAAAAGGGGCAGCCGTGCATCAAGAAATGCTGCCCAGAAAAACACGCTTTGAAGAGCAAGAAGTGCACTCCAACAGATGTCGCGTTCGAACTGAAAGTTTTCAGTGGCACGGAAGAAAGCGGCAATTCCACGACCACAACTTTCAGGGTTTTCGAAGAGTTGATCGGCTGTGTGGGCGGGAAGGTGTTGAAACTGTCTCCCGCGTACTCGGAAGAGGACCAGTTTTATCTGCAAGCGAATGGGTCGCTGCTCAAACCCAACGATGAGGTGCTGCCGGAGGTTCTGCCGGAGTTTTACTGCTTGGAGACTTTTGTTCTACCAAGCAGGACGGAATTGTCCGCTTTGGTGTGCTACGGCCAACAAAACCTCGAAGATGCGACTGGTGGACATTATTATTTAATCGGTGAGTGGGACCTCCATACAATGTTGCCAATCTGAAATATGTCAATATCCCACAGAGGTTGACAGAATTTTCCTCCATATTTTTTTTGACCCTAATCAGCAATATGCTGGTAATGGAACATTATAATCTCGGTGTAGTAGTACAATTTTTTTGCAAGTTATTTCAATCAGTTTGTTCAGTAATTTTTGTATTTTTGGGACCATCTCAAAGTGTAAAAGTATTTGAAATCCTTGATTCGGTTCGCTGAAGGACGAAGGTCATGAAACGTCAATGTTTAATTCATCATGGACGTGATGGACAAGTGAAGGAAGCAAAAATAAATATTTGTGCGCATGAGCATAAATATATTTTATTGAATATCACCATAAAATATAAACATGATTTCACTGAATGCATGAAACTTCATGATTTTCCGCAATTTTTCCCGCAAAATGACTTATCCCGTCAAAAATCCCGCGAGCGATCAAATTTCCCGCAATGCGGCCAATTGGCATCACTGCCTCCATAGCATAAAGCATAAAATAACATATAAAGTAGGCGGCACTAGTGCCGCCTAGTGGCCTGTTAGTGCCGCCCAGTGAAAGTTAGTTGTGCCGTGATTTTTTTATACAGGGTGCTCCAAGTTTTAAGGCACAAAATGAAATGGGTTATAGATCTCATCATTTTAATCAAAAAAGTTCATATAAACAGTATTCCGATCTCGATCAGTAGAGGACTCGGTAGAGGAGATACTCAGAATATCTCGCCGACTTTTAAATACATCAATTTGGAATTTGATATGGTAATACTTCCTGGAAGACCATCATGTTGAACAGTTTGAAGATTCTCAAAATCTACAGGGCGATACATTTTTAGGGATGGAGGCTTCTTTAACCCGCCCTCCAAACTTTTTCGTAGTACGCCACATTGGGTGGATCGTTCAATTTAGAGGCTTTTTTGCTCAACAAGTTTCATCGAGAAATGAACCGTTGTTGAGATAAATAAGCATAATTTTGCCTATCACTTAAATTTTATTCTTGGGCAAAATTTATTTTTTTTTCGAAATGTTAGGATGTATGCATGAACCATCAAAACAACTTCAAAAACTGTAAAAAAAGCAATTTTAGTATATTGAATTTCATTTTTATTGAATTTTGTCCAAGAATAAAATTTTTGGGAAGGTGAAATTAACATGTTTTATGTCGCGAAATAAATTCAAAATCAAAAAAGCCTCTAAATTGAACGATCCACCTAATTTGGTGAGTGAAAGACTTCAGAGGCATACTACGAAAAAGTTTGGGGGGATAAAGGAGCCTCTACCCCTAGAAATGTATCGCCCTGTAGATTTTGAATATCATTAAACTCATCAAAATTATGATTTTCTAAAAAGTATCAACCACACCAAATTTCAGATAGATATCTTCAAAATTAAGCGAGATATTTTGATTGATGGGAAAAAAATATTAAACTTTGACCTCCTGTAGCTCCGCTACTATCACCCCTTGAAACCTGAAGTACCCTGTATATTCTTTATTTTGATATCAAAATTTGGAAATTATTTAATCAATATTATGTTCTCAAAAAGTGTCTATACTTATTTATTTTTCGTTATATTTTTCTTGGTTGTAATGTCATGCCTCCAGTGAGTCAAAAAAAACTCTGAGAAATTCTACGAGCTGTAGTGCCCCCATTCAAACTTCCTTAAAATATGCACTGGGACCTACCGCACTTTTTCTGCTTACTCAATCAAGAAAACGCTCATCAAATTTTTCGCGTACACTTATAATGGATGTACTGGGGACGTCCCCAGGACGTTTCGGGACGACATTCGGCAATATTGGCTAGAATTATACCGAGTGCTAGTTCTGGCAATTATCATATTATGGCATAGAACAATGTTTCCAACGTGTGTCCCACAAGGTTCCGTCCTTGGACCGTCATTCACATAAATGATGAATGACTAATGCTGGTACTTTGGCTCAATGTTTCCAACGTGTCGATAATACCCACATGCTCTGATCAGCTACTTTTTTTTATACAGGGTTCGCGAAGGAAGAGTGTTTGGATCTGGAACGTTTACATTTCTGTCGAGCTTATAACTACTTACAAACTACGGTATTGAATTAGGAACGACGCATGATGGGCTAGACATTTTTTTCTTCAGAAAACAAAACAAAGTTATAAAATATGCTCGGATACTCTAAAATTCACTTCCAGACACGATTTCCTCGACAATTTCACTCGTTTCCTCAGATTCTGAATAGCTCGCGAGATGTCATGTATTCTTGTCTTTAGTCCAAAGAGCAGTGGTGGATATGATGGATCTTCTTCTTCTGATAAATCATTCTCGGTTCCCTATGAAAAATAGTCCAGTGTTTCTTCTAAGATTCGATCGAGCATTTCAGAACTTGAGCAAAGGAGGTAGAATTGTGTTTGTAAGTGAATGGTGGTGCATATTTCATAACTTTGTTTTATTTTGCGAAGAAAAAACTTTCTAATATATCATGTCATTCCTGATCCAAAACCTAAGTTTTTAAGAGATTAAGCCATGCTCGTTTAATATGCTTACGCTAGATCCGGTATCCAGGTTTTTGGAGGTCCGGGAGTGTTGAAAGTACTAAGCCATTGATTGGTCGGTTTAATTGTTGAACATACAAATGTGTTGTACCACGTGATCATAGTACCTACTTTCTTGCAGACCCCTCTGATACCAAACAAATACTACATGATGCCGAATCTAGCATATATAAGATCTATGGATTAAGCTCCCAAATTCGAATGAACTGTCAGAATGTAGTTTGATGTTGGTTTTATTTGCAAATTTTTCCCAATTTTGACCAGCATATAAGAATCGATCAAATCATCGTTCTAATCAGGAAAAAATACACTTTTCAAAAATGAAAAAAGCCAATATAGCAACAATGATCGAAACAAAAGTTTAGTGTTGTATTTATGGCATCAACGAGTCCTTGGAAAATACTATGACAGATTCGGATTCCTCAAAGAACGTCCCAATTGAAAACATCTAATTCTTTCGATTTTCGCTTGAAAAAATAAAAACGAAAAGTGCAAAATTCTGTCTATTATAATAATTCAAAAACTGAGAATGACACATCACATTTTCATTAGGATAATTATTCAGCATAAAAGTGCGCCTCTCCCTAATTTAACCAACCTCGTATCTCTTATAATAACTGACATCCCTTATGGTTAAGCTCGAAAAGTGGGAACCCTGTATATGGTGTCCCACAAGGTTCCGTCCTTGGACCCTAATTTACATAAATGATAAATGACTAATGCTGGGATATTTGGGACGATTGTTATCATGAACACAGTTTCATCACACAACAAAACGATATTTCTGTCACATCGACACGTGTTTCGCTAGGTATGTTTTTCCTTCGTCTTCCATATCAGAATTTTCATTTACATTTACATGAAGAATTAAAAACATATCTTCTCATCAACTTCATTGTTCAACTTACTTGGATATAGGTATTGGAATTTCAATCTCTCTAAAGTAACAACTAATGTTAATAAATGTATTTAATAAAAAGATAAGTACCTACCTATCGACAGTTGTTGTACATATATTAATTTTTTCTCTACAATTGAAAATTGCAAAAATTGTCTCCGTAAATGATGCATCAACTTTGTAAATATTCAGTGGTCTCTCGGTACTGAAACAAATCCATTAAAATCAATTTCTGAGTATCTCAACCCACTGTCCCTAATAAAGTCTCACAACCTTTCAAACAATATATCACATTTGACCTACGCCCTAATTTTGATATGCGGAAGGGATGGGATGTTATTCATGTTGTTCATCATGTTATTCATGAGTAATTAGCTTGGTAATTAGAATGGGATAACCTGCTTATATGCATCATCGTGATGAATATAAATAAATTACACGCCCACTGAATTCACTATTCTTATCTGTAGGTATCTAATAATTCGTTGATATACTTAATGATTCTAGATCTATAGTTGGTACTGTTGGCAGTTATAGTGTAATACGATAGGAGAAGTTACTTTGAATTATAATAGAGATATAATTAAATGCCTCTTGGAAAAACACATTCTGAATGGAAAACAGTGTTCTTTCTAGTGATAGAGAATATTCCAAATCCGTAAGTATCAACTCTTACTGCGAGGAAGGGTTGAATCTGAAATTGTCACAGACCTTTTCCGAAGCAGATATACCCTCAAAAAAACGGCTCGTAGTTTTTCCGCATTTTTTTCCTGGAAACGTTCGTTTTTCCGACTGCGGAAATGCACTTTCGGCATTGGTGTGTTGTATGCTGTAAAACCTAAAAGAGGCTCCGGAAACTATAGTAGGTGGGTTGATTTCGATTTCCAATCAATGAAAAGTTGCTATGATGGCTTGTCTCGAGAAAATGTTGAGCAAAATATTAGATTTTTTGAACGGATGATTGAAATCGGCACTTGCTCTCTAAATCGGTTTCTAAAGACGGATTTCCACCAAACGGACAAAACCGCAACAAAACAGCAACTTTGTCGATCTCGACAAAACAAAAACTTTTGTTGTCAAAATATGAAACATTTTGAAGACTTTGTGTCGCGAGTTCGTGTTTTCGTCAACAACAAAAAGTACAGTCGTCAGGCGGAAAAATCAAAAGGTTTCGCTGTTTTGTCTCTGTTTTTTTAAACAGAGTTCGCTATGTGGAAACGGCTGGCGACAACAGTTCACTATCTTGTTCTGGTAGTGGTATATTGTGTCTTTGATGGCATGATGAAAACTGTTCGTGTAGTGAAAACGACAGAAAACATTTTCAAAACAAAACACGCGACAGCCTCATTTTTTATCTGTTTGGTGGAATTCGAGTATGTTTTCGAAACTACAACAAGTTTTTTGTTTCTGTTCTTGAAATTGAAATAAGTCGCAAGTGAGTACGTTTGGTGGAAATCCGTCTTAATGTTTCGCCCTGATTACCTAATATATCTCATGCTACAGCCATTATAATGGCTCATACACTATTATGTTTGTTACGATTTCATCTTCAGACTACGTACCTACCGTATTGGAAATGAGCAATTCAGATTCTACAATTGGAATAAGTTTCAAGCATTCCGAGGGAACAAAGTAATATTTCCAAACACTCTGTACTCTATATTGAATTGTTTCAATATACTCACGTAGTAAAAATAGCAACACACTATAGAATTTTAGACCAAACAAAATATATCGAAATGATATCGAATTACTTGAAACATTTTAATTTAATAACATAACAAAGTATTTGAGACTCCATTTGTAGTTATTAATAGTATATAACATACATTGTATCAGCTTGTTATCAATGCTTTCGAATAAAAATGGATCTAAACTAAAATTAACAGAGCGACCTGGATATAAAGAAAAAGCGCGTTGTCAAATCAGATTCCACATGATGTGAAGCATAATCGATCTCGAGCAAAAATATGGGCAGATCAGCTACTGCGAGAACTTCGCTGAAACTGAAAAACATTTGCTTTGCCTAGTGCTTCTCTGTGAGGGGCTTAATTTCCCGGAAGAGGCAGTCTTGACGCCCCCCGATGTCAGGAACTTGGCTCCCAGGAAGCAGATTCAGAGGTCAGGTACTAGACTTACCAGTCTTACCACCATAACAAATCCCTATCCAAAAAGAAGTCATGTCAGTAACTCATAGGCTGATGCAGGGGCAAACTCCAATAAGCCAATCACATGAATCAGACCATGGAAAGCTATACGAAGAACTGAAGTTAGATCCAATTCTGGGAAAGCCAGTAGGCTATGGTCCTAAAGTATAGTTCAAAACAATAGTTCGATCCTGACATGAAAGACTGATAGAAAGGCCCATCATTGGGAGCAGAGAAGGCCTGGGTATACAGACGGCTCGAAAACTATTGAAGGCGTGGGAGCTGGAATATACAGGGCTAAAAGAAGGATTAGAATCCCTATTAGCTTAGGACAACATGTTACTGTATTTCAGGCAGAGGTAACGGCCATACGATAGCCAGCCGAGTAGTGCTTCAGATGACACTTAAAAACATAAGGTCCCCGTCTTCCTTACTCATACAAGTCTCAATGAGACTTCGAGGGTTGCTTTGCAACGAAGTTGGCGGTTACAAACACTTTTCAAACAACATTGCGTCAGAAAACTGATAAGTCTGCGACCAAAACCATCGCCATTTACTCTGATAGCCAAGCGGATATAAAAGTACTCAGTACATACCAGATCAACTCTAGGCTGGTGTGGGACTGTCTGAGTGATCTAAATGAACTAGTTAACCACAATAGAGTCACTGAAAGGCACAGGGGTAACGAAGAGGCAGATGCAATAGCCCGAGAAGGTGCATCAAGAGCTCCAGTAGGCCCAGAACCCTTCTGCGGCATCGCGAAAGCGAATACAAATACATCCATTAACAAATGGATGCAAGCCGAAACACATGAATGGTGGAACAACTACCCAAGAATGAGACAGGCAGAGTAGTTTATAAAAGGACATTCGCCCAAATTCACAGCAGACCTGCTGAGCCACAATCGTAAGGCTGTCAGAATGATGATGGGACTGCTGACGGGTCACTGTAGGCTCAATAGACATAATGAGCCTGTTGAATCTGACGGATGAAAGCATAATATGTAGGTTCTGTCAGGTAACAGAAGAAACCCCACTTATGATATGCCACTGCGAAGGCCTATCAAGGTCAAGGTACATGCAGTACGGAGCCGAGAAACTATAGACAGATTGCTATATAAAGGAACCACTGTCGAAGCTGTGGAGTCTCATTAGGAAGATCAAACTGGACAGTGTGCTCTAGATTACACATATAGAAGCTCCACAATAGATCTGGCAAGGTCGCAGTGGACCAGGTCGAAAGGGCCAACTCTTAACCTAAATCTGATCTAATCTAGCTCCCAGAAAACTGATAAAGTTGCTTGTGAAGCTGCACAAATTAAAAAAAATATACGTCACAACCTCCTCTACAATATAATCTAATTCTGAATTCTATTCAGAGGAGCCGTTCGACTGGTTGATGATACCGCAATTACAAATTAATTCAAATCTGTATAGAAGGTCGCTTCCATTTATATATTTTATGGTATTCCATTACCAGTGATAATAGGCAGAACCAAGGGCAGAACAGAAAGGACACAGATTGGGCAAGCTCGAGACCTACAGAACTTATCGCTATCTCCTTGTGAGTCTAAGCTGACTTGGGACTGCAAACAATCCCTGAGACAACTGGCTGCACACAACCAGGTCACTTTGATGGGGTTCCAGGTCACAAGGGAGTTAAAGGCAACGAGGAAGCAGACTGCCTTGCCAAAGAAGGGGCAAATACACAATCTCTCGGCTCAGAACCCTTCTGTGGACTCTCCAAGGCCCACTTAAAAGAAGAGTTTCGGAATCCCGGGCCTCGAATAGATTAAGGGTTATGCACAAAAGATCTTATAGGTCGAGGTGCTACAATCTATTACTATCTCTATCAGTGAAGTTTTGGAACTCATTGCCTACGAGGTCTTTCCGGATGTTTATACTCTCCAAACTTTCAATATCTGTTTCCTGTCCCCTTCTACTTACTAGCACGATGTTCCACAAACATTATAGGTTTTAGTGCACAGTTAAAATATATAAAAAATTGATACCCTGTATATCCAGCAAAGACTCTGTGGTTCTCTAATTGTATCTGATAAAACATTTTTATAACTGGTACATTAAAATTTTTCATAGATTGTTACACTGTCACTCAGTAGTAGACACCTACCTGGGAAACATGAAGGTCGTATTATCCAACCTGTTTAATTTTAAATCAAGTACAAGGAAATATTTAGTTACCTATGCATTTTTCGGGTACCTATTTCGAATCATATTGTCACAACTTGGGGGAAGCTTTGGGGTACATGTCGATCTAGGGTTACTACTGAGGGTAGCGACAGGTATTTTATGGGCACTAATAGTTTGATTGTAGTTGAAAATATTCAAAACAAAATGACATTAAATAAAATAAGGGAATAACAAAAGTAACATATGTGATTATAATCTCAGGAAGAAGTCCATGGCATCTCAAAGTGGAGTGGTAGATATCAAAGTAGGAAAAAAGCTCCAAGTCATCTCCACATCATTTATTAGAACAAGGTTATTGTGATGTGATTATGAATTAACAAAATGAAGGTCTAACTTACATTAAGATGATGTGGTGTCACGAGTAGCCCCAGACCAGACTAATTTCAAAACCCTTACATTTACTATTTATAAGAAATTCAAGTTCATGTTGTCACGTTTCTGCATGGGTTCATCAGTTAGCACGTTACTTTCAATGTCAATCATATTTAATGAAATAATCATTTATAAAACAGTAAAATTAATTTGGAATATACTGAATGTTCTACTATCGTGACAATATTATTTAATAAATACATTTCCGATAGCAAGATACATACCAACTTCCGTTCGTGGTTTTCAGTCCATCCTAGTTTAACTGGCTACAGCTTCTTACCAAGCAGTCGCCGGTTGGCTTATCATGGAATCGCAATTTTTATTCTTCTGTTGTCTCCTAATCGTACGCAGTTTGGGCCAAAACTTAGCGTGTCCGAAAACATTGAGCATCGACATAAGCGATGGCCTTCCGGTCGCAGATGGAATAATCAAAGACAATGTCACTTACAACCAAAGCGACATCTTCTACAGCGAGGGTCGCACATGGGGATGCATCTGCAACATCAATAAATGTATCAGGAAGTGTTGTGCCAGTAACGAGATCATGAAGAACTACAGCTGCGTGGAAGTCCCTGATGGATTCCGTTTCCGCGTTGAGTTCTACGAAGGGACTGTCGCTGCTAGGGCTGCTCAGCTGAAAGACTTCCACGTCATTTATGGCAATCAGTGTGTCAATAAGAGCTACTTTCGTTTTCCCCCGGAATCTGGCTCTGACGTTCTCTTGCAAGTTGATGGTTCTTTGCTGCTCAATGAAGATATAAACAATCCGATCTACTTGGGACCGCAAGACTATTGCGTGGATATGTTCGACAATGAAAGCTCTGCGTATCTTTGCTACCCCTCTGAGCCTATAGATTCTGAGAGGGAAGTTCTTATGGATGGTAAGTTTATTAGCATATTCTCTGAACGTGAATGTTCGAATTGAACGATGAAGTGATTATCAAACTCCAATTTCTCTGGTTTCCTGCACTGAATTTACCTATCTGATTCACCTACCCTGCCGGATTTTATATAATATGTTACGTTAATAGATATTTAAAACAGCCTTTTACCACGGGTGTAATACATACGATGATTGTAAAATTATCAACTCATGGATAAATCTATGTGAAATGGGTCCTCTGTCCTTATTCATGACTTTTGGCACAGAGTACAGTAAGGTTACAGAGAAGGCACTTGACTGCGCGGGAATTATTCACCATGCGTCCTTGAAACTTTTACTACGTTTTCTGTGTACCAGGGTTCATATATGAAAGCTTTGGCTACAGGGCTGAACATTTCACCAGTGATTTTTTTAGATGAAAAAAAAAACGATTTACTGCTTCAATAACCGAATAGAGCATATATTTTGTGTACTTTTCATAAATTTCAATGAATTTATCATCATTCATATTTATTTCGACTACTATTTCAACATAACCAAAGATTATACATGATACAAGGATGACTTGAATTTCATTGAAATAGTTTTTAATAGATGTACATATGGAGATGATTGGGATTTGAGGAACAGTTCAAAGGTGTAGAACTCTTTATTGTGAGTAAAATACAATTTCATATTTATTATTTCTGTTGACACTTCCATCATACCTTTCATGACCTTCACTGCTAACTGGTCTGAAGTGCAAATAATGAAGAATTGGTTCCATAGAGGAGAAAACACATCCAACATATGAAAGGAAATAACATAATTCATAATTTAGTGGATTATCTGGAATCTAGCTGTATTTTTTCTGGTAAGTACTTGTTTGATGCAATACTTTGTTCATATAACTAGTCATATGTATAATGTACACAAGTATTTAGATGTAGATAACATTTCATATCCACTATTAATGTTACATTTCCATCATACTTTTCATGTACTCACCTGCTAATGGGTTGGAAATATTAATAATGGAGAATTGGTTCAATAGATGAGACCAAGGATGAGACAATACATTAATCATTTGAAAGGAATTAACAGAATATAGTAGATAAACTATCTAGCTGTATTATTTCTGTAAGTACCTACTTATTTCATTATATACTTTGTACATAGAGCTTGACATAAAATGTACACAAGCATTTAAATGCTAGTGATGTTTCCAATATGAATAATGTGCTGTAATTGTTTTGAAATCAATTATAATTGATGTATTTTTCCAAATATTTGTTTCAGGATTGGTGGGCTATCAGCTTATGAGTATCAATTATTTGAGTGAAGCAGGTTCAAAAGATGATACATTTCCAACTACACTTTTGGAATAGGCAGCAAAACTTTGAAGAATTCGACTATATAATGAGACTCACCTGTAGCCCTGTTCAATAAAATGAATTTATAAAATTTGACTAGTATCTTGTTCTGAATAAAAACAACAGATGTTGATCATAGATTTATTTACCATTTGAGCAAAATGTTTAGTGTTTTCAAGTAATTATCATCATGTTTTCAATGATTCTCTGAATTTAATGTATTTGAGTATTAGTTCAATCAACCCCTATTCTTCGATTGAGTATAATTATAAATTAAAAATATATAAATAGTAATAGAAGGTAATCTAACTAACCTCACTATTTTGTGTCAATCGTTTGATAAAGCTGAAATCATTACGTTATTGTTGCTTAAAGGAACTCGGCTTGCTATTGGTTGAAAATTCGTTCGTCTGTCAGGAAATCATATGAACTCGAATCAAAATTCGAAGCGTGGAACGCCGAAAAACGCTGTATTGTGAATAAAACCTCATATGTCATTTCTCTTGTTCACATGACTGTATCAACCAATAGAATGTAGCATCTTCCCCATTCATGCGAGGCTGCGCTTCTCCCTCCACGCCTGTTCAAGGCCACTCATAGTGATTTTACTATTTCATTCATAAATAGGGGGAGTGGAACATCTTGTTGTCTAACCACTAATCTTTGCTTTTGGTTTCTGTCTATAACGATTTCAAAGCTTACATACAGTGAGGACCAAAAGTCCGTCGCCCCCCCTGTAACTTCTTTATTCTACATATTACAAAAAAATGTTGAATACATAAGTTGTAGGGTTTCATTCGATCTCTTTAATGGTTTAAGTTTCATTCATACAGAGTGTCTCAAAAAAGCACGGTGACAAGTTAATTTTTTCAAATGGAACAGCCTGTATTTTATTTCATTTTTAGATTCTTCCTGAAGAGCTGATTTCGTCGATCTATCATACTTTGGGTGTAGCGCGAAAGATTACAGAGATATAGGGTGTGAAAAATTGAGATTTTTCAACTTTAGGAATTTTTTGTGCCGAAACTATCCATTCTTACTCAAAACGGCTTACATGTCCCTATCTCAACTTTCTACTATCGATTGATATTTAATTGACAAATACGGGTTGTTCAAAATTTTGAGTTTTGCATCACCCTTTATTTGTTTCTATTGAATGTCAGTAGATAGTAAATGAAAAGTTAAGATAGGGACATGTAAGCCGTTTTTAGCAGAAATGATTAGTTTCGACACAAAAAATCCTAGTTGAAAAATCTCGATTTTTCACACCCTATATCTCTGTAATCTTTAGCGCTACACCCCAAGTATGATCGATCGACGAAATCAGCTCTGCAGGAAGAATCTAAAAATGAAATAAAATACAGGGTGTTCCATTTAAAAAAATTAACTTCTAAGTCACCGTGCTTTTTTGAGACACTCTGTATGAATGAAACTCAAACCATTAAAGAGATCGAATGAAACCCTACAACTTATGTATTTAACATTTTTTTTGTAATATGTAGAATGAAGAAGTTACAGGGGGGGCGACGGACTTTTGGTCCTCACTGTATATTATATACTACTAGAATTGCTAATTCAAAAGGAAAATGACTAATAATATTCAACTGGCCATTTTAGGTTGATAATAGTGGTTCGAGTCACACAATTGCACATTTCACACACTTCAATCACACAGTTACCTATACTAATATAATTTTTATTATACTTCTTTGAAATCACTTTATTTTCTCACTCTATATTAGTAATATTGTAAGATGGGCTTTTTAGGGCTAGCGCACGGAAACAGCGCATGCACGGAAAAACTTTGAGAATAACCATGGAAACAAATATCATACATGCCAAACACTGTATTGTCAGCATTGTTAATTCTCTGTCAATCAATTTTATGCCAACAACATGAAATCCCGAAATTCCCGATAATATCCTAGAGCAAGCGGCACAAGCGACCGCGAATTTATTACCAGTAAAATCCAGGTTAAAACTTCGTTTATCGCACTCCTATGAGTTCGGAAAAAAATTTTGGTGGAACTCCTGATCACGAATCTGAAGTAAAAACGCGGCGGTCTCAAGTATTTTCGAAGATACGGCGCCATTTTGTCTCAAAAATGTACCATTTCAAATCTCCATTTTCTGCTGCAAACAATCACGTTGCCAACATCATAAATACAAATTACCAGAAAATCTGTGCAAAAAGGTTGTTTTGTTTACATTTCAAAGAAGGGTGAATTTTTTGAAAAATAATAGTTTTTTCTGCTGAGAAGTGTTGGAAACAAGTAAATATATGCGTGTATAGTGTTTTGGTTCAAAGAAGGGTGAATTTTGTGTATTTCTAATAGGAGAAATTTGCGTGTCAAATGGTGCATTTTTGAGACAAAATGAGGCCGTATCTCCGAATATACTTGAGACCGCCGCGTTTTGACTTCAGATTCGTGATCAGGAGGTCAAAATACGTGAGTTCCACCACATTTTTTTTCCGAACTCATAGGAGTACGATAAACGAAGTTTTATCAAATCCAGGTCGAGATATATGAACACCAATGTCAACTTTTTACAGTATGACGAAATCTGAACAAAATCAAAACTGTAAGTGACGATATTATTCTAGTTTATTTTGTCGAAAAAGCTAAATCTATAAAACCTTTTACGTTATGGAGTCGATATAATGACATCAACAATTATCCAAAAACTATTGCTTTCCTGAAGCGTCGGCTCACACGAGAATTTGTCACGCACGCGCACGGAAAAATTCCTATTTCCAGACTCATAATGAAATATACTATTTCGTTTTTTTGCTATCGGAATTGTGAGGTTTTTTACTTCCGGAGTGTTTCACTACAGGAGACTTCGACATGTATGTTGACTAAAACCGGAAACATCAAGTAATGACGTAAAACATCATTTACCTAATATGGCTATCCTTACAACAGGCAGGTTTTTTTATGACCGATATATACAGCGTTCTCTATGTAATAGTTGGGGTGTGGGAATTTGTATTTGATATTTCCATTTTTCATCATCATGGACACCTTATTCAATTAGAACAGAATAGTTTCTGAATGGACCGTGATTGAAATATACAAATGTGTATGTGAAAAAACTATACACATCATTGTGTTAAAAGAATCAGTCCCAGCTGTAATATGATGAAAGAACCGAATGGAAAATGAATGCATGTATATTATATAACCATATGAAAATTATTCCTCCACGACTATTGGATAGGTACTTCATCAATTACATATGCGTTGTCTATTGACAAATGTAGATGATTCCTCATACGTTTTGGATTCTGAACATTCTTTAACTCCTGACAACCAATCACAAACTTCGAATCATCAGACTCCAACAGGCTGAAGCTGCAATACGACAAATTTTTCCAAATTGGGCTATGACCCCTGACTCGGTTATCGCCACAGTTTCAATCTGATGAATTTTCACAGGATTGCGACAAAATATTGATGAAATTAGTAGTTAATGTTGATTATGATAATGATAATGATATGAAGAATAATACATTTTACAATTGAGTGTTGAGTGGTGCTATTTCCGATGTTAGTAGTGAAAAATGACACGATTGTGGTGAAGTAAAATCATTCTGAAACATAAAATCATGAGTAACACAAAATTGTTGAAATTTAATATTCCCAATGGTGCTATCATCGATATTAACGCATAAAAAACACCAAATATTTAAAATTAACACCAAGTTACACCGTGTCATATCACGATGTGGAATCGAGGCGGTGTATGAATCATCTAATTTGGTGGCAATAATCATTCGTTAAGTATTGCATCCGGAAAACACCCGATTTGATATAAACTAATAAAAATATTGTATCAAAGAACATTAGAACCTTTGCCAATAGATGGCACTGACGTCCTTCTTACCGTACCTGATTTCAATATTGGGCTAAATATATTAGATGATTTTGTTACAGATCAGTATCAATTGGTCTAGTCCCTAGTACCACTGATGATCAGGACTAGGGGGGTTTTCTGTTTCGCTTCCCCTAAGTCACCATCAAATTAAATAACATGCCTTAAACATCTCAATAACATAATACATCTCTTAGGAACATGTCAATCAATCAGAGTGGTCATATCCTAGGCACTAGACCTTTTACTCCTCTATGAAAAGGGAATAACCAAGAGTACGTCAGCGCGATTGTCCTGAAACCGTGCACTGGGGGTAGCCACCCCGAGAAAGCACTGCGGGCGTAGGGGCCTTAGCTTGTGTATTTGTGTACATTATATAACTTATTTTTATATGTATTCTGTTCATCTTTGTAATATTAATCATCTATTAATAAATAACATTTTCAATTCAATTCAATTCACTGATCAGGATAAATAAGCCAAAACAGTTCATTATCATCCGAATTATGCCTATATTCTTCTGATTCTAGTTTATCATCATATGAATTATATTTCAATAGGTGTTACAACTTAGTAAAAACACCGGAGGTGGTGAAGAAAAGTACCGATTCGCATGAACACAATCATGATATGGTGTTCCTTCACACCAGAACAGTCTTCGCATGTACCTGCTCAGTGTTTAAACGCACCGAAGAGAATTTCGTGGAGGTAGGATTCAGCATCAAGAAAAGCACATAATGTGTATCACACCACTGCGGTGTCAAATTGCACTTTTGGAAATGCAGAAAGAACACAATCAAAGTGTTCATTCTGCTGAACACTATAGTGTTACTGACAATTGGGTTAGATTATTAAAAAAAGGCCTATGGGAAAGGTCACATAACACCTGCAGTAGTGTATGCCGGTGTTTACTGACACTCAAACAATCAGGACCTCAGGGGACACCAGACGGTGTTAGCTGGTGTATTTTTTTACTGTGTTGGTACCTGCTCTGATATTTTTCATAAGATACAGGCTGTACTAGCCTTGACTAGACATTTCTCTGCTAATAGTCGTGGAGTCGGAATTATGAAATAAAAAATAATATGTTGCACTTCTACGGCTCCGTAGATATAGAAAATCGAATTATTTTACACACAGTCTTGTTTTAGTTGATGTTTTTAAATCAACTGCATTCTTTTGGGCTCATTTCCATGAAATTTTCAAACAAAAATACGAATAATCTGCCAAATTTCGTCGCCAGAAAACGTATCGCTTTGCTTTAATATATACGATACCCGATAGAGGCAAGTTGTGAAAGACGATTACTATAAACATGAGAACATTTCAACCTCTAATCAGCTTGAGGAAATAAGGAAAAGGAAATGTGTACTGACGCCCATACCAGGTTGTCGAGATGTTAAAGTGCGCGGTCTCTCTCGCCATGCGGTTGCTCTGGACCCAGTTTCTTTGCCTCCTTATAAGCGAAACTCTTGCCGATCCCTGCTCGAATCATTCAATCGAAAATGGAACTACAATTAGTGAAGCTAGTGGTGCGTGGGAGTGTTTATGTCCGCTCAAGAACTGCTTGAGAAAGTGCTGCGCTGATGGTCAGTCATTCGTTGGAGCCGAATGTGTGGATAATCCAGGATACCAGATCAACATCACGATTTTCGACGGCACCAAGCCGAATCCAGCTACCAAGCTCAGGGACTTCCGTATAATTCACGGCAAAAAATGTCCCGAAAACTACGTACGTTTTTCCCCGGAAGCGGCTTCTGATGTTTTTTTGCAAGCGAACGGGTCGCTGCTAGTCGAAAGTTTCGAGCAGTTTTATCCTCCGGAAGAGTTCTGCATCGATTTGATCGATAACGAGACTTCAGCCCTGTTATGCGAAGTTCTTGATAGTTTGAGTTCAGATGAAAGGCAAACTTTTGCTCATGGTGAGTGCATTGTTTCATGTGATAGGCTGATTTTCTGATTCAGGATATATTGATATGAGTTTTTTAATAGTATATTATGAGTAAGACGAACGGTAGCGAGGAGTGCTGCAAGGGAACAAGTAAGACAACGTGTTTTAGTACATATACCTAAAATGTTTTCTATTCTCTCAATTATTGGTGAAATCTTTGAGATGAATATAAAAGATCAATTGAAAGTACCTACTGAGACAGTACTTTCATGAACACATAATAACGGCTCTTGATGAAAAAATACAGATCTATGGACTATTTATAGATTTTTCACGTGCGTTTGACATGGTAAATCATGAACTTCCCATTTGCAAAATGAATAGATATTGTATTAGAGGTAGAGCCTTGGGTAGAGCCTTCGAACTAATGAAATCTTATTTGTCAAAAAGACCACAATGTCCAAAGCAAACAAGATATTGATAAAACAAGAGGTACCGCAGGGATCGATATAAAGACCTCTGTTTTTCCTCATTTATGCCAATGACCTGATTTAAATGCTACATAACTTACACTTTGTCCATGTAGTATCATATGCGGATGATACGAATATTCTTATAAAGGTCCCTGAATCACGTGAACAACTTATAGAAATTAGTATACAATAAAGTAGGTGAGTGGTCTATAAAGAACAGAGAACAGCCTAAAACTAAATACTCAAAGACAACTGAAATGAAATTCTCCGTGGAAAACCAGACAATTTCATTATTTTTCAAGATGGAAAGGAAAGTAGATCCATCTGAGACAACTAAGTTGCTAGGAATAGTCTTAGACTATATAGGGTCACTTGGGAGCCCCATATTGTTTCACTTTGTAGTAAACTACGGAAAAATTGTTATGCATTGAAATTTCATTGTCATTCTGGAGTACTGTTAACTTTTTACAATGCAAATATACACGGGTTTATCTACTGGTATTCATAGATTATTTGTTTTTCAAAAATTCGCAGTGAGGACTATTGCTGGCTCGAGGTGGAAAGATACGTGTAGAAATGCTTTCAAAGAGTTTCATATACTAACACTTATAAGTGTATATATCTATGAATTGTGCATATATGTTTATAAAAATCATGGTAAATTCAAAAGGAGTCTACAATACACCTATAACACAAGAAATGGGAGTATTCTTGTACCAGATGCACATCTTACAACATCATATCAGAAGTCGCATCTTTTCATGGGTTGTAAGCTTGAAAAGTTTATTAAATAAGCCTCTAATATATTTCACATTTCCAAGTCTCGGTTGAAAAGACATCTTATCGATAAAACGTTTTACACTCTAGAGTTTCTTATATAATATTCTACATGTTTAATGTATTTTATTTTTATTGGATATTACTGTATTTTGTAATTTCTTTCGTGTACGTTTTCAGGATGACGTTTTTCCTCTGTTACACTGCAATTAAGTCATGACTAAAAAGACACCTCATTTTTAATGAGTTTCATACTCTAGATGAGTTTTTTCTCTTATTTATATAATATTAGATATATGTTGAATGTATTTTATCTTTTTCGGATTGCAAATTTCGGATAAAAAATATATTTATTATTATTATCATTATTATGCATTGATTTGATGAAAAAAATTGATTTAACATTATTAAATGACAGAAACATTTTCGATGGGTAACAATAATGAAATTGAAGTATTTAAAATTTGACGAATGCTGCGTAATCATAAAGCACAATTTACTGTTAAGCGATTTTGGGTTTTTCTTGAAAATGACCACGTAAAACATTGATTTATCCGTTATATATGTTTGTAGTAAGAACTTAAATCATGGTTGCATCAGCTGACGTCAGTAGAATGTATAGTTGCAACAGTCAATTATTATAATTCAAGTTACTTAAAACCTAATTCAGTTGTTTAACTGTGATTAACAGTTCGAAGTCGATGGGTATCAGATTTGGTGGGTTTACTTGGTTGATGTCGTAGTCAAATTATTTCAGTGAATTTGTTATTCATTTTTATATCTACTTCTTTCTAGTGCTTCGGATGACACTTAAAAAGCTATAAGGTATCCGTCTTTCTAACTCATACAAGTCCTAGACTTAGGCGGGTTTCTTTGCAACCAAGATGGCGGTCAAAATACACTTTTTCTATTTTGGTTGTACAATGAAGTTGTAGGTTATTTTATGCGTGGTTTGGCGGGAAATACGAATTTCCGAGCGCCAAATCACTACCTACACTTATCAGAAAATGGCGCAGATTGTCTGCAGTCTCAATTTATTGAGGATAAACGAATTGTTCGAAATACTCTGTAATTTTACTGATTAGTTTCGGGTACGCCACGTGGTGGTTGGAGGATTCCAGGACACACAACCATTTTGTTCAGTCAGTAAGACAAAAGTGTCGAGTCGTTTTATTTTCTAGCCTTTGTTACCAATCAAAAATTATCGCATGTAATGCAACAAGTGTATTGATGATTATCGAAATAAAAATTCCTTCGATTTGTTTCGAAAAAGAGAAGGAATTTTCGATAATCATCAATAACACAAGTTGTATTTGTTCAGATTATTTCATGAATAAAATCAAAGCCATTCTGATGATTTCCTATTTATTGTTTAAATTAATATAAAACGTTCAGTTTATGGAATTAGTTATTTTGATTATGCATTGTAGTTCGACACATCGTTATGCAACCAACAATACATGTTTGCCATTGTATGATGTAGGCAAGATTACCTATGCACTAGGTACTACTCGGCTAAATTCATTTTGATTGTTGTCACAATTTGTGTGGTTAGGTTACATTAGATTAATTCTTAAATGAAATTATGCATAATTTGTAGAAAATGAAGTGGATACATATTAATAGTGTGTGTTTATCATGGTTCAGACGAAAATTTGGTGTAGTGGCATTCATTTATTTACCAGGGAATCGTAAAATACTATGACAGAATGCAACTAGTAAGTCGTTGTTAAATTTAACTACCCTACTGCCTACGAATCAGAAAGCGAAATACAGAAACGAAAACACAGCATGTAGGTATCCAATAGCCAATCAGGAGCCGAAATACAAAATTGAAAACATGGTGTTATTGCTTATCAACACAATCATTTCAACCAATCAAAAACGTGTATTTTAGCATGAATGAAATAATCATTGTCAACTACCATGTCAAACAGACTTGACATGAAGTGGTTATTGTTCTGTGGTTGACAGTGTCGCCACAAAGTCATTATGCAACGCAAATTCGTGTCGAAATGGCCTCTATTTGGATACGCATTTTTTATTATTCGGGGGTTGGTACAATCGAACTGTCAAATGAAAGTCAGAGGAGTTAGGCCCACTTTACTTCTGAGCGATTTTTGATTTGGTCATACTAGCAGTAGAAAACTCAATGTTTTTACTGGTAAATTTCAATTCAGAGTGTTATTTGTATAAATTGACCAATAAAAACATTTACAACATTGAATTTTTCACCGTTGGTATCGCAAAAATCTTTGTGTGTCAGATTATCGCAAAAATCTTTGTGTGTCAGATTTTAATTATTTCAATGTCATCATTGTTACCAATCGAAGATGTTTCTGTTATTTATCGATATTGAATTATTTTTTTCAATAAAAGATTTCAAATTAATGTAAAATAGAAAAAATTGCATATGACACACGTTTTATAAGTCACGTTGTCGCACTTGTTTCCATGGAGCACTCCTCGCTTTGCTCGTCGTACTCTAAACAACGCGTGCGACAAAATAGCGTCTTATAAAACTTGTATCGTTATATACTACTTACGTACAACTGTCAAAATAACTTGACATTTCCGCATCTTTATTGATGCGTAAATGTTCACTATATTCATAAAATAAACATGAAATATATATTTTTTGAGGATTTACTATTGACAGAGTCACTTATTAATTGATTATTCATCATAAAACAATTCCATTTATTCGAATGATAATTGATAGTGGAGTTTGAACAATTACTTTCAAAATAAATTCCAGAAGATGTTCCGTGTGGCTGCTTATCAGAATCGTTAGATATATCTCGAAGAATTGATTCCACAATTTTATCAGATACAAAAAATGTTGTTTGTATATTTCGTGTATAAAATACGTGTTTTCATTGCACAATCGAGAGAATTAACACTGCCATGTGCCATTAAAAAACACTCATTTCATGCACTCATTACAAAAATACCTATTTTCAAACACTGACAATTTATTATGTCTAAACTTCTTCCTTTTGGGAGTACCAGTGCTATATCTGCGCCACTGAAAATGAAAATTTTCGACATTGCTGATAATCAGCAACAATGAATTTGGCGTAATCTTTAAATCAACTCCAAGTTTATCAACAAACATGTATGTGAGTTTATTTCATCAGCTAAGTATAGAGTTTGTATATGTTTGGTATATTTAACATACCTAATATTCTCGAAAAAACGGTAGGTTACTACTCAAAAAGTTTAGTGCAAGTTCCTTCGCGTCCGTGTCGATTATGTTTCTAGTTGTGATTGTGTTCACGATGCTTCTTCGGGAAGTACAGAACGACAGTGAAAGCGAAAGACATCTTTCAGAAGATGAAATTAGCGAGTGTGAAATCGGACAGTGTGTGCAAACGTGTTGCGTGAGAGACGCAATCCCTTATTACGGTACAAATTGTACGAATTCTGCTGATATGTTAACATATTTTCTCAACATGAATGTGACATTCCCTAATTTTGTAGACAATGAAGTGATGCGTCGGAAGTGCAATGAAACAATTCTGATATCTCCAGGAGCGATAGACTTTATCGAAGAAGATGGCTTGAATGTGCTACAAAGCCTACAGCTGACTCTAAACTACACCCAATTTTGCGTAGACACCGCCACCTTCAATGCCAGCTTATTGATATGCATTTTAGAAAACACCTTTGAGCATTCCACTGAGACGCCTTTTGAGAGCCTGAAAAAAAATTGCGTTGGAATGAACTGTGTTCGAAAATGTTGTGGACTTGAACAATCAATATTCGATGGCTCCTGTGCAGACACGATGGCTTCGAATTTTTCTCTGTCGGGAATTAACTTCACTGACGATACTCACCTTTTGATCCACAGTGAATTGAAATGTGACGACGGTTACCTCAAGATCAGAATCGATGATTTCAAATCCAATCACGATGGCTCGATCTATTGGGAAGAAGGAGGTTCGATTTTCGAAATAGATAGTTATTGCATGGATGAATTCTCAGGAAGCGACGAGATGGATTATGGGGATGATGGCAGTAATATTGCGGCCTTTATTTGTGTGGATGATGATGAAGAAGATGATATCGTTGAGAATCAGATGCATCTGACAGGTAGGAAACATGTTTTTACTCCCATATAGGCTTCCTCACCAAAGAAAAATATTTATTGATTGATCTATTTCCTCAATACTTATATCTTCTCAGATTTCAAGGGTATCACGGATTATTGATAATATGAATCAATCTTTCCAATTTCTCTTCATATCGACTATATATAGCAGTGTACACTTCATATGTATTCATGGCGTAATTATTTTCATGCATTGTTATTTGGTTTATCATCTGTGGTTTTATCTCTGTCAGTTTCCTGTAAATGTTTAAATTAATAACACAGATTGTTAACATTTGAATGAGCGAGGGGAAATATGAGAAAACAGAGCATATCCTGTATAGTCAACCATAATCCTACTTTGGTTTTGAGGTACGGAAATAGTCCCCTCTCCCTATTAGTCCAGTCATTTGGTAGTTTCACCTGATGGAAAGTTATCCGGGAGTTTTGAAAATTGTGCTCTTGCCGAATTTCAACTTTGACACCTCGTTTCTTTGCCACATTAGCCGCCACAATGGAAAAATCGCGCCTAATAGCAGTTTTTTCACAATATCTCCTTTCCGACTCATTTTACGATAAAAACATTGATACAGTATGGTGGAAATGTATGGAATAAATTCATTATCTCTAACGCATATGAATTTCAAGGGAAAACCTGAGAGAGGTCGATTTTTATTTTCAAATTGACATCTCTTGATTTACATACGGAGTTTGTGACGTCATCCGCGTAGTTGTGGTGACGTCATCGATTATTTTTTAAATAGGAAGACACCCTTTTTAATTTTTTTTCTGGAAGGTATATCCATTGTCTATCTGACCATATACTAATATTAGGAAAATAAAGTGATACAGGGTGGGAACAAATTATTTTATATTTAAAACCTCATTATGCTATCAATGTACACAATTACCTAAATAGGTCGGAGAAGGTAAATCGAATGGCCAACTAGATCTCCTACTCCTCTCGATTTTTTCCTCTGAGGTTATCTGAAGGGCAAAGTTTATGTAAGAAGCCGAAAAGATCAGATAATTTGAAAGAACGAATACGAGTGAATAATTCACAAATATATTCAGAAACGATAGCAAAGTTTGAGAATGATTTGTTTTCTGTCTATTACATTGTATTCTTGCAGAAGGTCATGAATTTGATTATTTATTGTAGCGATTTCCGTTGTAAATATAAAATAATTAATAATTTTTTCTCACCCTGTATCACTTTATTTTCCTAATATTAGTATACCGTCAGATAGACAATGAATATACCTTCCGAAAAAAATAAAATAAACGGGGTATATTCCAATTTAAAAAAAAACGATGACGTCACCACAACTACGTGGATGACGTCACATACTCCGTATGTATATCAAGAGATGTCAATTTGAAAATAAAAATCGACCTGTCTCAGGATTTTTCTTAAAATTCATATACGTTAGAGATAATGAATTTATTCCATACATTTCCACCATACTGTATACAGAAGAGAAAATTAACTACAATTTATGTTTCCACATTTGTTTCTTTAAAATCAATAGTTTTGGCGTTATAGCGTCGAATTAATATGCGTTTTGGCGAAATATCCATCACCTTGAGGACTGAGGTAGTAATCCACATATAATGCATAATTTAGAAATTGAGCGCAATCTTGTTCGCTTTGTTGTTTCTGATAGACCAGGCGTTGCGAGTTTGGTATCGATCGCATCAGGCTTTCTGACATACCTTTTTACATGTACAATAGATACGTTTCAATAATAAGGTTTTTGAAATAAAAAATAGTCGCCGTGGTGGCGATGAGCGCAAAGCGCGATGATTATAGTGGAAGTCCATCACGGTCGTGGGTTCGATTCCCAGGCCCGTCAGAAATAAGAAAAAAGGCGAGGCGACTGGATGTAGCGTGTTCTGTCCATATATACAAAATATACTTAGAAATTTTCTGTGGCAAATGAACTAAGTTTCGATGCCAGGATAAGTGAAATGAATGAGTGAATGAGGGTGAGTGAAAGGTGAGAGCGAATCTTGAAAAAAAAAAGTTCGTTGAATATTGCATAGATCTTATATTATTATGCTTCCGCTAGTTACGGTATCCAGGTTATTTGTTTTGTAGGTCCGGGGGGGTTGAAAGTACTAAGCCATTGATTGGTCGTTTTAATTGTTGGCCATACAAATGTGTTGTACCACGTGATCATAGTATCTACTTTTCTGCAGACCACTCTAATACCAAACAAATACTAGATGATGCCGGATCTAGCGTAAACATATAGGATCTATGAAATATTGCATCGCTGCTACTAACAGAAGCAGCAGCACGACAACATTCATTTCGAACCTATAATCAGGTTCAGCAGTGATATGAGAATGAACAAAATGCGGAGCAATGGGGATGGAACAGAAACAAAATCGGGATAATTCCAGTTACGACACTCGAGCCCCCAGCTCCACACGCAAAGAAAAAAACGGTAGAAATTACTAGAATCGAAGTGATTTTCACTGGTTTATATAGTTTATATATGGACAGAAATTCTTTCCAGTGAACACTACTATTGAGTCCAAGTAAATTGAGTCAACTTACTGATCACATAATATAATAGTCAACTTTACTAGGAACACGGTTGAATTGTTAACATCCGAGGAATAGTAAATTAGACAATACTGGAAGAGTACCGCTTCCTTATATCAAATATTGTATTCAACCTATTAGGACTAGTAGTTTTCATTTTTTATTCAGTGAATTGAACCTTATATGATAGATTGAAATGTACATTGAGGAATAGTAAATTACACAATACTGGAAGAGTATACTTCTTTCTTGTATCAAATATATGTAATTAATCAATGAGCCCTGGTAGTTTTTGTTTTCTATTCAGTGAAATAAACTTTATATAATAGATTGAAATGTGACAATTCGAATTCACATATTTATTACCGGAAGTGGAATACTCTCAACCGATTTATTGTAATCCCTTCTTCTATACTCATTGATGGTATTGATCATTAGAACAAGAGGCAAACATTCTTCTTGAGCTTCCAATTTCGAAGGCCTCCAAAATAAGTTTTCGATTATTTTCAATGAAAAATATAATGGTAACAGCCATAGCGCAGCTTTACTGATGTTATCCAGTTGATCCGGATTTTTATAGGAAAGTTTTGATGTATCTATTGGTACTCTTCGAAATCGTACTAAATCTGGAATAAACAATTATTTAGCTCGTAGGGATTAATATAGAATGAAAAAGTCGTTTTTCATAACAAAGTGTATCCCAAGTTATGTTTATGTGAGCAGAAAATGTCTTCAGTATCCTATCGATGCTTTCATCTTTCGTAACCATAACCCTTCCTTGAAATGTATTAGGTATTCCATTTTTGTGTCACCATTATATCCATGTATCTAGAGAATTTTTCAACTTCTAGACAGAAGTATTCGTGATTCTATAAAAAATAAATCAACCTACATAACAATCACAATTTACCCTAAAATCGCTATAATTATACCTCTCTTTTCACTTTCCTCATTTTTCTCCTTGGCTAGTCCTATAGTTTAATCACTATCATCCTCTTATTGCAATAATAATCATTAAGAATCCCTCTAGAAACCATTTTGTCTTCAACACATTCATACCCTGAATCATTTTATAATTTGTGCGATCCTCAAATGTTCATTGGGAGCCTTGAATGAAGCAAATACCGCTGAACAACAAAAACATCTCATCTTCACCTAGATTATGATGGCACACTAGCGGCGAAAAAGAGATACTGTCTCGAACAGAATCAACGAATAACTGAGAACCAAAGTCAACCCATACCATTCAGGGGATAAACGACTATTTGAATGTTTATTGTTCAATTTAGTATTCATCAATGAACAGCATTATGACAATTATTACTCGCTGAATAGTTAATAACATTGCTTCAGAAGAGTAAGTGCTTATTTTCATTTGGATTAGTTCACTTCATCATTGTCTGAGATTAATTTTACTAAGGTGATAGTAAATATTTCTGAATACATTGTTAAGAACTGCTGACAGTAGTTTTCAATATTCTCTCTGACAGATTTTACCAGAGTTTTCAAGTAAAAATCACAATAAGGAATAGTGAATATATCACCTGCGATTTCTTGTTAGTAAATCAATGAAGATTACTTCGAGGTATAGTCAACTTTAACTGAAATGTCCTTTTCAGACTGGTATATATTCCTAATGGTTTATTGAAGGAAACTTTTTTCGCAGTTGGGATTACTAGGATTGCTGTTAAGAATTATCAGGAAAGTTTCACTAGCCGGAAAAGTGATTTATCAGATGAATATTTCTTAGCGTGCAGGAACTTTCAAAATTAGTCATTACATGTGGATTAGGTCTAAATGGCGCCGCTTACTCTACCTCAGTCCTCAAGGTGGTGAGGAATTGAATTATTCCACCAAAACGCATATTAAAATAGGTGTATAATTGGCAGAAATATAACGCCAAAAATATTGATTGAAGAAAAAATTTTTTTGATACATAAATTACAGTAAATTTGCCCTAGTTCAATTGTGTAGATAGATGTTTTGATCGTTAAATGAGTCGAAAAGGAGATATTGTAAAAAAACTGCTATTATAGGCGCCAAGTTGTTGTGGAAATGATTTCCTCCGACAAAACGCGTATTGAAGTATACTTTGCGGCGGAGATATTGTGAAAAAACTCCTATGAGGCGCAATTTTTTCATTATGGCGGCTCGAGAGGCCATGATACGAGGTGACGAAGTTGGACTTTGGAAAGAGCACATCGAAATCTATGAAATCAATAATTTTCAAAACTCCCGGAAAACTTTCCAGATAACCCCTATTTTGAGCACCAAATGAATGTAGTATCTTTCGAGGGGATCGATATTTTTCAACCAAATTTGTCACAATTCTTTGTGACACCGTTCGAAAACTATTTCGATTCTGTTTTCAACAGTGTATATAGTTGTATACATTTAACAGAGCATATCTCCCCTCTTAAATTTTCCTCCCAAATGACGTCAGGCTTAAGTGAATGACGTCATAATAAAGACAAGCACCTTAAAATGTATAGTAATTATATTATTAATCAAGTTTTCTTCATTTCGCAACTGAACGAGAGAAAAACCGATAACGTAGCAAATTTGGCTGAACAATATTGATCCGTTCAAGAGACTCATTTTCTGTCAGCTCTGGATTTCAGTTTTGAAAATATTCAACAATATACTCTCTCTATCTTATGTAGAATTCCTACATGAGTAATGAAATACAGGGTAAGAAAAATGCTACTTTGATATGCCACAGTCATGTATAGCATCCCGGTGGATAACATATATACGGCGTTTCGTCACTCGTGAATGATTTTTGTTCGAAATCTTGTTGGTTGTGATACTGCGGATTGATTGTGGCTGTGCATATTTTCCAACTTCCTGGACTGCTTGAATCACTTGTTTATCTCATTTCAGGAATTTTGATCCCTCATCTCTCTATTCGCTTATTCATTTGTCAGCATCCTTACCACAATTCAGACAGACAAGATAACCCCACTTGAGTCGCAATAAAACTTTCAACGAAGAAATAATATGTACGATTCGTCCATTAGGAAGTGATTAGGACACTAAAAGCATTGTTGTAATTGACTAGGTGTATTCTATAATCTGATGCACACCTCATTATTTTACCCATGGAATAGGGAATTCAGTGCGTGCCAGTTTTCAGTCTGCGTTCAGATAAAATGCGTTTCAGTGTCGAGCTAGTGGTGGTGTTTTTTTCGCTATATTTTCACGGTAAAGGCGAGTGCAAATATTGCCCGAAAATTCTCAGCATCGACTTGAGCAACGGCTCCACCAGATCAGGCTCCACCATCGTGAAATATGGAATATCCTTCGATCCATCCCATTACTACGTCGAAGACGGCCTCACGTTCGGTTGTGTGTGTGACATCATCAGAACGTGCATCAGGGTGTGCTGTGACAAAGACATAAACGTCCCTTGCGTCATTAGCACTCCTCCTTTTCACAGCTTGAAAGATTGGGGGCAGCCTCCCTTGAAATATTTCTTTCTGCGGGACGGTTCTTGCGAACCCGGCTATTTCAAAGTACTCCTGGAAGGGCCCTTCTATTTGCAGACGAACGGGTCGATCTATGGGTCCGATTTGACCCCAGCCGACGCTTATATCATGTATTCGCCGAGGGAATATTGTCTACAGAATGACGATGACGGCGATGTCAATGCTTTCGTTTGTCTGGACGGATCAAATGATGAAGATGGAGACACATCTTCGAAGGTGCACAAAGCTGGTAATAATACAATCAGTTTCCATATAACGGTCCACCCTGTACATAGATCATAGCTTGTATCTATCTGCAGGAAGTAATATATTCATGAAAATGGTTGGAGTTATTCCTCTGAAATAAATACCCATACGTAATGGTATAATATTGTATAGAAAAGTGACATATTTTGCACGAGTAGTTGTTCAGCACAAGCCGCATAGCGACGAGTGCGGAAACGTAAGGGAATGCATTTTCCAACGAGTTTTGTGCACTAAATTTTCTTACGACCAAAATTTTTTTTTTAATTCGCAGGAAATCATTTTAAAGATGTAAATGCGGTCTCTATGATTTCAGGTGATGGTGTAGATTCGATATTACTGTCTATTTCCATATTTCATGTAATAATTGAAAACTTTTATGACAATTCCAAATCACACAACTAGGAATACAAAAAATGATGCGTATTGACATTAACGGAGAACTATGAGTTGGTACGTTATTTCGAATGTAAAAAGTAGAAACTTTTATAATGCAAGCCGTACTCTTTAGTAGCAAGAAATAGTTCCAGACTAATTTCTATCAAAGTGAAGTAGAGGTTATGTCTCAGTGAACTCTGGATGATAATCTAAACTGGTCGGCACACATCGACGACCTGTGCAAAAAAATATCAAAATTCGTTTACGTGCTACGTCAATTAAAAAAATTTGCAAATGAAGACACACTATTGAGTGCTTTTCACGGTCTTATACAATCAAACCTAATTCATGGTGTCATTTTATGGGGAAATTCACCAGCCTCTAAAAAGGCATTCATCATTCAAAAGAGAGCCATCAGAATAATAGCTAATGCAGGATACAGGAATCACTGCCAGCCGCTATTTGGCCAGTACAGAATTATGCCCTTACCTACTCTATATATATATCAGTCTTTATTGCACATACAGAAAAACAAAAATATCTATCCAACTAATTCTGAGTATCATTGCTATAACACTAGAAACAGAAATAACCTCAGGGAACCTAGACATCGTCTGTACAAATCAGCTAAAAATTCTGCTAACATCATGCTATATAATAAGTTACCGAACGAAATCAGAAACCTGAATCATATACAGTACAAAACAACAGTCAAAAAAATCTGCCTTCACCACTGTTTCTACTCAGTGGAGGAATTCATGGCAAGTGATATATAGCTACTTTATTTGTCCTCATATATTTTTAGGATTTATACCCACAGATTTGCTCATTAGCACATCCTCTATTGAACTATTCGCTACTTTTTATATTATATGTATGTGTATGTTCTGAATGTGACTCCTATGTATGTATATAATACTGTTTTTATATCTATACAAGAATTCGCGATCCATGACCTGCTACAAATGTGAATTGAATTTATGTAACGTAGTCAAATAAAAAATCTATCTATCTATCTATCTATCTATCTATCTATCTATCTATCTATCTATCTATCTATCTATCTATCTATCTATCTATCTATCTATCTATCTATCTATCTATCTATCTATCTATCTATCTATCTATCTATCTATCTATCTATCTATCTATCTATCTATCTATCTATCTATCTATCTATCTATCTATCTATCTATCTATCTATCTATCTATCTATCTATCTATCTATCTATCTATCTATCTATCTATCTATCTATCTATCTATCTATCTATCTATCTATCTATCTATCTATCTATCTATCTATCTATCTATCTATCTATCTATCTATCTACATGAAATTAGTTACGAATTCTACATACCATCCGAGAAGAGGCAGAAAATCTATCCATACTTGCGTCCGATTTTTTTTATTTCAACACGTGTGCTTCTTTCTTTCAAATATTTCATAATTCGAAAGTAAATACTAACCCAATTTATTTCACTACTTCGAACCATTTTTTCCTCTGAGATCTGTGAATTCCAAAAATATATATATTTTATTGAAATTCATTATATTTCGAATTCGTGACGACTAATCAAACGCGAAATCATAAATATTTCCTTTGCCGTGAATAATTTCCATTTCTTTCAGATTAATCGCAGTTAACATTTTCGTGAAATAGTTTGTGTTATTATGACTTTTCGAAAATAATAATAATTAATATTGAGGTAGATCAATAAGGTATATTCGGTACCTACGTTCACTGTTATTTACTTGGTAATCTGAGTGAATTAATTTGCTCATCTGAAATATTCTTTCTTACAAGTGGTACTTAATTATCTGAAGTTGAATGTGAATGTCATTTGACATATATTCGTCAACAAATTTCCAGTGTAATACCATGCTCTTTCTCCAAAGGAAGAGAGAAATCGTTCTAGTTGCTATATGATAACGATATAAAATATAAACTTTTGATTGGTCGAAAATATTAGGTGTGAAAGTTTCATCAGAATATTTTGTGGGTACATTTGACATCGTCGAATGATTGCCAATAATTTATTGCTCTCCCAAATTTTGTTTTTATTTGGCGGATTTAATATCAGTATCTGCCGTCTTCAGGAGGTATCGATTTTTATGACAAAAATATAAAACATCATGCATTGTGTTAGCTTTTTGAATCGAATAGTTTCATCAGGGTTGGGAAAGCTTGTGAAAATTAACATGCATTGTTAATGATACATCACAAGCATGGGGTTGCTATTCGAATTATTCCAAGGTCTCTATGTGAACTTCGTTACGTGTTCACATGAAAAAAAGATACATGTGCATTCGTCATTCACTATATGAATCATGAATCGTTGCATGAAGTAGATATTGTTGTATTAATGTTGAATTATAGAATAAGCTTTTAAGGTGAAAAACTTTCATTTCATTAATGACATAAACATCAAAAACTTGTCATCATTTTCCGATGAGAATAAATACAAGTATACTATGTGCGTGTATAATTCAGATATACCTATAATTCAATGTTATGCGTGGTATTCGTCAGGAAATTATTTGTTTTTTACTCGTTGTCTATACCAGAGCCCCTATTCTTGAATTCTAGGGAGTAGAAAACCGGACAACTATCTCACTTCTTGACAGATGAATGATATATTTCCTCCTCACTCTTCAGTTTTTCTATACTACCTAGAATTCAAGAATAGGGGCCCTGTTATTATAACTGTGTTTGTATTGTTATCAGATAATTTTCAAGCACTCGTGGTATTACCCTATTACAATTTTTTCTTAATTTTTCGATATAACTTTGTTATTTTTCCACTACTGCTGGGTCCAAGTTTTTCTTCTTGGGTATGCTTCTTTTCATATAGACTGATGATGAGGGATTAATCCCTTGAAACATGTCCTTTTATTTTTGCTCATAATGTATGTCTGTTGTCATTTAATATATCATTTGGTGACTGTAAGTCTCAGTTATATGGCTGTATACTGTCAATTATTTTCACCACTCGATAATCCAAGAATGACAACCATGCCTCCGTCAGCACAAGTATGTCGCATTCATGTGCTCTGAGAAAGCAATGAAGCTGGTCAAAACTGATCCTCATACTTTGTATGTTTAAATAATTTATGCTAAGCATAGGCTCGTCAGTCATTTCAACATTTTTTTTAAATGTCGATCTTCCACTAGCAATATTTTACTTGTTTCATCCTTTCTTAGGAAAATCTTGCCATCTTTGATCCATACAAATTTATAGTTGTTCTCTTTCTTGTATATCCTTGCTTTCTTGTACAGTTCTTGGTTTGATTTATTTAAATCGTGGTCAATGTAAATAAAGTCATTACCACTTGCTTTGGTGAAGCCAAGTTCGAGAGTTGTGATTTTCTTTTGTTTTTTGACTTGCATGAACTTGTTCTTTGCAGCTTCATTATCGAAGTAGACCTTTATTGGGCCAGGTCTGGTTGCACCTTTGCCCAAACGAAATGCTTTCGTGTTTTTAACATCCACTCGTAGTACCTCTTCAAGCTTTTTTACTGTATCATCTATATTTTCTCTGCCTTCAGGCAGAATCCCTGAGGTGCACAAAAGCGTTATTATAATTGACTATGTGTATTCTTTAATCCAATGCACACCTCATTATTTTACTCATGGAATAGGAAATTCAGAGCGTGCCAGTTTTCAGTCTGCATTCAGATAAAATGCGTTTCAATGTCGATCTAGTGACGGTGCTACTTTCCCCTATATTTTCACGGCAAAGGCTAGTGCAAAATATTGCCCCAAAATTGTCAGCATCGACTTGAGCAACGGCTCCATCAGATCAGACTCAACCTTCGTGAAATATGGAATTTCCTGTGACAAAGACATAAACATCTCTTGCATCATTCGCACTCCCGCTTTTCACAACTTGAAAGATTGGGCGCAGCCTCAGTTGAGATATGTCTTTCTTCGGAATGGTTCTTGCAAACCCGGCTATTTCAGAGTACTGGTGGATGAGCCCCTCTATTTGCAGACGAACCAGTCGTTCTATGGGTTCGACGCGTATATCATGTATTCGCCGAAGGAATATTGTCTTCAGGGTGGTGAAGATGACGGCGTCTTGAAAGCTTTCGTTTGTCTGGACAGATCAAATCATGAAGATGGAGACACACGGCTGGTAACAATACAATCAGTTTTCATATAACGGTCCACCCTGTAATGGGTGATTCAATAAGGGTTACGAGGTCGTACTGTATCTCAGGATCATATAGTCGTAGAAGTTTGGGGAAAAATCCTTCAGAGGAAATCGACCAAGAAAAATTGCTGGAAATATTTTTTAAATTTATACGTCCACCGCTAGGGGGCGAATAGCTTCGGTCAAATAAAAAATGATTTTTTCGAAAATTTTCTTACATGAGTAATATTATCACGTTAATGCCAACACAATGGTCCATCATTTTGAAATATTTAATTTTATTGTAGGACGTAAAATAAAGGCGGTAGGGAATCCTAAACTTTTTGGACTGTGAATGTCCAATGAAAAACCATCTATGCCATTCCGGTTCTTACCGGTAAATGAAATAATACGTTATTTTTTGAGTCAATTTAATACCCCTCTCGAATTCTATAAAATAATTAGAGTAAGTCTTGGTATTCCGTGAATGAGAAACAGCATTTGATTGTTTTCAAATTGTCAATCAGTTCGTGACTTTTCCATTATCTGTGTTTTTTTTCAACGCGTGTAATACTGAGGACTTAATTCTATAGGCTTGATTCTCTTACAGCTTCGTTTTGTTTCAACATATTCAACAAAGTTTTGCATATTTTCTTTTCAGTAAAAATAAGCCCTCCTTAAATAATAGTATATAATATTTCCATTAATATGATTCACGGCAGGTTTGCTGTTGAAATTTGAAATGGATTGTGTATCAGTGTATCATAACATTATGTATTTTCGTTCGCTATAATCGATATTTGGTTATTTACGTTTTACGTTTTTCATACCTTCAGGTGTAGGTATATCAAACAGATTTCCCAACGAATATTCTAAATAAATATTCATTATATGATTACATATTATAAACAGTGTACAAGATACAGGGTGACTTATGGACGTGGATATACGTTTTCTAGACAAGACTTACCGAACCAACAAACATAATTTTATTTTACCTCATTTTATTTAATCACAATCGATAAATACTCTCCCCAAATATAACCATCGTCTTTTGTTATATTATTATTCAGCTTTGATTAGTTTGTAGGATAACAACAATCTAAAAATTTTATTGATATCATATGAACTAGAAATTATTTTCCAACCTCCAACCTGTTACGCAAAAAAGATTATTGGAAGGCAACGTTGATCTTTTTCAAATTTATATTAATGTGTATAATTTCGGGTATTGAAGAAAACCTTCCCTTGTTAACAACTATATGTTTGCTTTGTTGCTTTCATGAGGCAAATTAAGGAAATTGAGTTTTTTCTAATGATACTCAGTACATAATTGTCAGAGCTATTAAGTTTCATATTTTATATTAGACGCCCCATCGAGAAGCAATTTCCTTTATTAATTTGTTCCAATGACATGCGAAAACAGAGACACATTTCCTGATTGGGCATTGATGAATTGTTATTTTTTTCTGATACACGTCATCACCCAGGGACATTCATGTGCTCTCTAATTAAAAAAGAATAACTCTGTATAGGAGTTGAAGGATTGCAATTTGATAATTAAAGGGTGTGAATTATATTGTTTATTTTCCATTACGTACTCACCATTGGTCTCTTCGAATAAAAAATCTACAGTATTTTTATCACATTTTTTTATTGAAATAGACCAAATCGGCATGTATCATCTCATCTAATTTTTCTTCAAATAGGTTTGGAATAGTGAAATGGAAATTGCTCGAGAATAATCATCAGTTGGTTCAATGAAGGAGATATTGAAAGGTTGGTAAGCGTGAATACGTGACAGGGTTTGAATCATTGTATCTAAGAGGAATTTTTACAAATAACCACAGTTTCAACTTCACAAGAGAGGACAAGTCATTGAACCTGAGTCTGATAAATCGTTAATCATCTATCCAGTTCTATAGCTATACTTTTTGGTATATGCAATTCTCCTTTGTGATAAGAAAAAAATCTTCCTACCTAACCACACACGACCTTCATGGATGTCTAAATGTAAAATTATTCTATAATTCTACCACGTAGATGCTCTAGTGCAGTATTTTTGCCATCAGCGGCTAAATCTAGAAGGCATTATTTCATTTTTGTGATGACATCAGCCAGATCTATTGATTTGTCAAAAAAAAGGTTTCAAAATCCATCTATGCCCATTTAGAGTGCCAGTCTGGAAAGTATGCCAAAAGGTTCTCTTGCAAATTATGAAAGCTCTCTATATCATGCAAGTAATGTGAGCTGATACTGCAGAACTTTGGTCTGTTGCATTATCTTCAATTATCTTCTGAACACAGGGAAAAGATTCGAACATTGTGTTTTGCAGAGAAGTTGACCAAAAACGAAGTTTTGCGTGGAATGATTTCACTTAATCTTTCGCTGTAAGAATATTTTCTTCCCTTCCTTGATAGAATAGAAATAGATAAATGTACCAAAATAGGAAAAAATAATTACCTAATGCCTAACCTAACGTATGTAATTAAATTGTTTTTTTGGCTTTCTATGACACAGGAGGTCGCAGAATATTTTAACCTGTAAAGGGGTCGCGAAATCAAAAAGATTGAAAAACACTACTCTAGCGACTCTATAGCTATAATTATATATCTTATCAAATTTCCGATTTTGACTTTTCGCCCCCATCGAAAAAAAAACGATTCTAGAACTGAGATGTATTCCATTTGGATCACACCCCTAATAGCACACAAGGTCCTAGGGACGTCCCTATTTGGTACCATTTATGTCCGAACGTCCCGGACATGAAATTCTCGTCCATAGGACGTCCCAATCAGTACATATCTCAAAATGTCCCTGTGAAGACGTCCATGAAATGTCCCAGTTAGTACATTGATACAAAAATCATAAGTACAACATCCTAAGGACGTCCCAATCGGTACATACAATACATTGTCCCTGCGTTGATGTCCGTAGGACATCCCGGAGAGTACATATTTTCAAATGTCCTAATATCAACGTCCAATGGACTTCCCAATTGGTATATTACATTTAATGTTCCTGTGAGGACGTCCTATAAACAACATTCTATATGGACACAGACACACATAAATATTCTGACAATGTTTTGTACTCATTTCAAAAAATATCCAAAAATCTCAAAATATTCTCGAAGAATAGATAGATGCAGAATCGCATATCAAAATATTCTGACACTGTTCGAATATACTCATTTCAGAATATCTATAGGTACCAATCTTGTTCTAGAAAGAAAAAGAAAAACTTATCAAGAAAGGAAGATGAATTTTGAAAATGCGAAATCGCACATTTGATGTGGGGTTCTCGCCATTCTCATCCTCGCACGAATTCGATACCTACTTATCCTGTCAGAATTCATTACGCCTAGAAGTGGTTCGGATTTCGGTATTTTCAGCTGTTGATCTCACTTCCCAGTTCCCGCATGTATTTGATTGATTGGAAGTTCCCAACTTCGAAGAAGCGACATAAATAATTACATTGTCCTCTCAAGTACTCCATCATTGGACAAAAATATTTCAATTGTTGAAATGAAAAATATGCCAAATTGCGAGCCAGAAACCTAATATGATCAAGTTATAGAATTTTGCTAATATCACTATAATTAGTATCTAATTTGATTATTCTCAATAATAAACAAGAAGACAGCAGCCACCAAACAACGCAGGAGAGGAAACAATCACAAAGGTAAAGCAACAATACGCGCGGCTGGGGTTTGGCAGCTGCTTATTTATTTCTCGGTTCTTGAAATTAGGTCCTTCGATGACGTCCTAAGGATATCCCGAAAGGACGTCCCTAGTTGGTCCCCAAGTGGGACATTTGTGCGTCCCACAGACGTACCATGGACGTCCGCGGTACCAAATTTGAACGTTCTATGGACGTCCCGAATGTCCTAACAGGATGTCCGAAGGACATCCATGGGCCTTGATTGTGCTATTAGGGACTGTACATCAGATAACAGTTCACATATACAGTGTCACACATAAAGTTCGCGACATATGGATATAAAGAAAATTTGACTTCGTAGTTAGTTTGTGCTTGAAAAATGAGTAAAATACAGCATCTTTCCTTTTTCCATGTGCTACTCTAAACCTTTCGAATTAAATTTTTTTTTCGAAAATCCTCTAAAAATCAGTTTTTTTTGGAAATTTCGAAAAATGACAGAGAAAAAAGTTGCTCAGTTTCCAATTTAATACATTTGTTCCAAATTTGGACTCTCTAATGTCACTTCTACTTACTACTAAGTAACAAATTTTATTTCGATTTGATCAGTACCTATACTATTTTCATCCCGAGATGTTGCATTAGTCTTGTATTGTTTGAAATCACGAAATTTTATGTCATGTCTAGTACAAATCGCTAGAACGAAAGTCTTTTGAATAGTTATGAAACTGTAGGTCATTGTTTAAAAAAGTATGATATTTCGGGTTTGTTTGTAACTGAATTATTGGTCAAAAAAATAATCAAACTGGATACAAATCTATTAACAGAATACATACGAGTGTAATAAGAATGAAGAGAAATTCGTTTAATTCGATTACTGACATATTAACGTCCATACATTGGAAATCCACATCAGTTTAACAATGAAATGAAAAAACTAGATGAACTTTGCAACAACAAAAACGAATTTCTGGAGATGTATTTTTTTATTTTCTGGTAACAGGCCAATCATGAAATTTGAATCATGTTTCGTTCGAATCGATAGAGCGAAAGAAAAAATGTATTAAATTGGAAACTGAGCAACTTTTTTCTCTGGCATTTTTCGAAATTTCAAAAAAAAAACTGATTTTTTGAGGATTTTCGAAAAAATGTCAAATTTGACAGGTTTAGCGTAGCACATGAAAAAAGTAAAGATGCTGTATTATACTCATCTTTCAAGCACAAACTAACTGCGGACTCAAATTTTCTTTATATCTATTGATAAAAAAAACTTCCATATATATGTCGCGAACTTTATGGTGTGACACTGTACATATATCTTGAAAGATCTCATAATATCTAATAAATTCAATATTTGCAAACAAACTACACACACGTTTCTTTGAGCTACACTATATCAATTAATCTACTAATGGATGATGGGAAAACGGAGTCGGTAAAGCAAATATTTAGAAATTCATCTTTTATATCGTTTTCGTATGTCCAACGACCGTGTTTATACGATCTTCATATTTTGTCTTTCGTGAAACATCAAAGTGATGTAATAAACATGGATGAGAATTTCTCTGGGAAAATAAACACCGCGAAAACTCTCGATCGCACATACGGAACCTAGATTGGCTCCGATTAGTATCGGCCGTAGTTCGATCCTCAGCAGAACGCGTCTTCTTCCCCGTCCACCATCGATGTCTTCGCCAGCGAACTGCTGCGTGAGGAAATGCTGCCCCCTGGACCACGTGTTCGCCAGAAACAGGACCTGCATGTTCAACGACAAGGTCAAATTTGACCTCGCCGTACACGGCTTGGTCTTCGGCAACCAGTGCCCAGAAGGGCAACAGTTGGCAGCGCCCTTCTCTTCGGAGTACTTTTACAACTTCTCTTCCGACGGTAATCTGACCCTTTGGAGGTCGGACACTCCTTTGATCACGAAGTTGACTCACGAGTATTGCGTCGACTTCGTCGATGATTTTCTGAATGTCAGTGCACTCATTTGTTCCAATGCCGAAGAGGAAATCAGTGTTGCGACTTGCACCGGTGAGTGGGATGTTGTATTATGCAGGGTGTCTTTGTATTGGTGATTGTGAGGGGTTGATTTGAGCTCTGGACGATGTAAATTATAGGGTTCTACCAACCCAAACGCCACAGTGGTGTGGATTGCAGTTATTCCGAAAGAAATCTCACTTTAGCTTCATGTTTTATAAACATTTTGTTTCTTTCATTCACTCCTGCGAGAAACAACATTTCATGAGAGAACTGTTGTGTATTTATATTTGTAAAGTAAATCTTGAGTGGATAATAAAATCCAATTCGGTTCTGAATTTCTTTATTGCATAACTCGTTTCTAATCAACAACCGATCCTCCACTTTTTCTGTCATAATTCTATCTAGGAATCTATAACTTATACAGAATGTGAAAAATTATCTAACACTTTCCCTCCTTGAAAGAAAAATAAAATGTTTCAAAGTTGAAAATCTTCTCTCAATTTTCGTGTAATGGTGGTATTGACATTATTTTTTGAATTTTGTACAGAATTTGGTGTTTGTTCGGAATCATTTACATCATATGGTATATAGTAATCAAACTCAGAATCATTAGACAATGTTGTTTTATTTCCTATTGATCGCAATTGATTTATATGTCTCCTCCATAATCTACCATCATCAAGTTTTATCTCATAATGTAATTTTCCAATTTTCCTTTTTACTTTTCCAAATTCCCACTTGTTTTCTCCAATATAATTCCTACACTCTACTCTTTCTTCCTCTTTTAGAATTCGTATTTTTTTTCCTCTATTTACATCCATAATATCTTTTTTTTCTGGAATTATAAAATCCAATCGTTGCCTGATTTTTCTGTTAAACATAAGTTCTGAAGGAGAAATGTTTTTGATACTGTGTGGCATATTTCTATATTGCATTAACAATTGTTGTAATGTAGTATGAATATCTATATTGTTGTTATATCTCAGAGATTTTAACGATTTCTTAAGAGTTAGTACAAAACGTTCAACCTGTCCATTTGTGGATGGATTATAAGGTGCTGTAAACTTTGAAATAACACCATTAATTTCCAAGAAATTTGAAATTTGCCTAGAAGTGAACGTAGCTCCATTGTCTGAAACAAAATACTTGGGTATTCCGAATGTGGCAAATATTTCCCTACAAATTTTTATTATTGTAGGTGCAGTTATATTCTGGACAATCTTGACTATAGGCCATTTTGTATAAGAATCGATTAATATAAAAAAATTATGACCCATAAATGGTCCTGCAAAATCTGCATGCACTCTCTGAAAAGGTGCATTTGCAGGTTCCCATAAATGAACATCAACTTTTTCTGGATTGTTTCTTACAGAATTACAATTTGAACAATTTCCAACTAATTTTTCAATATCGTAATCTATACCAGGCCACCAACAATAACCTCGAGCCAAACCTTTCATTTTTACCATTTTTGCAAAATGACCACAATGAAGTTCTTTCAAAATTTCTGGTTGTAAAGCTTTTGGTATCCCATCCTCGTCGCCAATCTGTTGTGTATTTATATTTGTAAAGTAAATCTTGAGTGGATAATAAAATCCAATTCGGTTCTGAATTTCTTTATTGCATAACTCGTTTCTAATCAACAACCGATCCTCCACTTTTTCTGTCATAATTCTATCTAGGAATCTATAACTTATACAGAATGTGAAAAATTATCTAACAAGAACATGGTTTCATTGCAACTAATTAACAAGAAAATACACAAAATGTAACAAAACAAATCATCAGAAACGAGAATGTTCACCTCTGACACGAATAACTTCCTGACAACGACGACCCATACTCAAATCACAGGCCTCAAATCATTTTGGTCCAGTTCTTCCCATATTTGAGTAAGTCTCTGTCGTATTTCTTCCAAAGTGTTCACGTTGCGTTCCTTTTGTAATCTCCTCTCCCAATAGTGTCCCAAAGATTTTCTATGGGATTCAAGTCCGGGCTTCGAGCTGGCCATGCCACAGTAGCGATTTCGACTTCTTCTAGATAATTTCTCACAACTTGAGCAACTTTATTATGTAAAATGCTCATCGAAACCAATAAAATCATGTTCTCATGTAAATGTAATGGAATAAATTAAAGAAAAATTTTTAAGAAAAAGATGAGTCTAGAGTGTGAATTAGTTTCTAACTTGATATTGCAACTATTTAAATCTTCAGGGTATTACAAATTTCATGAAAAAAACACGGTCATATTCACACCCGGTATTTGTAAAAACGAGATTTTTATCAGGATACAGTTAGTATACCAATATTGTGAAGATGACAACCTGTTATTTAAGAAAAAACGTTCAAATCGAAAAAGTGCTTTCGACAAAAAGTGGTTTCAAAGTTTCGGTTGTTTTTTTGGTGGTGCGTTATTTTTTTGGGAAATTGTATTCAAAATTCATGATGTTATGTCCATACTGTTAAATGAATTGTAGTTCGATTATCCTCTCTCTATTGGAGGAATACCTATGCCGATCTATCCGATGAAGGTATAGATATAGAATATTTCGAATATGTTCTTAGTCTGAAGTTTTCACATGAAAATAATAATTTGATTGGTTGTGAAATGATAGGGAATATATCGTATAAGGAACTGTTTCGGCATTTTGGTCAATTTTTGCGATTTTGTCACTCTGGGCGATTTTTCCGAAGAACCGTTCCCTCGTTCTGTCCAATTTTTCGGCGTTTTTGTAATTCAACAACGGATGCCCAGAAGGGCCACAGTTGGCCGCGCCCTTCTCTTCGGAGTTCTTCTACAACTTCTCTTCCGACGGTAATCTGACCCTTTGGAGGGCGGACACTCCTTTGATCACGAAGTTGACTCACGAGTATTGCGTCGACTTGGTCGACGATTTTCTGAATGTCAGTGCCCTCATTTGTTCCAATGCCGAAGAAGAAATCAGTGTTGCGACCAGCGTTGCCAGCCCTACATCTCAAAAAGTACTAAAAGTCCACCGAAAAAGGTACTATTTTTCGAAAAAAGTACTAGATCAGAATTCTCAAATTTCAATACATTCAGGAACCTAGTCTCTGATTCAGATATGAGGTTGAATAAATAGGTAACTTTACACTTATTATGCAATCTATTTTTCAATGAATATGTATTTTGATCTCAGAAATTCTAATTCGATGATTAAATCGTAAACATTTCCCTACTTTTCGAGATAATCCGTGTCATAGTTGGAAATTTCACCTTCTTTGTCTGGCAAGTTTTCGGCAAGTATTCTATCTTTCTAGATCACCGTACATAATATAACATGCATTCACTATGCTTTTTGTCTAAGAAAAACATCTTAAATATGGCATTCTTTCATGATTTTCCTCTGATTTAACTGAGATGCTTGATTTGACCATCTAGACTACATAAACAATGGCCATTTTTAAGACCTCTATGCGCATCATTTGCGAATACTGTGGATGCCATATGGCAAAACCATTCAGTGAAATGTGTTTTCTCTCTTCAATACATGATGTCAAAAAGAAAGACAGATATCATTAAAATAAGGTGAGATTTTGAACTTTAGCATGTATTATCTGGAAAAGTATGTTCACGATTTCATTACAACGGGCGATTACCGTGATAATTTTGTTAGTTCCTATTGACGGAATTAACAAGTGATAATTTTTCTGTCAAAAATAAAGCGCCTTATATCTATTGACATACGTCACTCAGAATAAAATCTGGGTAGACATGTGATATTAGAGGTTATGATTGAAAACGGATTACTGTTTTGAATGTTAGTAGGTCGTATGGTTCATCTTCTCATCATATTAACAGCAACTCCAATTTATGAAATTTTGTTACCGAATCTCCCACGCAGCAGAATTGATTCCCTATAATTTTTTTCTCGGTTTCACTCATGTTTTCGTTGATAGAAAAGTTGCCTCATCGTCTTCGACTGGGGATAATTTTCTATCAACAACAAAAACATTCTTGACCTTGAAAAAAATTATCGGTAATAATTCTGCTGCTAGGGAGATTACAAGTGATAATTTCAACAAGATGCACGAATCTTTGTTGCTATAGAAATCTCATGCATGAGTGGTTCTCCTATTCAATTAGGGTCCTATATCTATATCTATTAGTTTCTTCAATACTGGAATTATAAAGGAATTCAATTCAAGTTGATTTCTACATTCCTTGATGAATACTTGACAGCACGTGAAAAAACTTCCAATTAACAATCACAATTGAAGAAGTTGGTCAAGATTTGAATTATATCAAATCATGCAAATACGTCTCACGAAGCAGCATCGGGAATGATTGTCAGAAAATGCTACCATGATTGGTTAAGCGTTGTCGCTTTTGTTAACGTTGTTGTCAATCAGACTGAACAATATTAAATATGATATATATAGCGAATGTTATGATTCATTGATAGCATTTGTTCACTGAACATGGAATACATTCGGCAAACACGAATCTCACTTCTCACATTCATGTTGGAATCGAACTTTATTTGTTCAATCAGAGAAACAATAAACGAAGTATTGGGAAAACAGTGTGAAATCCATCACTTATTTATAGGTATCATTCATCTCGGCTGTTTGGATACCCAGTCAATACCGCTCGTTAGCAGAATTTATGAGCTAACATCGGGCATTCCTAGTTTTTAAACAAATCTTATCTAATATTTACACAGAATTTTATCTTTACGCGTATGACTCAACTCCACCGAACATGTCTCAAGCTCAGTACATCTCCGCCTTCCAATGTACCGTTGACGCTAGACATGCGTTTTGCTCTGCTGATACTGTTCCTTCTCATCCAGAACCCGGAGTCCTCAGCAAACGAAGCCGATGATAATAATTGTGAAAATAATGTCGACATAACCGACGGCTATCGCGTTGGAACGAACATAATCAAAGACGGCATCACGTACACGCAAGATGATTATTTCGCTAGTGGCGCCACGGTTCGCGGGTGCATTTGCAATGTGAAAAAGTGCGTGAGGAAATGCTGTCCCGACGGGCAATCCTTGAATCTCACCACCAAGGAGTGCCTAGGCGGGGGTGGCGGAGATTTCAGTGAGTTTTCCACGTACCACATCATCGTGGTGCCGCCCAATCGGGTTTGCGAGGATGAGGCCATCAAGATAGTGTTGGATAGGAGTGAAGATGGGTTCCAGGTGGTTGATGGTGTGTTGGTGGTGGACGACCTCAAGTTTCAGATGAAGAATTTCTGTTTATCGGAGATGGCTGGCGGATACTTTGCTGTAGCTTGCGTACAGAATGAGGATTCTGGGATAAGTGGTATCATTGCTGCTCTAGGTCAGTATTAGTTGTCCATCAATTCGAATGAACCGCTGACCTTCAGATAACAGATAAACTTAATTAGAAAATGAATCCCAACCTTCAACAATTCACCAACAAACAACTGAGATGTTAAAAAAATGTAGACAACGAGCATAAAACAACAACATTTGATCATGTTTGATACGAAGACCTTATTGGAAACTCCTGTCATGGTTTGTGACCATAAATGTGACATTCACTATCAAGCTTTCTTTTGAATAATCATCCATGTGGTGGTTGACGGTTATTCCTCCGATTAACCCCGGTGTTCCACAGGGATCTATTTTGGCACCAAATTTGTTTCTGCTATATATAAACAGTGTGAAAGGTGAACTGTCCATAAACATCATAGCCTCTCCTTTCGACTATAGTCAAAAAATATCAAAAATATTTTGGAGAGATTTCATCAATATTTTTCTTGCAAGTAGTTACGTCTTACAAAGCAGCATCGGGAATGATTGACAGAAAATGTTTTCATGCATGAATAATATTGGTATCGGTAAACTCTGAAGTTGGTTAAGCGTGGTCGATTCTGTTGATGCTGTTGTCAAATGTCAATCAGGCTGAACAATATGAAATATGATATATATACCGATGATTATGATTCATTAATGTTATCCAATAGCTGAACATAGAATAAATTCGGCAAACACGAATCACATTTCTTACATGTCAGAAAAAATAACCAAATCATGTTGGTAATCTGATTTTATTTGTTCAATCATCGAAACAATAAACGTGGTATTGGAAAAACAGTGTGAAATTCATCACTTATTCATAGGTATCATTCATCTCGGCTGTTTGGATACCCAGGCAATACTGCTCGTTAGCAGAATTTATGAGCTAACATCGGGCATTCCTAGTTTTTAAACAAATCTTATCTAATATTCAACACAGAATTTTATCTTTACGCTTGTTACTCAACTCCGCCGAACATGTCTCAAGCTCATTACATCACCGTCTTCCCTAGACATGCGTTTTGCTCTGCTGATACTGTTCCTTCTCATCCAAAACCCGGAGTCCTCAGCAAACGACGCCGACGATAATAATTGTGATAATAATGTCGACATAACCGACGGCTATCGCGTTGGAACGAACATAATCAAAGACGGCATCACGTACACGCAAGATGATTATTTCGCTAGTGACGCCACGGTTCGCGGGTGCATTTGCAATGTGAAAAAGTGCGTGAGGAAATGCTGTCGATCCCGACGGGCAATCCTTAAACCTCACCACCAAGGAGTGCCTAGGCGGGAGTGGCGGAGATTTCAGTGAGTTTTCCACGTACCACATCATCGTGGTGCCTCCCAATCGGGTTTGCGAGGATGAAGCCATCAAGATAGTGTTGGATAGGAGTGAAGATGGGTTCCAGGTGGTTGATGGTGTGTTGGTGGTGGACGACCTCAAGTTTGAGATGAAGAATTTTTGTTTATCGGAGATGGCTGGCGGATACTTTGCTGTGGCTTGCGTACAGAATGAGGATTCTGGGATAAGTGGTATCATTGCTGCTCTAGGTCAGTATTAGTTGTCAATCAATTCGAATGAACCGCTGACCTTCAGATAACAGAAAAACTTAATTAGAAAATGAATCCCAACCTTCAACAATTCACCTAGAAACAACTGAGATGTTAGATAACAAGCATAAAACAACAACATTTGATCATGTTTGATACGAAGACCTTATTGGAAACTCCTGTCACGGTTTGTGACCATAAATGTGACATTCACTATCAAGCTTTCTTTTGAATAATCATCCATGTGCTGGTTGACGGTTATTCCTTCGATTAACGCCGGTGTTCCACAGGGATCTATTTTGGCACCAAATTTGTTTCTGCTATAATTATATAAACAGTGTGAAAGGTGAACTGTCCATAAACATCATAGCCTCTCCTTTCGACTATAGTCAAAAGATATCAAAAATGTTTTGGAGAGATTTCATCAATATTTTTCTTGCAAGTAGTTACGTCTTACAAGAGATGAATAAGATGAATAATTTCTGTTTATCGGAGATGGCTGGCGTATACTTCGCTGTGGCTTGCGTACAGAATGAGGATTCTGGTATAAGTGGTATCATTGCTGCTCTAGGTCAGTATTAGTTGTCCGTTGTCCGTCAATTTGAATTAACCGTGGAACATCAAATAACAGAAAAACTAAATGAGAAAATTCATCTCAACCGTCATCAATTCATCAATAAACATCTGACATACTGAGATGTTAAAAAGATGTAGACAACGAGCAGAAAACAACTACCTTCCTGGTAACAAATACCACGCAGAACATTGAATTATACATACTTGCAGTATATGCACCGATTCACTAGGTGAATACAGTATGCAAATGTTTTTTCCTTCCTAACATGCCATAATGCTAACATCTAACAGTGTTTCTGCTCAAGTTCGCACCATATGGAAAACTGTTTTTGTCAAACAGTGAAGTGAACTTATTTTCGAAAATATCGAAACTTTTATATGTTATTTGATAACCTTTACGTCTCTCAACCTCTTTGTTGCATTATTTTGATGATGCAATAAAATAAATATATCGTTATTGTAGATAAAAAAACTCCATGTAATTGGATGATGTAAATGCATATTTAAAGCTAGTTTTCAGTTATGATCAACTTTTCTGAATGACAAATTCACAGTTTTTGAGAAACCGCGGACAATTGAAAAATCCGTTACTACTTATATCACGTGACCTCGGATTTGGCGGGAATTTGAAAAAAAGTTGTCAGTGGTGCCAAAAAATGTGTCATATTGACGAGATATCAAAATATTCAATCGAAAAAATATCAATTTTGAACCAGCTTGAAAAAAAATTCAAAAATACCATTTTTATTCCTCTACCCTTACTGAAAACATTATATATTTTTGTTTTATCTGAAAACAGCTTCATTAACCTAAATCATATAAAGTTGGGTCAAAACTGTTCAAATATTTCATCAATATACAGGGCATGGACTTCACCTATTGACAAAAATAAATCGTGTATTCATAATCAACCTCGTAATTAACCTCCTGCAAAATGTCTCTTCCACATATATTTTATGATTTTTAACCCAACCTTATGTGATTTAGATTATCAAAGCTGTTTTCAGATAAAACAAAAATTTGTAATGTTTCTCAGTAAGGGTATAGGAATGAAAATTGTATTTTTGATTTTTTTTCAATCTGGTTCAAAATTGATATATGGGGTCGTTGGATTCCAAGCACATTTTTCCGATAGAATTTTTTGAAATCTCGTCAATTTGACCCTGTTTTTGGCACCACTGACAACTTATTTTCAAATTCTCGACAAATATGAGGTCACGTGATATAAGTCGTAACGGATTTTTTAGTCGTCAGACATGTAGAAACGAAACGCCATTAGAGTTTTCCAGAAAAATCAATATCAATTGTTTTCTCACATGTAGCCAACTTTATGGCAGACACTGTAAATATATTAGGTATACCTATTGTAGATATTAGGTATACCTATTGTAGATTGTAGGATGGGTCTTTAAGGCTGTGCAGTCTCTCAAGCACCTCGACCTATTGGATCTTTTGTGCATAACCCTTAATCTATTCGAGGTTCGGGATTCCGAGGCTTCGTGCGAAGTTTATCAGTTTCCTGGGAGCTAGGTCCCTGATGTCGGAGGGCTCTATGAAGGCTCCTTCCAGGAACTTGAGCCTCTTGCAGAAGAGTGCTGGGCATTCGCATAGCAAATATTCTGCAGTTTCAGCGAAGTTCTCGCAGTAGCGGCAACTATCACTCTCAGTTTTACCCATCTTTTTGAGGTGATACCTCAGAGGGCAGTGTCCAGTGAGGAGTCCCGTTACCAGTTTCAAGCCTTTTTTGTCCAACTCGAGAAGCTGTTTAGCTTTCCTTAGCGAGAGGCTCACTAGCCTTTTCGCTTGTCTTTGTCCTGGCACTTTATTCCAGTGAGATTTCATTTGGCTTTGGAAAGTCCACAGAAGGGTTCTGGGCCGAGAAATTGTGTATTTGCCCCTTCTTTGGCAAGACAGTCTGCTTCCTCGTTGCCTTTAACTCCCTTATGACCTGGCACCCACATCAAAGTGACCTGGTTGTTCGCTGCCAGTTGTCTTAGGGATTGTTTACAGTCCCAAGTCAGCTTATACTACCTATGATTATAATATATACTAATCAATACTCAAGGGTACTAGTGTATGTTATTGATCATTATTCCTCTTGCTAGTTATTCCTCTTGTTTATTGAAGTTATTCATAACGTTTGAAAGGTGTATAACGGTAATTACACAAGGTTCAGTTTCCAGCCCACTTCAAATGATTTATTTATTTCGAGAGTGAGAGATCGGCAAATTTTTATTGAAGTCTCAGCAGTGTTGTGACATCGGTATTTGTAGGATTGAGTGAACAAAAGTCAATCGTCATTTTTTATATTCAGAATAACATCGACTTTGATGAGTAACCATGTTATTATTATCTATTGTGTCTTCTACCATTTTTATTGATGTAATTACAATAAGTGAATCGTTTCCACCGGATATGTTAAAGATATAATAAAAATAATGCGCGATAAAATAACCTTATTACAAATCCATCAAGTCTTCTATATTCTTCGAATGATAGCCATACGTAATTTATTGAGGCAATAATCGATTGGCACTAGCATTATCCATTAACGTTGGCCGAATTCTCTGGAAATTATAGGTACGGCACACTAAATTAAGCTTCATTCACAGACTATTGACGTTTTTATTTCGCATTTTGATTGGATCATCAAATTTTGAATACGAACTGATGAAACAAAACTGAATAGGTATCTATTTTCTTATAGCAAAAAACTTAAGATGTGCTGGGTCTTCACATATATTTTGAACCCTGCCTTAACTTTGCTATCTATTGTTCAATTTTTGTTTTATTAAAAAAAAACGATTTCATTAGGCCTATGAGACAAATTATCTCAAACGAAGAAAACGAAGATCGATTCGAAATATCAATGACGAAAAACATAAAACGATTTCTTTAGCGCATGCCTCAAATAGGTTTTGGCGGAAATATAAGGAAAATCATGCAGAACAATTTCGTTGACAATGAATATTTTTTTATTTTTCCCAACCCGAGAGGGAATCTGGATGAAATCTGGATTTCAAATTCAATTAACTGGAAGTGGCAATGAGGAAGTTTTTCCAAAACTTTTCAAATACCTAATTTCAGAAAAAAATTTGAATCAAAGAGTTGTGTCCTATAAAATGTTGGATGCTAACAATAAGCCCGGTAGGTATGGACCACCCTGTAAATTCCAAATCATAAAATGCTGCCTATTCAAAAATTCGGGAAGATGTAAAGTATTTTCGAAAAGTAATTATTTTTTGTCAACTCTATATTATGATACCGTCTTTATCTTGTTGGTTGTAAAGTATATAATGTATTGCGAATAGAAGTGACTTTAACAGGTAAACAAATATTATCAAAATCGAAATTTATCTGAGCCGTATGGTGAAAGACGTCCATTATCGTTTACTCACTTATCTCTCATTCAATGTTTGTCGATGTTTTTATCCACTCAGAGCTCGATTTAAGAGTTTTAGTGATTATGAGATGTGATGCGAAATGATATATATTATAGTACGTGGGATTGATTGATATTTATGTTTTATCCTAATCACATTAAAAAGCAAAACAAAAATGTGATATACAGGGCTATTCAAATTCGAGTCTATGCATGGGGATTTCGATAACGGTAAGAGATAGAGGGTTGGTTAAATGGGGGCAAAGTAGCGTATTTCAGAGGTTAATTATATGGATGAAAAAAATCTGACCTAGCTTCTTCAGTTCTGGAGTTATACAGGAAAAATCAAAAATTTCGGAATTCTTCTTTTGCCTATATCTTTTTATTTCACGAAGATTTTTTTTAATTTTGCCACTTTGCCATAGCAACTTTTTGTAGCCTTTCCAAATATCTGAATAAACATTATATACAGGGTATCGTATAAATTGGGCCACCCTCAACTTTTAATTTTCAAATACGGACCTGTATTTTTTATTGAATTTTTTTGAATGGCAAGAGTCATGTTTCATATTGACGTAGTATTTTCATCTGAATTATAGAGTGTTTTGGAAATATTGAACTATTATCAGTAAAATTTCAATTTTTTTTAATTCCAGCTGTAATAAAAAAAATATATCATAGAATAAGGTATATAATGCATAGGATTTGGAAGAAAATCAACATTATTCGACGAAGTTTGTCTTCTTCAAGGATTCATCCACATTTCAGTTCACGCAACCCATGATCAAAACACTTTGTAATTCAGATGAAAATACTACGTCAATATAAAACATGACTCTTGCCATTCAAAAAAATGCAATAAAAGATACAGGTCCGTATTTGAAAATTAAAAGTTGAGGGTGGCCCAATTTATACGATAGCCTGTATTTAATTTTTATTCAGATATTTGGAAAGGCTACAAAAAGATGCTATGGCAAAGTGGCAAAATAAAAAAAAAGAAGAATTTCGAAATTTTCGATTTTTTCTGTATAACTCCAGAACTGAAGAAGCTAGGTCAGATTTTTTCATCCATATAATTAACCTATGAAATATGCTACTTTGCCCCATCTTACCAACCCTCTATCTCTTACCGTTATCGAAATCCCCATGCATAGACTCGAATTTGAATAGCCCTGTATATATAATATCTGTGATTATATATATAAAGATTTTTTGACATTGAAAATTCTGATTTTCAAATTTTCAGATGACCAATATTTACAGTTTTACTATTTTTTCAAAATATATAATGCAATTACTGAAATTTAAAAAAAACGGCATTGATTTTAGCGATGAAAAGTCACAAGCAATCGTCAATGTATGACAGTTTAATGTTTAGAAAACTTTGCGGGATCAAAAATGGTATTTTCCAATTCAGAAAAACGTGATATGGTCTAAATTTATCATAGTAATTGAAAGAATCTCGCAAATGAAACATTACCCAATCAATTGATGTTGGCGGTGTTACGCTGACCTGCAAGGAGCCCCGATTTATCCCCGCTGGATTATTTTTATTTGGATATCAAAAATGAACCGTTTATTTCAAGATATTCCACGGGACATAAATATCTTACACCAAAATTTAATGTTTGAAAAAACAACCATACGAGCTGGAACTTCCTCCAGAATTTGTGATCGCTCATAGTTTTTGGGCTATCGAAAGGTAACAAAAAATAAATAAAAAACCCAGGTCCGTATTTAAAAAAATCAAGCTGATGATGGTTTCTAGATGACGAAACGTCGGATTTCAAATTTGATAACGCTATCTTGTAGAGAAGAAATAGTGGTAATGATGAAGTGTTATTCATATCGATTGATTTCCTCAAATAACGCCAGAAAAAAACAAAAACGGTTTCAAGAAATTTAGATTTTTTTCGGATATCTCCGAAAGTGTTCGGAATTTTCCAAGTTTCATAACGGCATTTTGTAAGGCATCAAATTGTGCAACTTTGACATACTTTAACTGACCCTGTATCTCTTACGGCTTACGAGATCCCAATGATGAGGCTCGAATTCCAGCCACACCCTGTACAGTTCCTCGAAAATTAAAAAAACAGTCACAAAGAAATAGCGCATCAGATATTAAAAGTTTATGCGTTCCACGCGTTTTTGATACCGGAGGAATATTAATCTACCGGCTTTCGTATTAGGGGTGGCCGTACGAGGGGGTTGAAAATAAAAAAAGAAAGGATATATCTGAGCGCGTCAGATATTCAGAAGGAATGTTGAGTGAACCCTAAAGAATCTAATATTGAAAAGACTAACGATTTGAACGCAACCGAAACTCATGGCCGATTTTTGAAAATGTAAAAAAAATAGTGAGATTGAGATACTCGAGCCTGTCATATTAGTGAGTATTTAATCTATGAGATGGTTCAGCGTTCAGCTTGATGTCCTTGTTGTGCTGACGATTATGTGCAGGAGTTTCCTTAATCTGAAGGTTTGAAATTCTATATTTGTATTTTTTCGGTATTTATTTAAATACTGAATATTTTTAAGAGCACAATAAACAAACCAAAGCGTTTTACACACAGAAAGTATAGGGACAGTGCGAGAGAGTGAGAAATAGAGAAAGTGTGAGAAGAAAAAATAGGCGCGGAACTATTTCGGCTTGTGTAAATCGTCAGATTTTTGAAAAGCACCCTTTTCTGCATGATATTTAACTCACCTTGGCTTGATCTGACACGCTCAAGTATATCCAACCATCGATTTTTTTTATATTCTAATCGGCTGCCCTACATGCGCGGTTCTATATAAAGGGATGATATTTGGTGGAGGTGCTCAACTGGGTGTAAGAGGTATCCCCCATATGTTAATCTGCCGCGCTCGAGTTAATTCCGAAATCCCCGCTTGAACTCCCCTACTATTTAGCTTCAACAATGCGATAAAAAAATCTTGCAAGTTAAATTTGACCAACGATTAATTTGAAATTCAGCAGGTGTACATGATTACGTTGATAATGCATTATAAATTTTTTTGTATAGGAAACAAATGGCGAATCCAAAATGGCGGAAGAATTTTATGATTATGATCAAAATTGGTATTTTGGTGTTTCTGGGTTCGGAGATGATGAATTAATTATCAAAATTGAAAAATTTAAGATAGTGGCTCCAAAATGGAGGATGAGTTGGTCAGATTCGATTCAAAATTGCTTGGTGTTTTCGGAATCGGAGATTATGACGAACGAGTTTTGTAATTTTGGTCAGATCCTTTATCCTTTCAGAGATGTACCCCTATAATACGAGAAATTGTGACGATTTTATCCAACAGCTCACCAAAACTGTGATAATAATAAATTCAATGATAACAAATTCAACCTGACAAATTATGTATTGTCCAAATTTTAATTTTTTGGATTGCAATTTCCGACGATTTCTTTTGAATTCATGTATATTTTTTTACGTGTGTGTTTATGTGTAGGTAAACTTATCATTATTTTGTATATATTTTTACTTCTTCATCTCCATGCAGCAGCAAATAATAGCTGAAAAAATTTATAATTACAATTACAAAAAAAATCATTCTGCGATACTGAAATAGTAAAAACTACGTGAATGATTTTTTTTCGGCAACCGTCCGGAAAGTACGTACTTTCCAGACGATTTTTTTTGAGAAAGTGGCATTTTTCCGGCCTAAGTCCGGGAAGTACGTACTTTCCGGACTAGGCCGGGAAGAATCACATCGTTGTTGTCATATTGTAAATATGAAAATCTTGGTAGTATGGTTTTGATAAATGCAGTTGATCATTACCATAGCAGCAAAATAACGACTGACAGCTATCTGACATAAAATTAGCTAACATTTCAATTTTTGCAAGAAATGTGTTTGTTTGATTTGTTATTCTACACGGTTGCCGAAAAAATTGTGTACGCAACACGCCCGAAAACAGTTTTTTTGGACTCGCAGACTTCCAGGACTCGCTACGCTCGTCCTAGAATTTTGTCCACTCATCCAAAAAAACAGTATTTTCCGGACTTGTTACGTAAATTACTATTGTTTAATTTTCTACACTTCATATCATTTGACAGCTGCCACTTCAGAATTGACGAAGATACGACTCAAAAATAGATTCATACATTAATTGAACGAAAGATCAGTTTCCAAGACTCACCCGGTATAGGGCGCTTTCGCAATCTCATACGTATTTATTTATTTATTTACCCAAGGCGCATGGACTATCATCTTCGTGGGCAAGAATGGGCGAGACCACCACTATTAGCTTCATATCGCTTGTTGCAATGTCGTACATTTTTTCGTGTAAACCCGATTACTTCTAAAAACGCGTTCGCTTGATCAGATCATCAGATAGATGACAGTCGTCAGTTTATTATATACGATGATCGGAACAACATTATAGTCCCGAGGCTCGATACAAAAAACACACGCCATGATTCCAGCGTTCGTGTTCGAAATCATAGTGTTAGTGGCTTCAGTGTTAGTGAGTGCAATCGGAGGCTTAGACGTGTGTCAAGTCCGGGAAAATTCGCCTCAACCGGACTCTTATAACCCGAGAAATGTCACTTCTGCAAACTGCGGTTGGTCCTTGTCCATCTGATAGTCCGAGTGCATATTATGATTTTAGCGAGTTATTTCGTCCAGCCACAGCCAATCACTTTTTTTTTCGCCTGAACGCGATATGAATTATAGTGTTCGATTGAAGTAGAGCTGAAGGAGACAACTTGATTGAAGGTTTGTGGGATGGTTGAAGAAATATCCATTTCATGAGCGTTGTAAATGATTCAATTGTAAAAACTTTTTTGGAATTTTCTCACAAATTGTATAGAAAATTTTATACACGATTATATATCAATTGGCATTTTAATGCGTTTTTGCAATGCAAGTTTTGAATGTACCTATGTTGATATTTCTAATTCATACAAGTGAGTAGCTGTACCTACCTTTTTGATTCTTCGAACTTTTTGGAGAATAATTTAAATTCATTCATCCAGTATTTTTTATATCCTATCTGAATTATTTATCAATGAAATTGAAAACATCCCTTGAGAGTAGGTTAACAAATTTTTATTAATATCAGTCACAATGCAAAATGGTCGAATTTATACCTCAGAAACGATCTTGAAATTATTTTTGAAACATCCTGTATAGCGAAGAATTGGTACTGTAAAAGCACATTCTCGAAACTCGCTAAAATAAAAGAACAAAAAAAAATAAAAAACAACAAAATTCATTTGTGAGTCATGTAATTTCTCTATTTTTAAAATAATATCTTTACTGGCGGTCTATGCCTATAATAAAATAAAACTAAAGTTATGTGAGATAGCTACAATTTGGACAATTGTTCATCCGTTTTGATCTGCTAGGAACGGTTTTTAATTTTTTTTAAATTAATTTTTCGAAATATATAAGGACTTGACACACATTTTTATTCAGGTTAGGTTATTTTTCGCTATCAAAGCTGAATATGCAGTACGTAAGAGAATACGATTTTTAGGAATTCAGATCGAGAATAATTCTTATTGAACTGTATGAAATTATCAAATATTTGAGTTATATTTCCGACCTTTTATAATTAGATAGAATCTACGCCAAATTTAAAAATTAGCAGGAATTCGTCTTGTATATAGGGAAAATAAAATAAATAATTTTTATTAAGACCTACATTCGTGATTAGTATCCAACTATCAATGAATTTGAATATTTATAAAAAAATATCTCTGACAAACAAAAATCACACATATGTTTTCAACAAACATATCAAAATTCCTTTACAGTGTGCTCGAATAAGAATGCCCATATATGGTTTATTGGAAATACGCAAATTTCACTCAAGCGTTCTTTATTATGTAAAAATTTTATAAAATCCTTTTGAATTTCCATTTTTCCACTTCTACTCAGGATGAAATAATTGAGGTTGTGTTAGAATTTCGCCAGGATTTTATGAATTGGGATTGATATATTGAATTTTATTTTTTGAATCATGAAATGTCCAAAGAGTTTGGGATATTGGACTGAATATTCACAGCCCGTGAGAAACCATAACAAATTCAACATTCTCGATGTGTTTTCATAAAAAAATATATTCAGCAAACGAAATAACTCGCAAAAAATGTATGGCCTCCAGACCTTTAGCCACAAAGTCATTCTGATAACTTTATTTCTCTTGAAGCAATCAGACTATCAGAATGGATACGATATACACTGCTCTAAATTTGATAGGAATAAGTAGATATGGTAGTCAAAAATTTTAATGCGGGTCACTATTTTCATACTTTCATTGAAATTTTTTAATCCAAACAAAGTCGACCAAATCCAAGCAATCGACAGAACGGTCCTGACAGCTGTCAGACAAAATCATGGCTGGCTTGTGCAATCAATTTTGAGCAATTTACGCTTGCACAAGGTGGATATAGATATGGTGGAACGAGTCCCATTAAAATGCACTTGAAATATGTGTAGACTGATGCCTACTTGATTTTGTTGAATTTCAATCATAGTGTCAAACCAAGTCAAACACTAGTAATACTTCCACGACTTCGAATGGATGGCGCCACGTCTGCTGGTTCCGCAATCAATCAATATCATGATTGACCAATCGAACAAAATTCATATTTCAAGCCAAAACTGATCTGTTACTGTCACTTGAAGACGAAACCATAGAATACGGATATTATTAACTGAATTATCGATATTGATATCAAATGCGATATTAACGCCATCTCCGAACGATTAGTGAAATATTACCGGTGTTATGATCTTCGCTAAACCAGTCTACAGGTTTTGACGGAAAACATTTGAACACTCGTTTCACCATATCTATATACTCCTTTCGCTTGCACTATAGGTTGTGATTTTTGCGCGAGAAAATGCTGCAAAATGGGTTACATCCTCACCGACAATGAGTGGTGTGTCGGCAAAAACGACACGAACAGTTTCAAACTGCCGGTGTACTCCAGGAAGACTAATTTTCTGAGGGAAATAGAAGGCGTGGACAATTTCATCGTCGGTCTGCCCGATTGTGATTTGTTCCGTTTGGACAAATCGAATCCCAAGGACGCGTTCTATCTCCAGCAAGATGGAGCGTTGTGGATACCGGGTTTCGACAAATTTTATGCTCCCCATGGGTACTGCATTGACGAGAGGGAAGGACAGTCGGCTTTCGTGTGTTTTGGTACTTCTTGGACCATAGATTATAGCCAGGAATACAATATTGTAGGTAGGAGAGAAATTGTAAGTAATTGCACAATGAAGGAGCGTCCTCAGGAGGTGGCAAGCATGGCCTAGCGCACTCGCACATCATCCCGAGTACAAAATTATTAGACACTAATACTGCCCTCCTGATGCCAGCTAGTTTTTACAAGATTATATCACATTAGCCATGAAACCAATTTCAATCAACGAAGGACATTTTTATGAAAAAATGCCATTTATAGTTATTGTGTTCTTAAGGTTCATCAACTGAGAACACCTCTGCTTATCATGAAGACATCATATATTTATGTACCAGAAAGGAAGATACCTATTTAAATTTCAAAAATATATATAAAAGGCGGATTTCGCAGATGCATAATATTATTTATAACATATTATTAATCTGATATGTCGAAATAGATTGTATGCGTGCGTAAATTGTGAATTTAATGGCGCCATCATATTTATTCCCAGCTGTCACTGTCATTTTTTGTATACTTTGCTATTTTAGCATTATGTATTTGTATATTTTCCAGTGTGCAAATGATTTTAAAATAGGGGTTTTTCATTAGGGCCTCACACACCGTCTTCTTTGATTTCTAGCTGATAATAATGTGTCACTCGCAGCTCACACACTTTATGAATTGAAAAACCAATAAATGACTCGACAGTTATGGATTATGCATTAGAGAAATTCCAATAGTTATGATTATAGATTTATAAAAAAATTTGCTTATACATCCGCTAAATTTTAAAATTCTGATGAATGCGAAAAATACGATGTTTACAAAAAAGTAATCTCGAATACACTTGGTGAATATTGAAATGTACGTTTCAATTAATCCGTAGTGCCATCAGAAATCGACAATTTTTACATCGAAACTGTCCGCACTCGACTGCTTGCCGAATTCCATTCCGCGTCTTTCCAAAAAGTATCACTTTCTGCTCTTGTTGAGAAATAGTAATTTTCCTAACAAGTGCGCAAAGTGTTAGTTTCCCACACGCAAATACAGTTAGTTGATTCATTTACCTCAGGTCAGTGCGGAAAAATCTAATCCGCACGGCGTGCATAAAAGTGTAACTTTGCGCACGCAAATGTATGCAGAATATGTGGCATATCTCCTAGCTCGAATGAGCCAATATTTAGGCTATCCTCTATGAATATTGCATTTTCTTGAAAATTCCATGGGATATATTGCCAATATTTTTAATTCTATCTAATATTCATAATTTGTTGCTTTAAACCTTATCACACAATTACATCGCGATATCCTCACTTAAGAAATGGTGAAGCAAATCAAAATTATGATTCAAAATGTCCCAACCAAATACAAGAACAATAATCTTCATTAGCATTGGTAATTATTTTCACCAGCAATATTAGCATTATCATTGAAAATAATTCCCGATTGGTATGCGGATAAAATATCATTTATTAACTTATGGAATTTGCATTGTGACTGAGGTTGAAGTGAACACAAATATGATCATTTGAATTATTCCAGGAACTTTATTATTTCAAATACCTGCAATGCGAGCACTGATGGACGACAAATATCGATGGATCATTTTAGTTGGAAATCCTGAAAATTCTTCGCAGTGTAATATAGAATGATCCGTAGGATCTGATCGCATCTCAATTCCGACATCTGCTGTTTTTGTTCGTTGAATACAGTATTTGTTTATAAAATATTCCAACAAGTACATCTGTATGCTTTGTTTACATATTTCTATAGTCACTTGGTACATGATCATTTCCGTCTAGATTTTTGATCAGCCAATAGGTCATTCTAGAGTCATCACTTTCGACCCAGTTCGTTGATTACCACCTGACACAGTCTGAAAATAAGCAATTTTAAATAATTTATAGTTCACTTATCGTACTGGGTGTATATATGTTGTGATTGTGTAAGTCATAGATCTTATTGCTTACGCTAGATCCGGTATCCAGGTTATTTGATTTGTTGGTCCGGGGGGGGGGGGGGGGTTGAAAGTACTGATAAGCCATTGATTGGTCGTTTTAGTTGTTGACCATACAAATTTGTTGTCCCACGTGACCATAGTACCTACTTTCTTGCAGACCCCTCTAGACCAAAAAATTACTACAGGATGCTGGATATAGCGTAAGCAATAAGATCTATGGTGTAAGTACTCCAAAACCACCCACAAAAATATGAATTCATCATGGAGATGATATTTTTCTATTTTTCCGATTTTAGAATATGACAGTTACATTTACGATAATGGATTATAACTACAATACATACAGTAAGGAATCAATTCATTTCAAATACGACCCTTACATTTTTTCACATGAGTCGATAAGTCTTTCAAATCTGAGTTTCGAAAATCATAGTTATAGGTTTGTCATATAACAGTTTTTGACCCGAGCACGTAAAATAATACATTTAAAACAAGCATTCGCAGAGTTTTAAATTATATTTACAATGAAACTTGCTAGTACTTTTATATTGTAATAAGATTCTATGTTTAGTTCACATCTGATTACACACAAATGATATCACGATAAAAAATTCATATGACCAGTTTACTGAGTGTGTGAAATATTTTCTACCGATATGTCTTTACCGTTATCCGATTATTGAAAATTTCTTGAATTATATACATAGGTATATTAAAATGTTCTTGATGTATCGTCACCGAAGTCGAGAAATGATCAACATTATATCTACCAATTCTCATATTTTCAGGTATGATTATTTCGATGCCGTTCCTCCTCCTGACGTTCCTGGTTTATGCTATATTGCCCGAAACCAGTCTCCATCGCAAAGCTTTGATGTCCTACGTGTTGACCCTGTTCGCAGGGTACGTTTTTCTTGTGGTCACTCAGCTGAGTAATTCGATACCAAACGAATTGTGTCATGTTATGGGTGAGTTGAATATTCGAAAATATGTAATGTAACACTGTGAGTTTTGCCGAAAATAATCAATGGAATTTATAGTACCTGAAGTAATAGCTATAGATTCACCTATTATTTGATTTCAGGTTACAGCATCATATTTTTCTTCACTGTATCATTCTTCTGGATGAACGTTATGTGTATTGACATGTGGCTAGCATTCAGGTACGTTGATGAAGAATAGTACATTATATACCGCGGGACTGAAGTAGTACATTTAATCCTGAAGGTAAAGTTTATGGCCCGACCGCAGGGAGGGCCATAATTTACCTGAAGGATTAAATGTACTTCAGTCGCAAGGTATATACGATACTTTTCGTACTTCCGGTATGATTTTATTAATTATTTCAATAATTTCAATCAGTTTTTTCTCTCTTCAACTCATTTAATAAACTGTCTTTAAAATAAGTTACCATAGTAACATTGCGTTGTGACAGTTATAATTTAGAAACATTGTCATTACTAGTGTCATTGTAAAGAAACATTGTTATTGATAATTATTGGTATCATGAGTGAAGAAGGTGTATCTGATATTGATAAAAGAGCAGCCGAAGTAGGTGAAGAATTGTTACCACCGAAATATAGAAAACTATACGAGCAGCAGTACGATGCTTTTAAAAAGTGGTGCCGCTTAAAAAATGTGAGACAACCTACTGAAAATGCGCTGTTAGTCTACTTCGATGATAAATCAAAAGCGGTTTGTGCCTCAACTCTCTGAGACTGGTCAATATGACGAACTGTCACAATATTGATTTGAATATTATTGTTAATTACCATTCTAATTAATTATATTTTTCAATAAAATATCCCTTAAATTCGTTTGTTTGTGATTTAATCGTTCCGGGAGTTTCGTCAATATTTAATCCCGGAGGGATTAAATGTGACACTTTAGTACCTGTCACAAGGGAGTGAAGTTGTCACTTTAGGCCCGGAAGTACGAAAAAATTGTTATATTTCGCATATCTTATATTTGATGCGTGTCAATTTATTTATATAGACAATGCGTTACTTCCATATCTTGTAACATATAACAGTTGAAGAGTTGTGATATTTCAGTGGAATGAAAGTATACAATGGAATGAGAGGTACAGAGAAAAAGCGGTTCCTCTTCTATTGCCTGTACGCCTGGGGAGTGCCTTTGTTGCATGTCTTCATTGTCTTCATGATAAACACTTTCGGAGACAAGACATCCGTTTACTATCCGCATCTTGGAACAAAGAGATGTTACGTTGAAGGTAGGTGTATGTCAGCAATGCCTGGCATATATTTTCATTACAATGCAAGAATAATGTTTGCTCTGGACTGGATTTCATGCAAAAAAACACAATACTCCAGCCAACGATTATTATTATCATTATTAACCCAGTAAACCATTTCACGTATTTGAAACGTTTTTGAACATATGAGATATGAAACAGTTCACCAATATGCTTGGAGACATTCATGAGATGTTATTCCAGACATAAATGACCGAGGGCTTGTTATGTTTCCTTGAAACGTTTCAAATGGAACATTTTTTATACATTCTATTATCATTCCCGAGAACATGCAGCATGCAGATCAATCTTCTGAAGATCCTGGCATGGTTAGCGAAACACATATCGTTTATTTACAACCATATATATAATCCTGTCATTACTAACGTCATTGAAGGTTGGGAAGAGTCACATATTACATGCATATCACACACCTCTACTTCCCGACCTCACTTCCCGCCCTCACTACTCGCCCTCATTTCCCACCCCTATTTCATCTATTCTGAATGAATAAACCTTGAACTGCTGCGTGGGCAGCCTGTAGTACTTCTGGTGGGGTACAATCCATAAATTCTTCGTCGGAAGACATGTTTTTCAACTTATTTTTCGCAAATTTGATATCCCACTTTATCTGACATTTATTTATATTGGTAACAATTGTATACCCCGTAGTCACGGTAACAATATATCTACTTGATTATTCTAAGAAAACCGCGTTCTTGGTCATTTGTCATTGAATGTAGTATTTTAGGTAAATAAAATAGTACACAAACCTCGGTAGGAAGTTTCATTTCTGTCTCGATATCATAGCTAACGCTTTGCGTTTTGGTTAACTAACTAATCTCACATCAGAAATTAATCTCTTCCCACCTCGGTGTGTAGTATACTATTAAATGTGTGGAAAAAATCACCTCAACATAAGTGGGTCCACACTGAACTATAACCCTAGTAGTTCAGTGTATGTTTCATAGCGCATATCAAGAAATATTTCATGTGACACCCATTAGGTTACATTTGCAGTGTTTCGAATGAGGTAGCTTGGTGATCACCATGAACATTTCAATCGAAATATTTCAAAAACGTTTCATAATACATGGAGCAATTCATGAATATTTCCATCATCTGAACATTTAAATATTTCATATCACACCGTGTTTCTTAGAAACATGTACTCTAATATTTCACGTAACATGGAACGTTTCAAAAATGTTTACATTTTTCAATATTTCTCATGGGGGATTTGAAATGTTTCAAATATGAAATGTGTTTACTGGGCACAATCACAATGATCCAATTGTATCTACCATATGTTTATAATATCATCATATTCGAAGTCACGGTTTTCAAAGTTATTTTTTTCACCTTCATAAAAGATATAATATGTATACAAAACTTCTTCTATCAATATGATATTTTTTTTGCAGATGGATTGCCAGAACTCTTCTACTTCTATCTTCCCATGGCGATAGTTATTGTAATAAATATAGTCCTGTTTATTTTAACTACCGTGAGAATACAACAAGTAAAGAGAGAAACTGCGATGCTAAAACAAACCGATAGCAAACGACATTCGTACGAAGACGATAAACAAAAGTGAGTTCATGACATAAAATATTCATTCAATTGCTATTATTCTATATTTGAATTGGGTCCGAGAAATTATTTAAAACTTATCAAAAACTTGGAAGCGAACTTGGGAGCCTATAACTTTTGAATTACTCGGGATTTTTCTTTTTATATTTTAGTTTTATCAAGATTAAAAAAAAAAAAATTTTTGCCAATCTGTAATTTTATAAAAAAAACTGTCATGAAAACATTGCGAGACCGGATCAGTTCGAGTGAAATTACTGATGGGAAAAGTTCGGGAGTTTCTTGGAAAGATAAATCAATAATAATATTATATTAATGAACAAATAATATAGGTAATAATGAACTTTATTCAAATCTCTCCAAAACGGCTCATCGTGTGGATTTTCATGTGAATAATCTACGAACATTCAAAGTTGACATTAAAATGAAACGCGTTTACTATACAGGCTGTCCATTTTTCGACTACCACTATGTAACCATGAGAATCTCACTCATCTTGAAATATATAAAGTTGGCTGAATTGGGGGTAAAGTTACTAATATCTGAAATGAAATTTGTAGAGTGTAGATGAAATATGATTTTGTAGAACAGGCAGTTTTCTCTATATGAAAAAGGATGCACCTTTATTATCGCTGTCAAAATTACTAAACTTCACCCTCAGATGGTCAATGATTTATCGATGACGAATTCATTTGTTCCGGGAATTTCTTTTTAACGTCACTAAAATCTTCGATATCTATTTTCTTCACTAGATTCAACCTGTATCTGAAGCTCATGCTAGCCATGGGTATAAATTGGTCGATGGAAGTCATTTCTTGGGCTGTTACTTGGAAGTTGACCAAAGCTCCCACTTGGATTTGGTATTTGACTGATTTCACCAATGCCACATACGGTGCAGTCATCTTCTTTATATTCGTATTCAAGAAAAAAATCTGGATATCACTGAAGAAGAGGTAAGAATTCCATTTGGACAATATTTTTATAAACAGTTTGTTTAATTCACCAGTAGAAGTGATTTGCACTCTGCAGTATGAAATCTCGAGCTTTGAATATTGTTGTTATCGTATCTCTAGAATGAATCTCAGTAAGTTACCAATAACAGTGATAGTATAATTTGAATTAGTAGTCAGTTTCAGAGTACTGATTTTTTAAATAAATCTCTGGAATCGAATTCACTAGTATTGAGCCCCTTCCCCATGAAATGTGCCATTATCACCTTAAAATGTGACCTCATTTAATTACGTTCTAGTGATGCCAGTTTTAGAACTGTTAAAACAACTGTGTAAATCGAAGATAATGTCAACCAACAATGTCCATGGTATTCAGGAAAGGTATTTAGTTTGATAATTGCAAATGTTATGTGTATGCATCTTGATATTCTATCTATCCGAATACAGATCTTGAAATTGAATTTAACAATTTCCTAACCAAATTATCATGTTCTTTTTGTTTCACGAGTCTCTTAAAAATTAATCATTTTCATTAATTATTATCTTTAATCCCTGTATCTTCTATTTTCAAATTACTTGATTTCATTTTTACTTTTTGGAATCCATCGTAAAATAGAATGGGAGAGTTGCTCTATAGAACATTAAATTTTCAATTAATGTGTAGAGTCCTTATTTTTTTTAAGTTCAGGTATTAATTATTTATTAATTTAATATTAATATGTAAGATGTTCGAAACACACATTATTTCTGAAATACGAAACATGAATAAGAGAACTACCTACTTAGTTTTGTTTCCTATTTCCCATGTACATAGCATTGAATTTTCAATGATAATTATTTTCTCAAAAATACAAAATCATGAGTTTCAATAAAACTGCGATCAAAATAAATAATGAACTTAAATAATTAACATCAACTCGTGGAATGAAATGAGTATACAAATAGGTTGACTACATTAACTGCCTGCTCTTGCTCAGTACTAGTGGATTGAAAGAAAAGTGTTAATTAATGAACTTATCAGTGCAATAAAAATAGGCAGTGAACATTAAGTGATTATATCATCTGATTACGACTTGTAGATACTGTGACAAAAAACACTCAAAAACTATGATCTCTGGATTTTCAACACTACCAACAAACAGTTTCAAACTGAGAGGAGGCAGCATATTTAAGCACATTAAATAAATTATTGTAGAACAGTAAGTTCGGGACCTACTCACGCCTAAAAGTGGTTATTGGAAAAAAAATTGGGTACTCAAAAAATGCCACTGGTTTTAGGTGCTGCTTTTCTCTTCTGTTATCTATATTTCTTAATATTTAGTGACTTGCCAGTAAAAAATAACTGTTTTTAACTTTTTTCACACATGGTTCCTAATATGGTCTTGAATGCTGGGATTGGATTGTTTCTGTCCGATTGTGGATTATTCGAATTATTATTAGTAATAGAATATTGGAAATTATGTGGAACATCTACAGGAAGTACCGAAACTATGGTTCCAAATATAAGTAAAGAGGACTGTGAAAGTAATGAATAATATTATTTATTTTTCGAGATCTTCCGTTTTCAATTTGACACCATAGTTTCAGGACACCGTGTATAACTGTAGGGAAATAATGCAGATATGATTGAGAATGCTATATTATTGCATTTTGGACAACCTGAATACAAATACAATGACATGCATGTTGCACGAAAATTTTTGTTGTTGATAATGCCATAACAAATAACTGCTTCAAATATTTGCATTTGGCTTCAAGTTCTATAAAGTGAATATAAAAATAATTGTGAAATTGTCTGATAAAGAAGTATTATGATTACATTAATAAGCGTTTAAAGTACTATTTATTCGATTTTATAGCAGCACGCATATAATTTGGAAATCTATTTTTCAACTGAAAATTCTTTGAGATATTATACCAAGATGAAGAAGAAATTGAGTTATTTCTATTTTCATAATATGGAGCTTGAGACCAATGTTTTTCTCTTAGAATATATTACCTGCCATAAAATTAGCATAAACCAGCCAAACTTATAATCGATGATATATACAGGGCTATTCAAATTCGAGTAGTATTTTCATCCAAATTACAGAGTATTTTGGAAATATTGAACTATTACCAGTAAAATTTCAATTTTTTTTATTTTTCCTGTATAACTCCAGAACTGAAGAAGCTAGGTCAGATTTTTTTCATCCATATAATTAACCTCTGAAATACGCTACTTTGCATTCATTTGACCAACCCTCGATTTCTTTTAAATCGAGTAGAAGACTAAAAATCAATATTTGCTGCCATGTTGAACCCGATTTATAGGTGATCAGACAAGCGCTATGTTCTAATTTGTAAAGTTGAAAAATACGTAATTCGTTATAAAAAGTCCAAATTTACACATATCTTAAATAGATCGATTAGCATTGCAATTTCGTCTTCGTATCACTGAAGACGAGTACTTCTTGTTTGAAGTCATCAACATTTTTTGAACTATAATATCTTTATTACTTCAATAAATTCTACCGACTGCGCCAAATTTGAAAACTACATTACGTCGAATATACTAGCTTCTTGGGCCGTTTTTCTTGAAGGTTATGTCTAAGGCATTCGAACCCTTTCGACCTAATTCGGTCACTTTCTGGCTGCTCAAACAACTTTCCAATCAGACATCATAACATTTCTAATATCTTTCGTTTTCCAGATATTACGTATGGATGGGAAAACCACATCTTGCCCATGCAATGTCAAGGACAACCCATGGCACCCGTACCAGCAACTTCTCGACCACAGATACTACGACGGTCAACAATGATTACCGCATGAGCAATATGAAAAATGGAAGAGAAGAAGAAAGAGCCCTCAACTGAATAGAAAAATTCCATTTCATCACTTACTTCTATGTGGATGTATACTTATGATACGCTTTATAGCACGCCGCGCATAGAACGATTCATCGTTCTTGTCACTTAACTTTGAAACATAAACATTTATTCTATAATGTATAGCTAATTCATTCAACGAAGCTGACATGGAATTGCACAAAGGACAATGCCCAAATCAAAATTGTATACTTTCATTTAATGCCAAAGAGACTGATTGTCAATATTTTCTTGGAAAAAATTACGGATAGTAATTTTAGTGCGTTGGCGATTCGGTGAGAAAATTTCAAATCTAGTATCGGAAACGTACGAAGTAAAAATTAGTTCCGGAAATGTTTTAAGTTTCCATTGTTCAAATAACACCAACGTGACTTTTAAATTTGGGTGAGATTTTTTCATTGTTAATTCTGAAAAATTCACTATATTGAGGAAAATAGATGAAAACCTTCGGATTATACTTAAAAAACTCATACGTGATAGCCGGGTTTGGTTTGTGACATTAGGATTGTATTAGTTTTATCTTTGAAACCATTGCCTGTACTTAATTATTATACTCAATAAAAATATACGATTGATTCGCTTCGACGGTATTGTTTTGAATTGAATTGAGATTGGAGGTTGCAATAAACCACGCCATAAAGGTTCGACTTGCGGAAAAATCTTTCCGAGAGTTGTGATACTAAAATATATTCGGTCACTACTGTGTGTATTTTATTATTCATCTTACAAAATAACATATATTTACAAAGCTTGGATCCGAACAAATAATTGAAACCTCAGCAACTGACCTAAGCAAACGCATCCTCCCTATCTGCCCCAGCCCCGTCGCCGTCTTCCAAAGAAGAAAAATTGAGGAAATGAGCAGGTCTGTGAACCTCATGATAGAATTCCTTGGGATTCGCCAACTGCAACTCGTATTTCATGGAAGGGTCATGCCGAACACCTGTGAGAAAAAAAGATAATTCAAATGAAATGTCATAACTATCATGTTAAAGTCACAATCATGTCAATGTCACAAACATGTCAATGTCACAAACATGTCAATGTCACAAACATGTCAATGTCACAAGCATGTCAATGTCACAATCATGACAATGTCATGTTATTCCTTTATAATTATTATGTGCAGCATCAGTCATAAAGTTTCCTAATTTTCTCATTGAAATTCCTCGATATCTTGTCAATTTGACCCATTTTTTGGAATCACAGCCAACTTTTCTTTTAATTTCCGTCAAGTCTGAGATCACGTGATAGAAGTTGCAGCTGATTTTTCAGTTGTCAGACATGCAGAAAAGAACCCCTTTTATAGAAATGTCAATAACAATTTGTTCCCTTATGTAACCTAATTTATGACGTGTATGGATGGGTCTTATATACTTGCTAGTGCCCTCAGGGTTCTTAATATGAAATAAGCTGAGCTTTCAGACGAGGGGGTCCATTAGGAAAGGGGGAGATTGTTGAGAAATTGAGTTGGCTAAACTACAATAATTGGAGTGGACAACTTATCTCTAGTAAATTTGAAACTTTGATGATATAACCAAACACTCAAGATAATACTTCAGCTATTTGGATTTTGTCAGTTTTATAGGCTTGATGGAAGTTCACAACAATCAATCCACAAAACACTGTGTATATATTCGTTTATGCAGATTTGTTCAATTTCCATAATTTTCAGACTCGTTGTTTGTTTGGCATATTCAAATTTTTAAATTTGGACATCAATGAAGAAATAAGCTAAAATTTATGGTATTCCGTAACTTCCCCCATTTATAAGAACCCTGAGTGCCCCATCATATTAGGTATTTCTAAACTATACAAATACAAACTTATTTCTAAACTATTCAAATACAAACTTGATTGTTTTCATCAACTGAAAGGAAATAGATAAATGAATGTTAAAGTCTTGTCAATGTCAAAGTCCTGTCAACGTCACAGTCCTGTCAACGTCAAAGTCCTGTCAATGTCAAAGACCTGTCAATGTCTAAGTCTTGTCAACGTCAAAGTCACATCCTTGCAACGCGAAACTCACCCATAAAGTTGTAATTCCACGACCCCTGCGTGGGCACCATGAAAAACCCGAGGAACCTGTCCGACAGCAGCATCTGCACCTTCTCGTAGTGGCTGGGCAGGTACCCCTTGGGGTTGTTGCCCTTGTCGGTGTTCTGCCTGCCCCACTCGTAGCCGGACGGCGTCAGCTTGTACGCGGTCAGCGAGCACGAGCCCGGCGTGAACGAGCACGTGATGATGACGGTCTTCTCGCCGTCCCACGCCGCATTGTCGGCCATCAGCTTCGAGTGCGTCGAGATGTCCTGCGGCGACAGCTGCGGCAGCTCGTTCGGCTGCGTGTGGATCCAGCCGAGCGGCTCCATGTCCTTGAGGAACGGGTGGCTGGGCGGCGTGTTGGGGATGTGGACGGTCTGGTGGGTGCCCCACTGGGGGGCCAGCACCAGGCAGCGGAGCTCCTTCACCTGGGGGTTGTCGGGCGGGCTGACGCCGTAGAGGAAGGCGCAGATCTGGAAGGAGAGCGGTTGCGGGATGAGGTGGCATTCTTACGGGCGACACCAAAGCAAGAATTCTGATTCGCATGACTACAAGAAACGCTTTTCGAATCCTCGAATCCACCAATAAAGACTGTTTTCGTTTTGGCGGTAGATTCGAATCGATAAAGACGATATTTGTTTCCAGTAAATGTTTGAAGAAATAAATTTTTTAATGAAAAAAAGGGAACTTGGACGTGCTAACGCTCTATATTTTTCCAATGATACTTCAAAGAGAAGTTTCTGTTCGAACAATGTGGGAACAGTACCGAGATTATTGTGACGTAACAAGTTATTAAACATAACCAACCAAGCACGTTACAGAATAATGCAATACAGCTTTGCCGAATGTTAATTTAAATATTTTTTTCTATTTTGGTTGTTTAATGAAGTCATTGTGCAACGCGAATGCGTGTCGAAATAGCCTCTATTTCGATACGCATTTTTTATTATTCGGAGATTGGTACAATCGAACTGTCAAATGAAAGTCAGAAGAGTTAGGCCCAGTTTACTTCTGAGCGATTTGAATTTGGTGATATTAGCAGTGAAAAACTCAATGTTTAAATTGGTAAATTTTAATTCAAAGTGTAATTTGATTTAAATTGACCAATACAAACAATAACAACATTGAATTTTTCACCGCTGGTATTGCAATAATCAAAATCGCTCAACTGTAAACTGGGCTTTACGCTTGTGCATCAGATTTTATTTATTTCAATGTCATCATTGTTACCAATCGAAGATGTTTTTGTTATTTATCGATATTGAATCCATTTTTTTCTTCAAATCAATTCAAAATAGAAAAAATTGTATATGGCACACGTTTTATAAGACACGTTGTCGCACTTGTTCACTTGGAGCACTCCTTCCTTCGCTCGTCGTACTCCAAACAACGCGTGCGACAAAATAGCGTCTTATAGCAGTGAAAAACTCAATGTTTTTATTAGTAAATTTCAATTCAGTAATTTGATTTAAATTGACCAATGAAAACAATTGCATACCGCTGGTATTGCAAAAATCAAAATCGCTCAACTGTAAACTGGGCTCAGATTTTAATTATTTCAATCATCATTGTTACCAATCGAAGATGTTTCTGTTGTTTATCGATTTTAAATCAATTTCTCTCAATTTAAGACTTTAAATCAATGCAAAATAGAACAAAATTGTACATGATATGACACACGTTTTATAAGACACGTTGTCGCACTTGTTCTTTTGGAGCACTCCTCGCTTCGCTCTTCGTACTCCAAACGCCTGCGACAAAATAGCGTCTTATAAAACTTGTATCATGGGCAATTTCATGGCCATCTCGAATTTCAAAAGAAATCTTACGCAGTTCCTGAAATGTTCTGAAAAAATAAAAAATTTTTAGTCTAAGATAACTTTTCAACATGTCATTCAAAATTAACTAAATGAACGGCTATCAAACACGCTGTCTCTATTTCAATATGATAAATGCTGAAACAAATAAGGACAAGGTTGCGCATTTTTGTGCTCAATAATCTAAGAAAAAAGTTTAAATATCAACGGTTTCGAAAATATAGCGAAAAAACGACTGTACTATCTAACCAATACATCATTCAAACACTTTTCTATGAAGAATTAGGATATGGCATCGTCAACTGTCAATTTTATTTTGTATTTTAACATTCATAGAATAATTCACGTGTAACCTCACCTGAGCCCTCAAATCCGATATGGTGACGAACTTCTTCAACACGTTCTTGGGCAGAATGTAAGTGTACCCCGTCTCCTTGATGTCGTCCGAGCTGACGTATATGTGATTCGTCCGCAGATGGAGGTTCGTGGCGGAGATCGCTCGCACCCGCCACTCGGTCTTCGAGCTGAACGTCTGCGTCTCGTAGTTGCTCGTCGTGCTGGTGATGATCTCGTCGCCGTGCTTGTTGACCGTCCTGGTGGTCGTCGCCGTCAGCTGCGACTGCTCCTTCGTCTGCTTCTCGATCTCGGCGATCTGTTGGCGCTGCGCCGACGGCGCGCTTATCTCCATCCCGAGGATGATGTCGCGGATCTCCGATTGGGTGAGGGATGCCACGTTGACGCTGTGATATGGAAAAGTGTTTTAAATCAATGGACGAGTTCAGCAATTTATTGCAAACATTGAAAATAGCTCAAACGTTCTTCTTCATCGATGACCTTTTCATTCTCATGGATTTTTGAATCATCCTGAGAGTCTCCTACTTACAAATCTCCGAAATAATGAAAATGTTGACAAACAATTGATTTTGAGGTTATTTCAGTTTCATCGTGATGTTCTGTAACGGTTCTGTGACACATATGACATGGCCATTTTACTCGTTTTAGATAATATTTTATGATAATCCTCCTTTTATATGGACCCAACATATTCACTCAGGCAATAGATAATCCTTTTATATCATATCATGAATGGTGGTGATAATGTTATGATCAAGTGATGATGATAATGAAATGACAAGAGATGGGAAGCATATTATTTTCTAGAAACATTGTTCTATACCTATATAAAGGACCGCAACGTTGAGGACAGTCAGTTAGAGAGTGAGTTTAGATCCGAAGTCAGTTTAGTAAATATAGACTTGTCATCGAGCAAAGAGGATGTGATTTTCAAATAAGTTTTTTTTGAATAATTGTATTTCAAGTAGATTGTTGGGGAGTCATTAAGGACGTGCAGCCTCTCAACCTATCAGATCTTTTGTGCCTACCCTTGATATATTCGTGGCCCGGGATTCCGAGGCTTCTTGCGAAGTTTCCAGGGAGCTAGGTTCCTGACATCGGAGGCTTTAAGAAAGCCCTTTCCAGGAACTTGAGCCTCTTGCAGAAGAGTGCTGGGCATTCGCAAAGTGAATGTTCTGCAGTTTCAGCGAAATTCTCGCAGTAGCTGCAACTATCACTCTCTGTTTTACCCATATTTTTGAGGTGATACCTCAGAGGGCAGTGTCCAGTGAGGAGTCCCGTTACCAGTTTCAAGTCTTTTTTGTCCAACTCGAGAAGCTGTTTAGCTTTCCTTGGCGAAAGGCTCACTAGTTTTTTCACTTGTCTTTGTCCTGGCACTTTATTCCAGTGAGATTTAATTTCATCTGCTTCCCAGCGTCGGAACTCTTTTCTAAAGTGGGCTTTGGAAAGTCCACAGAAGGGTTCTGGGCCGAGAAATTGTGTATTTGCCACTTCTTTGGCAAGGCAGTCTGCTTCCTCGTTGCCTTCAACTCCCTTATGACCTGGCACCCACATCAAAGTGACCTGGTTGTTTGCTGCCAGTTGTCTCAGAAATTGTTTACAGTCCCAAGTCAGCTTACACTCACAGCTGTTAGTGCTGCTTGCTATCTGATAGAATATATATTTTTGCCCTTCGAGTGTCCCTTTCAAGGCACTCCTGGGCTCATATCTCTATAGCATATGTTTTGCTTGAAAGATGGTTGGGGTGTTACCAAGGAGTTTTGAGAGCCTGAAATTTGGCACTGTAACTCCCACTCCAGCCCTTTCATCCATCTTGGATCCATCAGTATACCACACTAATGCATCCCTTCCCAATTGAGGTCCGTTCTCTGTGCAAATTTGGTGGTTGTTTATGACCACTTCAAACTGCATTTCGAAGTCATACCTCACTGGAATGATATCTGTCGGTTTAGAGATTGGGGATTCTAAGGAAATATTTTCCAAAATCTTCAAGTGTCCAATCCGATTTCCTGATTTGAGATTAATTGTCTGACTCAGTCTGACGGCACTGATTGCTGCTTCTTTCATTACACACAGGTGCAATGGTGGAAGGTTAAGCATTACTATTAAGGCTGCAGTGGGGCACGTGAATATTGCCCCTGTGATTCCCAGACAAGCTAGCCGCTGCACTTTCTGCAGCTTGACTTGTGCCGAAATTTGTTACATTTTTGGCCACCATATCAATGAAGCGTGGGTGACCATGGGTTTGATGATCGTTTGGTATGACGAATAGAGCATTTTTGATTTCAAACCCCATGTCTTGCCAAAGATACTGCGGCATGTCCAGCTTGCCGCTATACTTCTGGAAAGAATGTGTGAAAGTAAGTGGAATAATTTTTTGTACTGAGTGTTCAAAGTAACGAACCCAAGTAGAAATATCATAACAATAATCTCATAGTTCTTTGTCTAAAAATGTTCCTATGTCATAATTTGGTAGCCAATAAAGATCAGAGGTCAAAATTCTTCAGCTTCACGGCTACAAATAACACTTCACTCCCAATCTGTCTCCGAATGTCGAATCCCATACCTTCATTCGTGAAAAAATAGAAAACAACACTCACTTATTCTTCTTCCCGTAATCGGCGAGAATCAAATCCTTGAGCTGCACCTCCACCTTGATCCACTCGTCATCCGACAGCGTGGGCCAAATGTGGTGCGGCTCCGTTATCGTCGTCTTGTCCGGCTTCAAAATAACCTTCGTCCTCTCCGTGTTGACATGCAAAGCGCGCAAGATGAGGATCAGCCTGGAGAAGGCCGTGTACGAGGAGATGGTCTTGAGCCAGTCGTCGTAGAGGTTGAACAGCACCATCTGGGGCTCGGTGGCCTTGAGGATGAGGTCGCCGAACTTCTCGATCTTGAGGCACGCCTGGAAGGGCAGCTGCAGCTCGGACCCCTTGATGACGATGTTCGGGAAGTCGAGCAGGTGGACCTCGAGGGGGTCCAGCATACCCTTGCGGGTGACGATGATCTGCTTCGGCTGCTCCTCGACTGGCAAGGAGCGGATCAGGGCGGCTACCTCTTCGGCGGTTTTCCATTTGGCGAGCTGGAAATTTAACACTAATTTGAACCGATCAACTGAAAACGGCAAATTCGATTAATGTTAAATTTTTCCGCATTGGTGAAAACAGCAAAATAATTTAATTTTCTTTTAACAATATACCTACTGACATTGTTTCTTCACTTTATAACCGACGTAAGTAAAATAATGAGAACTCTCAAGAAAACAAGTCCTGATCCTGATAGTTTTATAACTAGTGATATTTTGGCAGGACCTCTCACTAAAAAATATCAACTATTTCATAAAAGATATTCTTCGAGACAAACTAAAACATGCATCATTGATACTGAGGGGTTCTCAAGAACCTGAAAATTATATACCGAGTGGCAGCTTTTTGAGCATTCTTAGGTTGGCAAGAATCTGTCATCAACGTCAATAGTCATAAGTGTCAGTTGTGCAGATGAATTTATGAGCCCACCAAGTCATCAATATTTTTCTTTTCATATAAATGTTCACTTATTTCATATTTATAATGAAATGAAAACAATCGAAATGGATGACAGTTGACATAAATGACAGTTGACATTTACGACAGATTAGTACCAACCCTAGAAGGCTGAGAAGCTGCCACCAATAGCTATTGAATATGTTCAATTTCATCAATAAAACATTGATTTGAAATGAACCAATTAGGTTCCAGGAAAAAAGCGCTACCAGAAGTATCAATAGAAGTTGTATTGATTCAATTCGAGGGAAGCTTGATAAATGTAATAATTTATAGAACCTGTTTTCATGGATCTCAAAACACAGAGGCATTGTAAACGATTTTTTATATTCCTATTGCAAGAACAGGACGTGGAGACCGACAAATTCAATAGAAAGAATGGCCCCAAGGATCGGTTTCAAGTCGAATTGTATACTTGTACCATATACGAAGTCAATACAGTACTTTTATATGTGAATGATCCTTTTATTCTAGAAAAAAAAACCATTAACAAAAACTTACAAAAATATTAAAAATTCTCTCTGTTTCTCAAATACAAAAAAGAATTTAAATTGAATGTAATTAAACGTCGCTGCGACCAAGACGCAAGCATGGCCATAGCCTAAAAATCTCCAATTCAGCGAGACAATCAAACATAAGCATCATTGCCACGTGTTGTGACGTCACAAGTCCTCTGATAGGCATATTCCTGTATTGCCAGTTTCACTGTGTTTTTGGAACTTCTGAGACAATGATTTTCAATTTTATTAAATCAAATTTTTTCAGCATTGATCATAATGAAAATATGGAGATTTCGTTATCATAGCTGTTCATTTAGTTGATCTTGAATGACATGCATGTATACTGAGTGTTATGTCATTAGTTTTTCGGCCAATCCATATTGTAAATAAATATTATATTCGACAACGCTGTAAAACATCATTATCTAACTCGTCCGGTTCAGAACTTGTTACGTCACATACAGACACGGTTTCCAGTGTTCAAACAGAAACAATCATTTAGGAAAAACTACCGCGAAAAATGATTGAAAAGAAAATCCTACCAGCTAATTCATCATTGTGGGGGTTATGGAACTTTTTTCCAGAAATTAGTGATCTCGCCTAATGAAACAAACTTCTCAGATGAAGTATTGGGGCATTTGGATTGATGATAAATTGAAATGGGAGAAACATCAAAAATCTAATTTAAAAAAATATCTCCCATTATTCTAGTCCTTTATTATTATATTATCAGTAGAATCAGATATTTAATAATTAATATATGGAATCCTGTTCAGATAATAATTTAAATTTGACACTCCCACAAATCAACTTAGCATTAGGCAATGGACACTCAAAATATCCTTATTGTCAATAAAATTATTATTCTATTAACTCTGTAACTGGTCAGAAAATATTTGATCACGATGCACTTTCAAACTCCAGTGAAATATTCGACAACATTAAGAGATGGAAAAATAAAGAAATTGAAATTAGATGTTGTTTTTCGTTTTGATGATTTCCTTTGTAAATCTGTTTCATGAAATATGTGAATAGTAACAGTCTCATACTGGTATGAATACTGTTTGACTGTTTCATGTTATTCCATTGTACTAATAATAATAAAAAGGACAACAAATCCATTACGTTGATTAGGTGAATAAAGATATCGATATTTTGATCAGGTTAGAACACAGAACTTATATTACCAATAAGTTTAGTGGGTTAGGTGCCATTCTGCTTATTTCTGTTCCGTGCTCCTCAACTCAGTTTTGGAGGTTATGTTTATAATAGACTTGTGGATGGATTGGTGTTTTTGTTGGACTGAAATTTGTTTTGACTGATTATTTTTTTGACATTAGCAGTTTGATTCCTTAATTATACATTGACATAAAGTGTACATAATAAAAGTTAGGCCAAATGTGAGTTGTTGTTCTTCTAGCCTACTAGGCGCTGTTGCCAATTTGTGAACTAGAAACAAAGCAATTTAAAATTCAAAACCCCATATTTGAAGTATGAATTATAGATAGTTTCCGCAACGAATTCGAAAAATCAATAAGTTCAAACTTGAATTTGCTGTAATAAACCGAATTGAGGAATATCCCCCATTGTACCAATGAATTAGGAATAAATAATACGATAATCGATTATTCGTTACCTGTCCCAAACGTTTCTGTCCCGCCCACACGGACGTATGAATAATCTTCAAGAACAACTGCCCCGTCCTCGGATTGAAGATGAAAATGGCGCCGTTGATGGGCTTGGTGGTCAGGTTACCCTCGAACGTCTTGTGGATGGTGACTCTGTAAACGTTGGTGTCGTCGACGAACCAGATGATCTGGTTGGAGAACAGCTCCCCGTAGTTTTGACTCGAGAGGTAGGGCTCCGTGGGCTCGCTCGAGTACAACTGGAGGGCCTTGCGAATGCGCTCCCTCAGCACGTACAGGGCCGGATTCGCCTTCATTATTTTAGCCATCGCCTGCTGGATGAGAGGCTTGCATCCGGGAAACCAGTTTCCGTAGGCGCTGAAACAGTGATGATCTCAAATAATCGAAATTTCAAGTAAGTAAGTGAGTTTATTTAGTTAGAATTATCGACATAAAAACAATAAAGAATATATGGAATCGATGTAGAAATAACAGAGGAAGCCACCCAAGCAGAGATTGAGTTGTGGAATATTCTTCTCTTCTGCATATTATATCTACTATGTATCTATCAAACTAGACAATTTCAAGTACCTGAGCATTATCGTTCTAAATGAACACCTAGTAGACGAAACAATATTGTTCATATTTGATTTGATTTGTGATGTGACTTTCTTTTATATGAGCATGAGACATCTTTTGAACTGACCTTAAACTATTTTGATCTTGAAGTTTCATCATTGGTTATAACCTAACTTTTTATTTTCATTTTGAATTATGCGTTTCTTTTATCATAACGAAGTTCGTGTTTGAAGCATGAAATTGTTCAATATCAATGATCCCAATTATCGGATAATCAGGTGATAGAAAAATACATCGTCAAGTTCAAATATCAAAGTGGTCTTTTGTCAACGTTTCAAAGAACAGTAAATTTTTCTAGAAACATTTTTTTTCGCTAAAAAGTGTTGAGAACAAGTGAATGTGAGCGTTTGTGGTGTTTTAATTGAAATAAGGACGAATTTTGTGTTTTTGATAGCAGAATTTTGATTTGTTAAATACTGTATCTACGAAACAAGCATTTCAACTTTGGATTCTCGTTCAAGGGGCCAAAATACGTGAGTACCTCCAAAAATTTTATTATTATTATTTGCACAATTATATCTTCATCAGGGGATACTTTTCTATCATGTTCTTCAACTATAACGAGAAAATTTTCTTCGAACGGACTATGCTGACTAGAATGAAATTACCCAAATAATTTGATTTTTCAATTTCTAGTAATTTCTAGTAATTTAATTGATAATTCAAAAATGAAGTAGAAACTGTTGCTTGCACTGTTTCCAAATTGAAGTCTATAACTTTTTGAAATTGAAATATTCATTAAAATATGGAATATTCGAGTGGCATAACCAACAAAAAAATATTGCCAGGAGCAAAATTATTCTGTACCTGGCAATACATTAATTATCAAAAATAACTCGTAATTAAATATTTATGTCCCGTCAATAATTAACATTTCATTGGACACCGCGATAAAATTTCAAAAAATAATTCGGTTCCTACTCATACCATTGAACAAATAATATGTTGGATATCATAACCAAGATATTGCACATTATCCGACTATTTAGGCATATTGATACTTCCGGCAACTGTGTACAGGCGCAAAATGCCATCAGAATGTGAGCCGAGACTATGTTTTTGGAATGTTTTGTCCTCAACTCAAATTTGATCGCATGAGAAAATTAAAAAATAAGTATCCGATGAATGCTCACAAACTATAGTGGAATATTAATCTGAATTTCAGAAATTTCCCCATTATACTTTCAGAGTTGTGCTTGATGATTTCGTTTCCTACCTGTGTAAATTATACGCCAAATCGATGGCTATCAGAACACCAGTGGGCGATGGGTATATGGACATGTTGTCGGTGGTGTAATCCAAAAACTTGGCCCTGGCGTATCTTTCGACGTCATGGGAATCGTAGTCTCCCCACCTGAGTTGAACGTCAATCCAATATTTCTGGGTGGTCGTATTATCCATCGTATCTCTGCAAAATTTGAACTGAATGAGGCACTTTATCGTATTCTCGTGTCACAGAAATAATGAAACCGTATAATTGTGTTTGGAATCGAATAAAGCGGGGGAAACACTCACTTTGTGTCAGCTAGTAATGAAGGTCTAGAAACGTTCCATTTGTAAGCTGAGAACAGCAGTATGTCTGCACAAGACGAGTTCATCTTGTACGACTTCCTAGGGTGAATAGTTTCTTTTTGGACAGTTTCAATCTCCAATGCATCCAGCTCTTGATCAAATACCTAAGAGGAATTATATGGGTTGATTTTTGTCTATTTTTTATATTGGAATAGACATTATTTCCTTTACTTAACCATACGATGAAAGAGCCATGAAAAATGTTTGATAAAAGTTGTAATGGTTAGACCATACAAGTAATAGTCATGTCGAATGCAATTAGACGAACTGTTTTCCCTTAAAATAATCATCAATTAAAAACTTACAATTTCAATGATATAAAGCAATAACCATATTATTATTGGATATTGCCATCAATTATTTTTTGGAGTATTTCTCGAGTATTTGATAGAAAAACCTTATTTAATTGAATACTTATCTCACTCCTCGTCCAGAATTGCATAACCGACATCTCAGAGATATAATCAGATTGAATATCCCACAACACAATACCGCCAACAATGATGGAAATAAGACCCAACTATGGACTGTTTTTCTTATTACAAGTTAGAAAAATATACATTGAATGAATACTTTTGGAGTATACAAATGTTCTGTATATTATAATTACCATGTTGATAATTTCAATTCGGTAATCAAGGAGATTTTTCGCGTTCCGTTCCCGAAATTCATTATCAAATTATGTCTACTTTTTTCTCACTCCACTATCAAGAGGAATAACGTGCATAATGAATGATAAACTAAAATGAATTTAAGATTTTCATAAAATTTAAATTAAGAATATATGGTGTTATTGGTGTTCATGCTACTAAAGAAATTGAGAAAGTCTCAGTCATCTGTCAAAACTGTCACTGTATATGAATGTTTTTGTCATGATGAAAAAACCACAAGATCATAAAATATTTTACTTAAATAATGCGTTTTACTGAATTGATGGAAAAAAATAATTTCTCAGTTGAATGTTGGCAACCTTTCTAAGTTTTAATCTTAGTTAACATTGCTTCGTTTTTTGCATTAATGCTCTCATTGCCTTACATGATTTCAAATTATTGATTTCAGTTTGAAATTCATTTTAGATTAAATATTTGCTCGCATGAATCAAACATAAAAATTTTGTCTACTTTATCCTATGAAATTAAACTTTTGTAGCATGAAACATAATAGTTAATCTGCAATTTCATGAAAAGAGAAAAAACAACTCACCTGACAAAGATCCATGACAATCGACTCGTGGACCTTCTGCCACAAGTGAGCCCTGAATATCTGGATGAGGGAGATCTTCAGAGTGGGGATTTTACCGTGCATGAAAATGCCGGTCAAGTCGAGCTGCACCTGGAAACCGACGTAAACGTTCGCCCTGTTTATGGTCGGCGACCACCACAACGTGAACCGCCGATTGGGGATCTGATTCAACCCGGACCGCTGCGCGTTGGTCAGTTTCTTGTACTTCATCGACTCCTCGAATCCGGACGCCTTCTCCCAGAAGAGACCCTCCCACGTCGGGAAGTAGGTGCCCTTCAATCAATCAATCAATTTAGTTTCCTTGTGATATTTACACGTATAGAATGGTCAGTTGGTGTTGAATTCAAATTCAAGAAATTGTAAACAATTCAGGGTAAGATGTTCAAAAGTACAATACAAGTATTTATCAAATTAATAAAAATTAATTTATATTAGAAAATAATTTGTCAGCTAAGTCTTTGAGTCTTCTTTTGAAGAGTAGTAGGAAGCCACAAGACTTCCTTTGGTAAAATGTTAATTATTTAGCCATCACAATTCGTTTTTGAATTGTAGAAATATCACGTGCATGAGTTGAATTTTCCCAAAAAAAGCAATATTTTAGCCGGAATTCATATTTGGGCATAACGCAAATTTAGAAGCTGATCTATAAACAGTACGAAAATTGGCAAAATCAATTGTTCACATTGACGTTTCAACGTTCGAGTATTCAACTAGCTAGATGAACTCCCAACATTTTTACTAATTCGTGAGAATTAGTCAGAAATGTTTCCTCTATGATTTTTTTTGACGATTGTGAACTCCTATAATTTGTGTTTTTTCAACATTGAAAAAGAGTTCACGCCCATTTAAGAACCTAGCTGCTTTATTTTTTATTTTGTTACGGACTGTGCCGTGTTCCGAGAATACCGGAAACCGTTATCTCGACGGCGCGCGACTTGCTGTGATTTATTGCCTCGCGATAACATCGGTCGCCGGCATAATTAACGGGCATTAGCGGATAATTCATTGCCGGAAAATCTTAGTTTGAAGGAATGGAACAGTCCGCCTTCGGCGTCGTGTCCCAAACTTCCATTCTCACAAAATAAAATATCACTTTTAGCACTTATATCATAAATAACTATTAATAAGAATATGATCTAATGATATAAAATTGAAGAAACAGATTAATGACAAAGCGTTGAGAATAAATACACTTTGCGTGTCTCAGTTTTGTATCTTATTTTGATATTTTCTGCTGAACCAAGTCTAATAAGTAGAATGCAGCATTGTTCATCCTCGGATAATTCTGAAAAACTGATGGTTCACTGGTGCATAATTCTCGAAAAAAGTTTATATGTGCATAGATTCATGGCTGATAACCAGTTATTGCACCATTTTCTCTTTATCATCCAATGAAACGACCACTATTGCAGAAAGAGCGTGTTTTGATGATGCAGGTGACACAATGATGCTCTATGTGCAGAGAACTAGATACTTTCAAAAGTACTACAAATCTTCACGATCGATTGATAGATCGATTCATTGCATAATATATGGGTCGTTTTTACTCAAATCACAGAATATTGCAGCAGGGCACTCACTCGCCCCCGTCAATCATATCAATAATGTCATGATAGAATGGAAACATTGCAGCAGTAGTTGACATTCCTGAACGGAAACATGTCGTTTCTCACTAAGCACTAACCTTGAACAGGGTGTGCTCGAGAATGCCTTCCACCCCGCCCAGCGCCTGGATCATGTCCGTCCTGTAGTTGTTCAGGTTCCACAGCTTGCCGTCGTGGCGCTGGTGCGTCCACCAGAACGGGTTCTGCTTCAGCACCTGGTACTGCTTGAACTCCGTCCTTATGCGCCAGCCCTTGTCGTAGGCCAGCGTGTGCCGATCCTTCAAATCAAATCAAATTATTGTTATAAAGTGCGCCCTTCAGGCTATTCGCGAAAATCACGAAGTGGGTGGCATCTGGTGTCAAATTTTCGAAGCACAACGAGGGTGATAAATGAAGCAATTTAGCATTGCATTTGCTAGGCTTTCGCATTATTTTCAATGAATTTGAATTATTGTGAATAGTTTTCGGACTATTTTCGTGCTTATCAGCTGGTTACTGATATTATTGAAACATGCAGCCAGTTCACATGGTCGTACAGACGAAATCGAGAAAGATTTGTTCAGTACCTCAGCGTTCTTCCTACCGTACAGACATCGTTCCCTGGCACAAAATCCAAAATTTCAACTTCACGATTGTGTAAAAAATAGAATATCATGTTGAAAATAGAAAAACTTATTACCACAAACATTTACGTTTGTAATAAGCACTTCCTAGAAGTAGATTTCTGAAGTAAATGCCAAATTGAAGGTAGGTATGGTATGTCTCTTTTCAGGTAGAATCAAACAAATAATATCTGGTGTTGTGTTGTCTATTTTATTGTTCGTGATGAAAACCTTGATTTCACTTCAGGACCATCAAGAATGAGAGTTAAACCAAGAGATCGGCTCAAAAAGAATGCAATTACTTCAATGAACATCTCAAAGTCATCACATGGAAACTTTAACAGTGCACAATGTAGGCTTAATGAAATCAAATTTTTATTTAAAATGAATAAGCCATGAATTGGAAGTATTAATTGAGAGAAATGAATTTGAATGACTGGTAGACCATAAGTTCTCTAACTTCCTTGGTACATACCAGAGATTATCTATCTATGTATCTATACAAAATACTTTTTATTATGGACTATAAGTACATTGTGGATTCGAAAATAATAACTTGTGTTGCCTATTTAAGATATCTCAATATGAGCAGATGCACCACTACATTTACTTTTCTCAGAAAATAAAGTTAATTGAACTTATTTCTGTCTGTAATCATCTATTTTTTGGGTTAGAATAAAATTACAGCTTAAAACAGATATATTCACACTTCCACTGCTAACTTCTCCATACAATCATTTTAATTTCATATGAGGACTGCCTTAGAGCTGAAGTTTGAGAACAGTAGTTTATTTATGTGTGTTCCATATCTATCCCACAAAGTATGATGTGACCAGCTTTGAACAATGCTTCTCGTTCTTTTAATGGTTTTTTCTTATTTCTGATATACTTTAGATACTCATCCCAATATTGGGCATTCTGGAAATATAACAATATAAAGATAAATCATTGAAATACAAATACCTTAGTGGCCCCATTGATTTCGCAGAGGTGGTTTGAAAAGCCTATAAAAACATTATAAATCCATAAACCTCATATAAAATACCTGTTTTGTGTTCTATAAATAATAACCAAACGATAGCACCCTTTCAAATATTTTGGATTCGTTAATTCTTTTCTAAAATGTGAATCAAAAGTTGACAAATTATTATTGAAAAACATAGTGAAATGCTTCATCTCAAGTTTTTGACATTTCTGCAGCGCCATCTATTGGTTCGTGATTTTCGCGAATAACTATGTTTGCCATGTATATGTGTATCATACTATAGTCGCGTTCCGATATTACTGAATTTACTGATGACAGTCAGCAATTTTGGAATTAATTCAGGTTCAGTTAACTACTTCCAGTATAATTCAGTAATTTTTTAATGATCTAAAGCACTGAACAGTACTGGTTGGGAATTTCGGAACTCGATCTATACCTGGTGTCACTTATTTCGAAAGATAAAAAATTGAAAATTTCATGATCTCCAATTCGTTCAAGGACCCCATCGTCGGGGTAGGTTATATCTAAATCATTTCAATATGTACCACATAATTTTTTTTGTCACTTTTTCCTTTCTAATATCCTAAAGTCGATTCACACATAGAAGTGACGTGACAGTGCAGAGACCGGCACGTGATTTCACCAAAGAGATCAAAATTATTCTCGTAGGAATTTGATGAAACCTTTTCAGTATTCACATCTTGTACAACATGTGCAACTCAAAATACATGGAGTAGGAACAGAAATTAACTTTTTTCCAGCATGTGTAATGCTCTTTCAAATAAACTTCTAACTTGCACAACAATAAGTTGAACGAATTTCCTGACATTCGAAAGGATTCAAAATATGTTGCTGCTTCATCTACCAGTTCCTTGTATAATGTTATAAATTCCCCTTCTGTTCCCGTCTTTTTCAATGCTTGATGGACCCACTGTCGTTTTTCTACCTGTCATATTTGTTCTTCCAATTCTACGCCCAAAACCAGTGCGATCTGCAAAAGTTCTTCATCTGAAAAAAATTCCATCTGGCTATAAACTACACTGCCACGGCGCTGCTATAACACTGACCAATATGAACATAAATCACTGTGATTTTACGGCCGATAAAATCACGTGCAGGTAATGGCACTGTCACGTCACAGCTATATGTGAATTGACTTTATTCAACAAGATTTATCTATTCATCATGTGTATCAAACTCGACATCGAAACCACCCACCTTCTGGAAGAGCGTGTTGATCCTTGGTATGCCCCTGTCCCACGAGTCCTCCAAATCCTCCAAAGTTAGCCGGCGGTTCTGCGCATTCGCCTCCTGCCGCTTCAAAGCGTACTCGGCCCACACGCGCTGCGAGTCGATGAACTCCGACTCCCACGGCTGGATGTACCTGCGATCATATAACAGATTAGATGAATAGCAATGCACAATCCTTGCCACAGTTGTTGTTTGAAGCCAACATCTGAATTAGTTACTGGGTTTACCTTATTCTAAAACAAGGATAGCAACAACATAATCGCCCAGTACCAGTGTCTTGATATCTAGGAAGGGTCTGAGTTTGGTTAAATTGACTTACTGACAAAATAATCATATCATTCTTCCTGAAAGTTAATGAAAACAATCTAAAATCAAAGTTCTCTGAAAATATACATCTTAGATTTATTACTCGAATGTTGATAGATTCAATTCACTGTCAAACTATATTATTTATTTTCTGGTAATATAAAGTTTTAAAATTTCGAACTTGAGAAATATAACATCAAACATGTCGAATATGTTCCGTTAATCAACCGAAGTTACCAATGATTTCAGGCTCGGTAACAACAACTTTGACAGTGGTTAGGTGCTGGTAACTACGGTTGGAATTTCTTTACGGAACGCCAGTCCACTCATTTCAAATGTCAAATATATCCCTTCCAAAAATTCAAAATTATTGGATATTGGTTTGTTTTGAAATTACTGAATTGATCATGTTTGATAATAGAATAATTGAAATTGAAATAAATATAAATTTATAAAACTCCGCAATATATTCTATAAAACAGAGATCACATAATTCACATATCCTCAGGACAAAAAACTATGAAATAGCTACTACATTCTTGAAACAAAAAACATGAAAAATAAATATGCATTTTGAGAGAAAAATAGTCTATCCAATTAAAAATATCAAACATAGTTTGAAATGAATGTCTGGTAGACTACGAGCAGAAAACAACTACTTTCCTGGTAAATACCACGCAGAACATTGAATTATATCTGTTCGTAGTCCATGCAACGATTCACACTGTGAATGCAGATCGCAAATGTTTCTTTCTTCCTAAGACGTGACAAATTCACATCGAGACAGGCACGCCTAACAACCTACAGACCGGTTTCGGGCTTATTGGCCCTCATCAGTGCAGGGTAGTTATCCGAGTAGAGACCGTAAGATCTCAACTCGAAGCGTTGCCTGTCCCAATGCATTTTTGTCGCGTCTACTACTTGGGAGATTCGGTTCTGGAGTGTTTCTTTTTTCTGCCGCATGATGTCGCCACTTTCAATTGTCTGTTGGAACGCGGCTCGGTGCGGTCAAATAGACGCGACAAAAATGCATTGGGACAGGCAACGCTTCGAGTTGAGATCTTACGGTCTCTACTCGGATAACTACCCTGCACTGATGAGGGCCAATAAGCCCGAAACCGGTCTGTAGGTTGTTAGGCGTGCCTGTCTCGATGTGAATTTGTCACGTCTTAGGAAGAAAGAAACATTTGCGATCTGCATTCACAGTGTGAATCGTTGCATGGACTACGAACAGATATAATTCAATGTTCTGCGTGGTATTTACCAGGAAAGTAGTTGTTTTCTGCTCGTAGTCTACCAGACATTCATTTCAAACTATGTTTGATATTTTTAATTGGATAGACTATTTTTCTCTCAAAATTTTTTTTTCCAATTTATGGCTAATCCATTTTTTCATTCATTGAGCTTAGTCGAGCTCTCAGCCACTTCCAAGTTCTGTAAAACTTGGGAGATTCGGTTCTGGAGTGTTTCTTTTTTCTGCCGCATGATGTCGCCACTTTCAATTGTCTGTTGGAACGCGGCTCGGTGCGGTCAAATAGACGCGACAAAAATGCATTGGGACAGGCAACGCTTCGAGTTGAGATCTTACGGTCTCTACTCGGATAACTACCCTGCACTGATGAGGGCCAATAAGCCCGAAACCGGTCTGTAGGTTGTTAGGCGTGCCTGTCTCGATGTGAATTTGTCACGTCTTAGGAAGAAAGAAACATTTGCGATCTGCATTCACAGTGTGAATCGTTGCATGGACTACGAACAGATATAATTCAATGTTCTGCGTGGTATTTACCAGGAAAGTAGTTGTTTTCTGCTCGTAGTCTACCAGACATTCATTTCAAACTATGTTTGATATTTTTAATTGGATAGACTATTTTTCTCTCAAAATTTTTTTTCCAATTTATGGCTAATCCATTTTTTCATAAATATGCATTCTGGAAAATAATACAATAATGCAAAAAAGGACACTAGATCAGTTCATGGTATGAATATGGCTACAGGATAAAATCATTGTCCAAATGTCCATCTCAATCCTCCTTTATATTCTTTTCAAACCACTAAAATTTTTGTTTTTCATTTTCATGTTTACATCTTTGCCTTCTGATTTATGTCTCAGCTGCAGTGAATTTTGGTTTAATGCTCTTTTTTAGTCCATATATCTGATGGGGTGTGTGTCTTGAATCTGGATATGTTGCCCCATTATTTTTCCCTTGAATTGATGACGAGCGACTTGAACGTTCAGATTCGTTCATTGATTGAACATTATCAATCGATTGACTTGGGGATAATGCATCAATTGAATAGTCAGAATCCTTCAGCTCGTAGTCAGCACTGTGAAACTTTCAAGTTTCATAATTCACATTTACATTTTCAAAGTCTTTTAGGCATGCATGTTCTGCCAGTATTTGATTCCCTAAGTCCATAAATCCTATACACAGTAAGCACAAGGGAACTTATATAAAAATACAATCTATAAGTTTTAATTGAATAGCCGATAGTGATTCGGAATCCATCATCACCTCAGTTCCAAAGGAAGTAAATATAACCTAAAACTGTAACGGTCAAACACACTGTCAAACAATAATAAACCGAAGTTACCATAGAAAATCGCCGGTTGTACTGGTGACAGAAAAACTACCGCTTTTTCAGAAACCAAGTTCCGTAAATAACCTTTTTTTCAGGAACCAACCGAACATTTCGCATTTACGGAACGGAAAACTAGTAACCGAAATAACCAAGTCGATTTACGGAACATATCCGTCGTTATTATCTTTCAATTCCACTAAATATAGGCTTATCAACTACTCTGAGTACATTTTTACCCCTTGGGTCAGCCATTTCACCACTTGTAGTAAAATGATGCGAGCATACTCTAGCGTCTCTAGAGATATTATCTTTCCCCATCATATTTTTCCATATATCCACTAACTTTTCATCTCGGGAAAACTCGAGAATGATTTCAAATCACCACAAATTGTTTTACATGATAGGATGGTTAAATAATGCTCACACAACGAATGATACGACACTGAGTAATTCACCAGTGAAATGTTGTGTTTTGGTCACCACTTCTAAATTGTCTTTTACATATTTCACGGCGTTTCACCATCCTTTCATTTCGAATTGAACAGAGTAAACAAGGTTTTCAAGTAGAATCTTATTAGAATTTTCACACTAAACTGGAAATATGCCGTTCAATAAACCATTCAACTAATTATTTTCGATGTTAGTAGAGGAGACAAGCGAGCAACTCACGCACAAGGGTTACCAATCCTCTTGTGAGTTTTCCCCGTATATTTACCTCTTGCATACTATCTAAAAAATATTAATGAATGCATTGAAATGTTCCGTCATGGTGATGGTGAATAAATTATCATTATAAATATTATCAAACAAAATTTGATTCGAAAACAAGACGTTTCGCGCTGTCACTGTCAGCGTTCGGTTGAAAGAAATAAGCGGCGTTGGGCTCATTCACCAAAGATACCGCAATCTCCAGAAAGAGGTGCTATCTATAAATCACTTATACTTAAATAAGGCACTGTATTATATGACGAAGATTGTATAAATAACTTTTGATACACTTATCTGACTCATATAAGTTCCTACTGAACGGTATATATTTGGAAACCTTAAAAAATGTGGTCATGGGATGACCATCACACATGACAACCTCTGTGGGGAAAAAACATATGAATATGAATTTCATGTTGGTTTCAGACAATTTGCAGCGTTACTATAGAGTATTTCAGAACACGTTACCTTGTTGGACCAAACATGGCGCCTACATCAATATTGTCAAATTATGTCAATACAAAGTAAATATTGTCAGTTAACAGGAAAGTTAGTTGCTGATTCAGCAGATATTTTCGAAATTTATCGGGTTTAGAAAATTCTGGTAGTGATGCTGCAGAGCGATATATGGATAAAATAAGAGTCATAAATTCTGTTGACCCCTATGTTATTGAAAATGATAAAGTGAAAACTGACGTGGAATTGTTTCCAAAAGTAACCTCCTTGGACATCATCAGTCTTTAGACTCTTTCGGGACCAAATATGTCTCATGAACTGATTTTGAATACTTCCAACAAAAAAAACAACTCAAATGACAGCGAAAATATGTGTGGTTGAGTTTGCTATGGTCCAGTAGGTCAAATTTGACAGCATTCTAAAATGCTCTATCCTAGTGGGTGTGTTGTTCGGAGGGACGTACCGGTACAGATTCGGGATGAGCTGATCCTCGTCGTGACTGATTCCCGACCGGAAATGGGTGATGCCGACGTCGGTCTGCTTGGACCAGCGCAGGTCCGACTGCGGTATCAGCACGTGGCCCATCGAGAGCATGCCGAGCCCGCCGAGCTCCTTGGGCGTGTAGAAGACCACTGGGGGGAAACGACTGGGCATTTTGGAGTTGAGTCCGATTTTTATACGCGTCTGGATTTTGTTCTCGCACTTGACGAGGAGGTCGAGCAGCTCCTGGGTGTTTACTACGGCTTCGCGGAAGTAGGTCATCAGGCCGATGAGGGCCGTGTTCCACTTGTTGACGATCTGGGAGTCAGAAAATCCATATCAATATTTTTTTCAATTCATGAAAATGTTTAATCACGTTAAAATATGAGCTATGCAAAATATTATGCCTCAAATATTAGTAGGTTGTTATGGATGACATCAGAATTTTCTGGCAAGAAAATAATGACACCAACTTACATTCAAACAAAATATGAAGTTAATTGAAGAATAGTGTGCATCAAACATCCTTTTTATCGATATCAAGAAGACCGACTCTTCATTGCAATGTCCCAGACTTAGATATTGGATATGAGGTTATAAAAAACAAATCATCAACGAGATTTCTAGGTTTATTGATAGATAATATATTACTGTTCAATGAACATATTATTCATTCATGTTTTACTATCAATTCGTCCACTAACCTCTTCTTTCTTAACGCAATCGTTTAGCAATCAAAGTCAACACAAAGTAACTATGTGACGTTACGACCAATGATAGCGTGTTCAAACTCACGTGATAATATCTTCGGACTAACTGCTCTGATAACTCGTCACTGCTGAAAGCTTATCATTCAGGAGGTTGAAAAAACTGATTTATTTCAGGGTCACAAATGAAAGAATAGTTCATTGTGTTACTAAAACAATTTTTTTAAAAAGACATTCTACACAGACGAATTCTTACCAGAAATATCCGATTTCTGCACAAAAGCAAAAATTGGAAATGGTTGAATTTGTAGTTACGAGGTCACATTTGAATTCTAGAACACTTTCAATCCTCCATATTGTTACGGATTGTGTTCCGAGAATACGGGAGCCATTACCACCGATGAGATTAAACGCCCGACATAATTAGCGAATAATTTATAGCCGCGGCCGGCAAATGGAGGTTTTTTCAAGAATATTTGTGATAATTCCAGGAACATTGTTTGGCACCTATAAAAGTTTCGTTTTTTGTGAGCACAGAGAATCTAGTACAGGGTGGGTAAATCTTGTGTTCGTATAGGCCATAGGATAACTCGGTACTATGGGATGTACAAAAAAAAATGGAGATCGGATTCTTGATATATTTTTTCGAGACAAAATCACTGACGGAACAAACATAGTTTATTGCTCCAAGAATGAAAAAGAAAAAAACTTGTTGATATAAAGATAAAATCCATCCTTAGATAAGTCAGGAGTATACAAATTGAATTGTTTAAAACCCAACTGTAAAATGTGTTATATAGGTCACAACATCTTCAATTCTAATTCTGTTTTTTCCAATCACATAATCATAATCAAACATTATTTTGGCAAACATTTTAGAATTGAATTTTTACATTTTTGTGATAAAGGCATAAAAACTCAACCTTCTTGAAACTTTTGAAATTGATAAATTAATCGGGAACCAGTTTGACATATGTTTTGCCCATTGTATCATTTCCCTTCTCTTTCATAGGTTCCCTAATTACCCGTGATTACGGTTGCTCTCTGCCTTGACACATCCAATTCTACCAGTGGTCCGCTTAACTCACAGAATTAGTCCCATGTTATTTCGTTACTTGCCATTGTATATAATATCCAGATGTACTTTTTGTGATAAGCTGATGATGAGGGATTAATCCCTCGAATCATGTCCTTTTACCTGATATAATATGTCCTTAGACAACATTAAATACATTTTTGGTGGATTACTGTTCCACCCTCTTGATCTATATAACTCACTTCCAATGTAAGAAATGGATCACCTTATGTATCGATCATAACAGACATCAGGTAACTTCAATTTGCATTCATTTTGTAAATTAATGAACCCAAGTCGAAACATCGTAACGATATCAAACACGAGGAATGTTACAAAATGTTGAAAAAATGTTTCCAATTGATAATGCTCGCCAACTTCCCCACCGCAACCTCAACCGATCCCCACGTACCTTGGTGAACGTGGTCGACCCCGAGGCCATCAGGATCTGGCGCACCCTGTTGTGGAAGCGTCCCATCGACTCGTCATCGACCCTGAGGAAGCACTGCGCCGTCCGCTCCTTGCTGCCCTCGTGCTGCAAGTTCCACACGCCGTCCCTGTGCGTGAACTCCTCGTGCTGCGTGCGGCACTTGGGCAGGATCCTGCACTCGAAGCCCGACATATTGAACAGCAGGTTCGGGTTGTCCTTCGAGTACACGCTGACGAAGCTGTTCTCCCACTGGATGGTCGTCGTCGATCTGGGCAGGCGGTTCTTGATGTCCCAGAAGACGGCGCGGCCCCTAAGAAGTAGCCGTGAATTAAGTACCTACCGGTACCGCATGGTACCACTTATCAGGTGATAACTTTTTGACCGACAGCGGCATCACCCCTACTTTTAGTGGAAATATGCATTGGCCAGATTTTGGTTCAGGAATATCTGATCAAATTGTGTGCTTTTTAGGGTTGGTGTAAGGTTTTGCATGTGTTTTTCACCCGTTACAATTTCAGCAAATTCCAGTTTTCAGGAAAACATGGACTTTCGATTAGTGTAAGTATTGTAATAAAAGGCATTTTATATTGAAACGTTAAAAATGCTTATCCCATATGGTACCGCTACCATTAGGCTGTTCTCAATGATCGTTATTGGATGTGAAAGATTTCAGGGGACTAACATTGCAAGAGGCAACGAAACTTGTATACAGATGAGTCCGAGGATAAAGTGAGTCGAAGATATTTTATATAGAACCTCCAGAAAGTCATACTTTGACTGATGAAGACCCAACGCACGAGGACACATTGTAAAGCGCCCATCCCTGTACCTATTCAATATGTAAAAGCTGTTGCTAAGGCCAGTGTGAGTGCGCGGCGTAAATTTGTGCGGAGAGTTTATCTGCGGATAGAGGGAAGGGGAGGGAGAAAAGCGGAGTAGACGTGAGCCGGCAGAACCCAAGGATGGTAAAAACTAGAGAAGGATGGTTCATTGCCATAAGACGCAATGTTGGCACATCGAACAAGTTTTCGTGACGTCACTGACGGCCCTCAATATTTGTTTACATTTATGCAGTGGGTAACTTTATCTCTGGTTTATGTTTCGATATTCATATTTGTGGTTGTACGAATTGTTTTTTTTTTCAAATAGAGTTCTTCAATAATTGTAGGTATAGACAAATTGCTCAGTAAGAAGATTTAGTAGTTCGATAAATATTAATAAATTATTACATCACCTCCATTGAAAAGTGTGTAGTGTTTATGAAATCATTTCCATCTAATAACCAGTATGCCAGGTAGCAGATTAGCTATTTTTGGACAAAAACCAAGAGGATTCCAGTATTATTTAACACACATTTCCAAAAGGCATTGATTTTGTTCGGGATACTTTTTTGAAAAGGTCGATGAGTTGTGAACATGCAGATGTTGTGAATCCTGATGCAAGTCATACATTAGAGCTGTGATTTGTCCAACCAAATTTAAAAAAGAGATCTACAAAATGGGTAGATGAAAATGTATTATGAAAAAGAAGTACCTATATTCTCATTACTTTATGATGTTCCATGTAATCAGATTCAGGAATTTTTTATACTTTGAGCAATAATGAGGATATACAAACCTGCAAATAAAAGAAACAACTTGGATTGCATATATAGTAGAGTCCAATGTATAAATGAAGAAAATAGTCAGCTAATGAGAAAATCGAAATTGATGTCACTATATTTATATACCTATTATGTATAATGTAGGTACCTATAAATTAAATTAAAGAATGTATTTCCTTTTCACCATTCACTGATAATTGTTAAACTTGATAAAATAGGTATAGGTATATCAATTTCAATTCAAAATATGAACTTTCAATAACCTGTGCATTGAATTATATATATGCACACATACATTATACATGCATCATTCATCAGTACCTATGAATTCTTCATTGAAATTTCCCTATTTTTAATATGAAATTGTTTTCAAGGTAGGTATTAGGTACTTACCTATTTATGGAATAGGTATATTCCCTGTTTTGTAAACGTTAAATCATCTCATGTAATATTTTCTTGGTGGACATTCAGGAATTTTTGTGAATCAAGGAGTTTTTGTTCACAAAAATTACTAATATTTGAAGCCATATGATACCAATAACCATCAATCAGTAAAATTACTTTTAATGCCCATTTAGTGATATTCAGCATTAATAATTTTGAATTCAGGGCCGTTGACTACGTCATCGCGCGCCTTCGGAAGCCACGCCTTTTGGCCGAAAAAATCGCTTGAATGAACCATCCTTCTCTAGTTTACAATCCTTGGGCAGAACCGAACCGAACTGGCGGCAGTCTGTAAATCATTCGCCTAGTAATAAGTCGATGATCCCAGGCTGATATTATTCTCTGTATAATCGGAAAGCTATATCACTTTCTTGTAAAACCGAACAAAACCACAGAGTTTGGAGTGGTATACACAAGTATATATTTATGTATATATTTATGTATGTGGCTGCAGCTAACGAAGTATCCAGTTTTGGTGAATGTACGAAGATGTGAACTGTAAGTACGTTCAAAACGTAGTATATACTGTTTTGTTGGGGCCTTGGACATTATTTTATGTGTTAGTTAGATTCGGAAGTAGTTAGTAGTTATAGGTATTGAGAAACGTTTATCGGAATCTGTTTACGATCCGGGTGGATCTCAACTTTAATATTGTCAATAAATTTGTTTGTATGTCATAGTATTTTGACCTGCCTAACCCTGAGTTCATGATTTTCAATTGTGAAAAAAGAGCTCACTACAACAGGTTTGGTAATCGATGCATCGATCAATAAATGAAAAACTCTGCGTGGGCCGCTTGAAATCTTGTAGTTTACTTGATATTTGTTATTCCAAATAGGACTCTTGATGTCGTATAACATATTTAGATTCTCCCTGAAGAGCTGACTTTGTCGATAGATAACACTTGGGGTCTAGCGGGAATGAGATGGGCAGATATGCTTTTAGCAAGATTTCCTCTTACATAATGTTTGAAAAAAAATTATCAGTAAAGCGCCTAGCGGTACCATATGGTACCACCTCTTTTCTAAAAAATTATCGAACAAAGTATTCAAAAAAGTATTTCTCAACAGACAGAAAAAAAAATATATATTGCAGAAAATAATAATTTTGGCGCTGATGGGTCAAGGACATTTTCGGGTTCGCGGTGGTACTCACAAGTTGACATCGTGTTTCATGAGGCGCATCCGAGCGTCTCTCGGCCAGCATTTTTTGTTATTATATCCCACGATGTTCTCGTTGTTAGGGTCCGGGTGCTCCGTCAGGTATCTCTGAATGAGGTCTTTGGCCTCCTCCGCCGTGAATCTACACGATAATACAAAACAAAAAGCAAGATTGATGTAATGTAATATATTAATAGATACTTGATGCAAATCCATAAGTGAACACTAACACAAGATTTTCATAAATTGGGATATGCAATCGCTTCTTCAGGTGGAGTATTAAACAACTACTATTGCGACTTATTAAACTAAAATACACTAATACAGAGACTCGTAAATATGGCAATTTTTTCATCGACAAATTTTGATATTTGCAATCGCTTCTGCATAAAAAGAAACTTCACAGTACGTTGTTCAGTACCGATCGAGTTCTTGCGTTTGGCGGAAAATAAAAAAAAAAGAAATCATGTATAGAAATACACTTATTCGGAAGAATATCTAAGAATGTTATTCGAAAAAATTTTCAGAACGACTTTCTATAGCTACGTACAAGTTTACAAAAGAATCTGAGATAAAAAATTGAAATATTTTTTGCAAAAAAAAATATTTGCAAAAACACATTTCTGACAAAAAACCCATTTGTAAAGCCGACAGTAATAATATAAAATTTATATATGTATATATATTTTGAATATTTGGAAATTCTCGAGTTACATAATTTTATTTTGAGAAAAATTGAAATCTGTGTTCAGCTGCCAATCTTGATAATTAAATAAATTTTTCAGTGTTAATAAAAAATCCAATCAAAAATGTGTAGAAGCACCACCTTCATGAATAATAAACAGTATCGGGATTATAATGTTCTGGAGAAATTATGAAGCAGTTGAACACATAGCAAAATCACATATCAAATTTTCTCATGAATAAATTAGAAATTGCTTGTGAATGTTTACCAAATATCATTCGAAATATGCTTCGATGAGTTTCTTCGTCAGAAAAGTATTTTTCAGATTGAAATATTTTTAGTGATATAGTGATACATTTTTTTTTATCCCAAATTTATTTCAAAACTTGTACATAAATATAAAATATCGTTTTCAACAACTTTTCCGAATTACATTTTTCGAAATTTATTCAAATAAGTGTGTTTCGAGATATGATTTAATTTTTTTTTTCGCCAAACACAAAAAGTTCTACAGAATAGTATTGTCAAAATTTTTTCATAAAAATGTTTCCCAGTGTGTACTTTTTGCCGGTCACTGTAGAAAAGAAATGACAAAAGGTACATCTTTTAGAAAGTCTAGAAATCAATATCAAAAAAGTGCCATTTTAATTGAATGACAAAACTGATTTGAATAATTCCCCATTTATAATGTTATGAGCATTTATAATCTTCGGTATCCTATTGAACATTTTACTAATAGTTTTATATATCATTGAATAGGTCACAATAGTAGTAAGGTTAAGAGTGGGTAAGGCCGCACTGGATACCGAATACAGCACTCACACTCTTGACTTCTCATTCGAAAACCAAAGGACATAATTTCATCACCTTCCACAAAAACAATCGGAACGGCTCTAACCTAACCTCATTTCTACCCATTCCCTCCAATTCACATGTCATGACAAATGTCAACCGTCAATGGTAATAAGCGGGACATTCAAATTTAAAAATATCTACTAAATTTTCTTAAATTTTTTGAATTCATCATGTAGATGAATGATCAAGGTATGTCAGATACCATCTCATTTTCAGAACATAGCCAATTTTTCAGCCAATTTGGCGAATCAAAAACCTCAATCAGTGAACATATTCTCGTCCATTGTCAGTACTCAACGCACTCCATTCATACACAAACGCTCACCTGAAGAACATGTGTATCCTATCCACATATCTGCAGTACAACCTGATGGGGTGACAAGTCTCCGTCTGGACGTCCTGGAACGTCAGAAAATCATTCGGCATCTGCGGCGGCCCCGCCATCTCGCTGGCCCGCTGCAACCCGAGCACCAGCAGATCCAGCACCAGGCCGTAGTACTGCGTGACGAACGAGGCGAACTGCAGGCCGCGGATGATGCCGTAGCTGTTGGTGTGGTTCATGTCCTTGTAGTTGATGACGACGTTGTTCTTGGCCGTCATGTAGTCGGCTATGTTGTGGTCGACGATGAGTCGGAGCAGGCGGTTGAGCAGCGTCAGATCGATCTTCTCGTAGAGCTTTTCGAACTTGGACTCGAGCAGCACGTTGCACTCGCCCTCGTTGACCTCCCACACGTCCTGTGGGTGGAGGTGTCGATAGTTTTGAGAAATGTTTGCTATCGATATATACTTTTTCTATTTTGGTTGTATAATGAACGCTAATGCGTGTCGAAATATCCTCTATTTCGATACGCATTTTTTATTATTCGGAGATTGGTACAATATAACTGTCAAATGAAAGTCAGAAGAGTTAGGCCCAGTTTACTTCTGAGCAGTGAAAAATTCTATGTTTTAATTGGTAAATTTCAATTCAGAGTGTAATTTGATTTAAATTGACCAATAAAAACAATAACAACATTGAATTTTTCACCGCTGATATTGCAATAATCAAAATCGCTCAACTGTAAACTGGGCTTTACGCTTGTGTGTCAGATTTTAATTATTTCAATGTCATCATTGTTACCAATCGAAGATGTTTCTGTTATTTATCGATATTAAATCCATTATATTCTTCAAATCAATTCAAAATAAAAAGAATTGTTCGCTCGTCGTACTCCAAACAACGCGTACGACAAAATAGCGTCTTATAAAACTTGTATCATAATATACTATTCAAACTATCGATAATTATCCAACTTCTTCTGACATGTAACAGGTGACAAATTATCTCGAATTTATTTCTTGTTGTTCAATAATTTGAATACCTATCCACTATCGAAGATAATAAGAGTTGAAGTGGTGCCTTGAAAGTTAAAGTCAATATACTAATTGACAACTCCGCATGCGTATTTCTCAATTACGTAAACCCACGTTCTTTAAAGGGTTACGTGATAAAGCAAAGTACGTAACCGGAATACCCGAAAGAGGGACAATAAATCCCGAATGACAGTATTTACTTGCCATTATTGTATTTCATGAGTATTCTCACTTGTTCAAATTTATTTATACAATAATTATTCCATTGACGGTAGATGAAATTTCCAAGTAGTTCAATATCGAGGATTTTTTCTCATGATGAAATTATACATCACGAATGAGACAAATATAACATGAATATTCGGAGGTGTTTGAAGTGTAGACAAATGTACTGAACAAGTGAAAATACAACAAATCTAATCAATCATCTAAAAAGGTTACATGAAACTTGCGATGAAAAAATGTCATAAAGTGACAGCATCCATCATTGTTGACAACGAACCCATTATTCTGTTGCATGATGGAAAATAATAGTGACAGTAAATCATCCAACACACCTCCTAATGTAGCATAAATTGTGAACATTGTAAATTTGAACCTCACTTTTTGAGCCAACCATTTTATCATTTGTAGAAAAATTATGCGAGCATACTCTAGCGTCTCTTGAAATATTTTCTTTCCCAATCATATTTTTCCATATATCCACTAACCTTTCATCTCGGGGATACCCGAGAATGTTTTCAAATTACCAAAAATCGCTTTGCATATAAGGGGGGGTGAATAATGTTTATGCAACGAATGATACGACACTGAGTAACTCACCAGTGGAATGTTGTATTCTGGTCACCACTTTTGAATTGTCTCTTACACATTTCACAGTGTTTCATTATCCTTTAAATTCGATTTGAACAGGATAAACAAGGTTTTCAAGTAAAATCCTATTCAAATTTTCACACAAAACTGGAAATATGCCGTTTAATGAAGCATTAAACTAAATTTGATTTGAAAACGAGACGTTTCGCGCTGTCACAGTCAGCGTTCGGTAGATTATTGGTTGAACGAAATAAGCGGGGTTGGCGCATTCACCAAAAACACCGCAATCTACAGAAATACGTGCTATCTATAAACCACAAATATATAAATGAGACATTGTATTATATGACGTAAATATATTTGGGAAAAATGTGGGAAAAATGTGGTCTTGGGATGATTATCATTTTCAAATGTTCGATGTGGTAACCTCTGTGGGGGAAAACACATAAATATGGCAATTTGGGGTGTTACTATTCGAGTGGGTTTGTTGTTCGGAGGTAACCTTAATTTAACTCCTGAAACATAGTATTTCTCTCTCCCTACCTGCAAGTTGTTGATGCCCTGGCACCACTTGTACACGAGCAGCGGCGGCGGCTCCGAGTCCGCCGGCTTGATCCACGGCGGGAACAGCCTTCTCTTATCCGCCTCGTACCACAAATACTGGTCAAGATACGCATCGGTAATCTTCTCCAGCGGCTCCACGTCGTACACCGGTATCAGGTGACTGTAAAGATCCATGAACTCGATGCCCACCTCCTTGAACGCGCGCTGCGTCAGCAGGTGGCGCTTGATGCGCGACAGCGCCTCGTGCGGGTTGTCGTACGCCTGCTCGATCAGGCCGAGCTCTTCGCGCTGGCTCTGGTTGAGGCGCGACTTGACGCTGTACGCCTCCTTGAGGCGCTCGAGCGCCAGGATGAGCAGTTTGGTGTCGTGCTTGTAGGAGAGTGGGGGGAAGGGGATGGGGGCGAAGCGGCGGGATTCCAGCCAGTGCACGGTGGTGGTGTAGATGGCGACGGCCTCTTCGGGCGAGATGTAGGGGCCGTCCTAGAGGAGGGAATAAAATTTATCTACCGAATGCATGCATGTATTGTATACAGTTCGGTTATTCTGAGATTGGTAGTTTATTCTGAGATTTTTGTTCATTAACACAATGTTATAATGATTATCAATTATATTTTTTCTATTTTGGTTGTATAATGAAGTTATTGTGCAACGCAAATGCGTTATTCCGAGATTGGTACAATTGAACTGTCAAATGAAAGTCAGAAGAGTTAGGCCCAGTTTACTTCTGAGCGATTTGGATTTGGGGATATTAGCAGTGAAAAACTCTATGTTTTAATTGGTAAATTTCAATTCAGAGTGTAATTTGATTTAAATTGACCAATAAAAACAATTACAACATTGAATTTTTGGTATTGCAATAATCAAATCGCTCAACTGTAAACTGGGTTTTACGCTTGTGCGTCAGATTTTAATTATTTCAATGTCATCATTGTTACCAATCGAAGATGTTTCTGTTATTTATCGATATTAAATCCTTTTTTTTTCTCCAAATCAATTCAAAATAGAAAAAATTGCATATGTGTCATATGCAATTTTGTGTGTCACGTTTTATAAGACACTTGTCGCACTTGTTCACTTGGAGCACTCCTCGCTAAAACTTGTATCATAATATACTATTAGACATTGAGAGATGGGTCAATTGCATTTAACGTTTTTTCTGTTTTGGTTATACAATGAGGTCATTATAAAACGCAAATACGTATCCTTATAGCCTCTGTTTTTATTCTTCGGAGGTTGGTGAAATCGGACAGTCAAATGAAAGTCAGAAGTTTTGTTTGCGCCGTAATCATATGAACGACAGCAACCAAGGTGGATATAGGATGGTGAAACAGCTCTTCAATTGTTTCTGCGAAAAACTTGTAGACCGTTTGAGAAGGTACTAATATTTCCACGACTTGATAGAAGATGGCAGTAAGATCGATTATCGAAGAAGATTTCTGTTGCTTACGTATTTCTGTGGTTCACATCTGACAGACGTGACTTGAAACGACATTAAAACAATATATTTTCGATAAATCTGGAATGAATATTGATATTTTGACTCTTCTCAATCATTTTTCATCTAGAACACATGAAACTGATAAAAGTATGATAGATGCACAGTTTCTGTTTTACCGACACAAGGTATGTCGCCATCTATGATAACTTCAGGAAATATTACTACGGTATGAAATCAAGTAGGCAAAGGTCTACAGTTTATTCTAGTGCTTGTTAATAGGAAGCTGTTTCACCATCCTATATCCACCTTGACAGCAACCCTAAAATTTTAAATATTTTTAAAATATTTATAAAATATTTGTTCAGTGTTTCCAATTGAAAATGTTTATGATATTTATCAATATTAAAACCATCTTTTTCAATGGGAGACCTCAGATTAATGCAAAATATAAAGAATTGTTTATGACACACGTTCAATGAGACACGTTATCGCACTTTTTCCCTTCGTTGTATTTCAAATAACACGTGTGACAAAATTGCGTCATAATATGCTATAACAGACGATTAATATTCCATTTGTTTATAACTACGCAAGCCTTGAGTTGCAAATATGTAACGAAAATTATGTAATGTGAATTTTTCAAATATATTTCGAGAGTAGCGCCTCTATTGTTCTATAAGAAAAGTAGAAGTAGAATTTTATTTCCCCAATATATACAGAAAATGTATATCCTTATAATAATGTAGTACAAACTAATAGTATTTTATATATCGAAATAAATTTTTAAGTAAATGGACAAAAAAAATGTTAAAGCCTTGTTAGGTATTCGGAAAAATGAGAAAGAAAAAAAAAATAAAATAAAAATAAAATGAGATTTGTTCAGATTGGTTTTGCACATCATACTCTATGTTTGCTCGAGAATTTTAACATATGTTCGTGAAGAATTCATCCAAACTGTAAAATATATTGTCTTGCAAAAATAAACGAAGTCTTTTTTTGAAAACATTTTCGTTTTCCGATGTTTGGATTGACATTTTGAGATGGTTGAATATTTTAACTCCTGAGTATAGGGCACTTTTCCTAGATGTTTCGTATCTATAGTTCGGAAGAGTGAGTACATTGTTAGATCTCGTATAGTAGTTATGCGTTTCAGATGACTTATGGATTGTGTCTATTCGAAAATATTTTAATTGATAGGTTGTATATATATATAAGTTTATTAATGTCATTATTCTATGTTTTTTGAAGTATTGCCTGCAGGACTCAGTTGGTTTTAGTCTAAATATAATTCTGATTGCCTTCTTTTGAATTTTCAGAGTTCGTTGTACCAAATTTGAGGATCCCCAGAATTCAATGCCATATGACGCAGTACTCTGAAAATACGCGTAATAAACATTTATTGCCGACTTTATACCTAGCTCTTTTCTGATTATATTTATGGCGAATATTGATTTGCTTAATTTTTTATTGAGGTTTTCAATGTGGCTACTAAAGTTCAGAAGTTCAGAACCCCCCCCCCTCGTAACGAGCTGAAATTCAATTGTTTCAAATCAAGGATTTTTCTACCGAAACAATTGAAGGGTAGCGCCACCAGGTCATATTGTCATCATTTGCGATTGTACACAAACCCCCGTACGCCGCAGTGTTCGAATGCCTTCGATAAATACCTTTAGGTAGTTGTGCTGCCTCTCCTGCTCGGCCTTCAGGTAGAGCCTGGTGAGCCGGCCGAGGTTCTTCTTGCACACCGTCTTGTCGACGGTGGCGCCGCGACGGATACGCTCGCGGTTGTAGTGCGCCGTGTTGGTCCACCAATCGGCCTTCATCTTGACGTACCGTAGGATCATATTCTCGATGGGGATCGGCAGGCCGGGCACCTTGTAATAATAATAATGAATATACTTCAATATCCAATCATGAAAATCTTGTTGACAAGGCTTCAAATATAGTCATGTATTAATAAAATATCACACAATATATTGGAAGGAATACACAGAAATGCACATACGTGAAATAAATGAGTTAAAACAATCATAAACAATTATATTCTATTGTTGGATTATCGTCAGAAAATTCATGTAAAATATAATACGGTCTTCTATTCATTAGCTTTTTTATACTTTTATAGTGTGAAATGAATATTTGATTAGAGGTAGGGGTAATTTCAAATTATTTTCAGAACTTCATCGTGTGGAATAATGAGAAGTACTGATTTCAAACTTCAGAATGTTTCCTTACAAGACAAACAGTTTACAAAATGGAAAGAGCAACGACGGTCAGTATCTTCATATTGCTCTTTTATATTTTAATAACCGAGTAAAGCAAATACTCTCTAGAAGGGTATTCCATTCCTCGAATGGGATTCTGTCAAAGCATAATATGCAGTTTTAGCAATAGAAACTACAAGCTCCCTTGCAATTACTCTAACTGCATAAAATCCAGCTGAAATTTTTATTTCAAATTGTTTTATGTGCATATTGAATTTCTTATCAATATTCAATCCCAAAAATGTGATACAATCAGAATTCTAAATTATACCGTTCTCCAAGATTACCTCTCGAAGACTATATTATCTTAAGGAGACTATTTTTTATTTATTAATATTGATTGATAATAGATTTGAATCACACCTTTTATACCTCGAGATATTTTTATTTTGATTCTTCAAAGGTCCACAAAATAGTCATATCGTCTGCAAATAATGTTGGTTCACCAAACATGTGAGCTTTTGTAACGTCTCAGAACACTGTCGCAGCAATATCTCCGTAATTTTTATCAAAATAAATTATTATATCAATTATTTTTACAACCGGTTAGCAAACTGGCCTTTGACACTTTTTTCCGAGGAATGTCATTAAGTGACAGTATTTGCTCTCGCATCCATCATTGTTGAAAACGAACTGCTATTTTGTTGCATGATGGAAAATAATAGTGACAGTGAATTATCTCCTGAGGTATCAGAAAGTGCGAACATTGTAACTTTAAACCTTTTACCAAATAAATAAAGGAAAAAATATGGACTACAATACGATAAATTCATGAACTGGTGCCAATCGAAAAAAGTGAATGATTATTCACAGAACGTATTACTGACTTATTTTGGAGAAAAATCAAAGTCTTTGAAATCATCAACTCTTTGGTATATATATTCGATGATCCAGATATGCTTGAATGTTAAGAACAATATCGAAATCAATAAATATCCTATACTTTACAAGTTCCCAATGAGAAATATTTACTAAAAACGGTACATTCCAATTATACTTCATAATCTATGGCAGTTTGACTACACTATTTTTGGTTCAAAACGTTTTATAACTGTAGGATAGACATAAGTTTTCAAGTAGCCTCAACAGCCGACAGGTACGAAGCGCGTCTTCTCAAGTAGCCTGCCCGAGTAAAATCCCGGGCAGGGCAATTTTATTTCATTTATGTATGAGTCATTTTCCTTTTTCTTTTGTTAGATGTATTAATTATAGGATTGGTCCTGCCGATCTAGAAAAATTTTCGAGCGGCTATTCATCACTTTGCGCTCTGAATACCCAAATAGCCATTGAAACCCAAACTGATTCGCATGAATATTGTGTGTGCTGAGGAACTCAGTGGGCCTCTTAACGACAAGTAAGTTTTCCAATGATCGTTCACCTTCCACGGGATGTTCGCCTTCCAGCACCGCCACGCCTCCGACAAGTGCTGCAGTATCGTCCGCGCCTTGTTCTGCTTGATGCCCTCCGGCATCATGTCGACGATGTCGTGCATCACGGACGCGCGCAGCTCGAGGTCAAAGTGCGATTCGACGCGCTGCTTGGTCACCGTCTTGGCCACGCCCTTCGAGTGCCGCCCCTCGAACTGGCGCGACAGCAGGTTGCCCAGCCAGCGCTCGAGCAGTGGGGTTATGCCGCGCATGAAGAACAGCCACACGCGCCAACCCGGCGCCCAGATGCCGCAGCCGGGGCCCTTGCCCACGGGGCCCTGGAATTCGACGTGTCGTTTTTTGTATGTATGTAGTCATTGGTCGAGAATCGTGAGTGAACTTCACCACGGATTTCAAAATTATTAAAGTACAACAGTGTTCAATCTCTCTCTAACCATTTTTATTATTTAAATGTTTATTGTGTCGTTATTATACACTTCCCCAAGAAATTAACGAACCACCAAACAATAACCAAAACTTTAAAATTATTTTGTGTCCAAACCACTTGTCCAATTTTGAAGTTTTTTTTAATAACAGTAATAACAATATTGGTTTACTAACTGTATTCCGATAGAAATCTCTTTTTTCGAATACCGGGTGTAACAATTATAGCTTGTTTTTTTTCATTAAATTTGTAATACCCTGTAGAGTTAAACAGTAGCAATATCAAGTTGGAATTGAATTCATCACACTTTAGACTCATCTTTTCTCTACAGTTTGTTTTTTTATTCACTCCGTTATATTTCTTATTACAGGAGAAACAACATTTTATAAGATTACATAATTTTATTGTGTTTTTCATTGATGCAACACAATGCCAGGCTTCAAGTTTCTCGTGTAGTGAGAAATTATCTAGAAGAAGTCGAAATTCTTACTATGGCATGGCCAGCTCGAAGCCCGGACTTAAATCCCATAGAGAATCTCTGGGACACTAATGGGAGGAGATTACAAGAGGAACGCAACGTGAACACTTTGGAAGACGTACGACAGAGACTTTTATGATTGCACCAATTTCAAGTACAAACAGCAAGATCCATTTTTTTTTGGAAAATCTTATGGACCTAACATCAGTTTTTGGGTGTGTGAACCAAAGTCCATTCGTTTTCGGAAGGCGAAGTAGGCAATGAAACGTCGATGAGACCCGACATACACGAATTACTTCAATCCCGTTTGTGAGTACAGAGTGATATCTCATCAGTTACTATTGGTCTTATACAAAAATAAAGTAATTTTCTAGGCATTCAGAATCCGGTACTAAGAAATGTGAGGAAACATCGCTTCAGTTGGTCTTATCAATAGAATATTCAATCTAGACTAGCCCACACCCGACGATCGGTAATTTTTGGAAACTGTCATTATGAGTCAAAATAAACAGCCTGACGTAACATGGTGTTGACAGAGTCTTTAATAAGAAAATTGCTGAGGCAAGCTCGTCCTCTACAATCGGTAATTATTTGTTCTCGATGAAAACTTTCATCATCAGTCATCATAATGTAAACTCTCATTCGTCTTTTTTTTTTCAACACTCTGACACAATATGGTGGTGGCAACATATTACCGCCGCCAAATCGTCTTCGACGCTCGGTAATTTTTTTTCTCGGTGGAATCTAGATTTATTGCTAAAGTAACAAGGGTGAGACGAAAGTCTATATTTTTCGAAAACTAACAAATATCCGTATCAAGTTATTCACTGTGTCCAAGATAAGGATGTCTATCATGAGGGTGTCGGAAACCATAAGAGATACGAAGATAGTTGAATTGCAGAAAAGTTGCGCATATCCAAGCCCAACAATATGCCGTTTGGAAAGTTTCAAAATTCCGAGTAGTTCCGAAGATATGCCTAAAAAAAGAAAATTTGACGATTTCGGCTTTATTTTTTTCCGACGTTATTCAAAGAAATATGGGAAAACAAAAGGCACTTTCTCATTGCACTTTTTGAGCTCTACAAAACAACGTCAAGAGAGATTTCGTACGACGTTTCGTTTCGGAGAAACCATCAACTTTATTTTTTCATATGGCCCGTAAAATTAATATACCATGTATTAAATAATAGCAACATTTATCACGAATACAACGATGCCAATATAATTCTTCAATATTCAAATCAGAATTCGAAAATTTTGGTGTAGTATGCGGTGAAATGGTGGCGCTGAAAAAATGTCAAAATAAAGGTAAGAAACTATTGGTCTCAGCAGGATGGTGTACCCGCGCACAATGCCTTAGTGCGCGAGTATCTATCAAATAGATTTCCGGGAAAATGGATAGGTACACATTCAACAATTTCGTGGCCCCCTCGTTCGCCGGATATAACTCCGCTTGATTTTTTTGTCTCTGGGGGTATTGCAAGATTAAGTGACAAGTATCTTGTTTTTCTATATTTCAATAACGTCAGAAAAAAAATAAAAACGAAATCGGCAAATTTCGGTTTTTTAGGCATATCTCCGGAATTACTGAAACTTTCTAAACGGCATATTGTTGGGCTTGGAAATGCGCAACTTTTCTTTAATTTGACCATCTTCGTATCTCTTATGGTTTCCGAGATCCCCATGATAGACATCCTTATCTTGGACACAGTGTATATAGGTTGTCAATTTTTTATAGCAAGTCTTCAACAACTCAACGAAGACGTTTTTTCATTTTTTCCTCCCTATGGTTAGTATAAATAAATAAGGTTAAGTGTAGGATTTTTACCGTATTGAACCTGTAGTAGATCAAATGTTTCAAATCCTTGCACATTCTGATTTGTCTCATCAGCTTATACTTGTAACGGTACATCCCAGTCAGCTGTCCAACATGGGCAAAAATGTATTGCAACCCGTCAGCCAGTTGGAAGGCATCCACGTTGTTCAACCGATACTGCACGTGGGAATCAATAATGAGCTTCGTCAACCTCAATATTTCTCTGCACAAGTGGAAGGCTAGAAATCGCTCAACGTTACATCATCAAACAAGCACCAGCAGCAATCATTTACCATTTCCGAACCGCGACTTCTTCCTCTCCTTGGTAGTGAGGGTTTTCACCGGCTTCAAATTGAAGTTGTAGTCCAGATGCAAGTAGTTGAGGTTCTTCCTGTGGATGAGCAGGTTCAGCATGTTGTAGCCCTGCCTGCACACCTGCAGGCCCGCCTCCACCCAATCCAGCGTGGTGGTTTGAAAGAACTTGGTGGACTTGAAGGACCTGAAGAGGTACCTCTTCTTCTGCGCCTTGGGCGGTCTGTGCTTGAGCGCGTTCAGCACGTAGTATTTGAGAAGTTTTTGGTAACTGACGCGCACTTTGACAGGCTGACCGGGAGGCGAGTGTTCCATGTACCAAGATTTGACGAGCGGTACGTCGATGGCTCTCCTGCATCGACCTTGAAGGGAAACATTCGAAGGTGTGAGATCATCAGATATCGTGTTACATGCTAGCGGCATTTGGAAACCTTCATTGAAGCTTTACAAAATATAACTTGATGCCAAAATAATGTCTGAATACATTTGGAATAAACTTAGCTTAAGATCATTTATTGTGAGCCGGCCCTTTCTATCTCTAATGAATGCATTATATTGTTTGAAAGCAAGATCTAACTTCCTCTCTTGGTATAGGGGTGAGAGGAGGAGAGCGGGCGGTAATGTTGACTCTTCTTGTTAATAGTCGTGCGAAATGAAATTCATAGAGGCAAATATTCAGACGGATAAACCACATAAATAAAACACAAATTGGTTCTTTGAAACATGTTATATTCATTCTTGTTCATTAGTTCTCTATTCTGCAAAAAGGAAATCTATCAAATACAATTTCAATTAACTGAATACAATCATGATCTCAAATAGATAAAAACGCAGAAATCAACACTTTGAGAAACTGGCTCAAAACACGACTACTGCAAGTTGGTCCGACGAGACCCGAACGATAGATTCTTATCATGGAAACAAGAAGGTTTTTACAGTATGTTGGCATCATGGAAAGGATGGAAAATACCGGTCTATGTTTTTTATTATCTTGAGTTGTGAGCCAATAATTATAATTTTCATCAGAACCGCAAACATTTTTTATCGAATATCCCCGGAAGTAAACAACATTTTTGGGATTTTTCAATATCTATTTATTGAGCTCTCAATTGTGCAACTTTTTGCATGTTCGGCATACTGTGTAACTTTTACGGTTACCGAGATCCCCATGCTGTTAATCCTTATCTTTGGCACACTAAATAGTTGAAGAAAAATATAGATTCAAATGGGAAGTCAAATCAACAGCATGAAAAAAGGGATAGTTACGTGAATTAGAAGAAATGAAAATAAAATAAAATCATCTAAAATAGCGACAAACGCGGTTTGAAATCTTTTTTCAACTTTTATTTCTTCTCATTCACTCAACCATCACTTTCTTCAGGCTATAGATTTAAATTCCCATTAAAATCTATATTTTTCTTCAACTATACTATCTTGTTAACTTGATTTCATCTTTCCAGGTTAACTACATTTGAATCTCCTAATTCAATAAACTAGTTCTCATTTAAATAATTCTTGATTATTTTATTTTGTTTCAGCATTCTTCATACCTTTATACAATGAAAGAAAATCTACTTTACAACTCCAGACATTTGGGTAAAATCTGTTTGAATCATGTTATAATAACCATATTGTATGGTAAAATTCGGTATTTTGATTCCGAGTATGATTCTAATATTCAGAACCTAGCCAAAATGAAGACTTTAAATGACAAGATACAATTATATAATTTTGAAACAGAAATCGATCAAATCTTTGCTGTGATAGCAATATCTTTTCTGTAACCATATTGCTATTTATTTATTAACACAATGTCAGTCTTTTTCCAAGATCAGGTTTGATGATTTCTTACCTGATCTCATGTTGAATGGCCTGGGTGCCCATAGCAAGGCTATACCGTTGGCGGTGTTATCGGTATACAGAGGGGTTTCTTGTAGAAAGGGCTGCACCACTTCAGGCAGAATGAATTCTTCATCATCATCAGGCAGGGGCTCCAAACTTTTGACAGCGTGACGGTGGGAAATGGGATTGATCAGGGGATCAAAGTAGAAGGCTGGCAAATCGGGATCTTCGGTTTTGATATAAACAACGTTAGGCGCATGATACCTAAAATTTCCGTTGAATTTAAATTCTAATGGTTATTTTTTTCGTACGATTCTCAACCAATCGGTACGTCCAAATGAGCTACAATACAATTCGTGCTTCAAAATTTTCGAGGTATGACAAACGAAGCGCGCCATAAAATGTTGACGTTTATGCTTTCATTGTCAGGAAATTATTCATTTCTGTGCTAAGTCAATGAAAGTGATATACAATTGTGTTCAAACGATTGTACTCGAAAAATAATTGTATCAAATACAATTCGTGCTTCAAAATATTCGAGGTATTGTTATACATCTCAAACTTTCTGCACAATTATTACAAATCGTGTCAGTTTAACAGAATAGACCGCTTTGTCAAACTGACACTCTTTGAGATTATGCAACAAGTTATTGACGTATAACCCGAATATTTGAAACACTTATGGTATTACTACTCAATATGCTGCAAGTAAAACTATTCAATAATGATGCGTATTTATTTTATTCACCATATTAGTGAAAAAATTCTATTGAATTAACAATTTACAAATATTCATTAGGCACATGATACCTGAAATTTCAGTTTCATTGAAATCTGAATGAATATGCTGCAAGTAATAGTATATAAAGTAGATGTTGCAAAAAGCATATCACAGATGAATGAAAGAAATACGCACTTAGGCCCATAGGGCAAAATTAATAAATTCAAGATTCCTTACAAATTTCGAGATTCATTCAAAATCTCGAGATCAATTCAAAATCGGTCTGTGGAGGTTTTTGTGAAAATTCATAAATCTAAATGGCTGCTACAAGCCGTCATATACGACTCGAATTTTGAGTACCCACATTCAATTCTGATTCAAGACCAAAAAATATTTATAAAGAGAGTTCAAAAAATAAAACTTTCATTGGAAAAAATTGCTATAAATGTAGTTTAAATGAAATATAAATTGCTATTCACTATAGATTAAATATTCGAAAAACTGTTTGTAAGTTATCAGCCTCTTCATTTTTCACTTAATAATGAAAAGAATATCACATCACAAATATTAGTATACCACAAATTAAACATTTATGCCATGAAATATTTCAAAGGATAAATGTAAAACAAAAGTGGATGTTCAAAGACAAATATCATATCATCAAACATTATCTCATAAATGACAACAGTTATACATTCATAAATGTTGAATATTTTTTTTGAAAAATTGTATATAAAACAAGAACAATGTGTGTCCATTACTTAGATGTACTCAATTTCTTGGCTAATTTGGTAGGTATAGAAGCTATGAAGTGAAATTTTCAAGTCATGAATGAGAAAAAAAATGCTGATCCAACTGGAACCATATAAGCTTGCAGATTTGTGTAGAATATGTAGCATGTTTCACTGTTGATGTATTTTTCATCTGATTTAACAATACAACTTGTCTCACAATCTCTCAAAATATGTGAAGAATAGATAAAATAATCAAAATAAAGAAAACTCACCAAGACAGATGAACAAAATGGGGCATATTATTGTATAAATATGGAAAAGCAATCCTGTATTCTGTACGAATAGGCTGTCTAATAATAATTTTATTGATATCATTGAATTCATTCCAATCTTCATCTCTGAAAATCAAACATTAAATTCACATCAACTAACAAACAGTATTTCACTTACGCTGGATTCATATCTTTGATCAGGGGTTCAAATTTTGGCCCACCTGGAATAGCCATATTCAAAGCCTTGGCAGTAAAAAAACTCTTAGTGTCAAACAAGTAAAAGTAGTTGTCATCAACCAGATCAGTGAGAAGCTGATTTGCCAATCTGTACAGAGTAGCCATCATGGGTAAGGAAAGATTCCACTTCCTATATGTGGACCCATTTACATATTTTGTCCCAACTAATGGTTTGTGATCATAGAACCATTTAGCAATGGCTGAATCTTCTTCAGCATCTAATTCAATTTGGATAGCTTCCAGAGGTTCCACATCCAGAACATTGTCTGCATAGTCAAGTGGGGGCTCCTCATCATCAAAGGGAGGGAATCTCATCCTTTTGAAATGGCGACGATCTCTTTTCTCCCTTCTCATCATAATCCACATGGTCCTGAATAGATCATTTTCAATATAGATAATTCAATCTTATAATGTCTGTACAATATACTGACTTTGTAACTATAATTCACTCACCCCCACTGTGCAATGTATACTGGTTCCATAACCCATGGAATTTCATTGACAAATGTTATAGCTCCTGTGATATGATACAATACCTTCACATCCCTTATCTGTTCCCAAGGCATGGGCATATTTTCAAGAAGTTTCATCACTGCATGAGGCATATACTTCAATGCTCTAAAAATTCAAATTCATGAGTTTTACTCAAATTTCAATTGAAAATAGTAATTTTTGTAGTACTAAATATAATAGATATATTTGGTAAAATTTGATTCAAATAAAATTAAAATCCATAAGTAGGTACCCTAGATAAACACGTTTGTCATGTCTATATTTTCGGCTGCTCATATCTCCATGATCTCTGATAATTTTCCTGATATGCTCTGGAGGCATATCCTCTTTTTGAGCCTCTACAAACCCCAATTTTCTTTTGTCTGCAAATCTTTTGGACTGTAATTGATGCCATTTTTGAGCTGCAAGAAAAAATCCTTCATACAACTGCTATCAATTGAATATCCAAGTATCTCACCTTTTTCCTGTAATTTATCCTCAGTAATCACATCAGACTTTGGGTGGGGAGGTGGCAATTGCTGTTGCAAAGCGTGTGCGTGGGCCTGGGCAGCTGCCGCTTGTGCTTGAGCATGGGCCGCTGCTAAATGTTGTTGGGCCATCATTGTTGCCCAAGGATTGGGCCCCAACAAATATGGTGGCAGAGACATTCTGCCGGAAATAGGTTATGTTTTCACGTAAAAGTTAGTTCTCTACGCACTCCCGGTATTCAACTTACATCTCCGGTCACAGACTGTAGTAGAGTTCTATAATCTATAAACCATGAAATATTGCAATAAAGGGAAACATTTCGTTCAAAAACACTAAAAAACGAAAAAAATTGATCACTCAACAGCTTTCGTTTACTAAACGAAAACGAAATACACAATACACGAAACACAAACAACACAAAAGAGACGCCTTTCAGTCACTTGTCAGATTTGTCAGTCCGTAACAGACCTGTGTGAAGTCGGTTGCCTACAACATATTGGCCTACAGGCCATCTACAAGGCTCACGAACAGTGGCGTGGAAAAATTATATTTTTGGTTGGGTACTTTCACAAAAAACGTCCCAGCAATCCCAGCTGCTTTTGGGTCAGGAAGATAGAAACGAATTCCTTCCAAAATAGGGGGGTAGACTTTAAACAGACAGACGCTCGTTCAGTTTCCAAATATTTATATAGTCTTCATAACTCGATTTCATCAGATTTGAATGTTCGAAAATGTAAAGAAACTACAAGATACATCTTTTGCATTATGAACACTCCAGATACACTTTTTTCCGCTGCATCGGATCGACAGGCCAAACGCTTCGAGTGACGGTCTCATCAGTAGTATCTCATCTCAACTCGGTTAACTACCCTAACAGTTAATCGGTGCATAGACTACGAGTTGATATAATTCAATGTTCTCCGTGGTATTTGCCAGGAAATTAGTTGTTATCTGCTCGTAGTGTACTTTTTGTGAACATCTTAGATGTTTCTGGGTGAATTATTATTGTTGACGTTCGAGATTTAATAATAATATATTTTGTTTTATGCGTGAATTATTCATGGCCACTTACATATAGTATATAGGTATGACAACTTAATATACAACATATAATGCACACATCTACACAGCACCTATTCAGCTAAGTATATTATAGTAGGGGAGGCACTCGAGCGTCGTGAGTACTTTATTGGATTGTTAAGATTAGATGCGTACAGATCCTCGCAAAAGTAAAAAAAAAATAGTCAAAAAGAAATACTCGAGCGCGTCAGATATCAATAATAGTATATTATGCGCTCCCCGTGTTTGCGTGGTGTGGGTGGCCGTACGAGGGGGTTGAAAATGAAAAAAAAAGATATTTATTCGAGCGCGGCAGATATACAGAAGGGATAAGTTGAGTGAACCCTAAAGAAACTATTATTCAAAGGACTGACGATTTGAATGCGAACGAAACTCATGGCCGATTTTCGAAAATGAAAAAAAATTTGACATTGAAATACTCGACCGCGTCAGATTGTTATACAGACGGTTCAGAGCTTGATGTCCTTTATTTTTGTATTTTCTCGGTATTTCAAATTACTCAATATTTTTTTAAAGTACAATTAACAAACAAAAGCGTTGTACACATAATTATGTATCATGGCAACAGAAAGTACACTTTTCTGCATATAATTAACTCACCTTGCCCTTAATCTGACGCGATCGAGTATATATCCAACGATCGATTTTTTTCTGATCGTCTATTATACATGAGGAATGAGATTTGGTGGAGGTGTTCAACAGGGTGTAAGGAATATCCCCCATATGTTAATCTGCCCACCAATCCCGAAATCCCCGCTTGGGCTCCCCTACTATTATGGTTGAAACAAACTTAATTGTAGTCATGTAGCATGTAGGAACCTATATATTATAATCTTTTGGAGAATAAACTGATACGGAATTAAACAGAAACATAATTTTATTTCAACTCCTTTACTCCACTGGAACATATTTTCCCCATGATTCTTATTTTCAAATCTCTCCCCATAAGAGATCTCTGCCTTGCTCAGGTTCAAATGATTGCAGTCCAAACCAAGGAGCTACGAAAATGCTCAATCATTATTATTATCTTTCAATTATCAATGAAAACAGAAATCTCATTCATTCCAATGCGATTTCCGGTTTAATTCGCATATCCATATCTCGAATTTCTTGCGAAGGATATCAGAGTATTCAAGAATAAATATTCAACATGAACACTCCCCGCCCTCTCTTCAAATACCTTTCACCTTCTTACCGAGCCCATCTGCAGACAACAGTGTTATTAGTCGTTCTTGTAGATAGAAGAATCCGTTCTGTTTCGTTGTCGAGTCGCGACAAATCCATTATTTAGCGGATCCTTACGGTCGCCCTGTGCATCGCATTTTAATTTTATTGACCGGTGGTCAATCGATTTTTATATGTCGCAACTGTAAAAGTTGAAATCGTTTATTGTTGATTGTGATATGTGAAAATTCAGTTTGTGCTTCAACAGGCTTCAGTAAATTATTGGATACTCAAAAAGCGAGAAATGTTTTCGGTGAGTGATTTTTTAAGGAAATTTGAATTTTGTTTCTTCTTCCATGCCCTTCTGAAGTTTTGAAAAATATATTGTTCCTTCATTTCTACGTATGTTGTGATTTTCAATCCAGATACTCTGAAGAAAATTTCCTGAAGGTTCATGAACCAATAATATATATACCACTACCTATTGCACCTCTCTATATCTTCTTTATTGCACTGATGGGTGGTGCCACACCCTTTATTTCTTAAAAAAATTCAAAGCCTGTATCCTGAATACATTCATATAGATTCATTTATATTATTTGAAAACAAATATTGAGTCAGAATTTTACCACTCAAACATAATATGTATTGATATATCGTTGCCAAATATGGATATAGGTACACATAAAACTGCAAATAGTCCCATTTAATAATCATCTGACAATGGTATATACATTTTTATTTATACGAACTTTTGCATTATTGTGAATTGAGAAAAGATATTTCTTAAAACGTAGGTATTCTAATTCTAAGAAAAAAATTGTACAAAATTTTATGTGTGGGCAGCTTGGTTGACAGTAACTGATTCGAAAGAATATTTCATTCGACTTTATGGATCTGCCTTTTTATTAATTTCGAAACAAACATTATATATATATGGACTCGTATTGCATTAAGACCTCACCGGAAAATGCGAAAGTGAATGATATGGAATTGGAATGATTAACAATAAGATAATATAATTATTATTCATTCATTCATAGATGTTCGTTGTCAGTCAGCTCCAGAGGGATGTTGATCTGCATGTCCGGGAAGATCCGCAATTATCTTTCAGGCTCTATAATTTATTCGAATGAACTGGAGAAGATAATAGTCAAGCAGATCTCAGGATTGGAATAATGGTTGATCGATGGTACTCTTTTCAGCTGGTTGAAAGTATCTTCTGAATCCGACCAGATATAGATATTGGCAGATAGCAACAAACACTAATCAACACTCGAACCCAGGCAGGACCAAAAACTCCGTCTTTTCAAAAACTCGGTTTTTGTTCCGTACCAAGAGCAACTTCACACCTCAACAGCTTCTCATGATCTACAAAGCCCATAATATATTATAGACTTGCAATGGAGTATTGTTCACATGTTTGGAGTTCAGCACCCAAACATTCGCTGAGGCTCCTGATGGATTCTATTCAAATGAGAGCTATCCCCCTTCATTATTGTCATCAAGATCGAAATCTGCCGAGCTACACTCTATGTCAAAATTATTTTTTTTTCTCGAACGGCGCAATTGTGGAACTCACTTCCCAGAGAGGTTTTCCCTGATACCTATAACCTCCAAACTTTCAAAAAAAATCCCTTTCCCAATTTACCAATATCCTTCTGCTGACTTGCTCTATATGTTCCCCCACGAACATTTTAGGTTTTCTTCTCGTGCATCAGTCAAATGATAAAAATAAAACTATAGTATTTCCAATTTATTGAGCGAGCATCCAGATCTCTGAAGCGATATTCAAATCGGATCATGAAAAAATGCGACTGATTGAAACTGTGATAGAGGATAATTGGGTACCCAAAAAAACAATGTTTGAAGATAACAGGAATAAGACGTACATCTTAATTATTAACAGATCACAGATAGTCAAATTAACCATTCGGATCGCTTACCTTTATTCTCATTGAAATATTTTATGAATATCGAATGTGGATACTTTCGTATTCATTGCGCTGAAATCCAACAATCACAACACTTTCACTCTCAAAATGAGGATATTATAAGTATAAATAGAAAAATATATCCTCAACCATTGATTTCTTCTTGTTCTTGCTAGCACGATTATAATAATAGTGAGCTTCCTACGGATGCTATTATTAGGAATGATGATAATGCTATATCAGAAATTGCAAAGCGGAACACAATCATATACACATACCTACTTTATAGTGGTGTAGTATTACATTCAGCATGTTTGCTTGCAGTACCTATCTAATTTTTATTTATTCTGACTTTCGTTTATTTCACAAAAATATTGTATATCCATCACTACTGCTATACAGAGAGTATCCCAACCAAAAATAGGTAACACCCTGATGAATGAGTTAGCAGAATAGGTAAAACACGTTGCCACATCCCTCACCCTAATATACACAGACAAACCTCTGCAAATTTTCAAAGAAAAGCTGTATCGCATGACACATATTTTTACATTAATAAAACTGCTCAATTATTCTCAATTATTTGCTCAATAACTGTTTAGGTACCTATCATAAAATTCGAAAAATGAAAACACGGAAAAAGAAGTTCTTATACTTACCTACTACCTACATTGTTTGCATTGATCATTGACCACCATATTGAGTTCTAATTCCATTCCAAAAGTTGACGAGGGGCAATAAACAAATGGGAGGTGATCCATCTTGTTATATATTTTTAAATCGTGAGTTGATGTATCATAAATTGGAATTGATGTTCGGCGAAGATAGAAAAATAATTTAATTCACATACGCAAGTTATTTAAAATCATAATGTATCAAATAAAAAAGTTTCGACCTAATCAAGGTGATGTAAGAAATCCCAAAGTCCTAAGAAATTTGTGGCACGTTTTATGAGTAAATACTAAAGGTACCTACCTACTTTCACAATATTATGTTTACCTATAAACGCGATATTACGATTGTACACAAACTCAGAGGCCGTATTCAAATTAGATGAAATTCCGAAAGAATCTTCTGAATTTATTGTTTCCTCATCAGCAGAATAAATAATAATATATTCATCGTTTTTTTTATCAACGATTAACATTAACAAATTCTTGAAGGCCAAATGTTGAATACATTATGATTGTGGTCCGCATTAATTTGATATGTCGAAAATAGAAAACCTGCTTATTCTGAGACGCGACTTAAAAGAAACATTTGATTTTTTCAATGCTATAAACAGAGTGTTCATATCTGATGTCGATAATTCATATTTATAAAAAAAAACAATTAATGATATAGTTTCAACGTCATGTTTTAGTGCTACAGGAATTAATAACTTATACTATATCACGTGGTGAAGCCATGTGTCCAGATAGAATAATATGTAAGGAATAGTTTTTGCAGTACAACTTCACTAGAAAAAGGACAAAGAATATCCTTCAGAAGAATTTCACTAATGGAAAATAAGGCATCAGAATCGAAGCAGATTTTGGAAATATTTCCATTGAAAAAATTCTGTCACTAGAATATTGTTGAGGATACGATTCATATCCTATAGTTTCGTCCTCAATTATTTCAATTAATTGAGGAGTTCTGGATAACCTAACATCATGAACAACGACCTTCCTCAATATAACCAGACAAATTCTCAAAAGGCATTGTCGATTGTCTCATGTCTGCCTGAAAAGTAAAAGCCATCATATCAAGGACATCGACTTGTTTCGAATGGAAATCCAGCGCATATCTTCACGAAACTATTTATTAAGTAAATGTCAAGACGATTTATTATTTCAGTATTTATCACTCCTATCGTTGGTGCATGTGACTCCAAACAAGGATAATCTGAAATGGAAGAATAGTTTCGTCTCTTTCCTATTGATGATGCATCAGAAAAAGGTTGTGGAGCCAAAAGAAATCCGTACGGTCAATATCAGTAGATAATAATATAATAATAATAATAATAAATGAATTTATTCAATAAGCAAGTATTTGTATTGGTCTAATCCCCCATATGATGGTGTGGAAATCCCTGATCTCAGTCAGGTTTACCCATGCACTAAACACTTCACCTCCTACGTAGGCTCGTCTGACCGAAGTCTCCGATGACACTCAGGCCTTATGGCCCATTGTATCTTGCCTATTTATCATCATTGTACCCACTTTATTATCTCAGTGCCTTGTACAAGTTTGTACAAGTCATTCACTGGATGTGAGTTGTATATTTCTGGTTCGCCTATTGGTTGCCCTAAAAATCGTCTGCCTTCTGCGATCCAATGCCTCACATTTGCATAATATATGTGATACTGTTTTTGGTTCCTTTCCGCCTAGTCTGCAATTTGGGTCGCCATTATACAGTCCCATCTGGTAAGGTGCTCCTTGACTGGCGCGTGACCGGTCATGAGTCCTATGACAATTTTTATCTGCTCTCTGTTCATGTTTAGCAGATCTGCAGTTCGTCTGTGGCATGGTTCCTTGATGTATTGTTTCCCATGTATGTTCCCTGGAATGTTTTCCCAGTGATTGTTATGATTTTCCCGAATTCAGTCTCTTACAGACGCTCGGGCTGTACGCTTTGGTACTCCTAGAATCTGTCCTGGATCTGGATCATTATTTGACCCTCTTCTTTCAAGTTCGTCAGCGTTTTCAGTTCTTTTTTGCAATCAAATACCAGTCGTGACGTCACGTCCGCTTGACTGTCAAGTAGTCCTAAACACAATCAGAAGCTGGTGTACAAAGAAGGTGTCATTTACCAGGAGTCGAAAGAACGAACTAACAGCACCAACTCTGAACGGAATCCAGCCACATTGTCCAAAGAGGTTAAATATTTGGGCGTAATAATGACCAAAAATTGACTTTGGCAAGACATGGGAAGCAAACATGACCTACTGGTCATACCAAACGATCTTCAAACCCATATGGTCACTTATTGATATAGTGGCCAAAAATGCAACAAATTTTGGCATAAATCAAGCTGTATAAAGTGCAGCGGCTAGCTCGTCTGGGAATCACAGGGACAATATTCATGTGCCCTACTGCAATCTTTTAGAGGTAATGTGTAGTGTAAGAAGCAGCAATCAGTGCCTTTAGAAACTGATAACACGACTCCACCTCAAAAGATGGGTCATTCAAAGAGCAAGAAGTTCGCTGAAACTGCAGAATATTTACTTTGCGAATGCCCAGCGCTCTTCTGCAATCTGCAAGAGGCGTATAACTCCCTCCGACTACAGAAACTTAGCTCTCAGGAAACTGATAAACTTTGTACGAGGTATTGGAATCCCAAATCTCGATTGGATTGAGGTATATGCCCAAAAGATAGGCCGAAGTGCTTGAGAGGCTATACATAGCCTTCATGGTCCCCTTTACAATCTAAACTAATGTGAGGCAACCTTCAAGATGACGATCCTAAATTATAGGTTTCATTGAACCCCTACCGAGTGCTTCAAGGTCCAGTACTAAGAGCAGTTCTTGTCTTGAGTAATGTTATGCTAGTGTTGATGAATGGATTAATTAAGAGTAGTTGCAATTGAAACGGAATATCCTAATGCAACTATGAGGTAATCGAACTTTCGAAAAAAGTAAGATCCACTAGATGTTGCGTTAATAACATCGTCAGGGTATTTGTTGTTATTGTTACTCATACAACAAATGATCAGCTAGTATCAAATCAAATTGTTCAATTCAGCAAGAACTAGATATCAACTTGAGAGTTCCTCCAACTAATCGATATTGCAAGAAGTTACACATTACATCACTTGAGTCTTTCCCATTGGATAATAGCTGAATCCAAATTTCAATACCTAAATCCTTCTGGAAATAGGTATGTATGTATACATTAAGAATTATTTCGGAAAGTTCTTGCAAAATTTTCATCATTGTAATCGTACGGAAATGTATACGCTAGTGTATACGTCTTCAAGACGTATTTCGAAATGGAATTTCATCAATTCGGGAACTTGATTATTCAGATCTCCCGGATCCCATTATAATTGGGAATCCTAATAAGAGTTTATAGCGGCATTATAGCATGTAACGAGTAGGTACCTCAAACTTGTTTTCTTGGACCCATTGGTATTGTTAACTAGGACAAATGTCTCCATCTCTTCGGTATGTACTGTTTTTTTCTTTGCGTGAATACACTTTTGTGATCTTCGAGTACCTCTACTCTGACTTTACCTATGTTAACATATATTGACTTCTGATGAGTTGTTTACTTTCTGTTCATGAGTTCATGATACATGTTATGGGCATCAGCACCCACCTATACATCTATTACTATAATTTTTATTTTTTATCGCGTAATTGTTTCGTTGGTAAAAGTACCCATCCCCAAATCACTTTCCAAATTCGCAAGCAAGAAAGCAAATAAGTACATGGAGTGTTGATTACATACTCCATTGTTTGAATTTTCACCGATCAAATTATCATTATTTTCCAAATCATCTATGATTTTCGAATTTGTGAGGATGTACCCACAAATTATAATATTCATTGGGTGTGCTTTGCTGTTGAGGACGGAAGTTTCTACCAATATTTGTATTAAACTATGTCGCAGGAAAGAAAGCACGGTATTGCACAACGCCGTTGAATATTGATAATTAATAGAACAGGCACCTTTTGTAATGAGTTATGCCGTTATTTTACGATGAATTCAAGGTTTGCGTAATCAAGGCTATAAGGATATTCATGAGGATGATACGAGGAATTGCAAATTATTTATTATTACTGTTACATTTGGATTTGTACGTGGGTATAATTGCGAACCGTGACAGATAGATAGTTCAATTCGATATTAACAATAATCATGAATGCATCATTGTTCTTCAATTCCATGGAACCCCTTTGGTATATGAATATTTTAGTGACTAATGTGTAACGCTTCATCGATCATTAAGGTCGTCGACAAATAGGGCTTGACAAACATCCGATAGAGGAGCCACCATGCATTGTATTGAACATTTATCCAAGTGTCAAACCATGCGAATAAGTAATTATAGTCAATAGCTATGCCATGCCAATGCACGTAATATATAATATACGATTCCGACTTCTTGGACTTTTTAAAATTGCATTTTGTTAACTTCATGCCGTTGCAATTCGCGTAAATATGTGAGTGTTGCATGCATTCTCTTTTAGAGAGGACTTGCTCACTGTTTTTTTGCCGCAAGATTCCTTTTACTCTTTTGCAAGATCTCTAAACAAGCTCATTACGAAAGATACGCTGAAAAGGAGAGCCGATAAGAATTCAAATAACTACTTGAATACAAATGTAGAAGATTGACGATCATTCGGCTATCAAAAGTGGTTCCTGAAAGACCATATTCAACAACAATCTTCGTCTACAATATGCTCACTTGAGCTCTTCCGATGCTGATTCATACAAATTGATGAGAATTACCAATTCAATGAATTTTAACGTGGCAAGGCAACAGACATATCTGGAGAGAGCATTAATAATGAAAATAAAAGTTTGTTAGGTCTTTCATCTTAATTATTCATCGTTTCATCGTAAGATCAGGCAGCGCGAAGTTGGTTTAGAAAATGAAAGTCGTTTCAGTTGGCAGGTTTGCCGTCGTTATGAATTGACCACTGTTATTATTTTAGATCACATAACTAAAAAGAGCAGTAAACGTTCAATCCGGGTCAGCAGAATCGTTCGGCTTTACTGCACTGAGCGAAATACGGAAATCATCCATTTAATGTTGACTTTTTTTCAAGAATCTACACAAGTTCTTGGCACTTCAGAAATTCGCATTCGTTTTCAATACACTTGAACCGCAACTGTGAAGAGATGCATTGGTGTGGTATACTGATGAATTCAAGATATGGATGAAAGGGCGGTAATGGGCGTTACATGGCCTCATTTCTGGCTCTCGAAATCTCTTGGTAACCCCAACCATCTTTCAAGAAAAATATCCCAGAGTTCCTCGAAAGGTGCACCCGAAGATAGCCAAGCAGCACTCGAAGCAAAAAATCCCTGCGACAACTGGCAGCAAACAACAAGGTCACTTTGATGTGGCTTCCAGGAGAGTTCCAAGTCACAAAAGGGAATTGAACACAACGAGGAAGTAGACTGTCTGGTCAAAGAAGGGGCAAATACACAATTTTCTGACCCAAAACACTTCTGTGGACTCTCCAAAGCCCACGTGAAAGAAGAAATTCGACGCTGGGAAACAGATGAAATGATAGGATGAAGTGTCAGGATAAAGACAATCGAATAGGCTAGTGAGCCTATCGCCAAGGAAAGCTGAACAGTCTCTCGAGAAAGACAAGAAATTCTTGAAAATGGAGACTGCACTCACTCCTCACTGGTAACACCTCAAAAATAAAAAGGGGGAATGTACAAAAATTATTACAGTTTCATCATCACTAATCGTCATTAAAATAAGAAATTCATCATGTAGATGACATTTGGATAATAAACTCCACATTGGAAACATATACGGATGATCTAGAAAAAGAAACTTCACCATAAATTGAGTACCGAAGGCTTCCATTCTTTCTTGCTACATACTATATATTTTATTTTTTTAATCCCCGGACCACTTCGAGAAACATGGATGGTTTCCACAATTTAGATATAGATATAAGTTTATTGACCAGACACCAATTTACATTAGATTGACAAGTCAAAACACCATAGTTACATTTCGCTTATTGCTAAAATGAAATAAAAATCTATAAAGTAATAATGTCCATAAAATATAAATACACATAGCGAAGGTGACAAAAATGAGTGAACTGCAATGGAAAAATAATGAAACTGAATATGCATATCTGATTATTTATTTCATCTTAGATGATTCATAAGAACATTGATGATGAGATTTTGGAATTCAAACCTAGAAAGAGTTATGAAGCTGAGTAATATTGTGTTTTTCTGTGGACTGAGTCAACTCATCTGTGCGTTCGTCGTTTATAGAGGTGACTCTTGTAAATGTACAAGATGCATACAATCACGATGAATCCTATACTACAAAGCTCGCTTCTTTCTGAATTTGAATCGCTGATTCTATATAATTAGTGCTAATTGGATTATCGTTTTTCCTGCTATGGAAATCTTGGAGAAACTGGTCCATCCGATATCGACAACAACTGGAAACAATTGATAATCGTTGCACAACATCGTTATACTGCACCAATTTTCCTACGGCTATATACAGATGTACATGGAATGTTGTTTCATAACGTGTGGAGAGAAAGTATTTTCTGCTACTGGCATGATAACAGGTGGACTAAATACCTGCTAGAATTTTCATTAGCAAGCCAATGATGTCTGTATGTAGCCGCCGAGGCCATTCGAATCCATCTGAAACTGGATCCGCGAGATTTTTCAATTTCAAATCCAGTAAAAAAGTTGGTCGTCTGAATCAGGCTGAGAACCCAATTAATGAAGTTTTTTCATGATATCTGTGATATAACTGACTGACAGAAAATACGAAAAATTCTTTCATTGATAAATTTTAACAAATATCGATATGTGCAATCTCTTCTGCAAAAAGACAGTTTTCGTGTTTATGGCAGGAAATTAAGAATGAAATTCAAAAGTCAAAATACACTTATTTGAAATAATATAGAGAAATTGTATTCGGAAAAGTTGTTGCAAACGACATTATATAGCTATGTATACAAGTTTTGCAATTAACCTGATTTGAAAAATTATAATAATTTTTTCGACATAAAAAATTTCAATTCGAAGAAATACATGTTTGATAAAGCCCACAGTAATATTTTAAGATTTCTTGTGGAGATTCGCAAGCAATTTCTATTTCATTCGGAGGAAATTTGAAATTTGTGAAATTGCCATGTGTACAATATGGTTAGAAAGAGGAAGAAAATTCGTTACAACCAAACCATAACAAAATATAATTCCCATTTGAAAAACTCCAACTCTAGGCCATAAATCGAAATTGCATCTTTTTTTATTATCTCTACGCCACCGGATTATACAATAAAAAGTGCCTTGATAATATAGAAGTTATTATCTCGTAACTTTACAAACAACCATGATGTTCACATATTATGTCTAGAAGTCGAAACATCGAACGTATATTTGTAACTCGAAAACGAAATTTTTGTTTGTCAGTGAATTTGTCTTGAAAAAAAAATCGAGAATCTCCTATAGTCACCATGTTACCCTACACAGACATCGAAATGTACCCACCCTGTACATATAATTAGGCAATTTACTGGGGTATATAGTTTAAACATTTCACAAGGAAATGCACATCACTCTTGAGATATATATAATTTTTGTCGCCACGTTTCTGGCCCATCTATAATTATAATTATATAATTCAATAATTGTGGTTTTGCATTTATTCATAACAATTAAAAACGTTAACAAAATGTAACATTCGATAAAAAATGCAATCCCATTATTATTATCCAAAAATTAACAAACGAAACCAATACTCAGATGACTGTTTGAAAAAATAAAGAATTAGTATATCTTTTGAATACTCAAACTAAAGCTGGCCCATTTTTTTCATAATAATATACATTTTAACCTTGAAAGGAATCTGTCACATCTGTTGCATCTAAATATATTCAATTCATCTAGGTTTGGAATAAGAAGTGAAACTTCGATTAGATAGCTATTCAAGATATTATGTTAATCGGCAAAAGTTCATACTCAGGATCATCTCATTGTCAACGAACTCTCTCACAATCCAACTTTCATTTTTATAATCATTAATAATTTTCACCAAGCAATAATTATCAATTATTGTTTTCGAATATGCCGATGAATTATCGGGAATGACGAATGCATTGTTGTTTCGTCGCTATTATTTTTTAGCTGATAACTATAGTTAATTTAGGCGTTGTTTTTGATGATACAGTTTCCAAACTGTCTATACTCGTAGTGTTAGGCATTCCAGAATTCCAAAGAGTTATTTGGCATCCATGGGTTTTGATGCTTGTTTTTTATATACGTTTGCTATATATACACACCCACACACGATTGGGTAGTTTATTAGATTTCCCAATGTGAGTTTCCCATGCCTATATCATAATCAACATTATTTCTAATTAATCTGCTTAATGCCTAATTTCTGACCTCTCTTTATATCAACTTATCTGAGACATAATGATGTGAACATCTTTTAGAATTATTCAGATCATTTTAAAATACAAATCTCTCATTTTCGGAATAATTATGTTTAATTATGTGGCTATCACGAACAATAATTCGTTTTCTTGAAACAATAGAATAACTATATATATTGTTTCAGGCGTGCCACATAAACGAAACAAAGAGACCCTGAAACAACTATCTGAAATGTCGAAATAAGGATGAATAATATTGCTGTCAGAATTTTAGAAAGAAAATGTCTGCCAAAATGATACATATTCATTTATTTCGAAATGAACAAAATCTGTTCATAGATAATTTAGTAATTTTTATATGTACATATAATTATGTATATTTATAATAATAATAGTTTTTTTTGTTTCAGACTGGTGTATATCGATGGTTATTTCTAGTAATATCACTTTCGACATGGAAAATAGTACTAAGTGAGTAAAATACCTACATAATAAAATATTGATGATCAAAATGTCTGCTAATGATGGTGATTTTGGATGTAATCTATTGTTGAATCACCAGATAAATATAATCTTTAAAATAATTTGCATTCCAAAGTTCACTAGGTTATTTGTTGAGCAATTGACATAGTTAAATAATTTCTAATAAAAAGGGATCAGAAATTATCAATGGTGTCATTGCAAAAATAATTTTGATCATTCAAAGATTTTGATACTTCAAAACACTCAATTCTAATAGGTAGGTAATTATTCGTTATTTCAAAAGTCCCTGCGTGTCGATGTATTCATAATTATTATTTTAATTTCATGCCCACTCGAATTCATTATTGTATGCTGATTTTTATTTTGAATATAAAAGGTACAAGGTACAAGGTACTACAAGTGGGACAATTATTATATTAAAAAATTTGATAGGATATTAAGACTCAATTTGTCTACCGAGCTCAAATTGCATCTTAAAAAGATGGTCTATGTTCTGTAAGGTCATTCTGCTATTATTCGTCTGTTGATCTCAATAATAAGAGATTGCATGATATGCTTATATGGGCCATTGTTCTGTTGTCTTATCTATAAGTACAGCATTTTTCTCTGCACATTATACCCAACCCACTGATTACATCATTGAACAGGTATTCCTATATAACTTTCAACTACAACTAACTCTCCACTTGGTAAATAGGTTGTCAATCATAGGAAAATATACCTGATTAAACTTTTCTATGTTTCAAATTGAAATCATTCTACAGAATGTATTCTTTCACAATTTTTTGCACAGGGTGTCCAGAAACTGTGCGCAAAAAAATTAGGGGGGTGGTTTTATTTGAAATTTATAATCGCCAAAAGTTCCCATAACATTTGTTTACTAAAAAGGACGCTATTGGCCTGCAAAGTTGATTTTTAAAATAGAAATTATTCATTGCTTTGTTTTCGGTACACGGATTTTCTTCAAATCTGGTACTTGCATCTTGGTCCAAATTATACTTGAATCACTCACCCTCAAAGTCAAAGACTGTCTTTGATATTCACAGTTTCCGAACACACTGTATAGATCCAGAATATAGTCAATATTTATTTAATAAGATAAAGACGAACCTAGTCTTTTTGACTTAAATTCTATTTTGAGTACTTTACCTACATGATGATTGAAATAATAGCTACTAGCTTATCAAAACTGATAAATCAAAAATTTTGAGCAAGAATTTACCTACTAAGATTTTGTTGATTAGAAAATTGCTCCATATCTCATAAACTACTAGGTACATGATTACGCACCTATATTGGAAATAACTTTTCCAATCTTAAATTGAACATGGAATATCGATCTGGTAGCAATAAACTTTTATTGCTGCACATATTTCATCATAATAATTGTACTATTGAGAAACTGTAATTTTTAGAACTATAGTAATTCATCGTGATCTATATTGGCTCAATTTATCTCAACGTGTAATGAGTTTTGGGTGTCTACACGGAAAGTAGCCTCTATAAAACTTTTTTGTTTTCGGAGATAATGGAACGAAATTTGGAGGATCCCCTTTATGCATGAAACTGAATTTTTCGACGAATAGGTAACTCAACTTAATGCAAATTCCGGATTCACCGGAAGTGACATAAACTTTCGATTTTTCAATGGGACACCAGGTATATTTTCAGTGGCGAGCCTTCCACCTGGTATATATAGGTATTGGAATTTTTCTTCAGATATTAGATAAGTGATGTTGAATTTACTTTCTTATTTACTTTGAAGATGATAGATAATTAGTTGAAGGAATATCACAATATCAAGTATTTTATTGGTGGATCCAGAACGGAATTTTCTGCAAATATTTCAGCGAAGATGTTGACCTTTTTCTTGTGGTGTTGTGGCTATCAATGTGACAACGTCACTAGAGAAGAGATATTTTTTTCAATTGCTTCTACATTGAAACGGTTATTCAACTAAACCATATTTTATTCGTTTTTCACCGCATTAGAAAAAAGTATGGTTTACATCATTAAGTATTGTAGACATAACTGTTGACATTACCCTATTCAAATTGAATGAAATTATAATCAGTCAATAATCTGAATTCATTTCCGATTTTCGAACAATGCCCAGTTGAAACCCAAACGAATGGGCTCAATTGTCAGCGCCAATTAGAAGCAATTATCAAACCACGTAAAAACTAGAAACTAAGGTTTCCTCAGGTGTTCCACGACCACGAAAACGAAACAATTGGCAATTAATCGTTTTTCTCTTGGAATTAATTCATAGCGGTCGGATACTGCGACACCAGCCACAGGTTAATCAACCGAATAATCACCATTCACTTTCTACCAACATTTTCCAGGCACGAAAGAGATGCGCGTGGTTTGCTACTACACCAACTGGTCAGTCTACAGACCGGGGGCGGCCAAGTTCAGTCCCCAAAATATCAATCCTTACATGTGCACGCATCTCATCTACGCCTTCGGCGGATTTACCAAAGAAAACACGCTCAAACCGTTCGATAAGTACCAGGATATAGAAAAAGGTATGACCACACTTTTTTTTTCATCCGGTGAATACAAGATTCAATAGCAGCGTATGTTTTGTATCACCGAGAATATCACCGGATCTGGTGAAATTGACACCGCTATAGGAGTCAGAAAACCAAGAAACCCAAAAGAAGAAGAAGAAGACAGGATCTCTCATTCTCTATATCAATGAGTTGCCATCTGTTTTGCCAAAGTTAACCACTTGTTGGTATGCTGATAATTCCTTCCTCCTATTTAAATCAAAAGATTTGCTGGTTCAGTGAAAACTCATTATTTTCAAATGGATCGAAAACGAAATCAGTAGCTTTTCGTACTGTCTATAATACTAACACGGTAGGCATTAGTATTGGAATATCCGGTGATGAGATTTTTCTAGACCGTTATCTCAATGTCCATTAGCACTGCGATAATCTCCTCAAAATACTCAATAAGCAGTGTTACTTACTAAGAAACCTGAAAAGAATTCTAGACTAGCACAGATACAATCAAGAATAATCGGCTCATTGTTTGGGGTAATTTTCCACCAGTACTCAGTGTTTTCGTGACGCAAAAGAGAATTATCCGAGGAATTATCGGTACCATTGCAAACGCACCACGAACTGCATCGTGTGAAACATTATTAAAAAAATTGAATATTTTGCCTCTTTCAGATCTCTTCATTCTGGAAGTTATGTTGTACAGTTGTGTTCATAAAAAAGTGGTACAAGGTTTGTATGCTGTTAACCTCCCCATGATGTTCCAGATTTCACTAAGAAGTAGAGTACACGTACACATTTGGAAGTTTTGTGACAAAAATAGTTTGAATGTTGACACTACTTGTCAAAGTCAAAATAACCTATAACTGATGCTGACTTTTTCATACACACAACTGTATATTCATAAAAATGAGGAAATTTTCAAACAGAACCAATCATTTCATGATCATAATACCCGCATCAGGAATCATTTTCACATACCCAAAACACGTTTATGTGTACGTCTCAAGTCGTTCGAGTTTTTGGGGCTGAGTTATATCATGTACTTCCGGAGTTTCTCAAAAATATAACGAAGATAAAAGTATTTAAATATAAAATAAAACAATTTCTATTCGTAAGTAGTCAAATATAATCGTTTTATAAAGTTTTTTTATCTACATAAAATGTTCTTTTTCCTCATCATTGCTGCTTTTATCTTTTCATTCGCATAATTATTTCAATACTTTTTATTGTTTATGAATGTGTTTGTTATATATTTGTATTTTGTATCTGTATTTGATATGTACTGACTTGTCGAATTGCTTTTTTAAGCTCGTTTTGATGGATTAATCAGGAATTGAATCGATTGAATTGAACAAGGAATAAAAGCACTGAATTTTGTCTCAATTCATCATTGAAAAATTAAAAAAAAGACATTTTACGTCTTAACCAATTCATACTAATGACTTATAGACAACGTGTGGAAAACAAATACTTTCCTTGGTAATACCACACAGAAAATTTATTTATATCTACTCGTAGTCCACACAACGATTCACACTGTGAATGCAGATCGCAAATAATGTTTCTTTCTTCCTAACACGTGACAAATTTCACATCGAGACCGGCACGCCTATAACAATCTGCATCAGACCGGTTTCGAGCTTATTGGCCTTCATCAGTGCAGGGTAGTCAACGAGTAGATACCCTAAGATCTCCACCCGAAGCGGTGCCTGTCCCAACGCAATCTCCGCCACGCATATTTCTCAGCAGTCTCAGCACTGAGCTGCGTACCAAAAGACATCCACTTGAAATTAGCGAAACCATGAGGCGAAAGGAAGAAAGATTCCAGAAACAAAATGTTCATGTCTTAATTCATAATCTTTGACTACTGACATTGATACCAATGGACAACTGATTGTGGTCGTCCACTGAAAGAAGGGATCAAGTACAAGACGAATTGCTAACACACTAAAGGGCCGTTTTTATAAACGAGTTTAATTTCCGTTCAAGCCAAATCTCGTTCGGTTGTTATTGAATAGCCAATCAAATCACTGGTTCTCTAGCAACTTAACCAAGTTCAGCTTTAACGGAGCTTATACTCGTTTATAAAAACGGCCCTAAATGTTAAAATTTCAAAGGATCTGCAATTTTATCTTCACCATATTCAACGGGTCCAGGCAAGATGAATTTTCATTTTCTAGAATGATAATCGAATGTCTAATAAAGCTGCAATTGAAGACAATAAAACAATTGATACGCCATAAATTAGGTTTCCACCATAAAGTACGCTTCCGCCATAAAATAAAATAGGATCGCCACATTAAGAATGGTGATCATTCTTTAATGACATTGGAAAAATCTTACTGTATTGAGTAGCCAACAAACTGCTAGCAGCAACTTGTAAGAGAAGCGACTTCCTTGCTTATTTCAGCACTGCTTCTTCAAATCATAATCGATAACCACGCTTTTCAGGTGGTTATGCAAAATTCACCGGTTTGAAAACATACAACAAGGATTTGAAGACCATGCTCGCAATCGGTGGATGGAACGAGGGTTCATCGAGGTTTTCGCCGATGGTAGCTAATCCTGAAAGGCGGCAAGCATTCGTGAAGAACGCCATAAAATTCTTAAGACTGAACCATTTCGATGGCCTTGACCTCGACTGGGAATATCCTTCGTTCAGAGATGGGGGGAAACCCAGAGATAGGGATAACTATGCTCAACTAGTGCAGGTGAGTAGTTAGTTCTATTTGATGTGAAGATATTCGTAAGAATCCTTGCAGACAGCGATCGTTCTTTTTAGGAACTCAGGGAAGAATTCGAAAGGGAGTCTTCGAAAACCGGCAGAACAAGATTGCTGCTGACGATGGCCGTACCAGCTGGAATTGAATACATCAATAAAGGATACGATGTGCCAAAGCTAACAAAGTAATAAAAGTGAACGTTCCCACATTCTACCAGTTTCACTTTTTTTTCTCTGCTTCAGGTATTTGGATTGGATGAACATTTTGAGTTATGATTATCACTCTGCGTTCGAACCTGCAGTCAATCATCACGCCCCTCTTTATCCACTGGAGGAAGACAACGAATACAACTACGAAGTAGACTTGAACATTGTGGGTATCAAAACCAGTCGAGCTATGAAAGTTACTTGGTATAACTTTCATCCAAGTAACATTACCATTTTTTTTTCGATAGGATCACACCATAAAGCACTATCTAGAACTTGGAGCGGAACCAAATAAACTAGTTCTGGGAATCCCCACCTATGGAAGATCCTATACTCTCTTCAATCCAGATGCTTTCGAAATTGGATCACCAGCCGATGGACCTGGAGAAATGGGGGAGGCAACCAGAGAAAATGGTTATTTAGCGTATTACGAAGTGAGTACCAGTTGTGGTATCAACATTAAGTAATAACCCTGACTGCTATTTAGATATGCGATTATGTGAAAAACCAAGAATGGGAGGTGGAACAACCAAACTCCAAAGCTATGGGTCCTTACGCCTTCAAGGATAACCAATGGGTAGGATACGACGATGAGGATATAGTGCGCAAAAAGTCCGAGTACGTGGCCGAGAACAGTCTTGGTGGCATTATGTTTTGGGCTATTGACAATGATGACTTCAGAGGAGACTGCCACGGCAAAGCGTATCCGTTGATAGAAGCTGGAAGAGAAGCACTGTTGAAGGCCTACGGGTAGGTATTTCTCTCTTCCAAGAACATTCGTTGATGAAACGCTTTGTCCAATTTTCAGGCTTACCGAAGATAATCAAATTGTGCCACCTTCGAAACCACTGAAGTCGAGAAGGAAAAGACCGAATAAGACTACGAACAAGATTACTATATCGGAAGAAGAGACACCCGTTAAGGTTGAGAAAACAAGAACTAATAGCCGAAGGAGGAATAGGTAGATATTCATGTTTAATCGAATAATCTGAAGATGTAGTTGTATCATCAAGAGTCTGTAATATTGGAGTTCCTCTATTTAAGAATAAAACCAGTTGCGAAAGAAGAACCGATAAATGAGAAAAAACCCCAGAGGAAACTCAGAAGGAAAGAGTCCAGCGACAACGATGATGAACCAGAAAGAAAACTCAGAAGGAAAGACTCTAGTAACAACGAAGAAGAGCCAATAAGCTACAGCAGTCTCAAAGTGGTAACACCTAGCTATACTACCCCATCACCACCTTCAACACCAGACATGGGGGGAGGTTAGTATTTCTTTATGAATAGAGACTGAAGGCACACGGTGCACTTGATTTCGTATGTTTCAGCGTTCAAATGTGAAGACGAGGGTTTTTTCCAACACCCTAAAGATTGCAAGAAGTATTTCTGGTGTCTGAGTGGAGCAGGAGATTCTGGAATTGTCGCCCATGCATTCACGTGTCCTGCAGGTATGTTAAAAAACATATATCAATTATGATATTCCTAATCATATTGATTACCATTTCAGGTTTGTATTTCAACAAAGCAGCAGATTCATGTGACTATAGCCAGAACGTCATATGCAACAAAAAAATGCAGAAAGCTAGTACAGCGGCAGCAAAGACAGGAACTACTGCGGCTACTCATACTACTACTGCTGCTACTACGGTTGCTTCCACCACGAGAGTTCCTCCAAAAATCACAGCAGCAACTAGCCGAACTACGATCAAACTGACCACCACAACAGAAGCATTCGAAGTAATTGAATATTATCAAATAAATTTTCATAATTTACAAAAAAAAACAATCGCTTCTACCATTAGTCGAAATGCGACTGCATTAATTCTGGGATTGTCAATGTAGGTAGGTATTCGATTGGAATTTACATAATGTGTCAAGATTCGAATGCATGAAAAAAATAGTGAAACGTGATAGCCGCGAGGCTAACGTGTTAAACAGGTATAGTGCGTCATCACATTCTCAAATATGTTACTGTCATCTATATCTATATATTAGCATAATTCCTACTATTATTTTTAACCCTGAAATGAAGATCCATATCATCGGATACGTGTTCTACTCAATGTTGAAGGTTACGCGATTCACTGTTATACACTTGAATCTGTCATAACTTTTCAATATTCTGAAAGAATTTACGGAAGTTCCATATCATTGGCTACGTGTTTTACTCAATGATGCAGGTTACGCCTTCATTGGTAATCACTTCTGCTTCTACCAAGATGAACCTATTGGTTTCTGAATATATAATTTATTTTGTATCCGATATGAAATCCCAAATTGATGTCACAATCTTCTGAAATAATTTACAAACGGAAGTTCCATATCATTGGATACGTGTTCTACTCAACGATGAAGGTTACAACTTCACTTTTAGTCACTTCTGCTTCTTCCGAGATGTACCTGTTAGTTTCTGAATCTGTCATAACTTTGTCTTCGTATTTGATATGAAATCCAAGAATAATATCACAATCTTCTGAAAGAATTTACAAACGGAAGTTCCAATCATTGGATAGGTCGTACGCGTGTTCTACAATGAAGAAGGTTAACCACTTCCTCTTCTTCCGAGATGAACCATGTACCTATATATTGTTTTCTTATTGTGTAATTACTTTGTCTCCTTTACGAACTCCTAAATTAATGTCAAAATCCAACTCTGAAAGAAATCACAAAACAAAGTTCGCGTAAATGTATTCCTCAATCAACATATCGTGAAGCAATCGCTTGGGATGTAGAAATGAATGGATCCACAGCCGACCTCTTGCTCTTCTCCAGCGGAATCCCCATGGGCAGCATCGGCCTGTAACCCTTGTAGTTCGGAATGCACTTGTCATGCGGCGACCTCAGTGTATCCTTCATCAGCTGCGTCTTGATATCCGCCTTCGTTTCCTCCGAAACGATGTACTTCAAGGGATCCACGCAAGCGCCGCATACCACCGGAGGGTCCTTGCGTATCCAGAATTCCCTAGTGGGATCCGAATCCCCCCTCAGCTGTCTGTCCTCCCAGGATTTGCCCAGAGAGTTGAACTGCTTGTCCAGGGGTTTGTGGATGTCCGCCTTCAGCGACACAGTGTCCGTGGTTTCGATCCTGCAGATCTCCGGGACGTGCTTCTTGAAGCGAACTGTAGCCTCCTTTTCCGCCTTTCCCCACTCCGTGGTGTAGGCGAAATCGCAGAGGAGTTGCCTCATGTTGGGGTCCGGTACGTCGTCTATGCTGACTGCTGGGGTCATGTAGACCCTGGGCCTCGTTTTGATGGCTTCTTCTCTGCCTCTGGTGGGCAGGGGTTTGAGTGCTTCGAAGTGTTTGCGCGGGTCTGTTTGCAGTATGGACTTGGGTGACAGTAGGAGGTTGAAGGGGATGTGGACGCCTTCTTGCCATTTCGCGAAGGTTTCGTGGTCTTCAGCTACAGCAGGCGCCGGAGGAGGTTCTCGGGTTTCCGTTCTTTGTCTTTCGTAGTTGTAGGTGGTTTTTTGGTGGCCGCAGTATCTTTTGTAGTCGTGTTGATAGGTTGTTGATGCTGGGGATATATCGTTTCTTATTTTCGCATCGTGACAATCCATTTTGACAAATAAATAAATACTGACATATTGTGAGTTGCTTAGGATTTATGTACTTTTAATTCGAAGAAGTTGTGATCTTCACTAAAATCTACATTTTCTTCGCGTTATATAAGTTGAATAATTATGAGTAAAACTTTAAAGTAGAGATTTGGAGACTGTGATGGCTTGAAAATATACCCGAAAACCACAAAATATTTGGGAAAAACCATATTTTTCCATGGTTTTTCTCAAATATTTCGTGGTTTTTGGGTTATATTTCCATGGAAAAATATGGTTTTTCCCAAATATTTTGTGGTTTTCGGGTTATATTTCCATTTGGGTAAAACTTTGTTTATCGCATTCCTATGAGTTCAAGAAAAAAATTTGATGGAACTTACGTGGGTATTTTGACCACCTGATCACGAATCTGAAGTCAAAACGCGGCGGTCTCAAGTATTTCGGGAGATACGGCCTTATTTTGTCTCGAAAAAGCACCATTTGACGTATCAAATTTCTGCTATTAGAAAATAAGCAATTCACTCTTCTTTAAACCAATTCACTATACACGCATATATTTACTTGTTTCCAATACTTATAAGCTGAAGAAACTATTATTTTTCAAAAAATTTACCCTTCTTCAAAACAACCTATTTTCTGGTAATTTATATTTATGATGTTGGCAACGTGATTGTTTGGCTCATGGTAAGAGGTTGCCAACATCAAAATTACCAGAAATTCAGGGAAAACAGATTTTACGATTTGAAGGAGCAGTTTTATCTGCAAAAAAGTGTTGAAAAAAGTAAATGTAAGCGTGTGCGGAATGTTTTGGTTCAAGGAAGGGTGAATTTTGTTCGTTTCTAATAGCAAAAATGTCGAATGGTGCATTTTTGAGACTATACTTAAGGCCGTCGCGTTTTGACCTCATATTCGTGAACAGGAGGTCAAAAAACCAGATTTTTTTCTTGAACTCATAGGAGTGCGCTAAACGAAGTTTCACCTAATTATGATTTCAGGATGAATATGAGTACGAAGACGAAGATGAGGAAGACAATAAAAATACCAAGTCTGATACAGAAGAAGAGGATCCAAGAGTCATAAAAGAGTTGATTGACTTGATTAAAAAAGCGGGTGAGTAGGTCTGTTGCATAAACCTGCATCGAACGATCCAAAATATTCAGATGCGTTCATAAAAAATCACCGAGAGGGAACTATAGATAATCTATCAATGTATGTTTCAGGTGGAATAGAAGAACTGGAGAAGCAACTTAGACTCTCGAATGAAGATACATCATCAGAGTCGAAGAAGGTCACAACTCAGTCTTCCATTAGCAAATCTCTATATGAAAAAGTTATCAGTAAAGCCATCAAGAATTCTGCAGATACGAGAAAACTGTGAGTCTTTGACATTATGTACAGTTGAGAAAAAATATTGATATTTTCAGGTATTCCATACAAAACAGCAGAGGATCACAAACTGCTGGTTTGTCTACTAAAAAAGACAAATCATCCCCACAACAAGGAACTTCAAGAGGAAAATTATCCTATTCATCCATTTCCAGAAGCAGGTGATTACAAATTTTCTGATTCATACATGAAGTATGTTTTATAAAATAGATAAAATCTCCCTCATTCCTATTTCTACTTGACACTTTTGAACCAATTAACCAAAATAACCATGTTTCACACAACGTCATAATAAATTTTCATCAATAAACAGTCAAGATGTTCAAAGAGGTAAATAACTAGGATAAAACAACTACTTTCCGGGCTAATGACACGCAGAACATCGAATTATATCTACTCACAGACCATTCAACGATTCACTGTGAAGACAGAATGAAAATGTTCCTTTATTCCTAATACGCGATTATGGTCACCCTAAAATAGGCACGCCTAACCCCCTACAGACCTGTTTCGAGCTTATTGAACTTCATCGGCGCAGGATAGTCGCCGAGTAGCGATCCTAAGATATCTACACGAAGCTATTGTTAATTTGTCAAACGATTCAGACAGTATACGATATATATGAGGTTCTCACTTTTTCTAGGCCTACCATTAGCACATTGGCAGAAGATGAGGAGGATGTCGAAACCGAAAATAGTAGCGGGAAAATACAATCACGTAAATCTGGAAAAACGAATACAGTCGAATATGTGAATATCAGAAGACCAAGAGTCAGTACCACTACTGCTGAACCTGAAAATAACAGGTACGATATCAAACTAAATAATCCAGTTCTATATTTTTTCATATATTTAATATTTCATACAGCGTGTTCAGCCGAAACAAGTTTTTGGGCGAAACAACAGATGAAGATGAATACGAAGATGAAGAAGACGAAGATAAGGACAACGATACTCCTAAGAAGCAAACGTACACCCCACAGTATGTCAATATCAGAAGACAAAGACCTTCGTCTACTGAAGAAACAACCAGCTCGAGATACTCAGATATACAGAGAGCTTCGACCGAAACTCCAGAGAGACCCAAAGAGGAGAGTGAATCTTCAACAACCTCCAGATACAAGTTTTTACGACGTGGTACTACTACTACTACTACTGCAAGCCCAACACCAGCAAATGATGAGGACCAATCATCTGTCAGGTTAGTTCGAAAATGGATAATGATTTGCAGACGATGGAATAAATCGATACAGCGTCAAATATCCTAACAATATCATCAAAATATCTAATTCGTATTATTTTTCAGACTGCAAACAACACTTATCAGTTCATCTCAAGCACCTGAAGTAGAACCGAGTTCTAAGAGGTGAGTCTAGGCAATTTGTGAATATATTACTAAAAGTCTAACTTTTTGAATCACAGGTACATTCACTTAAGCCGTGGGCAGTCTAATGGAAGACCTTCCAGTGAAGCTGATCAAACCATTGGGTAATTTACATTATGAAAATATCATTTCACGAAAAATTTAATCAAAATGTTACAGGTCGGAACAAACAACTATATCTACTGATGCTCTCTCTATCAACGATAATCAATCCAACTATACGCAAAATTCATCGGAATCAACAGAAAAACTAATATCTAACGATAATAATATTCTTATTGAAACCGAAACTAACAAAATCAAAGTCGGGGATGATATTTCAGACATCACCACTACTTCCAAGAAAATTCCGCAAGCTTTTGATTCAAAATCGACATCAACTCCTGTCACTGAATCAGCAAAGGTGAGTCAACCAAATTTCAGATATCGGTCTCGATCAAAGATAGACAATTCCCAGTATTCGAGCAACATCCCGAGTAGGCAGAATATCGTCAGGAGTGCCTCAAGGTTCAAAGCAGATACCTCAGAAACAAGAAGAGAAGAAGTGATTATTGACAGATCTCCAGTCCCACAAAAAAGGCGCATCATTTCTCAAACGGAAAAGAATGCAGAAGAAAACAGAACATATCGACCAAGAGAAATAGCTGACTGGTCTTCACTTACAGCGGTAGATTTTTCCAAAATAAAGGAGTTCAATGTAGGACGATCTTCAAATAGGAGAAGGCGTCCAGTGATTCCAAGCTCTACGAGTACAACCACCGAGGTGCCAGCAGAATCTCTCGAAACCAGTCCCAGAACACGTAAATTAATTCTGCAGTCTCCATTTGGGAAGAGTAGAAGATTAGTGAAGGAGCTTGAGAACCAGACGGAAGTTGTATCTGAATCGAATAAAAACTATCGTCGGGTTACACTCGGGACTACAGTACAAACTCCAACGAGTAGCCCTCAGAATGCTGAATCATCAACAAGTACTCTGAGAAATAGAAAAATAATTCGCAGATTCAGACAAGGGCCTCGAATTCAAGCCAATTCAAATGAAGAGCCAACGAAGAATATCAGCTCGAATGTCCTGATATCCCGTCAAAATTTATTCAACAAGCAGCGTATCAATTTTTCGAATCCAATAACTGACGTCCAACAGCAACCTCCTCGTTTGCTGAATGAGAACAATATCGAAAACGAAACTGATGATAACTTCGAAGATTCTAACATCGACGACGATGATGACGATGACGAGAATATTAAACTCTCCGAATCCAATATCAGAGAAAACAGTGCCATAAACAGTTTCGGGGTAGATCTGAAATTCAGAAGGAAAACGTTCAAGTCTGAGAGTCCCTACCCGAAATTATCTGTACCGGAAAAATCCACCACCACTGAAAATATTGACAGTATCGATATAAATACAACGAAGGAACCCACTGTGAGAGTTCGTACAAGAAAAATTATAAGGAAAATAATATCGACCCCTGCTCCACCTAACCACATAGATCCAGAATTCGCTACCAGGAAGAGAAAAATTATACGTAAACTAAGACCTGTTACTGAACCTAATAAATCATCGGAAACTTCTTCAAACTATAAGGATAATGAAGAATACATCAATGATAGTTCCTCAACACAAACGATTACTTCTGCGCCCGAGGTTTTCCCAAATACAACGCCCCCTCAATCTAATCAAGAATCAGAATCAACTGTAGAAAGTTTGGATGAAAATATTAATTCTGACATTTCAACTGCACCTGACATCAGTTCAGGACTAGAGCAGAATACAGAAAATATTGAAACTACGACTACTGAGAAGGTTGTACCGAAATATATAAATAAATTATTCAAGCCGAGGCCAAATGATTCTAGGAAAAGATTCAAAACCGTTCAACCAGTTCCTTCAACGACAGAAAAACCCACTTCGAGTAGTCCTCGATACAAAACATTTTCAAGACGCCCAAATTACTCTAACAGAAAATTCACATCTACTGAGAAGATTACGGTAGCCGAAAAAGTTGAGGAGAATATAGATGATGAGAAATATATTTCGAATGATAATGACACCAATGGGTCATCAAAAGATGCGATAGAAAATTCGATTGTATCTTCAACTACGTTATCTCAAGATTTCGTAACTAGGAGATATAATTCATTGAAACGTCCTAGCAATGATGAAAACACTTCTACTACTACCAATAGTTATGTGGTTCTCCAACAAGCGATTGAAGCAGTCACTGACAAAAATAATGATATCACCACTGAATTGGATGATATTAATGAGATTAATGTAACAATATCTACTGATCCACCAACTACCGAATTTGAAATGAACGAAACAGAAATATCTACTACAGAATCAGCAACAGTCCAGCCTGCTACAATGTATGATAAAGAAATTACAGATTCCATCGAAACTACGAAATATGAAGGATTAATGGAAGATTTAGAAATATCGACCATATCTGATTTTCCTTCAGAAACTTACGCCACAACCGAAAACATCGACACTATTATCACAGTTCAATCCACTGATTCTACAACAAACGATATCATAACAACAGAAACACTGGAAAATTCTTCAACAACAGAAGGATTGACTACAAATGAAATATCAAGCACATCAACGGAACAAACTAGTCATCGCACCAGTTCTTTGAGGTCTATAAATCTTAGGCCCAAATTCATCCCTGCAAAACTGAAGGATCTGACTCTCAATCATCCAACAGAATCCTCAAATAACTTCAAGCCTACCAGATTTTATGGAAGAACACGTAGTCAATTTAAATCGACCACTGAGCCATTAAGAGAGCTCGAAGATGAAGAGGTCTCAAAAATCAGTTCCACTACCGAACGCAACAAAAATAAATTTACAAAGTTCAAAAATGGACTCAAGTTTGGTTTTCCAAGTCAATCCCAAAGTACTACCAGTACTGCTAGGTCGATAAATAAAAATTTATACAGATATAGTACAACGAAGAAAAGTGTGGAAGATATTGAGGAGGAGGAAGAAGAAGATAACATTGGATACGATGATGACAAACAGGAGGATGAAGAAGATGAGGAGGATGAAGATACCGTAGCTAGAAATGAAGATCACCAACAGTTTCCTCGAAAACCTATCAATCAATTCACAACTAAAGCATCTTTCTCAAAAACAACTAAGAAAGTACCTAGTGTTGAGGAAGCTTTGAAAAATATTGACACAGAAGCTGTCAGGAACAGAAACAAGAACTTGTTCTCTAAAAAGAGGGTAATGAACATCCCTGTCTATGGTGTTGCGAAAACTGAAAGTGAACCTACGGAAGAGCAAACTGGTTCTCAATTGATTACAACTGTATCTCCAACAACAATTGCTTACTCGACTGAGGAACCCACTGACTCACCCACTACTGAATTTGTGCAAACATCCGAGCAACAAGAAACCACAGAACATCCAACAACTCTTCACCACATCTTCGCACAAGTATCTGGCGACATTGAAACCACTACAAAACAAACCACTTCGGATGAAAATCTGGCGAGAAAGGTAGAAAGACTCATAGAAGTCAGTAGGATTGTGAATGTCAAAACCAAGGAGGAAAAAGTAAAGCACAATCATGTCGAGCAGACCACCGATCAAGTGCCCTCGGTTTTAGATAAAATAGGAGCAATCAATAGGGTAACAAGCATCAAAGTGGTTGACATCGATGGTGAAACAAAACACCAGCCTGAGACTGCAGATCCGATCTCTCCTGTGTTTGTCCATTCCAATGCAGCTACATCCACTACTCCTGAATCCCCAATCAAATCCTCTGTTGATATGATCATTCAGATAGCTAAAGTACAAGAAGTGCCTCCACCAGACGATATGCGCAAAGTGAACCTGACAAATATCAATGTTCAGATCAATACATCCGGCATCCCGGATCAACTCTTCTCCCACAGAGAAGACAGGAAGATAGATATATTCGGGGGAAGCAAGATAAGCAACAGTAAAATCGATGAAATTGATTTGCAGAAAGCTGAAATTATTGACGGTAGATCGCACATCAACATCGTGACTCCCAGACCCATATACTACACCGAGGCTTCCACGATTTCCCTGGAAGGACTTTTCAGTGCCGACGAATCGCCGCTTTTCAAAAGAAATAATGCGCTGAATGATGAGTTACTGGAAACGGAAAATTCGAAATTCGTTAACGTTAGAGTTCTGAGCCCTGAAGAAGGAGTGGGGCTCGATGAAGAACTGACGAAAGGTGGTAATTTGATACCGATTAAGGTGCTGAAACAAGATGATGACGATGTCGCTACGAGAGCAAGGGTCGTTGAGATCTCACCAAAGTCTCACCTGGATATGATCAAAATTGTACCGATAAGAGTTGAAATGTCGAGATCTATTGCCAATAACTTGCCCCTGATTCAATTAAGTCGAACTAAACCTTCTTCGTCGTGAAATTTTAGAATTTCAAATTACTAGGTTATAATCTATTATTGTTACGTATGTATATATAAAAGTAGGTACCTTTGTTTTTATTTAAATAGATCAAATACCTAATGTATGTGTGAAATGTAAATAATTTGCACCTCTGTAATATACTCGCACATATTATTTAATCTTTGTTCTTTCTCTCTACTGACTGAAACACAATTCCTATAATATAATCGATGAAACCTAAACAATTTCATCAAATACAAATATGTCTCCACTTCAACTCTTCTAGAGTATTCTGAATTGCTTATTCCTTGAATAATGTTGATTAATTTTGGGTTGCTTTTTTATGCTTGAGAGCATTTATAAAATAAATGAAAAAATATCGAATAGCTGAGAGAATGAAAATTAAATGAATTGATTTACATTACTCAACTAATGAAAATTATTCATGGTAGAATTTCCATCACATAGGAATAAATAGTATGAAAAAATGTGTATATATAGGTACAGAGTTCCGAAATTTTCAGATATTATAAAGGAAACATGAAAGTCACCAAAATCGGTTTTCTGCGTATAACTCAAAAACGACTATATTTTTTCGAATTATCTTTTCACACCATAGTTCGCATTGATAAACTCTACATTTGGTGTTATCAAGCGAAATCATATATCTCACCGTTACGGAGACATCACCCATGTTGAGCGTGGTAAGTGGAACACCCTGTATCCGATTGACAGATAGACGCTAACTAAATCTACAGGTAATCATACAGAAAATTGCTAATAATAAAGGTAAGTTATCATTCTCAAGCGAGAATGGTTCTTCGAAAATATTGGTAAGAAGTCATTATAGGATTAGGAATTCAGCGCTGTACCTAAGCATATTAAGGAATTCTTATATGGAAGAAAAAAAATGCTATGTATGTAGGTAATCAGACTTTTCAATGTTATTATTACGAAATTCAAGTAAAATGACTGATTCTAATTATTATTGTGACATTTTTAGAATCTCATATTCATTCATTTTCGGCAAAATCAAAAATATTTCCTTTCTCAATATCTTTCCACTGGATTGCACGATGTTATACGAACATTATAGGTTTTTTCGTGCAGTCAAGAAATCATGGAAAAATCTATACAGGGTTATTCGAAACTAACGCGTCTAATAGAAACTTTAGGATCACACGCGGGGCGGACATAACATAGTTGAAATTTCTGAAAAACTCTAGGTATCTGAGTAGTGTCGATTAGTTTCTGCATGTTTGACAACTAAAAAACCAGTTGCGACTTATGTATATCACGTGACCTCAGATTTCGCTGGAATTTAAAAGAGAGCTAGCTGTCTGTGTGGTACCGAAAAAATATTAAATTCAACAAATCCAATATATTAAGTTTCTGGCTTAGATTTTATTAACGGCTTAAGAATATTGAATAAGCTCGCATGTGTACGAAATATACTGGGCATGTGATATATCTCATAAAAAACCGTTTTTTCAAAATTAATAACCCCCCCTCCCCCCAAAAAAAATTGTCGGTACTACTGATAAATTTTTTCAATTCCTGCCAAATGAGGTCAGATATGATATAAGTCGCAAAGGACTTTTCAGTTGTCAGACATGCAGAAACGAATCGCCATCAGAGTTTTTCTGATTTTTTTTCGCATATATGACGGACGCTGCTATCTTGACCACAGTTTCGTTCTTTCTTTTGGGCGCCATTTTGAATTTTTGCTTTCAGCGTTTTCTGTATGCTTTTAAAAAATGTATCACAACTTGGTATTCAATGTATACTTTCTGCCTAAAATTCAAACCCAACCTCTTTTAGAGTCTAGTTATAGAGAATGTCCTCTTTCGCATAAGGAATGGGTATTCAAGGTGAATGGAAAATGGTGAAATGACTATTTTTCTGACTGACTTGACTGTTTTTCATCAAAACCCGTAGATGCGATTCAGCAAAGATCATGTCTCAGAAAACAGTACACGAATCATTTGGAGATGGCGGTACTGTCAAGCATGAAGTTACAAGAAATACAAACGATTTCGAAAATATTCAACATGACAGATCAGCAGATCTGGCGCCATCTATAAACAGTGTTTGAAACCATGATAAATTCAGATGAAACGCAAGTAGAGGCGTGAATATTATCCGGTCCGAGCAGAACGGATGAAAACAGCCACAACACCATCAAACTCCCCGACCCTGAGAACGATTCCGGAGATCTTCCGGGTCCAGTGTACCTCGAATATTCTCTTTCAGGCCCGCTTCAATCTCACCAGACCGGCCAGACCAGGTTTCCGTCTTCGGAGACCGATCATGATGACACGACGTCCGACTACAACTGCGACCTCCCGGCCTACTAGGACGAGAATGGCCAAACCGCAGGTCACGATGAGACCTTTCAGAAAGTTCCTGTCGAGATCGACCACTCTCAAGCCGGTAGAAAGTCAAGGTGAGATGCGAAAAGGCAGAATCGATTGGTTGTGTAGCAGAAATGAGAAATGACCTTCGCAAAATACCGGGTGAAATATGTAATCCTTTGAAAATTGTCTACAGGGCGAAACACACTTTTTTATTATGTTTTCGGTCGGTATAAGTCATATATAACTCATATTTGCCGTAAATGAATCTGTGTTCGAGGAAACAAGCTTCGTTTTTCGGTAAAGTTTATCATCGTATACCCAACATATGGGTATAGATACGTTATATACAGATAAAAATTTTTTCCATAGATCTTTGCTTGCGCTAGGCATCCTGTAAAATTTTTTTGGTCTAGAGGGGTTTGCAAGACAGTAGGTACTATGATCACGTGGTACAACACATATGTATGGACAAAAATAAGAACGACCAATCAATGGCTTAGTATACTTTCAAACCCGCGGACCTACAAAACAAGTAACCTGGATACCGGATCTAACGTAAGCAATAAAATCTATGATTTTTTTCCTACGACCCCGTATGAAAACGTCATATAGCAGAATGTTATTTGAAAGAAAAAAGCACACGTGTTGAAATGAAAAATATAAAATAATTAGGTATATTAGTTGGTACTCACTGTCAATATAAGAGCGTTCTCAAATGAAATTCATATTATTTAATTGAAATTTCTGTCTTGTTTCGAATTATACCGAGAATTCTTTAGGTAGGTATCTATTAATTTCAATGTGTCAATGATACATAACCTCTGAATTCACTTTGATGAAAATTAGAGACAGTGACTGAAACTATTTCTATACATGTCTGATGATGATGATGACAGCGGGTGAGATCATTCAAAAGAGTACAGCTACAGTTTTATGCGCGGCTTCCTGACACGCTGGTTAAGAAGCAGCCTCCTTTCAGGAAATTGAACCTCTTGCAGAATAAAGCGCTGGGCATTCGCAAAGCAAATTTTCTGCTGTTTCAGAGAAGGTCTCGCTGTGACTTTATCCGGGCACTTTCAAGTGAGATTTCATTTCAACTGTTTCTCAGGGTCTAAACTCTTCTGCTACCTTTCTGACAGCCGAGACGCAAAATTCCAGAATGTTTTTCTAGTCGTCCATTTGTGATTTGATCCTCTAATGACATAAAACTGGAGGAATCCATCCTGATTGTCTTCCTTCCGAAAAGAATATCCTGGAGGTTTTTCAATGAAATGAAATGCATTTGCTGAATTATCAGTGCAGACTTCCTTTTTTGTTAGTTTCGACTTAATCGATTATTGTGATCATTTGATTACCATAATCATTGGCAAGAACCATATACAACATTGTTGGGCTCTAGGAAGGCCTCTTCCACGAACTTGAGCCTCTTGTAGAAGGGTACTGGGCATTCGCAAAGCAAATGTTCTACAGTTTCAGCGAAGTTCTCGCAGTAGCTGCAACTATCACTCTCTGTTTTACTCATCTCTTTGTGGTGATCCAGCAGTGTGGAGTGCTGTTACCAGTTTCAAGTATTTTTTGTCCAACTCAAGGGAAGCTGTTTAACTTTCCTTGGCGAGAGGCTCACTAACCTTTTTGCTTGTTCTTGACCTGGCATTTTATTCCAGTGGTATTTCATTTCATCCGCTTCCCAACGTCGAACCTCTTCCATCAAGTGGGCCTTGAAGAGTCCACAGAAGGGTTCTGGGCCGAGAAATTGTGTATTTGCGCCTTCTTCGGCAATGTGGTCTGCTTCCTCGTTGTCTTCAACTCCTTTTATGACCTACAACCTACATCAAAGTGATCTATTTGTTCGCTGTCAGTAATCTCAGGGATTGTTTACAGAGCATTTAGTGCTGCTTGGCTATCTGCAATATACATTTTTGCCCTTCGAGTGTTCCTTTCGAGGCATTCCTCTGGGCACATATCTCTATAGCATGTACTTCTGCTTGAAAGATGGCTGGGGTGATACCAAGGGATTTATTCAAGCAAAGTTCCAGGGAGAAATTTCACAGTTTTAATTTTCTCCCGACTCTCCCAATTTCGTTCTCCATCACATTTCTGCAGCAACCCAAGCCCCCAATTTTTCAGCGACACCGAAGCCCACGAAACCCACCACCACCAGGCACCGACTGTTCCCGCGCAGGCCTGCTATCCCCCCCACCCCTCCTTATCTCGAAGACAGCCACCACGAGTCTACACGGGCCGAAGAAGCCACCAGCCTGCGAGATCTGGCCATCGCCCTTGGTTCCATCCAACAAGCGCCAGTGCCGAGCGAGTCCAACAGGCACGCGGTCCTGGAACACCCAGGGGGGCCTCATCGGGGCCAGCAGTTGCAGGAGAGGGCCCCACAAGGGGGTGGTGGGGGGCCGGTGAGGAGCCGGCACGAAAAAACGAGTACGTATACCAATGCGTTTGGACTTTATTACGTAAATTTCGTATCTATTGTATAACGTAACGAAAGTTCGGTGTACGCCGACTATTATAGTAGCGGAGCCCAAGAGGGACTTTTGGGGTTTACTCGAGCACGGCAGTACAACATATGGAGGATACCTTACACCCCTCACACCCTGTTGAGCACCTCCACCGAATCTCAGCCCTCTATATAGAGCTGCACATGTAGGGCAGCCGATTAGAATAGTAAAAAAAATCGATCGTTGCATATACTCGAGCGCGTCAGATTAAGATTTTATCACATTTACATAATCCGAAATAGTTGAAATTGTCCCACACCGCATCCTCCGCACCCATATTTCCCTCTCACACTTTCTCTATATCTCACTCTTCCGTACCGTATGTGTACAACGCTTTGGTTTGTTTATTAAAAATACAAGAATAAAATTTCAAACCTTCAGATCAAGGAACTCCTCCACATAATAATTGTTATTATGGTTCTGTACGCGACGAGCAGAACATATTTTTTTTCACATTTTCGAGTAACTGTACACACTCCTCCCACCAGTGAAAGGGCATAACCTTTTCTCTATTTTGGTTCTATAATGAAGTCGTCATTATGAAACGCAAATGCATTTTTTATTATTCCGAGGTTGGTACAATCGAACTGTCAGAGTGTGATTTGATTTAAATTGACCAATGAAAACAATTGCAACAACAACATTGCATTTCTCAACGCTGATATCGCTAAAATCGAAATCGCTCAGTAGTCACCTTCTTATAATGATATCTATCTTTCTTTTTGACATGTATTGAAGAGAGAAAATACATATCACTGACTCGTATTATAAGGCAGCTATGAATCTACCTTTGGTCGCTAAAGATTCGAACTGAGGTTTTCAAAATGGCCGTTGTTTATGTAGTCTAGTTGGTGAAATAATAGTAAAATTACAGAAAAATTACATATTTATGGTGTTTTTCTTAGACGAAAGTCATAATTAACCATGGTAAATGCATGTAATATGTCCTGGGATCTAAGAAGATACATTATACTTGCCCAAAACTTGTCATATACAAAGAAGCTGAAATTTAGAACTTTGGTATCGATTATCTCGAAAACTAGAGATATGTTCACGATGATATTATGAAATTCGTGTTTTCAGGTCAAAATACGTACCTATGAGTACCAACAAAAATTTTCATCAAAATATTCATCGCATGATAAGTGCACAATTACCCTAAATCGTTCAAGTGTAATCTCAGTCTTGAACCAACATTGATTTTCATGTTCTCCAACAACAAAAACCATAATTCAAAATTCTCGATTGAAACACCACGAAACAAACGTTCCAGCCGCCCAACCCCCAACGAGCACCAGCCACCCCCCACCGAACGGACCCCGCCCCCTGCCCCTCTACCGGCTGGCCGCCCCCTCGGCCCCCGCGGCCGCCCCAGTCCTGCCGCCCCTCAGCAAGGTGCTACTTCACGCCGACGGCTCCGTCGAGTGCCTGGACCAGGGCAGCTTCCCGCACCCCGCCTCCTGCCGCAAGTTCGTCTCTTGCTCGATGGCGGACCACGGAAGGATTTTAGGGTGGGAGTACACGTGCCCGACGGACCTCAGCTTCGACCCTATCGGCGGGATGTGCAACTGGTCGGCCGATTTGGGGTGTGACGACAAGTGAAAATCAGATGTTATTTATTGACCATATCCGACAGCTTTCTCCATTACGAATTCAAACCACGGTATTTTCCATCCTTATTTCCATGATGTCAACACGACTGCCAAACCTTCTTATTGTTTCCACGATAAGAATTTAATCGTTCGGGCCTCGTCGGGCCAACTATCGCCGTAATCGTATTTCGAACAAATTCCTCAGATTCTTTACGTTGCATGACGTGGTGATAATTCGTATTGTCGTATTATCGTTCTTACGAAGGCGTAGAAGGGCCACAAGCAATTTTTTTTTTGGAATCCCGACTTTAAACTCGAGATTCCGACTTAAAACTCGTGATTCCGACTTTAAACTGTGGATCCAAACTTTAAACTCGGACTTTAAACTCGGAATCCCGAGTTTAATTAAAGTCGGGATCCCGTGATTCGTGCGTTTTTTATCGATTAATTCACTTATAAATTGTTTTATTATTGTGGTTTCTGGGATTGAAGTATCAGTAGTGTAATTTCATTGGTGACTGCTATATATAGTCGTACGTTCAGGAATGGAATATACTGTGTAATAATGGATAGGTATTTATTCTATTCAAGATGATACATATTTTCAGCTGATCGAAATTATATTTTATAGATTTCTTTATTTTTCAAATTAATGCATTGAGATAGGAAGGGAGGGCCAGTCGTCTGAGAGTTATGCAGATAAATTTATAAGCCCACCAAGTCATCGATATTTTTTCTATTCTCATAAATATTTAGTTATTTCATATTTATAATAAATTTATATAGAACAAGGATGAAAACTTGAATTAAATGACAGTTAATATATTAATGACAGTTGACATTGATGACAGATTAGTACCAACCCTAGAACGCTAAGAAGTTGCCACCAATAATAGCTATCAAATTATGATGGTCATGGATGACCTTTCGACAAAAAAGTTGCAAAACGTGGCATATACAAGTGTACAAATTTCGTTAGGACGCGTGCAGCAATGCGAAACGATGAATATGGAACATAAAGGTATATTACATCATTTTTGTTTCTTTTTCATACCAGTTCTTGTCCTACAACTGAATCCTAGAAAAAAATAAGAATTGATAGAAGTGTAGATAGGTAGGTAGCCGGTATCAGCGATATAAAACAAATGATATATATGGTTTCTATTGACGAATGTGAAATATATTACAGAATATATATAGATTAGATGGTATTATATGGTACATATATTTCCACACCAATATTTAAAAAAAACAAATAATTTTACTTCACCTTATCCCAACAATTATATTCAATGTATATTCAGTCCAAACAGGTCTTCTAATCGTCTCTGGTCTCAACTTTAAACTCATCAGGACACAGTTTAATGCTTAAAAGATCGAAGGGCAAAAAGGGTGATGCCAAAGACATTCAAATATAGGGTGATGCCAACCTTTGACCTTGATGGTGCCGACAAAGTGCCGACTGCAGTCGATCGTTTCAAGTGTAAAAACAAAGCCTTCAAGCTTAAACGAATTTCGCAAAACTTATGCGAATCGGAATAAAATTATAAATATATAAGTATTCCTACTCTACAACACTTTTGATTTATGCCTTCTATGGTATCGTGATATCATGACAATATAAAAAAATCCGCCAAAAATTTCAAACATTTCAACTTTATTGGGATATATCTTTTCAGCGGCCATTTTATTCGGATAAATTTTGCGAAATTCGTATGAGCGTGAAACAGCCTTTATGAAGTACCTATTACACTGATGACAAAATAATGGCGACTCTTTTCAGTCTTTTCGCTGATCTTTGAGTCTATGTTCCCGATAAAGGCCATTTTTGAAAAGAACAACCAGTAGCACATCTTCGTAATGTTCTTTGAACCCAAATCTCAAATTACGGTGCATTCTGTCATAAACTACTCAAAATTATTTATTGAGACCAATTGAGACTGATTATCCCATCATGTTCTCCAAGGGTCGCTATGCTGTGCCATTAGATTGAAATAAAAAATGGACTGGATTGAACTGTTGTTTCTTTTTTATAAGATTTGAATAAACTCCATAAGTCGAAATTATGATAAATGCAATACCCAATCCACAATGAATCCAAATCAGCAGCAACCAAATTGTTTCTATTTTAAATTTTTTTTTATAAAGTCACAGTCACAGTTCAATAATTGCAAGAGATTAAAGTGTCATTTTCGATTACAACATAATCACAATACATGCGCTAATCCTATTTTCATTCTTTAGTTGAAAGTTGATGGTCATCTTCTTTGGTGTAAAATCATAAGTCTTGAATGCTTTATAACATTAACAATGCTTTTCCCATATTCCATCTGTCTTAGTTGACCTGTGATAAATCTTAGGATTCATTTATTTTTTTATATGCCTTTTACTTTCGGGATATTTTGATAGCGATAATATCGCCATCTCTGAACAATGCAATAACTTTTCGCGCGAACGATAGCATCGCCATCTCCGAACGATTCATGAACTTTTCGCATGCTTTTCTTCTATTTTTTTAGCCTCTTGAAGCAATTCTTTCTGTCTAAACACATATGATAAAAAGATATGTTTCTTTTGTATTGTACTGATTCATATCGATATCGTGAACACTCATGCAATTATATAACTGTTCTTGAACCATATCGATAAGCTAGGACGATTCAGTCTGTTCGCGATGCTTGAACACTATGGATGTTCAGCAAATGATGATGATATATATCCGCCGGTTTCATCCATCATTGTCGTTGACGGTATCATAATCGCTCTAAGACATAGGAAGTGCGGTCTCCTTTACCCAATTTACTATTGTGAATGTGTGAAGTGCGGATTATTTGGTTACCGTGTGTACTCTGCGGTTTATTCGGTTACCGCGTGTGCAGTGTACTAAAATGTGAAGTGCCAAAGGAGCGGCATGATCATGGCATGGAGTTCCAGAAAAAAATTCCTCCAAGACCAGTTGCCGGTGTGGATTGAAGAATTGTTTCCCGAGGGTGAGTGAATTTTTAGTTTGCATGCATCATCAGTTCCGGACGAGGCGTTCCTGGATATTTTGGAATCTCGAGCTGGGGGTGGTAGGACACTCTGGGCCCCGATCTGCCACCCCTAGCTAACCCTCGGGGCCCCTCTCGGGGCTCTCTCAGGGCCTCCACTCGAGGCCCCACTCGAGGCCTCCTTTCGGGGCCTCCTCTCGAGGCCCCCCTCGGGGCCTCCTATCGGGGCTCCACTCGAGGCCCCCTCGCGGTGCCTCCTCTCGGGGCCTCCTCTCGAGGCCCCCCTCGGGGCCTCCTCTCGGGGCCCTCTCAGGGCCTCCACTCGAGGCACCCTCTCGGGGCCTCCTCTCGAGGCCCCCCTCGGGGCCTCCTATCCGGGCTCCACTCGAGGCCCCCCTGGGAGCCTCCTCTCGAGGCCCCCTCTCGGGGCCTCCTCTCGGGGCCTCCACTCGAGGCCCCCTCTCGGGGCCTCCTCTCGGGGCCTCCTCTCGGGGCCCTCTCAGGGCCTCCACTCGAGGCCCCACTCGAGACCCCCTCTCGAGGCCTCCTCTCGAGGCCCTCCTCGGGGCCTTCTATCCGGGCTCCACTCGAGGCCCCCCTGGGAGCCTCCCCTCGGGGCCTCCTCTAGGGGCCCCCTTCTTCCTGCCCTGCTAGATCGCCAAACGACAACTAATTTCGAAGGTGAGTGATCAAAGATTTTGCCAATCTCAAATCCTGTGAATCTATTTCAAAAATTACATTTTTGTAACTTGGTTATATAAAGATTCTTTCTTTTTCCAGCATTCTCATAAATCGCAATCGTTACGATAAGTAAGGTGAAAAAAAATGAACTGAACTGAATCTGAATAATGTAAAAACTAAACTTCTTTGATACTTTCAAATGGAAAATATACCTATTGAATGATTTCTCTGACCATCATGCAAACCACCTTTTCAAAGAAAAACTCCAACATTTTTGCTACTTAAAGTTAACGTAATAGCCTCGGTAATAGATTGAAGAAAAAATCGTAACTGTTTGAAATCAAACTCATTTTCCTTTATTGCTCGGCTATTAGGTAACAAGTGGAGTCATACACTTACTTTGTTTCTCATCAACGGTCATCCGCTACTCTCTTTGTTATAGGTTAGGTGGAAAAGAAAAATGTTAGGTTGAACCGTTGATTGATCAATCAACAGGTTGAACCGTTGATTGATCAATCAACAGGTTGAACCGTTGATTGATGTATTGATGTATTGAACCATACACTTTTGATCCAAATGAAACATGCTATGTTTTCTGGAGGTTTTCTGCAAACAAAAGAATGGATATATCTAAGTGACCTAACCACCATTGTGGCTCACGCCAATCTAACATTAGCCCATTTTGTGGGAAGAGGCCAATAAGACAAAAAAGCATAAAAACCAGTTTTCTTTTTCATTCGATATTGACAATTAGTATTTTTTGCTGTTGAAAAGTCAGGAATATTTGATTCTCAACATCAATAAAACGAACTGATTCAATATTTGTTGAGATTGTTGTTTATTTTTGATGATCAAAAATAATAATCATATACCAAATGCTACACTATATATATAAACTTGCCACTTATAAAACTCGTAACTGCTGTTCGGGGCATTCTCGAATCCAGATTCAGTGGATATACAGCTTGCCACTGTTTTCAATATGATTTCGAAACAAATTATGGTAGAGTGAGCAGGTTGATTAATCTACTCCTGTTCAGGAAAATCTGGGGACTGGGTACAAGTGAAAAGGCGAATAGGAGAATCGGTGCACGAACGAGAGCATGAACAAGTGCGCGAACGAGTGCGCGATCGAGTGCGCGATCGAGTGCGCGATCGAGTGCGCGATCGAGTGCGCGAACGAGTGCGCGAACGAGTGCGCGGACTGGCGAGTGAACGGGTGCGCATACAGGTTCAAGAACATGCGAGCAAAAAGGTGTGCGAACGGGTGCGTTTACGGATGCAAGGATTAGGCCATGAGCCTTATCTTTGTTAGAACTAGACATACCATATTGATGTGGGATGAATTTATGTGGGATGATAGGGCTACTGGCGAACGACCCAAAAAAAAAATGTAACGCTCCCATGTCACAAGTTGTTCTCAAATTTATATAAATTACCAATGCGAAATGAAAGAGCCATGAATTCGACTATCCATCAAAATATAAAGTAAAATATGTCTTATCCAATTAAAAATATCAAGCACTGTTTGAATTTCAACGTCTTATAGATTACGAGCAGAAAACAACTGCTTTCCTGGCAAATACCATGCAGAACATTGAATGATATCTACTCGTAGTCCATGCAACGATTCACACAGTATGGATGCATTGTTCCTTACTCCCATCATACGACGTGACAAATTCACATCGAGACAGGCACGCTCAACAACCTACAGACCGAGGTTTCGGGCTTTTTGGCCCTCATCAGTGCAGTGTAGTTATCCGAGTATAGACCGTGAGATCTCCACTCGAAGCAATGCCTGTCCGATTGCCAAATGTCCGACATGCACGCATATTTCAACGCACTGAGCTGAAGAAATAAACATTTGCATGCACTACGAGCAGATATAATTCAATGTTCTGCGTGGTGTCGGTGAGGAAAGTACCTAGTGTTTTCTGCTCGTGTTCTACCATCAGTAATTTAAATCCAACCTGTGTTTGATATTTCCAATTGTATAATTAGAGACTGCTTCAATTCAGATTATATATGGTCGCATTCAAAAAGAGATCAGCTCTGACAAGGCAATACCTCATGGGTGGGAGTGGAAATTTGCCATATCGATATTAATGAACATATTATCTGCCCCTGTTTTTACAGTTGAGGAAATTCTTTTTTTTTTCGTGAACAGGGTGTTCCAAATTCGAATAAAATAAGCTAATTTCTAGTCATAACTCGAAATTAGCTTAATTTCGGGTTACCTACAACTCGAAATTTTAGCTTAGGTATACATACAACTCGAAATTCACGAAATTAAGCTAATTTCGATTTGTATCACGAAATTAGTACTAATAAACTTTAATTTCGAGTTGTAACTCGAAATTAAGCCAATTTCAAGTAATAACTCGAAATTAAGAAAAAAAATATCGCATGTCCGCTCTAACGCTTTCGTAGTTTTCAGAGTTAGAACTTTTTAGCTATTTTCAAGGTTGACAATTTGGCAAGATTTTCGTCTGATATCATGCTGTGTAACCATGATCAGATGGCTATTATCCCAAAAAGGGATCATCATCGGAAATTAAGCAATAATCAATGGCAGCCGGCAGCCTGTTCACATGTTTAGAAGGTGGAACAACTCTTCTCTTTTGCTTGCGTATAGATGGTATGACTTTCGAATGATACTGGATGTCGAGTGACTAATTTACCTTCATTCTTTGGACTAAATATTCACTTTGAATTTTGATTGTTTTACCAACGCCACCTCTCGGGATTTCGTGAAATATTCTCGTCTCGCACGGATTTTTTACCACAAACATTTACGTTTGTAATAAGCACTTCCTAGAAGTAGATTTCTGAAGTAAATGCCAAATTGAAGGTAGGTAAAGTCGTGGGTAGGTATGGTATGTCTCTTTTCAGGTAGAATCAAACAAATAATATCTGGTGTTGTGTTGTCTATTTTATTGTTCGTGATGAAAACCTTGATTTCACTTCAGGACCATCAAGAAGGAGAGTTAAACCCAAGGATGGTAAACTAGAGAAGGATGGTTCATTGCCATAAGACGCAATGTTGGCACATCGAACAGCGTTCGTGACGTCACTGACGGCCCTCAATCTTTGTTTACGTTTATGTAATTATGTTTCGATATTTATATTGTAGCACAATTGTGGATTGTGGCTGTACGAATTGTTTTTTTTTTTAAATAGAGTTCTTCAATAATTGTAGGTATAGACAAATTACTCAGTAAGAAGATTTAGTGGTGTCGATAAATATTAATAAATTATTACATCACCTCCATTGAAAAGTGTGTAGTGTTTATGAAATCATTTCCATCTAATATAACCAGTATGCCAGGTAGCAGATTTCCAGTATTATTTACCACTCATTTTCAAAAGGCACTGATTTTGTTTGGGATACTTTTTTGAAAAGGTGGATGAGTTGTGAACATGCAGATGTGAATCCTGATACAAGTCATACATCAGAGCAGTGATTTGTCCAACCAAATTCAAGAAAGAGATCTACAAAATGGGTAGATGAAAATGTATTATGAAAAATAAGAAGTACCTATATATTCTCATTATTTTATATATACTTCGAGCTATAATGAGGATATAAAAACCTGCAAATAAGAGAAACAACCTTCCAGCTATTGAGAAAATCGAAACTGATGTCAATATATTTATATATTATGTATATGATAATTATTAAACTTGATAAAATAGGTAGGTATATCAATTTCAATTCAAAATATGAACTTTCAATAACCTGTGCATTGAATAATATATATGCACACATACATTACATGCATCATTCATCAGTACCTATGAATTCTTCATTGAAATTTCCCTATTTTTAATATGAAAATTGTTTTCAAGGTAGGTATTAGGTTTAGGTACTTACCTATTTATGGAATAGGTATATTCCCTGTTTTGTAAACGTTAAATCATCTCATGTATTATTTTCTTGGTGGACATTCAGGAATTTTTGTGAATCAAGGAGTTTTTGTTCACAAAAATTACTAATATTTGAAGCCATATGATACCAATAACCATCAATAATCAATATGTATCGATTATAAAAAGGTACATCACAGTAAAATTACTTTTAATGCCCATTTAGTGATATTCAGCATTAATAATTTTGAATTCAGGGCCGTTGACTACGTCATCGCGCGCCTTCGGAAGCCACGCCTTTTGGCCGAAAAAATCGCTTGAATGAACCATCCTTCTCTAGTTTACCATCCTTGAGTTAAACCAAGAGATAGGCTCAAAAAGAATGCAATTACTTCAATGAACATCTCAAAGTCATCACATGGAAACAGTGCACAATGTAGGCTTGATGAAATCAAATTTTTATTTAAAATGAATAAGCCATGAATTGGATAAGTATTAATTGAGAGAAATGAATTTGAATGACTGGTAGACCATAAGATCTCTAACTTCCTTGGTACATACCAGAGATTATCCATCTATGTATCTATACAAAATACTTATTATTATGGACTATAAGTACTTTGTGAATTCGAAAATAATAACTTGTGTTGCCTATTTAAGATATCTCAATATGAGCAGATGCACCACTACACTTACTTTTCTCAGAAAATAAAGTTAATTGATAAATTTTTTGTTTTTATTTCTGTCTGTAATCATCTATTTTTTGGGTTAGAATAAAATTACAGCATAATACAGATATATTCACACTTCCACTGCTAACTTCTCCATACAATCATTTTAATTTCATATGAGGGCTGCCTTAGAGCTGAAGTTTGAGAACAGTAGTTTATTTATGTATGTTCCATATCTATCCCGCAAAGTATGATGTGACCAGCTTTGAACAATGCTTCTCGTTCTTTTAATGGTTTCTTCTTATTTCTGATAAACTTTAGATACTCATCCCAATATTGGGCATTCTGGAAATATAACAATATAAAGATAAATCATTGAAATACAAATACCTTAGTGGCCCCATTGTTTTTGCAGAGGTGGTTTGAAAAGCCTATAAAAACATAATAAATCCATAAACCTCATATAAAATACCTGTTTTGTGTTCTATAAATAATAACCAAACGATAGCACCCTTTCAAATATTTTGGATTCGTCAATTCTTTCCTACAATGTGAATCAAAAGTTGACAAATTATTATTGAAAACATAACGAAATGCTTGTTTATCACCTTCATGTGAAGTTTTTGACATTTCTGCAGCGCCATCTATTGGTTCGTGATTTTCGCGAATGCTGTCAAGTTGAGAGATCGGAAAAATAGAAGAAGAGACAACATAACCTGTTAGGGTGTTTCAAGATGATTTAGAAAACAAGTTTTGGTTAACAAGTACAAAAGGAAAACTCAGATAATAATATGGTTCCGAATAGAGAAAACGTCCTGTCTTACAGAGGAAGTAATTTTTTTCGACAAAGGTTGGTGTTATCTGTATTGAGTGGAAAACCTATATTCATATCAGACATAAGGACCTTAGAAAATGAACCAGGTGTGAGAGAATTTGAAGTAAGTTTAATAAGACTTCTAGATAAAATAACAAATGGAACAGTTGTGGAGCTGAATGAAACTGGAACAACAGTTTACTTCTTACCAGGCTTACTTCATGGAGGCCAAATAGATCATGATTGTTCCTTGGAAAGAGGAATCGGTAAATATTCCTACATCCTTGATATCAGAACTTCAGCACTATATTCACTACTTTTAGGTTACTACCTGGAAGCTTTGGTTATGTTGGGCTTATTTTGCAAACAACCATTGAAAGCAACTCTGCGAGGAGTAACTTCTAATAATATAGATCCTTCAGTTGATCTTGTTAAAACTAGCATGTTGCAAACTATAAGAAAGTTTATATTGGATGATGAAGGCTTGGATCTCAAAGTATCAAAGAGAGGTAGAGTCCATTGATTCTAATACAAAATCAATTTAACTTTCTTAATTCTAACAATAAGTAGATGGGAGAACAAAGTAGCAGAATCAAGTATTTTCTTTCAGGTTTGAGGCCTCTTGGTGGGGGTGAAGTTATTTTCAAATGTCCAATACGTAAGCAAACCAGGCCTGCACAATTATCAGATTTTGGAATGGTCAAACGAATTAGAGGCACAGCTTATGCTCTGAGAGTATCACCAGCTATTGCAAACAGAATGGTTGATAAGGCAAAAGGGGTCCTTCTACAGTTCATTCCAGATGTTTATATTAATACTGATCAATGTAGAGGAAAACAATCTGGAAAAAGCCCAGGATTTGGAATTCATCTAGTAGCAGAAACTACAAAGGATGTGTGTTATTCTGCAGAAAAAGTAATTACATAGATATATTGTGTAGTAATGATTTTGTATATCTTCAATTTTTCAGGTATCAAATGTAGTTTCAATAGGAGAAGATACATCAGTACCTGAAGACTTGGGCATAGCTGCAGCTCAGAGATTACTTTATGAAATCTACCTAGGAGGAGTTATAGATTCAACGTCTCAATCAGTAGCACTATTATGTATGGCACTCGGGGACAAGGATGTGTCAAAAGTTGTGACGGGACCATTGTCTGAATATTCAATTTGGTTTCTGAGACATTTGAAAGACTTTTTTGGAGTCACATTTAAAATACAGCATCTTGAAGATGACGAAGATAATACTGGCAGGGGGTGTAAAAAAGTTCAATTGACTTGTGTTGGTATAGGTTATTCTAATCTGAGTAAAAGGACAATATGATTTTCAATGGATTGTTTAAATTTCCACCTGTCTCATTTCCTACAATTTCCAAATCTAGGAATATGTTGTTTATCAATTCCTCAATCACACTCCAATCCTCAATCTTTGTAACTACCATTTATCCTTTGAACTGGGTTGGTGGCCGAGTGCGCAAAGGCACTGGTCTATGTCCGCGATTCAAATCCCGGCGGATATTGAAAATATTTATAAATTTCTATGGTATTGTTTAGCGGGAGGAGATAGGTGACCAACCGAACATTCTTGGTACCTAGATTTCAATCCTTCAGACTCTCAACAGTAACCTGCCGAGTTATAGTGCTTCGGGTGACACTTAAAAAGCTAAGGTCCCCATCTTCCTTACTCATACAAGTCCTAGTGCCGGTTGCATAAAAGCCCGTCAAGCCTTCTGTTAACTTAACGTGGGATTAACTCTGCTAATGCGCGAGCAGGCATGCGTTGCCGTGGTTATAAACAAATTAAATATTTAATTGTCTGTTAAATCTTTATGCAACCGGCCCCTAGACTTACAAGGGTTGCTTTGCAACTAAGTTGGCGGTTAAAAACACTTTTCAAACACTTCCATGACTAACCAATACATGAGTCACTGATCAACACGTCACAAATAACGATATGGTCGTACTTTGGGCCAAACACACATGCCCATGGAGCTTAGACTTGTCTATCTCCTGTATCTTATTTCTCTATCCAATGTTTGTTCACATTATATTTTCTACCTGCTTCAGCCGAGTCTTGTTTACTCTTCCAGCACAATTTCTTTGTTGCTGCACTCATTTTACCACAAAATTTTATTTTAGCCCTCTATGCTATTTTTCCTCTTCATAATTATATTACCCCTTTCTACAAGAATAGAGTTTTATTGCTGTTAATATTGAGCACCTATATTCACCTTTTTTGCAGATTTTCAATGCTACATACAAACTTTTTTGGTATTGTACCAATATGTAACCAGTTCAGCAGCAAAAACAAGGAACTGATGACTTCCTATAAATTAGCTTGCTAGCTTGCATATAGCTTCCTTTCTTCTTCACTCCATTCAAAGTAAACAAAGTTTATGTAGCAAACGCTTCAATAAGTAGAAATTAAAATAAATATTTCACTGTATTTTCTTTCATCATAGTGAATGTAATTTATTCAAGCCCATTAACAGTGTTTCCATATTCCTTTACAATATATATTTTCCATTGTTCTGACAATGTTTTGTTTCCTTCATATGAAACATATCAATATTCAAATCAATTATAACTCTGTGTCTGCTGGTTAAATGGGATCAATAAGGAACAAGTGCAAATCTTGTAAAAATATAAATCTGACTGGTAAGTATACACTGGAAGTATTATTTGGAATTACATGAAAATATTGTGGTAGTTCCAAATGTTCAGGTAAACTTACACTTCTGATTTCCCAAAAACGAGCTTGTTGCACTGCAAACATAGAACACATACCTACACACAATTTTTTATAGTTCCTATGATCCACAAATATGACCAACTTTTTTCTCTTCTCAAAACTGTTCTCCTTATCATTCCTTCTCACTGCACATTTTTTTTAACTTTTTTCACAACACAATTATTGCACAACTAACTATTTTCATACTTGTATCCATTCATGTAGAAAATTCCATTTCCGGCGAAACTGGATCCTTGGATCAAAATTAATAAAAATATAATTTAGGAAAGATGTAATTCAAACATAAGAAAAGATTAATACATTGATTATAGCAAATCAAATTACTTGATTTATAAACTATGCAATACAATAAATTGAATCATGGAACACTTTTAAACACTTCAAATGCACTGCTAGAATTTGGATTTCAAAATAACTCAAATTTTGGGAATATGAAATGTTTGGAGCAGTCAATTTTGGTTGGGGTTATTTCAGATGAGAATGAATAAGGTGTACCATGATACATATAGATATATGGCAAAGGTTCTACTGATACAAATAGATGCCAGTGATAGAAGCTGGGCAATGATTACCAAAATATGAATTCATATATGACTATAAACTATTTAAATTTAGAACAAATTCAAACATATGTTTCACCCAATATATGCTGGAACCTTCATTTTCCATCATAGTAGTTGTTCAAACAAATGGATTATGAAGTCACTGGTAATTTCTTAGCACTGTATCTTCATTACCATATGTGAATATTCTCTGTAGACATTTGGCAGCAATATGGCCTTTGTGCCCACAGTTGTAGCACAAAGGTGCATGGCGACATTTTTCAGCTATATGGCCTAATTTTCCACAGGTAAAGCATTTTTTCTTCTCCAATGGTTTACTCTTCCTTTGGAAATGATTCATAGACAGTTCATCATCAAATTCCACTTTTTCTTGAGAGTGACTCTCAATCTCCCCCACATCTAGTCCATCATTATTATGCATCTTGGTCAAAAAATGATAATTATTATTCAGCTTGGTCAAAAAATAAGAGTACAAACTCTCTGGAGTCAAATAGTTGCTGGCTTTTGCTTCTTCTTGTATATAACCATCATTCAACCCATCTATTAAGCAAGAAACTGCATTAGTACCAGTAATTTTACATGCTTCCAATAAATACATCTTGCTGAAGTAATATTGTGTTATGGATTCATCCGATTTTTTAACTCTATCCACAAGTAGATGTAATGTTGCAGCAAAATCAATATTATCTGGAAAAGTTCTAGTAATGAGAATTTTCAGTTCTGGCCAAGTAAAATCATGAGTATCCAATGTTTTATACCAAGCCTTCATGATCCCATCCATTTTTGATTCCATATATCTTATGCAAGATGTGTCATCAAAATTTTGGTCCATACATTGCTCACTTATCTTATTCAACCACACAGATGTAGTCAATGAATTATTCTTGGGATTCAGTGAATCTGCAGATCCAACAGGTTCCATAGGACCTGATAAATTTGATTTTTGTTTATTCTGCACAAGAACCTCCACCATTCTTTCTAAACGTTCCAATCTATCACCATTTGGGCTTCTTTTTCGTTCAACTGACCTGCGATCCAATCTATCACTGTTTGGGTTTCTCCTTTCAGCTCCATCTGATGTATGTGAAGTATTGGGAAAGTTACACACAGAAGGGTCCACTAATTCCTCATTATTGGAATCATGGGTATTCAGATCAAAATTAAGGTAAACATCTCTATGTTCATTCCTGCTTTTCGGCTTATCCCTTGAGGAGTGTCTGAATCTATCTCTATCGTTTCCAGAATGGTATCCACCCCGATGCTTTCTATCATGTTCATGAAATTTATTTTCATTTCTGGGATGCTGTTTATGTTTTTCACCCTTACAGCCACCTCTTCTAGATCTATTATAATCGTTACCAATACTACAACTACTTAAAGAGCTCATGCTAAAACTCCTTTCTCTCCCTTGTTCTCTTCCATCACATCTCAACGTCAGGGGACTCCTACTTCTCCTCATTTTGATTCAATAGTTTCACGATAATTTTTATCAATTATTTTTTGAGACCTCAAGCGAACTTTACAACAAAAATTCTGAAATAATATTAATAGCTAATAATTCTAATATCGAAATATCTCAAATTCTCGAAAACACTTGCGCTAATCATGCGCTAATGTAATAATAATATGGACCGACCACATTAATGATGACATTGACAAGATACGACACGAATGACACGATTGTCAAGTGAACAGTCAACGTGTCAACGATTGAAATGATCTTATGCTTTGTCGTGCTTCGTGCTTAATTTTTATTTAGAAGTTAGAACCATATATCTAATAATAACTATATAGGTAACATGGATACCAGAGCTGAAGCCGAAAAATAAAACAAATGACAGTCTGCGGGACCAATCGCGAATATGCGCATGCGCAAGTTTGAATTAAGAATCGACATTCGTTTTCATCATGGAGGAGAGTAGCTTTCTAGTGATCGACAAACGTATGATAATTATCAAACATCAATCAAATGTGTCACGTGAGATGCTTACAATACCTGGTGTAACTAGTCAATAGAAAAAGCTTCGTCAAAAGTTGTGGATGGATTTGGCTCAACGCCAACTTGATATCCATCATTTTTAATTCGATGGCCATCCTTTTCAAAAGATCCGCCAGGTTGCGAAGTGTTGATAAAATGGCGTCTCGCGAGAAATTATTGTTTACAAATTCAAATAAATGTGAATTGTGAGCGAAGTTTTGAGGTGTTTGTTGCTCTGGTGATATTCATAACAGTAATTTACCAGTTATACAATAGGTCAAATAACTATATCGAAGAAATACGACGATGTATTAATTCCATACGGGGGCTGTATTCAGCCAAGACATCAGAAATAAATTAGAATCTATGATGATTGTGGTCCAAAAACAAGTCATCATCCAGGTATATTTCAGTTCCCAATTGTATAAACGAATGGTGAGTACCTCAGTTCATGAAATATATAATCTGGACATAAGAAACATGACTTTGTAGCCATATAACAGAAGTACATATCACTATTGAATGGAAGAGGCCTCTGTTTAACAGTCAATAATCGATTGAAGACACTCCGATATTTTGTTGAATTCATGACTAGGTTCTGCCAAAGTATAACCTATACTTTGTGGTTCTGCTATGAGTAGGTACCCAAGCACAGCATTGCAGCAAGCTACACAATGGGATTGAAAAACTTATTGGACAGGCATTGAGAACATTATCTATCTCATTATCATTCAATTCATCATGAGTATATTTACTATATTTTAAAAACACATACAATAGGTACCTACCTAGATTCCTAGTCAAGTGCACATTTTTGTAACATATTTTGGATGAATGTGGCTATTATTATAAGTTATTTTGTAGGCAATTTGCTTTTTTGTCACCAAAAATTCATCTCATATGTGATTCTAGAAGATCATAGATGAGAGATTCAATGAAAGAGAAAAAGTTTCTATATCCTAAATGATTTTTCCGGATTTTTCCCTGTATTTTTTCATCTCTTGTGAGTAGGTTCTTGTATTTTCTATTATATTGATATACCTTTTCGAGTGATCAATCTATATTTGTCTAGCAAATTTCATGCAGAATATTATATATTTACAGCAACAATATTTGGCTTTATTTTAATTTGAGATGTTATTCAAAAATATGTTTTAATGATTAATGTGTGAATTATAAAAAGTTTCATATTCAATTCTGTGAATCCTAGATTAGTGATATAATGTCCTAGATACTATCATAAAATAAGTAATACTAAGATAACACTTTTTGCTTTTCAGGTTACTGCATAGACATTCGATAATGTGAGGAAAGTCTGAGAACATTCTCAATTCACAACTTCAATCAACTGGATGCACATCACCATTCTTCCAACTCTACTACAGGATATCTCCACATTGGATTCCATATATTGCCCAATCACTAGTGAAAATATCAATTTTTTAATTGAGAGTTTCAATTAATGCAATCCAGAATAATTTTGACCTTCTTTTTATTCATTTTTGTCAGTTATTTTGCATTCATTGGTAGATAACTATGTCTTTACCATTTTTATAAAATGTTTGTGTTCAAAAAGTTCCATTTATGCTTTTATGTACTTGAATGTATTTTCTTTTTTATTCACATACACATGATATTATTAGGGAACTAACTAGTTTTCTTGTGTAGTATATAATATTGTTCATCAAATGAGTTATTGATTATAATCTGTGCTGACATTTTGTAAATGTAGATGAAGAATCCATGAAACAATCAGTAGATGGAGATTTGTTCAGTATTCCAATAAAATATATAATAAACAGAACTAGCAGAGTTAATCAATAAGAAGTATGCTGGAGGATATCAGTATCAACCTCAGAATGTATACAAATTGCAAAGTCAAGGTTTTCAAAATTTTTAACAATTGATGAATCAATAAAAAGCCTTGGAAAGTTTTAAATCATTTCAGTTTATTCTTTATAAACATTATCAAATGAAATAATATAGATTCATTTGTCATAAATTGAATATAAAAGAATAATGTTTCATGAATAGCTTGCAATAAGGTGAAACTTACCTTGTAGTGCATCAGATATGATGGGAGTGATAATATATTCTCTCATAAGTCAGAGGTTTTATTCAATTTGCATTAGTCTACATTAATACTTTGAATAAGTGTGTCTGTAACAATAAGCTTTCTTTCTTATATTAGGCTCAATAGGCTCCTATGGAAGAATATCAAATCTTGTACATGGTTTGGTTTGAATTTTGATATTTGGTGTCAAATAATGGAAAGGGAAAAAGATTGTCAACATAACACACCAATTTATAATTTTGAAAAATTTATTCACATAATGGAATTTCCATAGTATGCGCTTTGATCCTCGCTGGACTAGAGGAAAATTTCTGCAACCTGTGTCCACTAAGGATCTCATCAGGATGTAGTTTTCATTGAATATATACTACATTGCCCTACACCAAAGACATTCAAAAATGTCTTTGCCCTATACAAAGATCAATTGAATAATATAGTAATCTATTTGATGAAATGCATGTGAATATATTATATTTTGACTAGATCTTGTATAAATAAACGAAAGAAGCATCAGATTGTCCACAAAATCACAATGTTCACTATTCAGAATAAACTGAAACAACTAGAAAACACAATCGTAAAATCTCAAAAACCACAAACAACCACAGTCAAATTGAATGAAATGATTGTGAATTAAACACTTATAACACTGCTGGTCCAACTAAAAATACTAATTTCGAATCGAAAAACGAATTTTCAAATAATTTAATCTTGAAAAAACTGCACAAGCGAAAAATTTGTGACAGAACCGATTTGATCGCCATCTACATGTGAAATTTGGTAGTGTGGCCATCAAAAAACTCATCCAGTGATTTTGACGAAAAACAATTGAAGAATGCACACACCAGGTATTGTAAGCATCTCAGTGTCACGTAACCTTCAATTCGATGTTTTTATTTCATCATGACATATATTTTTCAAATATTCATTCATTGATGGATTGTTTGACGATATTGAATGATATTTGATGATAAATGCAGAAATGGATGTGATCTACAAAGCGATACTTGCGATTTGCATAGAAACCTGTGTCGATAAAGTCATCGGAACAAGATTCGTGGGCTAATTTTTGATCAATCACTGTTATCACTCACTAATCACTTCTGTAAACAATCAGTAAGTAGATTAATAACTATATTAACGCTCTTTTACATAATTTGAGTCAACAAACATACCTAACCTATGAAATTCTGAAAACGTCAGTGGATTTCAACTGGTCAAAACCCGCGCTTGCGCACAATTCATCATTAGCAAGCCGGACAGTCTTTTGTTTTTCCAAAACTGGCTTCATTTTCGCGTGAAGAGAAGAATAGGTGTTATCCATATAGTTGTTATTATATATATGGTTAGAACACCATAAAAACACTTCAAATAGTTCTTCAAAAAAACATTGAAGTTGATTAAAGGTTATGTTGTTTTTTTATTATCTGTTGAATCTTCTGATAGTTCTGACATCGTCCATAGATTTACTGATAAACGAATAAAAGACTAAAGAACATTCGTAATGTCGTTATTATTTTTGGAAGATGACCCTTGGTAGGTATAAAAGCTCTCTCAAAAATCACTTGAGTATTTTGGATACAACTTCACTCAATCATTATTATAGGAAAGCATTGATTCAATTTTTCTCCCGCAGGTTGTTGGAATATGAATCATGTGAAAAACTGTATAGAGATATCATGGAACAACTCACAACACGCCAGAGATATCCAAGAACCAGTGATAAATATGCTCAGTTATCTGCTAATATTAGATTGCGCCTGAAACAGTTCAACAATGAAGTGGACCAGTTGAATAAGAAGTTGGATATATCTTCCATGTCTGGGAACATGTATCCTTCAGAAATCAAACCACTCAATTCTTGTCAACAATTCAAAACCATCAAAAAGTATAATTTTCCTAAATAGCTCTCTAGAACACCTGCAGAATCAGAGAGAAGAACAAGGCAGCTTGAGCTTCTGCGTTCTAAGGAGGTGCAAGTACAGAAAGTCTTCCATGATCAAGTTGTTGATAAAATGAGAGAGAATCGCCAAGAGCTTATTGGTGCAAGCAGCTCATATGTAGATATCAATAAGGAAAACTCCATAGATGAATTGAAAGCCAATCAGAAGAAAATTATTGGAGGTAACAGATTGCAAGTGTAGTGCATATTTCTAGTGTTTAAAATATTCTGCTATGTTATAGATCAAAATAAAGGCCTTGAGAATTTATCACAAATCATTTCAAGACAAAAGGACATAGCTCACACTATCTCCAGTGAAGTAGATTTCCACAATGGTGAGTTGGTTTTGTACAAATACTTTAAGAGAAACTTGGAAAGTTTATCAATCTTATTTTTACAGAGATATTAGATGACCTAGGGTCAAATATAGAAAGAACTGACCAATCAGTAAGAACACAAACCCAGTTCATTGGTTTTGTTGACAGAAAAGATAATACATGTATTTACTGGGTAATTATTATAATATTGTTTGTCTGTATAGTGGTAGTGGCTTGCTTATAATATTTAATGTTATTTTGTATATATTGACTTTATACCTTATTTTATGTATTATATAAGATTAGTTTATTTTACTTTATCAAATCATAACTATACAAGGTGTCTCTCAATAACGTGATAATATTTGTGGTTATTCTTAGGTCCTTTTTGGAAAAAAAAACTCCATATCAACATATACCCCAAAGGTCTAGCCTTGTGAAAGATAGGGTGATAAAGTTTGAAGAACAAATATTTTTAATGATAACTTTGGTATTGACTTTTCATTTCGTTTAGATGAGACTGTTGGATATGAAAAATAAAAAACTGGAATATCTCATGTTGCATACAGGAAAATTCAACATTTTTGAGATCCTGTATGTATATATTATGTCTCCATATTTTACGAAAAAGTTTGAGGCCATTTATAACTAATTATTTAGGTAATGATTTTGGCTACACAAAATAGTTGTAGATTTTATTCTTCTTCCAAAACCTCGATTTTGTCTTGGTGTATTTATTAACTTCCCTAAACTGCACATGCTATAAATAAACAGGTACTTCTGAATTACATTTTCCTCAAAACATGTACGATTGAAATCACATTTATTAATACTTATTTATATGCATAAATAACCATTTATTTCAATTCGTCCAAGTAAGGAACTTTGCTAAGGTTGCCGATCGAAGCAAGAGTGAGTTTTTGTCCAGCTTTCCTGAGCGCCTGTAAAAAAAAATGATTTGCGTTTCACAAATGGGGCCAGAAATATTTTCGAGCACATCATTATATTCATATTCGGTAGGGAAAGAAGTACACTGAGGAAAAAAGTAGAGATGTGTGGACAAAGTAGACCATTGTATAGGAACTGGAAGCTCTTGAACGGGAACAAGAAGGAATGGAAAGAAAGAGTAATCAAGTCTTACCATATCATAGGCGGATGGTTTGAAAAAATCGAGTACTCAAGAAGGTAATCTCTAAAATAACTTTTCTGTTCAAAGAACAGCATTACTCACACTTTGAACGTCACTAGTAGAAATTGAATCGATAGCAGCTGCTATCTGGCTAGCAGTCTGAGGGGCTCCTGTCAATGCTGCTTGTGATCCAATGTTCAAAATTGCACTGGATCCACACTCGGCATCCATCAAAACGGACGTCTTCAGCTGAGTCTTACCTGATCAATAAACATATTTCGTCATTTCCGAATTTATCCTCCTTCACAAATAAATGTATCTATAAGTTATTGGCTGAATGCGAAGTCAAATCGATTGAAACGCACGCTGTGGCAAGCAAAATTTGTTTTGATAATTCGTATTAAATTCGCTGTATTCCATTTTCGCTGTTATTGAGCTCGAGAAGGAAAAATGAATTGGATTGAAACTTTTCTGAGGTCGGCCTGCAAATTGACGCAAATAAAGAAATGGATAGCTACTGTAAGACAGAGTTGTATGTTTATGATCGTTTATACCATTTCTCTGAATAACATTCACTGAATGGGGATTTACTCGAGTGTCGTGGGGACCTTTTGGATTGTAAAGATTAGATGCTAAAAAAAAGTTATATGATATGCCCTTTCACTGGTGGAGGGAGCGTGTGCGCAGTTTCTCGAAAATGTAAAAAAAAGTCACAAAGAAATACGTGTTTTTGATAACGGGGGAATGTTAATCTGCCGGTTTATGTGGTGGGCGTGGCCGTACGAGCAGGATGTAAATGAAAAGAAAAGGATTTATTCGGGCACGTCAGATATTCAGATAGGATGTTGAGTGAACCCTGAAGAAGCTACTATTCAAAATACTGACGATTTGAAGGCGACCGAAACTCATTGCAAATGCAAAAAAAAGTGACATTGAAATACTCGAAAGCGTCAGATTATTATACGAACGGTTCAGCTTGATGTCCTTGTTGTTCTGACCCATGATGTGACAATTATATGGAGGAGTTTTCTCAATATGAAGGTTTGGAATCTTATTTTTGTATTATTCCTCTAATGATTAATAATAATAATATATTATTTATTTCATGTAAACATTCATATATACAGCACACTATATACATATACTTATATACATGTGGTACATACAAACATTGAAAGAAAAGACGTCATAACAAAAAACATTATTTCCAGATTTACAAATTTACTTCAAAATATTCTTTCGAATCATATGGTTTTAGATTCAACAGGAGTTGTTTTACTTTATTCTTGAATACTTTATGATTCATTATTGATTTGAGACTGTTTGGTAATTTATTAAATATTCTGATACACATTTTTTTCTGTGAGAGTTAATCTGTGTATGGGGAAGGTAATATTGAGATTTCTTGTATTGTAGTTGATATTCATGTCATTTTCCCTAAAAGCGTCCTTGTTTTTATGTATAAATGTTAAACATTCCAATAAATATACTGCATAGACTGACTTGTCGGTTTCTCTTTTCTACATTTGTCGGTAATGAAGATCATCAGGTTTGTTTTCTTTGCATTTAGCAGTAATTTATTCTTATCAAACCAATTATTTGCTCTTGAGAAAAATATACTACCCTGTATCATAAGTTCATCACTTTCTTCTGCGCCTGTTAGTGAATTTGTATCATCTGCATAATTTACAATACTTTCTTCTTCTTTCTGAGCAATGCTACATTATGTATCTGTTTTTGTAAATTAGATTTATCAATAAATTTCAATAAATTACTACTACTACCACAAAACCGACTGTGCGCCTCACCTCTGTGGACGTCCTCGTCGGACACCTTCCCGCTCCTGAGCATCCCGACTGCCGCCTCGACGAGCGGCCCGGCGGTGGCGGCCGGCGCCGCGATCATCACCCCCAACAGGCCGGCGTCCGAGTAGCCGATGCTGACGGCCGTCGCGGCGTGGCCGGCGCACGCGCCGCCGCCCGCCGCCCTGGCGAACATTCCGCCGTCGGTCGACGCCCACTTTACCTGCGGCCCGACGCCGATGGCGCGCTGCAGGACGGCGCACGCCAGCGCCTCCTTGGGCGCCGACAGGGGCGCGCCCTCGCCGGCGATCGCCACGTACGCCCATTCGCCACCCTTGTTCGACCTGCGGTCAACGACAAGAAACACGTTAATGGAGGAGCACAAGAGAAATAATGTCAAGATATTTCGGTAATTGACCAATTCCACGGAAAAAAGTTTGGTGAAAAGTTGAAGGGCGGCTTCTGAGAGCTGTCACTTATTCTTGTGTTTTATGCCCCGTGATATACTTTCTAAATGGCGGACAACTGTCATCAGCTGTCATTCTATTTGGAGTTTTCATTCCATCCTCAATAGGGACCCGGACCCATACGAAATATCGGTTCCGGTTCGGGTTCCGTGGTGTAAGCAAAGAAAAGGTGTTAACCTTTATTCTTTGGTATAAGAATTGCTTATAAAAATTATATAAAAATGGGGACAACATATAACGAGTGACCATCATTGGTCTGAGGAGTGAATCAACCAAGGACCAATCATATAAGTCATAAAACAAAAGAGAGTTTTACTACATAACAAAAGCTTTGAAATATCCCAGAGAGAACAGATATTAACCGAAAAAACCGTTATAATTTTTAGGGGTTCCGGTTCGGTACCACTAAATAATAAAATTTTAAGGGTTCTGTTTTGGTTCCGGTTCACAAAATAAAACAAGTTCGGTTTCGGTCCGGGTCCCTGAATGTTTCAACTGCGAATGTTGGTGAGCAAGTACTGAAATGAATGAAAAATCCAATACTCATATATTCGAATTCCCGCAATAGAATGACAGCTGGTGACAGTTGTCCGCCATTTAGAAAGTATATCACGGGGCATAAAACACAAGAATAAGTGACAGCTGTCAAAAGCCGCCATTTAACTTTTCACCAAACTTTTTTCCGTGGGATTGGTCAATTGTTCCGTTAGATGGCGATGTCGAATTTGTTCAAAATTCTTGGCTGCACTGAGGTATTTTGGCCTGATCACGAATCTGAGAACCAAATTGTGCGCGAAGCTTGCGCCTGGTTAAATCATAGATCTTATAACGCTAGATCCGGCATCATGTAGTATTTGTTTGGTATCAGAGCCAATCAGAGGGGTCTGCAAGGAAGTAGGTACTGTGGTCACATGGTACAACACATACGTATGGTCGAAAATTGAAACGATCAATTAGTATTAGCAGAGATAAGTAATAACAAGATGTGCACGTCTTATGGAAGATTTGGAAATATAGTCACGTGATTGATTTTCGTTTCAACGTATTATCACAGATGGCGTTTAACGCATGAATCTCAATTTTTGTTGATATGAAGATAGCGTTTCGCAGCTAATTCAAATTACGAACTTTCACGAACTTAGATTACATTACAGTGTGTTACAGTCGAGTTGATTTGTTCACTTCACGTTACACTGTGGTTTTTTATATTTATTATTCATTTTCTTATGGAGAAAAGAGAAGTTTTGTTTGATAAATGATAACAGAGGTTTCATTAATATGGTGAGAAAATATGAATCACTATCAACTATTCATCCTGGTCTAAACAAAATTAACACATAAGACATGTGTAGATAATAACTTGAAGATTGGAAAAAAGTGCTCTGCATTGAAGATGCGCGATGTGCCTTTGAAGCAGATTCAAATGAAATAACTACTGAAAAAATCAAATTCAGGAATTTGTTGGTATGGTGCCATGATCATAATTTCAGTTGCCACTTTAGTATGAAGAGTCTGTTTGCCTTTGAAATTGGGTTTCCACTCTTTATTTCTTTCTATCTCTATGCTCATTAGGGATCTTTTGATCATACAATTTGAAAAAAAACGAGCAATGTAATAATATCAATTGATTATGAAAAATATCTTTTACTGTTGTATGAATAAATATTGAATTGTCAGTGATTATTTTTATACAATATTCAACAACACATTGGAAGTGGTAATTATTTAATAATGGTGACTAGTTGAAGATACATTGGCTGATGCATTTCTGTCCCTCTCCTCATCAATTTATTTACGTTTTTTTTTTCATTCTGATGGTCTTGAAAATGTTCTCATAGGTGCTTTGGATATTCAATCTATTACTGAGCAATGTATTAATATCCTCAGTGAAATGATATTCTCAAACTAGCCCTTTGTAAAGTTCTACCCAACTCAAATCTATTAGCTCAACATCTCCTGTAACAGAAAAAGAATAATCAAGTATATCACTCAGAACATAGTGAGTGTAAAATATCAACTGGTAGTGTGACGTACCTGAATAATTAACGATCCAATTTTTTGTTCGAAGAAAATCTTTGATTGGGAAACGAAATCCTCATTTCGGCGACGTGTTCTTTCACAGTTCAAGTACTCGCAATTTTATTTCCTGATCATGACATTGCCACTGTCACTGCATTTCTCAATAATAAACTGATTATACAAATATGCAACTGGAGTATTTCATATTGTTCAATAGTACTTTGATGAAGATATGAATGAAATTCTGATGTAAAACCACAATATTCACGAGAACGGGAACAAATTTCCACCGTACAAAGTCGATCAAAAAATCAATAAAAATAAACAAAGTGGAAGACAGTTGAATACAAAAGACAAACTGATGAAGAAAAATATAGAAAAATCTGACCTTGAACATGGCAGCCAGATATGGCAGCTGAAAAAGCTATGTTCACTCTTTGGAATCAACGGCACTAGTTCCATCTTGTGGTTGATTCCAAAAGCATGAAAAATATATTGCCAAATTTTAGCATTGACGTGCACATCTTGTTAGTGGGTTACTTATCTCTGGTATTAGTATTTTCAACCCCCCCGGAACTACAAATCAATCAACCTGGATACCGGATCTAGCGTTATAATATCTATGGGTAAAATCATTGAATGAAAAGACCTATCAACATTGAAGGTAATATCTATTAGTTTTTGTTTGTTTTTAAGATAGATGGCAAAATATACATACTTTTAGTTTAGATGTTAATTCCAAAAATAGCAGTTTGTAACTACATTTCAAGGTTTGATTTCAGAGAGTTATCAGAGCTTTCAACACAGATTTTGCAGCATAATTTTCAAATATTCAGGTGGTATGAAATACTTTTTTGATGTATGTGATGACAGAGAGAGGGAGTGATTTATAGTTAAACTTGAAACAAAAATGATACATGGGCTAATAGATTTTGGATTAATCAATTTATCATTTGTGGTGCAGCTACCAGAGGTGGTCAGGTAAATTCTAGCACTATCTGTTAGAATTGAGAATACAACCTCTCATTTTCATATTTTTGTAACTGCTACTCAAAAAATACACGGTGGTAAAACCACAAGCCCTCTGATTTTGAAAACATGAAAGTCAAGTCTATATTCTCCTCGCGCATGAACTACCGTTTTCCTATGGATAGTCTGGTTTGAAAAATCAGCTACACTATTAGGGAACTGAAGGAATAGAAATCAGAGATAAGTCACCAGTCAAGATAGTGGAGTGTTTGGAAATATAGTCATACGGTATATTTTTACGTGCATTGTTATGCAAGAGGTGGCTATAATTAGTAAATAGGTAAACTTTTGTGTTACAGATAGAATATAGTATGCTCTTCAAATTCCTCCATAACAATTTAGTTATGTTAGCTGGGCATTATTCTTATTCAAATGGCGATAGGGACACACGCGACACCTGGTTTATAGCTCCAGAACTTCAAAAAAAGTATTGCCATAAAATAACATAGGACTTGTGCATCTTGTCCAGTTACTTATCTCTGTGGAGATTTTCAATATTTCATCACATAATATTCAAAAGTATAGACATTTCAAAAAAAAAATTCCACTTCAATGAGAATGATGGATCAATTTGAATGCTTCTGCTGCTTCTGAACTATCAGATGTTGTAAGGATAAATTGTCAAAGATCTTAGCAATTATGGTTTTGCTTTGAATTGTTACATATTACTCACCTAAGTTCACCCCCCTTGTATGGGGAGGACACCGTCGATCCTTCACCAGATTCGATTTGGAGTGCTTGGGCATATTGAGTCAGCTCTGTATGGCTAACACCCAAGCCAACAACGGCCGCTCGTCCCGATAAAAAGTTGCTCGCAACATAGTGTTGCAGAGTCTCACTGGACACTTTTCCAATTTTCGATTTTGGGGTAAAAAGTGAGTTGCCCAATCCAGTACGGAAGGCAGCGTTGTGAAGTAAATCAATAGCTCTCAACTGTAAGATAAAAATATTTTATTGAAACTATCCATTTATTTTATTCAAGAGAAAACCAAATATATCTCAACCCAACAAGATTTAAAGCTTGATATCTGTGATATCATTTTCTTGTTTTATTAGTTTATTTTTGATTATGGAAGATATTAACTGTGAATTTACCTGCAATGGTCTTGTTGCAATATCCAAGAGTAACCTATTTGAGATATCAGATAACTCCCATGGTTTGAACGCTTGCTGAGTGGCTACTTCAGTTAAAAATGGTAGTGCCTTTTCCAAAGCCTGCTTGGTACCTTCTAGGGTGTAAGCAATTGTTTCTCTATCAGAGGTGGCAGTTAGGCTAGCACCAACTTGTTGGATGTTACGGATTATTGCAAATTGGGATGCATTCTTGGTAGATAAACCTGCTGCAGTACGGAGTACATGGGTGACACCTAAATTATCAGAAGTTTCATTGCGGCTGCCTGCCCTGAAAATGCAAGATTTATGATTCATTTAAATTCAAATACATATTGTCATTAATTATAGATCATAGCAGGAGTTCAACAAACCTGAATATTACTGAAACTCTGGTAATACTAGATTCATTCTCAGCAGAAGAAACAACCAGCTTGTTGGGAAGGATAGTTGTCTTCAACTCATAGTTTGGATTACCACAAACAGGAGCTAGTTGTGTAAGCCCCCTACTCTGAAAAATGATAGATCATTAGTAGTGCACAATTTTAGCAATGTCATTTATCTCACCGATACTGACACCACTTTCAGTAACGGAGCTTTAGTGAGGTTTGATGCCATGTTCCTGGAAATTCAAAAAATGAGAAGTGAAAATAAATTGGGTACTTTGAATATCAAAAATGTTACATAATGTGATAATTCATTTGGAATCAACTTCCTATATAACTTATATGGAATGACAATCAAATGTTTTAATATTTATAAATACTACAAATTTAGGAATAATAATTCTTCAGAAATAGTGAAATTATGATTTATTACCTTACTGAAAAATTATTTCAAAACTGATTAAAAAGGAAAGGACTTTTGAAAATGCAATTGACAGTTGACAGCTCAGTCTGAGCCAGATCACAAAACGATGTTTTTTCGACATATGGATAGGATATTTCAACTTTCAACAGAGCAATCATTTCTGACTTTCTAGTAATCTGGATTCAATATTTCCTCGAATCCTATCTTTCCAAAGTCGTGGAATCAAATTTTAAGTCGATAATCTTAAAAGAGCCACTCTCAACTCAATATTATTCTGAAATCTCGAGTTGACAAAGTCGAGAACGAGAACTCGAGTCATCAAAGTCGAGAATATGAGATCTCGAGTTGTGAAAGAAAAAGTGTGACGTCCAAGCTATGTTGGTACTACTGATTTGGTGATTATCGAAGTCGAGAACCCGAGACGTAACAGTCGAGAACTCGAGTTACCAAAGTCGAGAAGTTATTCTCGACAATCTCGACTTTTCCGCGTACTCCGGCTTTCTCAACTCTAGATCCTGTATAATTATCTAGATCTCAATTTATTGAAAGCGACAAACTGTTTCCTACTCATTATTAGTTTGAAAAATTATTTATTTCAATATTTTCAATAGTGCACGCACAAGCTTGCACCTACTTAGTGCTCTAGGTGAAATGGAGATGGTAGTATCAGGTATCAATACCATATGCATCTCAGGTACTTGATACAGGTCTACAGGAAATAAACCCTGGGGGATTCATTTCACTGATATATTTTGTTTAAATCATCACAACCCAGAGTCCCCTAAATCTACAATTTCAATTCAAAAGGATAATTTCATTTTATCTCCACAATTTTGTTAGAAAATTGAATTAGACCCCAATTCCCAGTTTCCATCCACTTTGGATCTTCAGCTTCTAGCTTTTCTGCTATGCCCTCCTCAAGTCCACATACAATATCTGCTTTGATTGTACGCAAAATGCCTAGCTTTGTTGGTTTAAAATTCTGCAATCCTTCATCAACAGTAGTTGTGGGGTCCCAATTTTTTTCCCCAAACAGCTTTCTGTAATTCAAATCCCCTTTGAATATGACCAACTTTGCTTCTGCCAACTGCTTGTACAAATTTGGGTCAATGCTGGCCATGTGAGTGTAATCGAATGGCAGAGTCCAGAAATTGGATTCAATGATCACCCATGTACCATTATCAATGTAGCTCTGCCACCTCTCTCCAATAGTTTTCAACACCTTGTTTTGATGTCCTTTCAGCTGTTGTAGCATCCAGTGGAAATCATGGGTCATGACATCTGAAATGAACCAAGGAATTGTCTTGACATACAGTCTAATTGTTTTAGCTAGTCCTTTTGAAACTATGTAATCAGCTAGACACAGATCTGTGAATACTTCATAGCCTGCATTGTCAAAAACAATATCTGAAAAACAAAGTTTTTAGTTTGCCTATCAGCGACAATTGAATAACAATAATTCAGAAATACAGATACAGCCAATACTATTTCTCACCTATGATATCTGATGGATTACTGTCAGAAACAGCTTCCCATATATTCATTGAGTGATTACACAATATTTGTTTGTCCAATAATGCAATATTGAAAAGAGCAGTTTCTTCAGTCACTTTTCCTAAGGACAGAGACAAGTCACACTTATTTCCCCATAGATTGAGCTAAAAATCCACTTGATTATTTTTTATCCATTTGAATATCTCAAATAATCATTATGGCATGTGAGGAGCTTAGGTATATATTCTGATCTATCAGTGCAGATAACATTTTTTTCTTTCCATTTGAATGAAAAAACTCAATACCTGTTGAAAATATAAGTGCATGAAAATATTTGAAATCATAAGGAATGTAATTTTGACATAGATGATTTGACTGTGTTACAATGAAATATGTACAAAAAACATTTAATGAATAATGAAATGTAAGTCCAGGACCTGTAGTCTGGTAAAAATAATTCCTGGGACAAAGAATATTACTCATTCTTCATCCTCCAACTGAAATTGTAATACATAAAACCTAATAGGTACCTTCAGGAAATCAATGAACTGGTTTTTATTTGCAGTGGTGGAATCATTTATGCTGTCCAACAAATATTTCCCCATTTGTTCAATGAGTGGCAATGCAGTATAATATGATTCTTGTTTCTTATCTTGGAAATAATCAAAATTGTTCAGAGAGGACCTATGAAATCAAACATTGTATTTTTGAATTTACCAAAGGTAATATTATAGTTAGCCTGGAAGGAGTTTTTTGGTTAGTTTTAATATCTTCAAGTGAGTGTACTTACGTCATTTCAAAAATATGTTTTATTCTTCTATACATATAGCACTCAGTTAATAGCCAAATAGTGTGGAAATGTGTAACATGTCCTTCCTCATTGGCCTGTCTAGTGATGTATTCATTATAAATATTTGCATCATCTGCTTGACTTGATATCAATTGTAGAGGTTTGTTGGTTTGAATTTCATACTTGAATTCGGATAGCTGACCTATTACTGTTTTCAATTCCTCTTTGGCTTGCTGAAAATTGTATTTCCTTCAGTGAATTTGAGTATCAAATCAAAAGTTTAGAAGTTGGTGACAAAACCAGCTCACTTACATCATCAAGGTTTTCAACAATCTTCAATTTGTTTCTTGCTAAACTATCCAAAATACTTGTTATGATAACTGGCATTCGATTTTTCACTGTATAAAAAGCAAAACTCCTGTAAAAACACCATAATGTATTAACCCTATAAAGAATTTTAGGATAATCAACACCTAACCTTTTATAAAATGCTGATAAATACACATTACGAGGCGTTTTAATATCCATGCTTCTGTTTGATTCGCAGTCACACATATTCATAAGTGGAAATTAAGAAAAATATATTAATTTATGATAACATTGACGATAACCCCATTCCATAACATTTGAAGTTTAGTTGTTAGAGCCGTTAGAGGGAGTACCTTCCTTCCTTCCTTCTTTGTTATGGGCTCAACCTACTAGGTTATTTACCCAGGTACCTCGGGGATTATTCTTTAATTTAGGAAGGAGATTGCACCTGGATGCGTCTGGTCGTGATACCAACACCTCCTCCCTGTTGTGTTTTTGGATCTATAATATGAAGAAATGATTAGTGCTGTGTAGGCATTAGGATTTCTAGGCAGGTCGTCTAGAGATAACGCTGTTAGTGCATTTTTGATTTCTAAGAATTTCCTATACAGTATGTTGGAATTATTTCTGTATGCAGGACATTCAAGCAGGATGTGTTGTAAGTTACATTATGCGCGGGAGTTTAGAGAACAGTCCACAACCCATGTAGTCCACGAACCTGGAACACAAACAGCAAGCCGCTAGATAAGCAAGCTGTTAGGTCGTTTAACAGTTTAACGTTACCCGGTTACCGAATACAAGAAGAAGATGATGAGAAGAGGTTATGTGATTTTTATGTTGATTAGAAAATAATTGTCTCTCAAGCAATAATGATAGAAAAGAACAAAAATGTAGCAGTAGTTGTCTTGGGCGATATTGGAAGAAGTCCCAGGATGCAATATCATGCTCTGTCTCTGACAGAAATGGGCCACAAAGTAGATATTTTCGGTTACGGCGAAACGAGCCCAATTATTGAAGTTAAGGAAGCTACTCAAATACAATATCATTATATGCTTCAATGTCCTACCATTCCACTGAAGATACTAAACTATGCATTTAAAACAGTATGGCAAGCAATAAGTTTGTTGTTCCTTCTTGTCGTTAATAGAAAGCCTGACATTCTCATCTTACAAAATCCACCAGCAATACCAGCAATCTTTATTTGCTGGTTGTTCTGTAGGATTATAGGATGCAGATTCATCATAGATTGGCACAATTATGCACATACTATAATGGCTTTGAATAATTCCAATAATAGCATATTAGTTGAGATTACAAAAAAAATTGAAATGTTCATAGGAAAAAAAGCTGATCATAATTTTTGTGTTACTAATGCAATGAAAACAGATTTATACAAACATTGGCGTATTAGGTTAGTATATTCCATTAGTTATGGGTTGAACAGGAAGTTTTATGGTGGATTTGGTATATATTTCAGTGCCACAACTTTATATGATAGGCCATCCAAAATATTCAGATCAATTTCCATAGAGGAGAAACATGAGTTTCTTATAAAGTTAGGGAAGAAATATGGCCAGCTAGATTGTACAGAAAACTATACTCCATTTACTGAGAAACTTGATGGAAAAGTGGTTATGAAGTCCTTGAGACCTGGTTTATTAGTATCTAGTACAAGTTGGACAGAAGATGAAGATTTTAGTATTCTATTATCAGCATTGCAAGGTATACAAACATGAATTGAATCCAATATTTCAATAAAAATAATAATTTTTGCACAGAATATGAAGATCATATATTAAATGGTAATGACTGTGAACTACCCATGTTGGTATGCTTTATAACTGGTAAAGGCCAATTGAAGGATTATTACTGCAAAAAAATAGCAGACTGCAAATGGAAGAATATAATTGTCATTACACCTTGGCTAGAATCAAGTGAATATCCTTTGATATTAGCTTGTGCTGATTTGGGAGTGTCTTTACATACTAGCTCAAGTGGATTGGACTTGCCAATGAAAGTTGTTGATATGTTTGGATGTGGATTGCCAGTTTGTGCCTATAATTTTGACTGGTAAATATACCCTTTGTATTCAGTAGATTTACAATGTTGGGATTTTTTTGAATGCTGTTTTACAATTATTTTCAGCTTACATGAATTGGTTCTACATGAAAATAATGGGTTTACATTCAGATCATCTAATGAGCTATCAAAGCAGCTTCTTGATTGGTTCAACAAATTTCCAAATGATCATAAACAACAGGAAATGAATATGAAATTCAAGGCAGAATTGAGATCATTCCAGAGTTTGAGATGGAAAGAAAATTGGAACAATTTGGCAAAGCCAGTATTTTTGTAAAATCCACAAGAAACCTTAATAAATAAGTTTAATTTGCTCAATTCACACCATATTGAACCAATAAGATCTATTACACAGCTTATATTGATAGGTTAACTTTTACATATAAAAATAAAAAATATTTTTTGTACTCCATTATTTCAAACTAGAAGTTTTTCAATTTCCAACTGAATTGTTTGTATCTGTGGTTTTAACTGAGATCCCTCATTGATGGTTACACTACAGGCAATAACTGATCTGGAAACACCACACGATCGTCCTAGTGCTTGTTTTGACCTGATGAATACATATGGTACATTCTTGTCTTCACACAATAAAGGCAAGTGCAACAGAATTTCCAAGGGTTCGGCATCAGCTGCCATGACAATGAATTCTGATATACCCCTGTTGAGAGTTTTGGTTACTTCATTGGCTCCTTTCCTGAGCTGTTTATAATTCATGGCTTGTTGCACCAAATTCAATATTTTAGAAGTCAAAGTGGCGTCGGCCAATGGGTAAGCCTTTGGGTTCACTTCTTCAGCCTACAAAAATAGTTGTAGATATTCAATATTAAAGAGAAAAAAATATTTACCATTCTGAGGGATAACAAATAATTCAGAAACTTTTCGACTAAATTATTGCTTCAATGAGAGGCAGAAAATAATTTGAAAGTAAATTTAAATTACTTTACTACACGCACACGCTTCTCCGCAACACGCTTGTTTTTGAGGTTATGATGAAAATGATGATTTATTTTTCTTCTTCCCCAATCTATCCTCGATTCACTATGATTCTTCTTTTCATTTTCGATTTGATTAGTATTAGCCTTTAAGACTATCCGATTTTGTTATAAATTTTTTTCTACACTTCGCTTCGTTTGTTTTGAGGTTAGCACTTATGGCAGTTTTCGACATTTCGGTTGTCATCTTGGTAGAATTTTTTTGAAAACCCGAAAATTTGATCGGATTGTAAATAGAATTTTCAAACAAAAATTGCCAATTCAGAGTTGAATCTACGAAAGGGATGTCATCAGTCACGGTGAGTGAATAATCTAGATATTTTCTTCATTCACAATTGATTTGTTTTCCAGATGCCTCTGTTGGATGACGATACTATAGCTTTTGGTGAAGAAGATCAGGACAATAGTAAAGCAGATTCATTGCGGTAATGTTTGCTCATCCAATAAGCTAATCTGATGTTTATTCACCATCATCTCTTTTGTAGGCACCCTTATATAACATTTTTTCACCTACTATTCAGAGGAGCCTCCATTGTTGTTTATATGCTTTGTGGTTGGTTCAGCAAGAGCTTCATAGCAAGTTTTGTTTCAGTGGTATTATTGTTGTCTATGGACTTTTGGACAGTGAAAAATATCAGTGGACGCTTGATGGTTGGACTAAGATGGTGGAATTATGTGGATGATGAAGGAGCATCTCACTGGGTTTTTGAATCTAAAAAGGTAATTATTTCCCCATGTGAAAGAACTCCACGAGGCTTGCAACAATATTCACAGAGTGTACTCTATACTCCTAAGTTCAATACCTATTTGTTATTCTCAGTGATTTGAATTTCACCAAACATTTTTTCTGTAAAGCAACATTTTTTTCAGGATCAGTCCACTATAAATGCTAAAGAGGCTAAAATATTTTGGACATCACTTGTTTTGACCCCATTGCTTTGGTCACTATTTTTCATTATTGCCTTATTTAGCTTTGAATTGAAATGGTTGGTAAGTAGAAATATTATTTCAAATTCAATTCATGCTTCCTTCAATTTATTGATATATGTTTCCCTCAATTTATTGATATATGTTTGACTAAATCACAATTTCAGCTTTTGGTGACCATTGCAATGGTCTTGAATGGTTCAAATCTTTATGGATATATAAAGTGTAAAGTGGGAAACAAGACTAGTTTTGGAACTATGACTTCTGATTTTTTCCGTAAACAAGTAATAGAGAATGCTTTTTCTATTGTTAGCAGACAAGCCACACAAGGAAACTCAACAAATCAACCAACCAACATTGTCTGATATTTTACGGAATCCAAGTTCATGTACCATACTACTATTTGTAAATATTGTTTTATTTATTTTTGAAATATTAAAGTCGAAATAAATATAATTAAATTCGTTTCATTAGTCGAGTTCCGAAATTCCCAACCAGTAATGTTCCGAAATTGCTGACTTTCATCAGTAACAGTAATTTCAGTAATGAACCTAACTAGCGTAGCGCTTATTCTAATAAAACTTTTTCTGATACTGATAAAGTGATAAAACATAGATTTGGATAAAATGAAGTGTATGGTCTAAGGTCGTAACTGTCATGTCATACTTTTACGTTTACGTTTCATGTTAAATGAATGTCATACATTGGCCGTCAACATAGGTCAATGTCATTGGTGACATTGAAACGACATTTGACAGCTTATCTTTTTCCAATTTCCAGTGATTTTGACACAATTTTGATATCATTATTATCAATATTATCATTATTATTATTATGTTATGATGTGTCAAAAACGATGTGAGGTGAGGATTGAAATAGGAAATGAAATTGTGTGCAAAAAATGAGAAAATATACTAGTAATAGTAAATACAAAATTGTAGATATTTTTAGTTTCAGTGATTCAGTATCAGTTTATCCTGATATAAACCAATATGAGTTGGTTTGATGCTGCAGGATTCGCCAATATAGCGAAATCGGCATTGAAAGAAGCTCAGAAAACAATAGACAAGGCATTAGATATCAAAGAAGATGGATTGGCTGTTTCAACAAATACTGACGTGGTCCCAAGCTCCACTGATTATTTTGGAACATGGTCAGCCTCTCCTAAAGAAATCAAAGATACTATTATCAGTCCCCAAAGAGAAGACAAGAATGTAACTAGTATATGGGGTTCATTCACAGGATCTTTTTTTGAGACCCCAGATGTTAAAAGTGTTGACAAAGAAAAATCAAACTCCATTAGTTTAGAAGACCCAGTTGATAGTAGTGACAAAAATTTTAGTCAAAGCAAACTAGTGGTACAACATAGTGAGGATAGTGAAGATACCTGTGGTGTCAAAGAATCACAGGTGCCCTTAGTTTTAGAGGAGATATACTTAGGTATGTTCTTTGATATCCTGCTTTCATGTAATAAAATAAAAGCAAAATGAATGATAAATTTATTGAATGAAGATGCAGCTATTTGCAATCTTTACAATTTGTTACTTTCAGGTGGTAAAGAAATTGATATTGAGAATCAAACTAACACCAACCCTTCAGTTCAAAAGCAAAAATCCATAAATAAATGTGTTGATAGGTGGTCAGCAATTAGTATGGAAAGTGGAAGAACTAGCTCTGAAAGTGCTGATATTCTAACATGTAGTACAGAATGTACAACAAGCCCTGAGTCAGAAGTTTTATCAGTTGATCAGTCAATATCTACATCTAGTTCAGCACATGGTATGAATGATTAACAGGATTACCTACTTTTTTGGAACATTCAACAAACTGATTCCTAAGTTTTGTTTTTCATTTTCCAACCCACATTAAACTAATACCTTGTTCCCCTATGCCTAAGATCAAATATCTGCATATATATCATAATATACCAAGCATTTTTCATTATATAATCATAATAATATAAAGTATGGGAGTATGAAAAAAAAATAAATACATAATCTACATTCACTGCCAGTTTTGAATTGATTATAAATTTTTATTCTACCATGGTGGAGTTAAGTTCTACCCTCTTGACCTATGATACTCACCTCCACTGTAAGAAATATAACCTACAATGGTTATATCAACAAATAAATTACCTTGGTGGATTTAAAATATAAGTTCTACCCTCTTGACCTATAATACTTACCTCCACTGCAAGAAATTTGATGATTTTGATTGAATTGAAATAGGTTTCTTAATAACCAAGATCTATGAATCTTGTTACCAGGTCAGCAAGCAACATCAGAATCTGTAGAAATACTAGACCATAGTTTGACTAGCCCTAGTTCTATTGAAGTAATCAGTAGTACCAGCACAAAAAGTAGGAGGAATTCTCAATATACAGATGAATTTGTTTCCCCACTCCAATCACCATATTTGGATGAATCCCACTGGTAAATACAATAATATGTCAATTTTTTCGTGATGGGTTCTGATATTTTTCCCTTGAAACCACAAGTCATTTATCAAAGAACAAAAAATAAACATTTGAAAGTTTTGCCTACCAGCTTATCAATACCCAACAATCATCATCACAATTAAAAAATACAGTAAATGAGGAATATTCTTGAGATATAGTATGAATATTCTTGATAAATTTCCACGAGGATTGAAAAGAATTATAAAATCTATTTTGGTTAGTTATCTTTGGAAATTATGCATTCAAAAAGTCTTTCAAGAAAGTACCTAGATTGCTTCTCTTCAGCAGAGTCCCGAATCAAAAATATCCGAACATGCAATAATAATCTATGCTGTTAGCAATAGTTACGAGAATGTGAAGAATTTGTAGCAAGGTAAAATTAACCTTTGGAAATTTTTATTGGATTTTTATTGGATTTACCTATCATATGATTTATTGAAGATTTTAGAAGCCAGAACATGGTTTCTAGAGAAAATATATCATACTACGACAACAAAAAAACTAAATGGACTTTTCACTAACCACATCTCTTTTAGTTTGAATGAAAAAATTTCACCCGAGAGCGTTGAAGTGATACCGGAAGATCAAGATGAAGACACAATGTCATACACATCAGTGTCTGAGAGTACTTCGGCAACCGTCCTCGATACGAACCCAAACATGAAACAACAGAAACTGCTTCAAGATCCACTCAAAAGATTGGATCCATTCGCGGAGAACAACGCCAGTGATGTCACAACCAGTCCGTTCAAAGACCCAATCACTAGGGCTCCCAGCCGCTCGACCATGCACTTGCCGCTGACACAGGTCTCCAAAATATTGATAGACACCCAACCTCAAAGTAGCAATAAGGAAGACATGCTACAAAAAACCAACATCATCGATATCCCTTCCGAAGGCGATAATGTCAGTAACCCGGAAATGGATGTCTCCATAGACGACGGCTCTCAGTCCGACAAAACAATGATCAGCAGCGACAACGTGATGGAGAGCAGTAGTGACACGAGCACTACAGAAACCAGCAGCCATTCAACGTATCTGAAGAACATGCTGGCTGATGCGATGATAGAAAAACCAACGGAGATCCACGAATCCTCCAAACACACGCATTCGTCCAGCGATACGTCTGGGTCGCTCAAGAGCAGCTCTGTAGAATGCATCTCCCTGTCCCAGATCGGCTTGCTACCCAGGGAAAACTCGTCCATCAGCTCCGAGAGCCGCTCCGATCTGGTCAAAATCGGTTCTGACCACACTTCCGGAGATGAACTGGAAACGACGACCTCATCCGACATAGAAATTATCTCCAGCCCGAACGGGGACTCGAGCAGCACCCAGAGTCGGCAGAGTCCGGCCAAGCGGGACAGCAAGGCCAAATCGGAAGAATCCGCCGTCGACTCCCTGCTCTGCAAGATGACCCTGAAGAGGGCCAAGGGGCACACGAGGGAGCTGTCGGCGGCTTCCAGCATCAGCGACGATTTCCCCGCGGAGATGGACAGGCTGCTGAAGAAGATATCTGAGATGACCGACATCCTGGAATCCAGAGAGTCCAAGCTGATCGACGTAAATCGCAGGAATTTGGAGCTGCAGGAGCTGAACGATGACTTGAAGCTTCAGTTGGATTCTGTACTGACTAGACAGCTGGAGAGTGCGGACGTATCGCAAGTGACTGAGGAGTACACGCAGCGACTGTCGGCGTTGGAAAAGAAATTCCAACAGACGCTTAGGGAAAAGGACAACCTGAGGAAGGAGTTGGAACATACAAAGCAGGAGTCCGCGAGTAGAGTGAGTAATTCAGAAATGACTGCTTTGTTGAGTGAAAAAGAGGAGGTGATCAAGGAGTTGCGGGAAGAAGGTGAGAAGTTATCCAAACAGCAACTGAAACATTCCAATATCATCAAGAAGTTGAGAGCAAAGGAAAAAGAGAATGAAAGTACCGTAAAGAATTTGAGGTGAGTTATTGATTAAGGCCGATTCCTTCAAATCCAGGTTTTTTTTGTGTTTTCAGAGAAAGCATAGAAGGATTGTCAACAGAAGCGGACAGATTGAAAAAATCGATGGCGGCAAAAGAAGAAGTTGAACGCTCTCAAATAGAAGCCGTGCACCAATTGACAAACAAGAATAAAAAATTAGAGAACGAATTAGCAAAAGTGAAAGGACAATTAGATGATTTAACGCAAAAATATGAAACGACAAAAACGTCTTTAGATGCTGCCAAGAAGGAACTGAACGAAAAACACAAATTCTCTTCAGAATTGTCCATGCGAGAGCAAATGCTGGCGGCGATAGAAAAAGAAAAGAAGTCGATGGAAATACAAATTGAGCAAGTAATATTTTCCATTTATGTCCTATCCTTCCATTGTGATAATTTGGATATATTTTGTTTCAGATGCAGAACCAATTGGAAGATATGAGGGAGAAGTTGAGGCAAACAGAAGAAGAGAGCGGGAAACGAGAGGATAAGTATAGAGAAGAACGGAATAAACTAATGAGGAAGTTAGAGGAAGCAGAAGCAAGAAATGAAGAACTGTCTCAAATGGAATTAGAAATCAGCAAACCTCTGGTTCGTCAATTGGAATCCCTACAAGCTACACACACAATGAAGACAGCTGCTTTTGAGAAGATACAAGAGGATCTTCTAGCTAAAATCAGTAACAATGGAGATCTAGCAAATGGATTTATTTACCGAAGTTTTTGATTTCCAGGAGAACTTCAGTCCAGAGAACAGACCTACTCAAGCTCCGAGAGAATAGCCAAAGAAGAATGCTTTCGGCTCAGGTCCAAATTGTCTGAAATCGAAAGTCAACAGAGCAGCTCAAATCATAAGATAGAGTGTTTAGAAATGGAGCTGGAACAGCAAAAGACCGAACGGTTGTTGTTTGAACAGGAGCAGAATAACAAGATTGAATGCTTGAATGATGTTGTCAAGAAAAATGAAGAATCAATTTTGAATAAGGATAAACAAATTTCCGACATGCAGAATCAGTTGTCCATGCAGAAAATGTCTTACGAGGTCGAGAGAAAACAGACTGAAAATTTGCAAGTAGGAATAAAAAGCTTTCAATATACTATCAATTATGTTGACTGTAAATAATATACACATTTGATAGGATAACCTTCATACTGAAAGTTTGCTAATGGAGTTAATTATTATTTATTCTCAATGAAATTCTGAGTGCTGCTATCTGACTAATCCAATCTTCTGAATTGTTTCTCAGTTTGAAAATTTAACGTTAGATGTTACAAATCATCAAATGTTACCACTAGCAACTAGCAAGTAGTTCAATTATTATCTTAGACAGCAACGGGGTAATATTTGGCGAGGGTTGAAAATAGGTTTCACATGATTTATCTGAGATTAATCTTTCCAGGAAACAAATCGAACGAATGAACCCGAACAAGCAGTGGTAGGCAGGACGTCTCCACAAGCTGGCAGCAACTCGCCTACCCTGAGCTTTGGTAAAGTTTCCATTTCCGATTCCTTCTGGTCGCAGGTATGATTTTTCCACTTGAGGTAGATATTTACGTCATTATCGGTAAATAATTCGCGACTTTTAGTTTTATTAATCGGGGCCCTGGCATTGCGCCAATGTATTTTTTCTTCGATTTCTTTGTGACCAGCTGAATGAATTGTTCATTGTTACCGAGATTTTGGCAATGGTCACATTAATAATTTTGAAGTTTTAATCCAATTTAGTTCGCTACTATAGTTTTTCCTCAAAGCTTCATAGATTTTGAGGTCTGGTCAATTGAATAAATCGGAACCATCATGGCACACCTGAATGAAAACGTAAAAATTAAATTATCAAAAATTTTGACGTTTGAAATTATGTGAAATCATTGGATTCAGAAAATTATGCAGATTTCAGAAATCTAATGAAATACACTGTTCCATTTGAAAATCGAAAGTTGATTCATTTAAAACCGGAAATCAAATTTTTCCTCCAAATATGTCAAGTGCCGTCTAGTGAGCATATTCAATGTTTCAAATTTCAGAAATATAGGTAGATGGGATGATTATCACTCTCAAATGTTACGATGTGGCAACCTCTGTGGGGGGAAAACATATGAATATGAATTGACAAGTTCAGCCAGAGTTGAGAGAGGAAAAATGTCTGCCCTATCGTTGTCTTTGTCATTAAAATTGCAACTTAAAATAATGAAAATGCTATGATTGTGACTAAAAGAGAAGAAGACTTATATAACCTGTATATAATTGGTTTGTTTTTCTTGTAGTATTTTCGTTATTCCGATTATTTCGAATATTTTGTGAGCATTGTAAGCTTACAATAATTGTTGAATAATTCCAAACACATTGTAATTGTGATATTAGTCTTCTTCTCTTTTTTACGTCACAATCATAACATTTTCATCATTTCAAGTTGCAATCTTGATGACAAAGACAACACTAGGGCAGATATATTTTTTCTCTCTCCATGCTGGCTGAACTTGTCAATTTCATGTTGGCTTCAGACAATTTGCGGCGTTACCATTCTAGTGGGTTTGTTGTTCAGAGGGCAAATTATTTGTTGTGCGCATGATCCTCTAATTGCCTTCCAGGACGAGCCGTTCGACGCTGGCGCGGCGCCCAGGTACACCAACGTCTTCGAGATGCAGATGCTGCAGACGAGCCTGAAGCAGCGCGAGGGGGAGCTGCAACAGCTGCAGTGGGAGCTGGGCAGGCGCGAGCAGGAGCGCGCGCTGCTGAACGGCGAGATATCGGCGCTGATCACCAAAGTGGACGAACTGGCGGGCAAGACGGGCGAGCTGGACAGCCTGAAGGGCAGGTTCGCGGAGCTGGAGGGGCAGTACGACACCCTGTGCCAGCTGTACGGCGAGAAGGTCGAGGAGAACGAGGAGCTGAAGCTGGATCTGGTGGACGTGAAGGAGATGTATCGGGGGCAGATCGACGAGCTGCTGAGGCAGCAGCGGCAGAGCTCGAAGTGAATCGGTATTGGTGTATCTTGCGGAAGGGATTTTCTTTTCATGGTATTTATAAATGTACATACAATTGCGTTAGGTTGGTTGGATAGCAATTTTGTGCATATAGTTTTGTTGATGAAGGTTTGGTGAATGAAGTGGGTGAGGATTATATTGATATCATTAGGGGTGTTTACGAAGTGGTGCAGTCGGTAGGACGATTTTGAGAAACAAATCTCGAAGCCGGTACATCTACAGTATCCGCTTTAAAGTTGGCTACATATGGGAAAAAGTTTGTTGTTGAAATATCTGAAAAACTCTAATGACGGTTCGTTTCTGCATAAAGCAATAAAGATTTGGAGACTGTGGCTCAAGAATATATAACAAATGAAAATATAACCGAAAAACCACAAAATTGCGTTTTTTTTGTTTTGCTTAGTTGAATACATATCTGGTTGTTTTCTCGTGTTTCTCTAGTGGCGTTTGGTATCAACATCAGACTGCTCCGATCAATCTAAATAGTTCATTTATGACATCTAGATGTAGGGGAAGTAAATCTCAACCGTTCGGAAATTAAAATCTGAACGATCCGTCCACGATCTCTGTGCTCGGAGAAATTTGACGGAGCAAAGCGATAAATCTGAATTTATGACGTTAGGTTAAGTCAAATTAGAGCATTGTTTTTATCTTCATAGTTCATTGTACTAATTATATTATTGAAAAAATGAAGGACCTAAACCTAAATAAGCGTCCGAACTAAAAAGAACAAACAACTTATATATTACTAATTACAAAATGTACAGAGGGGTTCATTACCGAAAACTTTCCATATTATACGAACACCAAGTTGCAATAATGACTTGCTTTTCCAGCATTATTTCTAGATGTCCAACAGCTACCACTTCATCTTCTGATGCCATACGTAATTTGTTCAGCAAATCATCAAATGTAGATGCGGACATTCTGAAGTGATGCCTTAATTGGTAACTCACAAACCGAGGTACCGTTTCTTCAGCAAAATTATCAACTTTTTCCATAATACTGATATATTCCTCTTCATCATCTTCGAACATTAATTGCTAGCCTCCTTCAATCAATAATTTCATTAGAAATTGACAGTTCGACACCGCTGAACCGTTCGTTTATTCCGATTACTCCGACCAATCCGTGGTCACGTGATAAAAAAATCCCTCGCATCTCGGATGGGATTGCCTAACTCGACTTCTATATCTGAAAACTGAAAAATCCATTGAAACTTATCACGTTACCTCAGATTTGGCGGGTAATTAAAAAAAAATTGTATGTGATGCTGAAAAATATTAAACTTTAGCAAAGATGAATAATGCATTATTGAGTTTTGATTACAAATATTAGTTGGTTTGAAGCTCATGTGCATTAAAATACAGGGTATGACTTCACCTAGTGACGAGACTAACCTGTGTTTTCATAATAGTGATCTCCCGCGAAATGTATATTCCTTAAATATTTGATTAATTTTGGCCCAAACTTATGTAATTGGGTTATTTGAGCTGTTCTTTGATAAAACAAGAATGTGTAATGTTTCATAAGGGTAGAGAATGAAATTATTTTATTATTATTTTGATCAAAATTGCTACATGAGTTGGATTCCATTCCATATCTTATAAATTTGACCTATTATTCGTACCACATTTTTTTCAAATTCCCGCCAAATATGAAGTCACGTGATATAGGTCGAAATAGATTTTTTAGTTGTCAGACATGCAGAAACGAATCGAATTGATTTGTTCAGAAATTTCAAGAACAAATTTGTTCCCATGTATGTATCCAACTTTATGACGGACGCTGAATATCAAAATTCAAAACTAAACTCTCGTTGCTATCTTATCTATGTTCTGATTTTTTAAATGCACTTGCTTATAGAAAGTAAGTTTCATTTTAGCTGCATTTTTACAGGGATGAATTGAAGTCACATCAAAATTGAAATAACTAAATTGTGAGGAAAGATGGGTGAATCAATCACTGAAATCGTATGCAATTGAAAGGTGAGCTTCTGATCCTTATATCATTCATGATAACCTTCAGTGTCTTGTTTTATATATACATAAAGTTTTATAATCTGTGATAAAGTGAAATTTATTTACAAAGTTTCAGAAACAGTTATGCTAATAAAAATTGAAATATGATTATTGGCTTTCCATTGTGAAAAATATTGATAATTGCTAATATTGATAGTTGGTGATAATTAAAAATAACTTCCATTTGTGTGTTGGGTAAGTACTTCTTTACACTCATTAGAATGAGTTAACCAGTTTAATTGTTTCCTTCAACCAAACATTTAGCTAAAATGGTAGGGAAAGTAAATGAGTATATATTGAATACAATTCTATATTTCCAAAAAACAGAAAATAGTAATAAACATGTATAGATATTGACACCAACTGAAACAGCCGTCTACTTATGTAGGACTGAACATTCAAAGTCAAGTTGAGCCCATATAATAGAATGTTTATCATTATTTTTTAAAATCGACTATTAAAATAAAAATTTCTAACTTTGACTAATTGAAATTCTGTTAATAACACTACATTTAGAAAACAATGGATATACTCAAATTTTTATTGAATAACGTCTAAAAACATGATTGAAGTACACTTAAAACACCGAATATCCACCATTCGACAGTAAACGGTAATGTGCGATCTTTAAATCATCATTCAGAGGAAACAAAAGCATGTGCCGTAAATATAAAGTTTGTCATCTAAAAATCTGTTTTCTCACTTTTCTTGGTATCACTAAATGTGAACACCGACAATACAGACATGTTGTAAACATATTTGACAAGAATGACTATTGTAACATCAAATGATTTTAGCCTTTCTTTGTTTTTTAACACGAGTCATTGGGAATTTCACCCAATACTCGTGTTCTGAATGCAAATCGTAAGTCAATACTGTCTTGACATGTATAAATGAATACTGCTTTTGTATACTCTTTCATGTATACAGGGTCGGTCAGGTTAATTTACCTAACTGCGAGAATCCATGAAACGTTTCCGGTTAGTTTCCACAGAGGGCTTTATTTCCAATAAGCAGAAGGCAACTTCCAGTTATTCAATGCTACAACCGTCAGAATCCGATTGTGTTGTCTTTGTTTTGGCCTATACCGCTACCAGTCGAGGGTAAGATGAACTGGGTTGGTTGGATTTTGGTGAATAACCCTACCAAGATGTAAAACGTAAAATGAAGCAGACTGCAGGATTGTGTGTGCATTTTTCCGTTCATTCCATGGATTCTCGTAGTACTACGTTAGATAGTTCGAACCTGACTGCTCCTATATGAATAAAGAATCGACTTATGCGTTTTTCTAAACATGGAGCTATTACTTATATTCACCTTTTTTAGTTGTTGAGGCCATGAATACAAAGCAGAAAAAAATCTGTAGAAATAGTTACCTTGAGACATGAAAGACTTCGACATATTCTCCATAATTTCTTCAACTAAAATAATTATTGCACAAACGCAAATAATAAGTATATCAAAACGATGTTCTAGCGGAAAGAGACTATTTTGAACAGATTTAGTCATGTTTCAATCTAGTAAAAGAAATGGTTTCGAGACGTCAGTCCTGATTTTTTTTACTAATTGAACAGGTAATTGTTTGAAGAGTCCCAAGCTAGTTATCATTTTTATCACGTTTTAATCCCCAGAAATACATTTTGAAATTGAATAGATTAGGAATTGAAAAAATTCTATCGGATTTTTCAACAAACTTATGTAACTATAACTCTCCAATTTAAATTCTGAAAGTATACATAGAATTCAAGTGTGAATTTCACAATCATCGAATTTAGATATAATTAGAATAAATGCTGATTAAGTTTTGGTTGTACCAAATCGACCAATCTAAAATAACCAGTTTTTCAAAATTTGATTTGACTATATACAAAACAATGTTCACAATTTTAAAATTGCTTTCAATTGAAATTAAGGATACAAAAACGATATCCTGAGTAGATACATTGATAATTGATTGAATCGATTGTAGTTTAACGAAATATAATTTCCTATCAAGACAAATAATTACTATGACATATGGGCACTATCAATTTAAATTATAAATTATTCTGACCACTTGCAATAGAGGCTTTATCAGGCATCATCTGTTTATGAATTAATCTGACGTCAAAATCCTATCGCTGCCACTTCTGGCATAAAATCAGTTGTTTCCCTCCCTTTGAAATCAAACCTACTACTATGTTAATTAGCCCCCCCACTTGTTATACTGTACCATAAACTGAAGATTAGTAATTGATGATTGAAAGATAATTATCAATTAGTAATGAATAAAGTTCAGAAACAAATGTGATGTTGCAAGCGAATGCTAATTAATTTGACGATATATCGAAATAGACTGAGAAGTGCAATAACAAGAGAATTTGATATTGTAATTCAACGTAACCGGATGTGTGTGTTGCCCATAACAATAAGAAAGTAAAAATAAGCTTCATATTTATCTCATTATGAATAGTTTAATAATTAACGTTAATGGACATGGTGAACAGAATAAATGATGAATATAAGTAATAACAACTCACGACATTTTAATAATTCATGTCTCTCCGTTTAAGTTACAAAACTCAATTTCCACATGTAACCTGTCACTTCTGACGACTTTACTTTTTTATTCAGTATGTGCCAACTCTGACCATACCTTTGATAATAAAATAAAAAGCAGCATTTACTTGAACGCTTTGCCATCTCGCAAATAGCAAAGTTTGACCGATATTGCGAAACCAATTTTGTGTGTGTACGTATCCAGACCACCTTTGACGGATTCTTGCTCTGCACAAAAACAATGAAACTATGCGACTTGGTCTCGATAAGCAAGTATATTTGGTTGGCGAGATGCTGCTTGTCCACTTCCGCAACCTGGCATCGGTTGGCGCTCTGCTGAAGGAGATCCAGGCGGCAGGCTTTTTTGCTGCCCTTTCGTTACCTCTTCAGACCCACGGAGTCCAACCCTCGTATAATAGTGCTAGGTTGTCCAGACTGCTCGCTTCATGGAATACATAATCAACCTAAAGAGAAATTCCGTCAGTTTTTTGCGAGCTTAAGATACCGATTCTACTTCGATAAATGTGACATTGCGTGGGAACATCTTGCTAAACTCAGCCTAGTTTCCAACCAAATTTACAGGTAACTGAATTACTTCTAATTGTTGACCCATGTAGCCATTTTCCAACGAATTTGATGAAAATGATCCCAACAATTTTTTTTCGACTTCGCCGGGTGGGTTTCGTCCTGATCATTGTGGGGAACAGTTAAATCTATCGCAGCGTACTCTGTAGCAGACTTGTGCAACATTTGAGGAGAGTTATATTTGTTTTGATAATTTACTCCATTTTCATTTTGATATGTTTGAGCTCAATAAGAAAGTGTTTCACAGTGCCTATTTGTGTTGTGAACTGGACATAATGGAAAAGTAGACAAAAAAGTGAATTACAGAACCATATGTAGTGAATGTTTAATTGGAGGCAAAAAGTGTGAGGAACAAGCGAGGGATAATTGCATTTAAAGATGTTTTGTTGATATCATAGAAGTTTTTCTTGTAAATGTGGGCTCGTTTTTTGCTTGTTAACCTTGGGTTCTTTAACACGTCTGACACAGTCTGTGGTTGGAGTTTACGTTGTATGCTTAGAAATATTGTTTATATTATGACAACCTTTTGTTTAAGTTTTAAATTTCTCTTGAATTTTCACTCGATTTGATTAGAAGTATCAAATATAATAGGCCATTTCATTTTTTAAGTCGCGAGATTTTTGTAATCAACTGCTGATTAGTTATTGCGAAAGTGAACAGCCATGGGCTAGTTTCGGCACAACAAGTTGAGATTGAGCGATATTTTTACATTCTGTCAATCAACAACTGTCTATTCGCGATAGAAAATAAAACGTAGCGCTACCTGATGGTAACAACTCGAACTTCTCGAAATGGTATCGTTTTTGTTTTGTTTTCGTATTTGTGACATAACATAAGATTTCACATGGATTCCACCAGAAGAATTGTCGAAAAACTGCTGGAAATATACCTCTCTCATTAGAACCGAACGGAAGATGTCACATTCTTCACAAAATGTGTTTGATAAGTCAGTTAATTCCTATCTTACATTACCAAAAACCTCCCATTTCGAAATATAATCTGTAAATAATGCCATTCTAATAGATTTAATACATATTTCATATTTATTCATAAGAAAAGTTATGGCTATTATCTTAATTTCCTTAAATAATAATTTTCGACGTTGGATGCGAAAAGTAAACAGAGTGTCATATGTCATCTAAATGAAGAGGACTATTTACTGTCAAATAAATGACGGGTGAAAAAAATGTCCATATAGGGAATGATTCATTGGAAAATTTTGGTGGAAAATTATGCTTTCTTTTACGCTCTTTTTCTTCTATATTTAGGGTTATTGAAATTCGAATAATAATTTGCCTACATTGTTAAGCATCACGAGAGTATCCAAATGTGGTTTCAGGATTAGATTAGGTAAGGTTTCCAATCTATTGTTCTGGAAATTCATTGTGTTATGCCCTAGAATCATGAGACATGCTCTATCATCCTGAAACATGCTCTATCATCCTGAAACCAAATTAAGGTACTCTTGTAATGCTTAACGATGTGGGAAGGTAGGAACAATATCATTTTTTGAAGAAAATCGATTTATTTGTAATCAACGATGAGTTCAAATAGTCAAAAGGGTAGTTATGATATACCTTGTTATATTTTGTATTCCTGGAGAAGAATTATAGTTGCATCGCCGTTCTTGGAAAAAAAATGTTGAAGATGGCCAATAAAAAGTCTTAGGGCCGGTTGCATAAAGATTTAACAGACTATTGAATATTTAATTTGTTTATAACCACGGCAACACCCTTAGCTCGCGCATTAGCAGAGTTAATCCCACGTTAAGTTAACAGAAGGGTTGACGGGCTTTTATGCAACCGGCACTAAGAGTCTAACTTCAATAATAAGGCAAGAAAATAATAAATTCTGTTATTAAGCAATTTGGTTGTTTCCAAATATTTTGCAAATGAAAAGATCTATTTTGGAATTTCATTCACTCATGACCATTCAATCCCACAAGTTTGCCCCAATTTGAATTTCTTCGTATCCCTTACGTTTTTCGGGTTTATGACACCTCAATGATGATCTTCGGATTTGAATAACCCTGTATAACAACTCCATATCATGTAAATCATCAGAAACACGCTACCCAACCCACCTGTTCTTGAACAGTGCTCTTCCTGCCCGGATCCGGATCCCGCCCCTCCAGCTTCATCTTGACCCTGTGCCACACCTTGATCGCGTACGCGTTGCTCTGCTGCCCCTTTGACACCCCCTCCTGCTTCTGCGGCGACGCCTTGTCCGCCTCGTCACCGACAGACGCCTGCCGCCACACCAGTTCCGCCCTCTTCTGGGCCGACTCCAGGTCGAGCAGACTCTCGTAGACGCCGGCCGTGCGCTCCTCGAGGTAGTCCAGGGCTTGCACCAGATTATCGATCTCCTCCTTGATCGCCTCGCGCCTCAGCTTCGCCGTCAACACCGCGAACTGATCGGTGTAGCGCCGGTACTCCTGCAGGAACTGCTGCGCCGGCACGCTGTAGTCGTCGATCTTCGTCATGCTCTTGATGAGGCCCCTCACGTCGGCGTAGAGCTTGCAGTGGACGCCGTAGATGGCCTTGAAGCTCTCCATGAGCGCCATCAGGCTGTCGTTGTCGGTGAAGCTGGTCTCGCGGTGCTCGTTCAGCTTCTTCTGCGCCCTGGTGATGGTGTCCGTCAGTCGCTCGGATATTTTCTGCAGCCACTTCGGGTCTTTGGCCAGCTCGGGGGTGAACATCTTCAGAATGCTCTCCTCGGACGGCGATAGGGACTCGGTCTTGGAGTCGTTGTATTGGCAAGACAGCCTCCACGTCTCGAAGCACTTCAGGAACTGCTTGTCGTAGTCCTTGGTGGGTTCTGCAGTGTTGCTGCGGAGGTACTCGTGCTTCAGGACGGAGGTGTAGGACGACAATATATTGTTGGCTATGTTCAGTTCGAGGTTTAGCCTGTTGTTTCGGGTTTCTATGGCGTTGTCGAAGGCTGCGGCGATTTCCACCACGTTGGGGTTGGCTCCTTTGGCCCAGTTCAGGCGTTGGTGCGCCTTTTCGATGAGCTTCTCTTGGTTCACCTTCGCCTCAACCAGTTGCCGGTAGATATTTTGCAGGGAGCCCACCTCACTTTGGATGTCGATAATCAACTTGGTTCTGACCGAGGCGAAGTTGTGCAGCTGTAAAATATCATCGAACATCATGTTATGGACGGCGAGCTGACTTTGCAGTCTCAGGGTACTCGATTGCAATATGGTGAGTTTCTGCTCGATCTTTTTCGGCTCCTGTATTTTTTCCCAAGCTAGCTTGAGGTTGGTCTCCAAGCTGGAAGCCTGCGACAGCACGTTTTGAGAAAAAGTTCCGTCTTTCAGCAGCATATTCCAGGCTTTGCTGTACAATTCATCTAGGGGCACTTTGCTCTCAGCACCTATATCTTTCTGTTCGATTTCATGGCTCACATCCAAGCCCAAGTTCTGCAGCAGAAAGCAGACCGCGTAAGTTATCGTTTCCGGTAATATCCCCAACAGTTTTCTGGATATGAATTCCGCGATGTATTGCTTGATCGGTTTCGTCAGCTGTTCGTCGTTGAATATAACGCCGTTTCCTACGCCTTTGAGAAACAGGCACATTTCTTGGGCGATGTTGAAGAAATCCACTATAGACCTCAAGCGTTTCAAGAAAAATATGTCTTCCAAGATGTTGAGGACACGGACATTGAATATGTGCGGCGCTATATTTCTGGCCTCCTTGACATGGTCGAGTCTTTTCCACGACTTCGGTATATCAATGTTTCCGAGAGTGTTTGTGAGGTTACCGATTTCTTGGGTCAATTTATCAAAGAGCCCGTTGAAACCCATCAGCAGCATCTTGCCTTGGCTCAATGACTCTGATTGGGCTGGTATTAGAGCCATATATTGTTGTTTTGTGTTCGCTGTGCGTTCCAAAATGTAATCATAAGTGGTCTGCAAGATAAAAATGAAAAAGCTATAAGAAATACAAAAATAAAGTTAAGGGGTGAAAATGGTATGAACCGAGAAAACTATCGTATTGGAAGATGATTTAAGAACGAAAAATGATCAATACTCCATCTAAAAAATTTTATCTCGAATTTTTCTTTCATCGCGATGTCAGAAAGCGACGAAAAGGTATATTGCAATGAAAAAAAATTCAAATCCTCTCAAAGACGTAAGTTATTTTTGGAAGGCAATAAATCATTCATGAGACCCGACATAAGTCTGAGCTATTTCGTCCGGCATATTTCCCGACACATACAAGAAATCTATTATTATACCATTATTTGAAAAAGGCGATAAAAACGAAGTTTCTCAAAACAAACAAATAGGGTCATATCTGAATACCCAATAAATTCTTACATAATCGCAATTCAGATTCAGAAAACATTGGAATACTACGGATGCCACATTTCAAATGATAGAACAAATACATGGCTTTTTAGAATCGAAACAATACCCACTTGGAGTATTCTGCGATCTATCTAAGGCATTCGACTGCGTAAATCACAATTTACTTCTGAAGAATGAGTACTATGGAATCAGAGGTTTATCTAATGATTGGTTCAAATCATATCTCTCAGAGCGAATAATGTGTGTTAGAATCAAACATGAAACGTTATGAATGTGTTATATCAAGATTCAGAATATACTCATTTGCAGGCTGGTGTCCCACAGGGATCAGTGTTAGGCCCAACGTTATTTCTCATTTATGTGAACGATATTGTCTGTAGCTTTCCAACAGTTGCCTTTACACTTTTTGCTGATGACACGAGCATACTAATTAATGAGAAAAATACGGACTTACTCACAACATAGTCTAAGGAGGTAATGGAGGGAGTTTCAGACTGGTTTCTGGCAAATAAAATGTCTCTCAACTTCTCTAAATCAAATAGCGTGTTATTTAGATTACATAAAGATGTTGACGATGTGACCATACAACTCAATGAAAACTCTATTGATTTCGTACACTCGACCAAATTCCTGGGATTAACTATTGATAATAAACTGAACTGGCAAGATCACACCTCTGCCCTTCAGACTAAATTGAGCAGGTCAATCTATGCTTTACGCACTGTTAAGAGGAATACCAATATGTCAACAACAAAGCTGGTATATTTTGCATATTTCCATAGTGTATTGCAATATGGCATAGAATTTTGGGGAACATCTATATATGCGTCAGATGTATTCACAATCCAGAAAACGGCTATTCGCGTATTATTTGGTTTGAGTAATAGAGACTCCTGCAGAACATTTTTCAAAGACCACAAAATATTCACTCTAACAAACACTTATATATTCAAAATAAGTATGCTGATACACAAAAAGCGATCAATATTGACACAACCATCAAACAAACATTCATATCCAATTAGAAATGAAGAGTACATTTTGCCGAATTATAGCTACAACAGAACTAGGAATGGGCCGTTGTAGTCCGGAATCAAAGTATACAACCACCTACCTTCCTCTATGAAATCTTTAAGCAATTTGCGTTTCAAGAAACAACTGAAAAAATTATTGCATCAACATGTTTTTTATCATATGAACGAATTCTTTTCTCAAAGATTAGAATAGGTCATCATATTTTTGTTATCATTATTTTCACCGCACCCTTCACTTTCTCGATGCTGAATGCTATATAGAATCTCAATATACATTGTTAAATTAGTTATATAGGTAGTAATATTATTTTGTAAATGTTATTTTGATTCTGAGAAATAAATTTATCTAATCTTATTTCAACCTGATTGTGACGTACTCATGCCTGTTTCGCTTTCCAAAAACGCCTTCACTATATTATGTCATTGAGAGGTTTTTCAGTGATTTTTTATGACTTGATATATTGTCCGTTTCTAAAATCTTGTGTTATAAATGTTTTGCTTGATTATTTGAATTGGTCTCATATAGAGGTAGAATTCATATTTGGTGGATTGTTTTTCGCTGCAATTTTCGGCTTGATTCGATACAATTCCCGTTGCTTTAGATTTACTAGAATGAACGACCGTTACTCACCCCACAGTCCACCTGCATCAACACGCAGGTCAAAAGTTTCTCCAGCTGGGCAATAATATCCGGAATGGACACCCCCATATCAGTCACCACCTGATTCAAGTCCTTGATCATCTCGAGCACAGACGACTCCTCGGCATGGATTTTCTTCATGGATTCCGGAAGAATGATCGTGTGAAAGTTGAAATTCAGATCGTACAGCCCCTTGTAGACATTACTGGCGATCCTGATCCCTCCCAGAACCTTGCAGAAGTTCTCGTCGAAGCCCTGCTTGGCCGGTATGTTGGAGATCATCTCCACCGACCTGGTGCTGTGGAGGTACAAGTCGTCCAAGAACCAGTCACCGTCGCGCGACGTCAGCTTGATCAGCCAATCGCCGCTGCGCTGCGCAGCCACTTCGAGGGTCAGCAGGTTCCTGTTCAGCAGGACCAGCTCGCTAGCTATGACGAACTCCAGGGCTCCGACTGCGCCCTTCTCAGAGGCCAGGAAGGAGTTTATGCCCGCTTTGGCGCCGGCGTAGATCTTCTCGAGCGAGTTGTTCGGCTCCTTCGTCCTCAGATTGGCTAGCTCGTCGAAGAGCTTGTTCACTTGCATCAGGTTGTCCTTGTAGAGGGCCTCCAGGCTGAGAGCTATGTTGACAACGTGGGGGTTGATGATCTTGGTCGATTCGATGAACTTCCGCAGCTGGTCGTAGACGATGTCGCAGCTGTTGTAGCTGTTACCGTCCATGAGGTACTTTGACCACTTCTGGTAGAGGATGTAGCGGTGCGACTCCATGTACGATTTCGGGCACTGCGAGACGATGGAAAAGTAGTCCTGGTAGATCTGGAGGCACTTTTTGATGGCCACGCTCATGTGCTGCGACAGCTGGTGGAGCTCTTGCTCGGATTGTTCGCACTGGGCGACTACGTCGTCTCTGCCGGCGTTGTGCAGGAAGTCCTTGACCAAATCGAAGATTTGCGTGTTGCCGTCGTCGCCGTTCATCTTGAGGTCCACCAGCCACTGGGAGAACTGCTGCCTCTCGAAGGACGCCATCAGGCCGTTGTAGATGCCGATGTGGGTGTCGCAGTCGTCGATGAAGCTGTTCAAGTCTTTCCTGGCGGTGCTCAAGGAGACCTGGGATTTGTGATAGGTGTCGTAGAGCGAGGGCAGAGCGTACAGCGGGTGGTTGTGGATGCTCTGGGCTTCTGCTTCTTTCACCAGCGCCAGTTGGTGGTGGAGGTCCTGCAAGTCGTCTTCCACCTCCGACATCCGGCTGTTCAGCTCCATGAAAGCGTTCAGGCTTTTCTTTATGTACGGTATCTCGGCAATTATGTCGTCCCTGGAAACGAATGTAATTCAAGATTTCAATAATTTATATCGTTGTTTGATCTAATAGCGATATACAAAAAACAAATACAAAATGTGTGAAATATTGCAGCGATACAATACAAATATATAATTTAAAATGAACATTAGAAACCTCCTAAAAGTACCTGAAAAAATTATTGTATGGAGGGGAAAAATTATTGTTCAAGTTTATGGAAAACTTTGATGGCGGTTCGTTTCTGCATGTCTGACAACTGAAAATAGCTATTTGTATTACTAGGGAGGAAAGTGCCACTTTACCTCCCGCAGGATGTAGTTTACTGCACGACGCGAAGCGGAGGGCAGTAAATATCCAAGGGAGGAAAAGGCACTTTACTCCCATGTAATACATATGATTTTTTCTCCTACCCACTAAATAAACCTTTTTCTACAAGCGCAGCTCTTAGAAAAAAAATGATCAATCACTCAATAGCAATCCGAAATGTATAAGCTATCTAAATGCTCAATAATTCAAATCACTAACAAGCAAAAAGTAAAATAACGTTCTTGAAAAAAAAAGTTGCAATTGCCAGGAGCTGAACCCGGGACTTTCGGAATTCTGAACTCAAAAAACGTATATCTAAGATTCCTGAAGTTGAAATTTGTATTGAAGAACTACGTTGAAGTAACATTAATGTTTGATTTTTACCAAAAAACAGGATATACAGGATGTTCTAGAAATTATTGAAACAATATGAATATAATGAATTCACAAGTTTCATCGTTTGCAACTTACTTGAAATGAGGGGGAGGAAAAATACTTTCCTCCCTAGGGAGGAAAAGTATGAGTTTCCTCCCTGATTTGAGGGAGGAAAGTGTGTACTTTCTATAGGGGGAGGAAAAATCAGTTACGACTTATATCACGTGACCTCAGATTTGGCGGGAATTTGAAAAACAAAAATGTGGTGCCGAAAATATCAAATTTAGCCGGATGAGCATTAATAAGTTTTAATTACGAATATTAGTTGGCAATATCATTCATTTAGGGCTGAGAAAATTCGAAAAAGCTCAACATACAGGGTATGACTACATCTAGTGACAATCTGACAATACTAATTTCTCAGGTCGATGATATTGTAGATGGTGATTCGCGGTTCAGATTTCAATAATTTTCGTAGTTATCTTTAGAAAATGAATAACGAAGAGATTTTTTTAATGGAGGAAAATTTCCTATCACGATAATTTCATTAATAATGTATGCAAGTGGTTCTGATATAGATTTGGTAATAGCTTTCAAAGTTCCATATTTAATACCATCAATCCCAGGGCTTTTATTGTAACAAATCAAGGACTGCATACCTATTTTCATTCCATTCCACTCTCATTTCGGTACATCTGACGTTGAACATGGACAAGATGACTTCTTTCTCCAGCTCCTTCTTGCTCTGCTTGGCGGTGTTTTCAGTGGCCAACCCGCCGAAAGTGGTGCCGGCCAAGACTTCTCCGCTGATCGTCCAATCGATCAAGGGGTCGTACACGAACGCCTCCAGTAGAGTCAGCAAGGTTTCCCTACCTTTCCTCATGGTTTTCATTACGTTCTCGCAAGCCAAGCGAAAAATGCCCTGGAAATGGTAACTGGTGTCAGGAAGGGTGGAAAAACGAAAATGGACACTGTTTCGCGATCAAATCAATCAATCAATCACACACTTTATTGTCTGATCAGTTGATTATTATTGATAAAGTATAAAAAAAATTAAGAAAAATGAATAAATGATAATAAAATGTCAATTAGATGAAACTGTCCAATATAAAAGATATTACGTGTATAAATGAGAACATATTGTCAAATAGCTTAAAAAAGGACCATTGACATAATACATAATAGTTATTTACCGCAGAGTGTAAGTAATAGCCTGAGCGATAGCAAGAGGGCCATTAACACGCCTAGGTCCATGAAAGCAAGTTACGTCCGAAATACATACAACATTTTATGCACGACCAGTATATTTTATTGTAAATACCTCTTCACCTCTCAAGCATGATAGGAATAAAATAATTTTTGCTACGCCCATGATAATCGTCTCGAAAAAGCATTACATGAGAGTTTTTTCACTTTTTCTCTATCTCTTATAATAAGGGAGTTATTGAGGATTTACAATTTGCTCATATTCCAGACTGGTGCAGGTGAATAAATAGGCTAGTAGCCATATACAGACAATAGTCATTACGAAATGCATTCCATTGACGAAGAAAGTGTGAATTGTATTCCACCAGAAATCAGTAAAGAAGCTGAGGATGCGAGCGTAAAGTGCCATTTTACGCCCGGCGGGCGGTAAAGTAGTCCGAGGGCGGTAAAGTACTATTTTACGCCCGCACAACCGGGCGATAAATTGCCATTTCAGGCCCGGTCGTGCATAAGGAAAAACATTATGTGATAATATGTCACAAAATTCAACAATAATCTTGTAAGTAAATAAGATAGCAAGTAAAATCAACTTAATTCCATGAGGAATATCATTGTAGTATTCCTGTAGGTTATAATAAGCTGTTTGAAATAGAGCTTTTTTTACAGTATGTCGAAAGTTATTCAGAGAAATTGTTTCTATAACTATTTGGCAATGTTTATAGATTTTTTTCTTTCATATATGACGAAGTTTTTGGTCAGACTAGATTTAGGTAAGGGTAAGGGAACAAAACCTTCAGTTCTTGTTATATATTTTCGTATATCACTAGATGTTGAACCATATTTTGTGTGGATGAGGCTTAGTATACAAAATGAATAAACAAGCTCGTGGTAATATTTGTTGGCTAATGAAAAGTGGTTTGCACTGAGAGTGATATTGAGCTTTATACAGATATCGGATTGCTCGTTTTTGTAGTACAAAAACAGATATAGCTGGTTACTGCATAAGGCCAAAAAGCAATGCAATACCTGAAGTGTGACTCAACTAGGAAAAAGTAGACCATCCTAGCCGTAGCTAAGTTCAATTACCTTGAAACAATTTTCATCGCAAAACACCTAGAGGCTAGCTTTTTGCTCAAGGACGTTACATGCTCATCATGGATCATCACCATCATCAATGGATGATTAGCACGATTCAAACATGTTTCTCGAATACATATTTATTGTATCACTCTGTACTTGATATAATTATTTGTTTATTTCAACTAGGTATAATTTAAACCATGCCTTGCCCTGTCTGTACTAAAAATAAAAACGGTATATGCACTTTAATTGGATTTTTTGCACTCAATTTAGTATATTATTGGTACGTAAATAACATTTGGACCACTTTGAAGAAATTGATAAAAAGTACTGGTTGGATTGGATTCCGACGGCAATTACTTAACAGGACAAGGTCATGATATAGATAAAAATCCTATCAAGCTTGGAACGGATCTTTGCAAGCTAAATCTCGAATAATCCACCAACAAAAATAAGCTAAATGAGTTTTCATACCCACACAAATGGAAGAAGAATTATAACATATTCTATTATTATATACTGATGGAACTCCGGTATTGAATAGCACTAATTTATTTGTTTTGGATCACTTTTTTTCACCTTTGAAGTATAACATTATTAATATTGGTGGCGTAATATTAGGTCGTTTCTAAATCCCTAAGTAGGTAGATATGTTGGAAATATTATTAGCATTATAAATCGTGTAGATTTACAATGTTTATCTACCCCAACAGGAAACAAGGTAATCAGCATCCTATCAGACCTGTATCGAAACCATGGTTGAAACCATGGATGAAGGGCCACATCTAGGAATATAACGTCCTCATAAAAAATTCAAGATAAATTAAATATTTCACCAATTATGTTAAAAATAAAAATTACACTTTGAAATTTATCATACTCTGTCGTCATAAACAGTTCCTTTATAGTATGGACTGAGTTTGCAGTCGATATCAATTGAGTTTCAAAACATTTTGGGGAATTAACTGCCAGTCATTCTGTTGATTCGAATTTAAATATTTTCAGTCGATAATAATTGGGCTACACACGGAAGCTCTTATTTTTCTGGCAGTAGCGGTGAATTATTAATTTTCCCTAATCTGATATTATCTTGTTTATGCGAAAGCCTAAGTATCTATCTCCATAAAAACGATTCATTAACGTTATCGAAAGCTGCCGTGGGATTTCAGCGACATGACGATGCCCCACTCCCAGTCTAGTTCATGTTTCACAGTTGATGATTTTTATCTTTGCATGATTAACTTTGATGAGCACACACAGTTAAAACACATTCTTCCTGTTATAGACATTGCAATCACAAAAATGGTTCAACTCCTGATCAATTTACTTTCAGTTTCGTTTCACAATTCTATCAGATAAAGAGAATCTAAGGAAATGAAAAGTGTATATTACAATCCAACATTTATTGATCACCCGTATGATACTTATCATTGATGTCCCTGCGAATTGTTATGAATAGTGCATTGATGTTATACAGGGTGCATAAGTTACAATAGAGAATACTCATGAATCAATGAACCTAAAGAGGATGTGCTTTTACGAAAAACTCAATTGGTTTCGAACTGAATTTAGTGTAAAATATGAAGTTGAAAGAAAATGAGTTTTACGTTAGATACATCCAAAGGATTACACAATACAGGATAGCTCATTTTCTACCTCTGTGCTTAGGCCAAATTTGCACTGCACTTGCGCGGTTATTCATTGTCATTTGACTTCATGGTTTTTCTTTCTTTATGTTACCTAGAAAATCAACAGGAATATGTTAAGTAGAATATGTATCGTCATACATTGACACTGTCAAAATTACCAACATTGATAAAACGCTGAATACAGAATCTGAGATTCAAAGTCACGAAACACCAAATGTTGACGTGTGATGTCCATATGTACCCAAAACCGCTATTTTTTTGCTATCCGGTAATTTGTAATACTATATGAGACAATACTATTTCAATAAATAAAATAAGATATATCATGTCTTATCCAATTCATTATATCGAACCCAGTTTGTCTGGTAGACAACAAGCAGACAACAACTACTTTTCTGGCTAATGATAATAATACTCATTCATAATTACTACATATATAATAGTATTATAGTTCTCATTCTAAAACAAGGATAGCGACAACATAATCCCCCGGTACCAGTGTCTTGCTATCTTGAAAGGATCTGAATTTGAATAAATTGACTTACCAACAAAACTATCATATCCATTCTTCCTAAAAGTTAATGAAAACAATCTAAAATCAAAGTTTTCTGAAAATATACATCTTAGATTCATTCACTCGAATGATTATATATTTAATTCACTGTCGAACTATATCGTTTGTTTTCTGGTGATATAAAGTTTTCAAGTTTCAAACTTGAAAATATAACATCAAACATGTCATTACCTTTCAATTCCACTAATTAAAGGCTTATCTACTACTCTGAACATTTTCTTACCACTTAGGCCAACCATTTTATCACTTGTAGAGCATACTCTATCGTCTCTATAGAAATATTCTCTTTCCCGATTATATTTTTCCATATATCCACTAACTTTTCATCTCGGGGAAACCCGAGAATGTTCTCAAATCACCAAAAATTGTTTTGCATATTAAGGTGGGTGAATGATGTTTATACAACGAATGATACGACACTGAGTAACTCACCAGTGGAATGTTGTATTCTGGTCACCATTTTTGAATCGTCTCTTTAACATTTCACAGCGTTTCACCATCCGTTAAATTCGATTCGAACATGATAAACGAGGTTTTTAGGTAGAGTTCAATTCAAATTTTCACACAAAACTGGAAATATGTCGTTTAATGAACCAAAATTTGATTTGAATTCGAGACGTTTCGCGCTGTCATTGTCAGCGTTCGGTTGATCATCAGTTGAACGAAATAAGCGGGGTTGGCGCATTCACCAAAAATACCGCAATCTACAAAAGACGTGCTATCTATAAACCACTTATATTTGAATGAGGCACTGTATTATATAATGAAAATTGAATACCGGGTGTTTCACAGTGGATGGAACATTAGAAGTATCTGGAGAACAGAAAGACAGATCATTTCGAAAATTTGTGGTCGTCGATAATCAAACTTGGTCTCTCCGTCTAAAATATTTTCATCAATACAGTGTTGCCGCTTCTATCGAAAAGTAGCAACAACTTTGTTATTTCGAATGGAACACCCTGTATTTTATTTCATTTTTAGATTCTTCCTGAAAAGCTGATTTCGTCGATATATCATACTTGGGGAATAGCGAGAAAGATTACAGAGATATAGGGTGTGAAAAATCGAGATTTTTCAAGTTTGGGAATTTTTTGTGTCGAAACTATTCATTTCTGCTCAAAACGGCTTACATGTCCCTATCTTAACTTTTCATTCACTATCTACTGACATTTAATAGAAACAAATGGAGGGTGATGCAAAACTCAAAATTCTGAACCACCCGCATTTGTTTCAATTAAATATCAATCGATAGTAAATGGAAAGTTGGGATAAGGACATTTGAGCCGTTTTGAGCAAGAATGGATAGTTTCGGCACAAAATATTCCTAAATTTGAAAAATCTCGATTTTTCACACCCTATATCTCTGTAATCTTTCGCGCTTTACCCCAAGTATGATGTATCGACGAAATCAACTCTTCAGGAAAAATCTGAAAATGAAATAAAATATAGGGTATTCCATTTGAAATAACAAAGTTGTTGCTACTTTTTGATAGAAGCGGCAACGCCGCAACGCTGAAAGTATTTTAGATCGATATAACAAAACGGATTACCCACGAAATCAAATTTTCATGATAATCCTAAGTCCTGTTCTCCAGACACGTTTAACCTACCATCGACCGTGAGTCACCCTGTATATAGCTGACTCATATTAGTACCTACTAAAGGATATATATATATTTGAGAACCATAAAAAATGTGGTCATGGGATGATTATCACTTTCAAATGTTACAAAGTGGCAACCTCTGTGGGGAAAAATATGTGCATATGAATTACATGTTGTCTTCAGACAATTTGGGGTGTTACTATTCTAGTGGGTTTGTTGTTCGGAGGTGTTTTAAATGTCATTCGTAAAATTTTAGAAATGAAATAAAGAAAAAGGGTTTTAAATCATCAACTTAGTTCCATAGAAAACATCGTAAGTCTCCTACTATAATGAGTTAGGATGACCATAGTTCAGACCATCGTTTTTTAAATGCCATTTGTAAAATTTCAGAAATGTTGTGATAAAGAATACGTGTTTGAAAACCGTTTTCAACCGCCAACTTAGTTGCAAAGCAGCCCTTGTAAGTCTACGACTAGTATGAGTTAGGAAAAAGAAAACCTCACCTTATCAAGTGTCAACCGAAGCACTAGGAGAAAAGATACATGAAAAAGTAATCGAATCACTGAAACAATATCACTATACCAACTCAAACGAGCTCTTTATGACCATTTTTTATCTCAACAATAATTTAGTTTTTCGAATTAGAACATATTCTCTTGGTTACTGATTATTTGCTAAAGTATATGCGTGTATATGTTATTCTTTCTCTATTAATATTTACCTATTATTATTTTTGCTGTCTTTGTCTTCTTTTTTGGGGTTAGATGGTAGAGCAGATGTATGTTAATTGCCAAATATATACTCCATATTGTACATCAATTATAATTGCATACAAACTGAATCTCGCCCTAACAATATATGAACAATTTGTAATTTTCCTTTTTAGTTTGGTAATAAATACATTTATTATTATTATTATACGGAACACATATCTCGTACTCCGTTCCCCATTCCCAAAGTCTCATCCATCGAAGCTGGACCACCCCGTACCTGCGGCAGACCACCACAAAAACAACGCAAGAGGTAGGAGAGCGCACCGCGTGCCCCGATTCCAAAATCCAACCAACCGTATCGAATCGAACAGTCGCCGATCCGCCAGCCGAGGAGATGCACGCTGACAAATCTCCAACCCGACCCGCGTGATGAATCCCAACCTGGTGCCGCGCTAGCCATGGAGGCTCCCGACACCCCTGACCCATGCCACTACTGCGGCACCGTGCCGTGGCTATTCGTGTGCGCCCTTTCAACCGCAGCCACCCTCCTAGGTAAGGTATCTACAAGAACTGGTGGATCTACTCTTCGATTGTTATGGTTTCACGGACTAAAGTGTCGATCGTTGTAGTTCTAGAAGAATACTTTTCGAATCATTCGGAGATGGCGCCACCCTCGAGGTCGGTGAAATAGATTTATTTTGATTTTTGTCCAGAACGTTGAAAATTGAAAATATTCATCTCCTTTTGGAAGTTCGAGTTTTTTCATGATGCTCTGGATACTTTTTGGGTTCAAGACCTTTACTAGTTGTTTGTTTTGTGCTCTTTCAGAGATAGTTCTGAACGCCTGAAGACGGGTTTCCAGTAGGCGGAAAATCCGCTGCGGATTTTCAGTCTGGCAATTTTATTGGATGTTGTAGTTTCAAATATGTTTGCCACCAAGTTTATTGAGGATACATTGGGTGAACTTTTTGCGGATTCCACTGAATTTATAACCTCAAAATATCTTATATATGTTTATGGTTTATATTTAAGAGAAGCAAATATGGATAATTATTTTAATGATTATCACATTCACATACTTCATCTTATGCGTATTGTATATGAAAAAAAGCGACAACATAAAAATAATAGAAAGGCAAGTGGTCATTTTCAATGTTTGATACGGGAATTGAAATCAGGTGATCCACAGCTACATTTCACCAACTTCATGATTTTCCTCCTAGTGGAAACCCGGCTTCGAGCAGTATCCTATGCTTGTCACTTTCACAAGCACATACACTTTCACTGTATTTTTGGTTATTTCACTTTCAATTTTGATTCGAATAGGATTAGACATTAACAGATGTTGATAGAAAAAATAAAATGGAAAGCTCTGTACAAGTCACAAGTCTTTCTACGTTTTGTACCATAGAAGTCAGCGTTGCCACATCTAAATTAGAAAATTTTCTGACAACTTTTTTTGCATACAAGTCATAAAACCGCAGAACTAATTCGTTATTACCAAGAGACAAGTACAAAGTTATGTGATCATTGCAAATTAGTGAAAGATTATTTCTCCAAAATCTCCAGAAAGTGCCTTGAGATCACATATATTCTTGATTTATATGAATATTTCAATATGATTTTCGTAATATCCTTAGTGAAGTATCTGGCAATATAGCTGTTTCCAGTTCGAATAAATATAAAATTAACATTAATGTTTATACTAAAATAGTAAATAAAGTACGTTCTCAGAACGCAAGTCAGTATGATTTGTAATGAAATTTCTCAACTCGGTTGTGAATAAAACTGATGAATTGAATATCTATATTATTATTATATATATCTATATCTACGTGTATTGCTGGTTTTTGGCATAAATCTTGTAATCAAACCATTTTATTACCAACCGCCATCATGTTATGGCCACGTAGCGCCGCTCGTGGCGGTTTCAGAAAGTATTCTTCTAGGCGTTAAAACCCAAAAAACCAAGTGATTTCAATCGAGAGCTTTTGGGAACGGACGGGGATAGCAAATCGCTTCAACATCTTGTAGACATCTCCTCCTAGGCAACGCGCTCACCGTCGCTGCCATCCTGCTCAGCAAGAAGCTCTCCTCGGTGATGGCCAACCGCTTCGTGCTCAGCCTGGCCGTGAGCGACCTCCTCGTCGGCTGCTCCATCCCCTACCACATGCAGTTCTACCTGGTGGATGGCTTCGGCCGGTCGAGGACCCGGTGCCTGCTTCGCTTCGCGCTCACCACCTTCGCGTGCTCCAGCTCCATCTGCAACCTGCTCTTCATCGCGACGGACCGCTACGTGGCGATCGTTTACCCGCTGCACTACCCCCGGTTCATGACCAAGAGGGCAGCGGCGGTTCTCATCGCCTTGGGGTGGGTGGTGGCGTTTTCCGTGGCCGCCGTGCCGGTTATTTGGAACGAGTGGGAGGAGGGAGTCAGCTGCGAGATCGTCAATGTGTACCCGAATAACTACATCCGGATTATCTTGGTGCCGATGTTCGTGTTGATCTGGGTGACCATGCTGCTGTTGTACTCGAGGATATGCAAGGAGGCGACGGGCCAGCAGAAGAGGATAGCGGGGTCTGCCGCTGTGGCGCCGCAGTCGAGGTCGTTCAGGGACTCCAAGTCCTTTCAGGTGGGCATGAGTTGAGGCGACTGTTTCTGATATCGTCGTTTGATGATGATAATCCTTTATTTCAAATAGGGATATGCAAAAGTATCTCGAATTTGGATTGTGTTAGAGTCTTAATAATATAACACGTATATTGCTCTTGATGCTATCTATTCAAACTGTCTCATCCCCGGACATATATCTGTGTATGATTAACAATATGATTCGATTTAGTTACCTAATAATTCTAACGGCTATCGACATACTCGAATACGGGGTAATTCAATAATAATAACTATCACTTGGAACGTCCTCGCTTATTTTTTGCCCACTACGTAGTTTATTGTGAGTATTTTTGCTGAAAGAAACCCATTTCGGTTAATATGTGTTTTTGGCAGTTTAATCAAAGCACGAAATGATTGAACATTCATTCTTATCGTTTACTAGCTAATGTTTGCCTACAACAGGCCCATATGATTATTATTGATTATTTTCTTTTATTTTTCTTGTATGGAAATGATTGCTTGCTACAGGCCAATGTATATGTAATAAATAACGTATTTTACGGACCCCTTGTTTTTTACTGCTTGCCACAAGCCGTTATTATCAAAGCACTGTACCTACCCTTCCAGAAGATCAATTAGCTAATCTGTTTCAATGGTGCATTCGCAGAAAGATGAATTGATTTTACATTTACCAAAAGTATAAACTATGTTATTTTCAAACCCTGTTATATAAGAGTTCGTTTTATCTAAGTTTAACTTATCGATCAGTTCTTTTCAAGCCACGTTTATTTGACTACCTGTATCTTAATAACCTTTTTTGTAATGTATCTTCAATAAGTACATCAATATAATAACAACTATTCAAAACTTGCCTTTGCATTGTCTGAACTGTTGTTGCTTACATAATATTATTCATACATAATATCATTCATTCTGGTGTGATCTCATTTTCTTGTTTTCTGCATGTATTAGAGCACGGGTAACTGAACGTTATCATTGGGTTTTTAAAATCCTTTTCGACGAAATTTTAACTATCACTCATTGTTGATTCCACACTTTTTCCCGCTTTTTCCACCAAAGACACGTGAAAATATCCCACTTCTGAATTGTTAGAGTCTTAATAATATAACACGTATACTGATGTGAGTGAGTGAGAGGCGAGTGATTTTTTGAATGTCATAATGGAATTAATTTTTTATCTCAAGTGGAAGTTTAGTGTAGTCCAATAAACCTTCATTGAATAAAGAGTAGGTCGTGTATAGTTTAGACTCGGTACATATAAATTATTATTTCCTCTAGTTAGGTAATTATGGATTTGGTGATGGAAAACTATAAATTGATCGAAATATCAGGGTGTATCACCAGATAGTTTTTTGAAAATAGATACCATGGAAAAATAAAACAGACGGTCTTTACAAAAAGCCAGTTCAGAACTTCGAGCATCGCTGTAGTTGTGTATATACTTATATCTGTCACATCTTCTATTTTGAAAGAAGCTCTTGATGTTGATTTCTACGTTATCGAAATATTATTTTGATAAATAAAAAAAACTAGGGGTTTGGTAGACACATCACCTTGGAAAGTCAGATATTTATATAATCTCAATGGAAATCACATAACAATACCATCTTCGCGACGGACGTGATATCAGTTACAGACGTATTGTTTTATGTATCACATAATGAAATATTTACAAAACATAACTTTGTGACACATTTTGAATTGGTTAACATTCTCAACACAGGCCTGTATATTATAAAATACGAATTAAAAAAAATCATGCATTATTGTATACAAACAGATAACCTAATAAAAAATTGTAGACTATTCATAATCATAACCTTCAGAAGTATAAAACGTATTAAAAAAGAACATTTGGGAATGACCAGTAATGATGTAATATGCCTAATTAACTGAGTGAATATGATGACCATCAGTATTCAAAAGGTTTATTTCAATAGAAATTAATTCGAATATCAATTGGTAAAATTTCAATAAGCAAGAGTAAATAATGGCCATTCGCTACGATATTGAATACAAGTTATTTTAGTAGGCTTACGTCTTGTCAATTTCTTCACGAAATATTTTGTTTGCATAAAACTTCTCACGTGGATCCAAGGTGGATATAGGATGGTGAAACAGCTTCCTATTAACAAGCACTAGAATAAACTGTAGACCTCAGCCTACTTGATTTCATACCGTAGTAATATTTCCTGAAGTTATCAGAGATGGCGACATACCTTGTGTCGGTAAAACAGAAACTGTGCATCTGTCATACTTTTATCAGTTTCATCTGTTATAGATGAAAAATGTTTGAGAAGAGTCAAAATATCAATATTCATTCCAAATTTATCGAAAATATATTGTTTTAATGTCGTTTCAAGTCACGTCTGTCAGATGTAAACCACAGAAATACGTAAGCAACAGAAATCTTCTTCGATAATCGATCTTACCGCCATCTTCTTTCAAGTCGTCGAAATATTAGTACCTTCTCAAACTGTCTACAAGTTTTTCGCAGAAACAATTGAAGAGCTGTTTCACCATCCTATATCCACCTTGCGTGGATCTTTGCTTGTCATTTTTTATGTAAACTCCACCAATGCGCAACGAAAAACATATACCGGGTGATTAAATTTCAGTGACCTACTTTTGGGAAGGGACATGCAAAGTAATTTGATATAATGACAGTTTATCAGATAAACAAAGTTCCCTCAAATGATTATCCATAACGAGATACCGAGCCCTAAAATTACTCAACAGAAAGATAATAGTTGATATCTGAATCACGTGTAAATTTGTGCACTGACATTGAAAATGGTAATTCTTAATTTGCTATTGGTCGGCAGCCGTGATAGAACGTGTTGATAATCATTCATTAATAATTAACCTATACGGAATTGATGTTGAATATATTTATTGTCATGGAGAAAAGTGTGTAATGGTTTACGTTCTGCACTAGTTACACAAATAACTATTTTGAACGAGTTCATTGAATAGGTACGCCGATATGCTGAATGTTCTCAAACATTGTAAAACCCTGTAGACTATGACAATATAATTGTTTCTTCAATATGATGATAATCAGCGTTTTTAGAAGTCGCCAAACTTTTGTTTAAATGACCGCAGACCAAGTACTGAATCAAACACGTATGGCCAGTGACTTCCAATCGAATTATCATTGAATAGTTAGTATTGAAATAGTGATCGCGGCACTTTTCAATTCCAAGATTTATGCAAGTGGCTAATGAGATTAGGTTCGGATTATAAATATAACAGAGTTTTTTGTGCAATTGGCATTTTCCTATTATAATACTTGTAGCGGCTGCAATAAGATCTCGGATGTGGTATCTTATTATGTTCCTTTGTTCTATTTACAGCATCAATTATAAACAGCTGACTTTATACAGGAAATGAAAGTAATAATGATTAATCATTCTGATAAGTGTTGATGATTCACAATTGTCTGAATTTGGACTTTTCTTTAGAGTTATATATATGTTACCATCCTCGCAGAGTGAAATTGTTTATAAGAAACATTATAAATCATCTCATTTGTCTATAGGAGTTCCCAATAAAAATTGACGATAAAAATATCAATAATTACCTGAATGGAAACGCGAATTTAATGGAAATACGATTTTTCACTTCCAGAATTCTTCTTTCAAGTTGAGCTCTTTACACAATATCTATTAGATGTAGTTCCAATATTGTTTTGTTAGATAAAAAAAATAGCTTCAACTTTATAATCATCCCATATTTTACAATTTTCAATTGAGAATGTTCCTTTTTTGAATATATAATATATATAACCTCTTCATATTTTAAAAAACAAAGTTTCAGAAAACAGAGAAGACAAATATTCTCCTTTCTGTTCACAAAGCTAAAAAGATGTTACTTCAACGAAGTCGTCCGATGCCCATTTATTCAAGTTTTACCACTGTCAGCGAAGAAATTTTAGGTAGAAGTTATGTTCTTTTTTCCAACACATATTTCATACTTAGTGCAGAGGATACAAAAGAGTAGAAAATATTATCCGAATCTGACATATTTTTACTCCAATACCATTTTATAGCAGCAATAATCATGTTGAGAGCAGAATGTCTTGAAATACTAACCTATTCTAAAATTGATAATACACATAACTCATTTGGAAGAGAAAAGTTTTTCCCGGATGCTTTAATTGAATCTAACCATTTCTCCTTTATTTATATTAGATTTATAATTGCCAGGAACTCAATATTATGTTATATGTTTGTTAGATCTCATTCATAATAATTTCACTGAAACTGATGAATTCTTATCAGTTTTGCTCAGTAGATATAAAATATGCGTGGAGTAATTTGTAATAAATGATAAATTTTTAGCGATAATGGGGAAGTTTCTGAAATTGAGATTTTAATTCAGCGTTATAGTTTGTGCAAATTCATCGAATACGCATTTTTTATTTTTCTCGTGCGATCAAATTTGACTTAGAAAAAAAATCCCAGAAATATAATCTTGACCCATCCACCATTCTGAAGACTTACTACGTAGAGAAGCCTTGAACGCAAGTTTGAAATGCTAGCATTTTTGCCGATATATCTAAATAGTCGGATATTCTGCATTAACATCTTGGTATTGTTATGATATCCAATGTATTATTCGTTCGATAGTTTGAGAAGGAACTGAATTGTATTTTGAAATTTTATTCCGGTGCCCAAAGATATCTTAATTATAGACGAGACATAAATATTGAAATAGGCCAGGTACAAAATAATATTGACACTATCAATTTACCTGTTGACTATGCTACTCAAATATTCCATGTTTTAAGGAATATTTCAATTCATCCAAAAAATTTGTGACTTCAATATGGTAACAGCAGGTAACAGTGCAAGCAACAGTTTTTTACTTCTTATTTTTTAGGTCCGTCGGCTCAACCGAATTGAGTCCAGAAAATTATTATCAACAAATAATGTCACAAAATCTAGGTAGTACGTCATAGTGTTCCGACATAAAAATTATAAATTGATGTATTTTGGAAATTGAAACAGCAGAAACAATACTAGTTATTTAAATAATTTCATGAGAATCCATTGGCATATATATGATATTGAACAATGTTATGCTTCACTCTGATAAATAAAAAAGCTAGGTTATGGTCAGTTATGACACTTCAAGCTTAAGATAGTTCACGGTTAGTTCAAAAGATTTCTCTAGTTTACCAAAAAAGTTATAATATTCTCGCCTACTAGGTGTCATTTAAAATGAAAAAGCTTCCACAATTCGTCAATGCTACTAAAAACTACTGAATTTTTATCAACGTTCACCAAACGAATCGAATTATTATGTACGTCAACTTTCAAGTATGATACAATACAACATCCTCATCATCCCTTTCCAGATGATGATGATCATACTGGGGTGTTTCACGATATCCTGGCTTCCCTACTTCGCGATCACGATCCAAGAGCGAACGATCAGAGACTGGGAGTCGGCCACCCTCTACGAGATCTTCTTCAACCTGGCCATGGCGAACTCGTGCATGAACCCGCTGATATACGCGTGGAAGAACTCGAACTTCCGCAAGGCGTTCGGCTGCCTGGTGAAGTGCCGCAAGCCAGACAGCCAGCCGTTCATCACCAACCACGTGCCGAGCAAGAGCAACTCGCTGAACGGGGTGTGCAACCTGACGTGTCAGAGGGACTCCTCGAGGACTGATTTGGAGATGTCTGTCGGAGAGGAGGAGACGAATCGCGTGGATTCCGGTATCCATTTCGCACCCCGGAATATTTATTGAGGCTGGTACGATGCAGTCGCGAAGAGACTATAATTTTTTTTATTTATATTTTGTTAGTGCGACGGGTGAATATGAATATACTTTCAAAGAAAACACTCGTTGAATTGATGTTGAGTAAAGACAGAATAAAGTGAGAACTGGACGATTTTTCTCGGTGTATTTCTGACTCACATGTTGAACAAATGTGCTCTAGTTTATCACATGACCTAATCATCAACTCGGAATTTAAAAGATGTGATACAATAATTGTAACTCTTGAATTGTCAAACAAAAATGTATCCAACTATCAAGAAGCAATTTCTAAACTGACGGAAACCAAACAACTCATCAATGCAGTGAAAATTGCTTTTGTAAATCCGTCGTCAGAATTTATTTGTGGATATTCGAGAACACTTCAATTATTGCAGATTATTTTAGTGCATTGAATATACATCAAGTTGAATGTTCCATTCCATTTATTGCAAACTGCGTGGAGAAAAATAAACTGGAGAAATACTATGTTAGACTTTTTCACATATTTCTCTCGAATGATGACACTTGGAAAAACAATGTAATACTTATAATTGTGATAATAATTAGTCTTAGCATACCGTTGAGGCTTTGTCTACCCTGTATATCGAGTAAAAAAGTAATCAGACTATCAATTTTATTTATACTGTTCTGAGTATTCTTCAGTGTTTTTTTCAGCGTTTTCAATATTTCTTAACTCTAAATTATCATCATTAATTCTCGTTCAAAATGCCCAAAAATTGAAAGTTGAAATTTGTGAAATCTTCATCTGAATTGTGACTATGTGGCTGTCACCTGGGCATATATGAATGAAAAATATTGAGGTTAAATCAGACACTGTCAGATGCAGTAGATCTAGAATCGCCGACCGCGTCGCTAGCAACAAATTCTTGTGAATGGGCAGTAACCGAATTAATAAAACAGCTCCATTCTACAATTTGACGTAATTCCAACGCCTGAGACTGGATTCCCATGGATCCAATTTTCAATATCTGATATTATGATCGGTAAATGTTCATATTGGTTGAAAATTTGAAATCGCTTGGGCAGGAACTTTTTGTAAGAAAGTATATTTTCAACATTCTACGATATTATGGTTCGAAGATTGGTTGAATTTGTGTTGAAATCGTAACTTTTTGTTTGAATATTTCATCATATATTAAAATTTTCCTTCCAAAGGTGATTGAAGCAATAATATGAATGAATGTTGCAGAAAGAAAAAGTTATCAATAGTAATACCACAAGTGGTTCAAGAGTCAATTTATGTTATGACTAGAGCTCCTTATTGGTTCAATTGGCAAGTGCATGAAATAGTCAAAGTAATGTTGTGTTACCTTTTCAACACTAATTTTCTAGAGGATTAATAAAAGCGTTGCCACAAATTATGGATACATAAGATTTTTCTAAAAATGATTTAATCAGGGTGTCAAAAATGAGATAGATATACATCATACCACTAAACTCCATACACGAACTGGAAGACCAATAGTATTGAATGTTTTTGACGCCAATTGATTTCGCACAGGTGCACTATTGAGTTTGCGCAGTAAGAGACAGCAAAATAGCATGACTTTAAACGTGGTCCCAAATCTCTTGAGTTTGCCTACTTCGTGTCTAACGTGACATTGCGTGGGTATATCTCGCTAATTCACTCAACACCATTGATGAAAAATTCAATTGGGCTAGACAATTGAAGACATTCTTTGTTTTTGCCGGGGCTGAGGATAGCTGGAACGATGTTGTTTTGCATGGAAGAATCAGGAAAAATTATGTTTTATCAAAATACTACAATAAGCTATTTGAATCTGATGTTTCCTTGTTACAACAAACTACCTATTTGCCACTGTACAACAATAATTCATGCATCTCTAAAGAACCCAAATATTACTTGCTCTATCAACTACCCATACAGGTCACCCGCACGATAGCTCAATTGCGGTTATGCAATAATTTCAAAATCAAGCTCACATTGAATGGAATGTCCCACCTCATAGACCCGAAAGCGTTGTGCTCAGTTTGTAATCGCAATGAAAATGAAACCATTCGTCATTTATTGTTTGACTGTCCCATATACGTGGTAATAAAACCACAATGTTATCCTTTGGAGTCATGGGACTCTTTTATCTTTTCTCTGGAGAGACTCACAATAGATGACGTTAGGTCTATTTCCAGTTATATATGGAATATTCTAAAACTTAGGTCTTTCATTTTAAACGAATAGACTCAAAATATTATATATCCACTTTCTCTCACACAGGTATTTTATTTTATTTTTGTTTTTCTCTTATACATAATATACATTCAGTTCTCGCACTACACAACTCTTGCTGTAAAACACTGTTTTAAGAAGCAATAAAGGTATTATTATTATTATTATTATAAGTTTAGCCGCGTTTCCAACCAAATTTACAGGTTACTGCAGGTATCAATACTAAAATATGAATATTCGAATCTGAGGAATATCAAATTGTTTCTAACGATTCCATGGAGCCATTTTACAATGAGTTTGATGAGAATATGTATTGAACACGATTAAAACGAAATTTTTCAAATATCTTTGGACGGTAGCGCCTCTATTGTTGTATATGAGAACCCCGCTGAAACAATTGAAGCGTAGCGCCACCAGGTCTTATTTTCACTTAAAGTGGTATCGGATCCCACTATAAAAGGTAAGGTCCCCGCTATCCTAACTCGTTCAAGTTTACCTTGTAAACTTCTGAGGGTTGCTAAAGCAACTAGGATAGTGGTTAGAAGAAAAAAAAATAAGAAAAAAAAATACCACTAGAACTTCAATTACTACTGGAAATTTTGTCGGAGAAAGAAATTACAGTTTTTAATTGAAACTAGAGTGGTTTTCGGTAAGAAAATTTTGAAATATTATCGTAAATTGTGAATCAACAACTCAGTTCATCATTATTTACCGATACAGTCTAGATACATTGAATAATGATGACAGAAAACTCTGAACCGCTGAGGTAAAGTTGGTAGAAATATATTTACACAGTGCACACCAGTTTCACCAATGGAAATCGCTATTATTATTTGAAGTTAGGTAGATGTGAATGTCATCAACCTGTAAACGTCAAAAAATTTCCAGTGCAATACCATGCTCCTTCCTCAAAGGAAGAGAGAAAAATTACCGGAAATCGTTCATTATCGGATCTATGGAAATTCGCCTCAAAACCCCAATCTCAAGGAAACTCACCTCGACTCCGGTCACCCCCAACGCGTCCCTGATGTTGGGCGTCAGCCGGAACGGCACCTTCTCGGGCACCCTGAGCGTCTTTCCCTTCTCGAAGCACACGTTGTAGTCGATGTGGACGACGTCGCCGCTGACGAGGTCCACCAGCACGTTGTCCAGGTGGCGGTCGCCCAAGCCGATGATGTACCCGATGACGCTCATCACGGCCACCGAGTAGGAGTACCGCTTCACCACCTGCCACCACACGCCGGCGCTGACGGCGTTGCACCACAACTCTTTGGCGAGGAGGTCGCTGGGGGTCTCCTCGACCAGCTCGGCCAGCACCTATTCGTTCATTTATTCATTTTCCAACAAACGGTCAGCCTTTGACGAATTCAAATCTCCGAGGTATGTCTTCAAGTGACAGTATTTGCCGCTTGTGCGCGGAAATAATGCCATTGTTATTAAAAGCCGGGAGACACATCCGCTCCGCATTCACACGTTCTTTTCATGGCCGATGCTAATCGGAAATCATTCTCACCACGAGCGATTTCGAGGCAGACAAGACGAAGACATGCTGGCCACCCCTTCATTGTCAAGTCCAATATACTTTTACTGGCTTGCACTATGTTCCTTCACGAACGTTATAGGTTTCTCTCTCGTGCAATCGAAGATAAAAAAATATATAGAGTCACTGATGACACGATTCGTTTCATGCAAAAAGTTAACACAGTCATAATGACATGAGAACAATATAAAAGTTAACACAGTCATAATGACATGAAAACAATATTATCCTGCCCTGAAATAACACATATTAATGAAATGTTAAGTTCTTTGAAATGGCTTTCAGTTGATAAAATGTTCTTATACCAAAAAATGATTTTTATTTTCAAAATAAGAACCGGTGATGCCCCATCGTATTTGAGAGACAAAATATCTTCCGTTTCTGAACATCATTATTATATCACCCGATCTAGAAATGAGTTATTTATTGAGCGTGTGAAATCAAAAAAATCACAAAATTCAGTTATTTTCGAAGAACTACGAAATTTTAATGACATCCCAGATGAACTGAAGAATTCAAATTCACTATCTGTGTTCAAGGTCAAATTAAAGAACTTCATGTTGGCTGAGTGCCTCCCTCGACAGTGATATTCATTGTTTTTTTTTATTTGTTGACTATGTTTCTGGATGTCTGTTTGTAACCAATATATTATAGTGTAGTTTATTTTGTCTACCTGCTCTTTTAGCTACATGTTATGATCTTTATCTTTATTCAATTTTTTTACTAGTACATGTACATTAGTCTTGGACTAAATAAAGGATTTATATATTTAATAATCGAGATCCTCTGACAACGGCAGATATTAATCCAACAACAAAATTCCGGTGGCCGGCTAAAAGAGCAAAAAGTTCTTGAGAACCATCTGAAGGTGCCAAATGTACCCACAAAATATTATAGAAATCGTCGCATAAGAAGAATGTGGGTTCACGAAGCATGAAACACATTTTTTGTACTTCTGTGTACTCCGGTTCGATTTGTCGTATAACCGGAAACTTCCGAATTTCCTTCGTCTTAATATTGAAAACCACAGCGAGCCCGCGGAAAATAATAATAGTGACAGTGAATTATCTAAACACATCTCCTGATGTAGCAGAAAGTGCGAACATTGTAAATGTGAACATTTTGAAAGAGAAATCGAGGATAGATAGATTCATGACATGGTGCCATGAAATGCTTGAATGCTAAAGATAAGTAAGTATTTATAAACTCAACCAAACTAAAAAATTGAATTAACAACCAAGAATTAAGAAAGATGAATACAGGAAAATCCCATCGAAGTTTTATAAACTTTTATCTGTCATTTTAATTAATAATTAACAACGCATGCACATAAAGCATATTTGAACGCAGAACTATTTCTTCACTCTGAATTTCAGTCAGGGAACAATAAAAAACCAAATTCTTAAATGATGATTATAAACACCTCCTTAGTTGATGTAGTTGTTGATTATTAATTGTTAATTCATATTCTTAGTTCAGTTGAGTTTATAAATTCACCATAACGTATTATAATTGTGGGCTTTTTTGCTTACGCTAGATACGGCATCATATTGTAGTATTTGTTTGGTATTAGAGGGGTCTGCAAGAAAGTAGGTACTATGATCACGTGGTAAAACAACCAATCAATGGCTTAGTACTTCCAACCCCCCGGACCTACAAAACAAATAACCCGGATACCGGATCTAGCGTAAGCATATAAGATCTACGGTCGGATTAAACGGAATAAACGAACGATGCAGATCGGTGTCAAAGACAAAAGTGTGGATCTCTTTGAAAACATTTTTGTTTGTTGTGCTTGTGTTGCCTCCATGTTTAAATTTTTTCTTTAATAATTTTGAAAATAATGAGTATTCAACCTGTTGGCTATTGAGGCTACTTGAAAACTTATAAGAATAACTTATTTTTGCTTTACAATCAACGGACTGGTGTTTTTTGAGAAATACGACAAGTTTCGGATACTTACTTTGATATCTTTAACATTCAAGCATTTCATGGCACCTTGTCTATCATATCATAATTAATACTGTTCCTCAATTTTTCTGGTAGGAGGTTCAAATTTAAAAAGTTCGCACTTTCTGCTACATCAGGAGATGTGTTATATAACTAACTGATAGTATTGTTTTCCATCATGTAACAAAATAATAAGTTCTGTGCTTAAAGGCTGTCACTTTTAATTACATTATTTTCGCGCACGAGCGGCAATGCTGGCAATTAATGACATTCCTCGATAAACTTCAACTTTTCGTTGACCGGTTGTAGAAAAACACCCGTTTCTGTTGATAAATTATTCAAGTAAGTTGAAGGATGAGATAAATCATATGTACCTGCTTGAGCACGGCGAGCGGCCACTCCTTGCGGTTATCGGAGTTCTTGACCCCATGCTCGGCCAGCAGCGGATTGAGCTTGCTATAAAACACCTCCGAGGGTCTCTGCACCGTCGCCGACGAAGACTTCTTGGCCAGCTCGCGCTGCTGCCACCGCTTGTACAGCGAGAACAGCGGCGTGGTGCCGTCCACCCACGAGATCAGCCCCGACCTGGGGCCGAGTGGGATGACGGAATAATGGCGGGCGCGGTAAAAGTTCGGCCCGGATGGATCCGCGATCTGCGCCATCATCGTGTTGGAGATGCTGAGGAACTGCATGATGCGCTCGTCGAGGTGCAGGTCCTCCAAACCCTTGAAGAGATAGGTGTAGGTCTGGCCGTCGGAGCCGTAGAAAACTAGCTTCTTGGGCTTGGTCTTCGTCGGCAGGATGGACACCGTGTTGGAGATGTGCGAGATGGTTATGTTCTTCTTGGCGGTGGAAGCCAGGCCTGGCATGGCGATGACTGTGTCCCTCAGGGCGTGCAGCACCGGGCTGATGTCTTGCATCTTGAGAGAGTACGAGGCGCGCTTGTGGAACCTCTGCTGGAACTTCTTCTGCAGCTGCTTCAGGGGCAGGAGGGACTGCTGTGGGTTCTCCGGGCTGTCGGGGGACTTTAGCTTGCTTATAACCTCTTTGATGTCCGCCAGGTGCTTCTCTTGGAACTGCTTCTCGTGTGGCGTGTCGGCTTCGACGCTTGTTACGTCCAGCAGCTGTTCCAGGACGAATATCAGCGGTTTGATGATGATGCGGTGCTTCTCGGCGATCAAGGATGCTTTTTCTTCCTTGTCGAGGCTTGTGTTGTCGTTTACTTTTTCGATTTCGTACTCTAGCTGTTGTTGCCTCTTGTTTATTTCTGATTGGTGCTGGGACAGAGTTCCCAGCCACAGTTCGTCCCAAAGTAAAGTTATCCTTCGGAGTTCCTTGACCAGCGTTTGGACCTGAATCAAAGATCAGGAGCGTTCAGGATTTATCATAGCGAATACAATAAGACGAAATGTGACGGTTTTTCGGCTTCAACGTGGGGATCTTTTTTATTATAAGAAATACAAATTCGGTCAATGTGTAATTTAAAGAAAACTAGATATTTACTAGGATATTCTCGAGACATTTTTACAACGAATCTAAATCGGTCCATTTTTCAATGCGTTTTGGCCGCCATATTGGAATTTCGAATATTCAGTTCTTTTTTTTCTGACCTCAATGATGTATCACACGATAGGTTCGAATATTACATGCTGATCAGAATTGAGAATCGTTTTTGCGAAGATTGCTTTATAAAGAACCCCAACAATTTTGTTTAACAAACTAAATCACGAATTTGAAATTTGAATTTGAATCTGGAACGTTAACACTTCTGTCAGTTTTACCTTCTCATAAAAACTGAGGTTGTGAATTGAGAGCGACATGATCACCTAAAAGTTGAAAAAGATTATGAATACTTAATTCACCATTCTATTCATTATTTTTTCGGATTTTGAATAGCTCGCTCAGTTTTTGAGTAGGTAAGCTTCCAAATTCAATCAAACTGTCAGAATTTGATTTCTCAAATAAAATTTCTGGCGTTCTATAAAAAGCACTCATTGCAAAAACGATTTTTTCTCAATTTCAGATTCAAACATATCGTGTGATTTCGGGAATAAACAGACTCACCTAGAAATATATAGTTCTCTTGGTTTTAGATTGAAATACGAAAAAAAAAAAGTACAAATCTCCGTATTTTTTTTTTCAATAATTCGAAAACTAGAAGGGACATTTTCTTTCACACAATTGCAAGAAAATGCGTCACTTTAACCTAATTTAACAGACCTCGCATCTTTAAAATAGCTGAAATCACCATGGTGAATGTAATGATTGACGGATTCATAATTTTATTCTCTCCATTTATGAAAGTGATAGATATAATTCAGGAGTATTCTGGAGGCGAAGTAGGCAATAAATCATTGGCGAGCCCTTTCCACTTGATTGTGATGTACTCAAGGCAGGCCTCCTGGCGCGTATCTGGGTGTGTCAACGTTTTATTGCCTACTTCGCTTTCCGAAAACGCCATAGGTTAAGTCAAATTGCTGATCTAGACCGTTACTGTACAATTTGCATAACACCATGAGAAATTGACGAATTTGAAAAAATATATTTGGCTGTGTATCACAAAAGTTATTCAGCTTTTTTGTTTGTAACTGGTGTAGGTTTTTTCTTTGTCTCTTCTATCATGAAACTCTGCCGTTAGGCGACATTCCCTCAATGAAATTAATGAAAGCAAATTTACATTATCGGTACCGAACATTCAACAAGTGAAACAATTTATCAAACCTGAGCAATAGTTTCCGGATCTTGTTTACTCAAGGTGTCCACCATGGTTTTGAAGCAGATCTGCAAGCTATTCGACTCCTCCTCATTGTCGCTCTCATAATTATCTTCATCCTCATTCATCTCGTTCTCCTCGCCAGACTCGTTGTTCTGCGACAAGCAGTCCTTCGGCAACGTGATCTCCGAGAAATCGAACTTCAACCCCCCTTCTAGGGCACCCACCACTGCAGGAAACGTGATGAGATGGGGAGCATCTTCGGCCACCCTACACAGCAAGTCCGAGACGCGATGTCGAACGTAGCTCTCGGGGTGGTTGAGCCTCGAAAACAGCTGAGGGATGATGGCCTTCCATGGCTGCGTGGGCGTCTTCTGCAAGCCGTCTTCCAGGGTGTTCTGCAACTCTAGGGCGTACTTCACAATCAACCGCAGCAGCCTCAAAGTCACCGTAATGGTGTTGCACTCGGAGCTCTTCGTCACGTTCTCGGTCTGCAGCACCAGATGCAGATACTTGAAGTAGGAGTCGGCGCTCAAGGCATAATAGTGGTAAATTCGCTTCTGGGTGCTCCTCCAGATCTGCACCAGGCTCTGGAGTTGGTGCTCCACGGCGTTCTGCAGCACCCCGACGGACTGCAGCTGGGACTGTATCATCTCCGACGTCTTGATCTCGTTCAGGTCAATGTCCTCCTCGTCGATGATGTTGCGGGTTTGCGAGAGGATCAGGAATATCTTCGTCAGGTCCTCGTCCGAGGTGTCGGGCGGCAACAGCTTCTTAATCTTGAAGCAGTGCTCTTCGCTCAGGTTGTTCTTGATATCAGAGCTGTGATCGACGATCTTTTTGCCCCAGCGGTAGCACCAGGTGCCGAACACGTACCAACTCTTCGCGAGGGCCCCGTAGTGGTGCACGCTGAACTGCAGGAGCTTTCCAATGGCGATTTCGTTCATGGGGATGATGTTCGACGCGATGTTTTCCACCATGCCGATCTCGGGCAGGACCATGATGAGTTTGCCCAGCGGACTGCCCATTTCGGTGAGAGGAACGTCCTCGTTGCTCTGCATCCAGCCCGCCAGCTTCAGCAGTATCTTGCTGCTGATCTTGCGCAGCTCATTCGCGCCGCACAGTTCGGCGTACTTAGAAATTGTCGTCGAGGCTGCAGCGCACAAATTGAAGGTCTGGTGATTGGTTATCTCGTAGCTGTAAGATATTTTGATCATCTCGAAGACGGCCCTAGCTATATCCAACGACCACACGCCGGTATCTTGAATTTTTTGTATCAGCAGAGTCGCCATCTCGGCCACGTTACTTTCCCCACCGGTCACGAAGTTCTTGTCGCTGAAGAACTTGTGGATGTTCTTGATGGCCATGGTGAAGTTCTTCTCCTTCCTGGCTCGCTTGATGGTGTCCAGTCGCAGATTGCTGCAGAATATGTTGAAGCCTTGGTTCTGAATTTGCCCGAAGTATTCTGTCCACCAGAGGATTTTGCGGAGCACGCACGAATCGATCCTGTGGATTTCATTTTCGAAGTTTTCCGACACCAGGAACACCGTGTTGGCCAGGTTGTCTTGAGCCACGTGTTCGAGGCCGTGAGCCACGTAGTGCAGAAGCGAGTAGTTCTGCAGGAATTCGGACGGAGCCAAATGGACGAACTCTTCGATCGCGTTTCGGATTGTGGTCGTGCTCTCTTCGATTTTTGCGATGCAGTCGTTATCTTTCTCGGATGCCAGTTTGACGGCGATGTTGTAGAGATTACTCTCGATGGCCGATGACCTTTCGTAGATGCTCCAGCCGGTGTTCGTGTTACTCTTGTAATTCCATGAGGACAGCTCATCGAAGGCTCGGTTTTTGGTTTCGATGTCACGCAATATCTTGTTGCATTCCCAATCGGTCACGTTGAACCAATACTTTCTCCCATTCTCGATGCTCTCTTGCTGCGAATGCCACTCGAACAAATCCACGAAGCAGCTCAGTTCTTTGTAACAAATGATGATTTGGTCCATGATGAAATTTTGTATGTCCGCGTCCAGCTTTTTATGGCCATCAGCTGCATCGTCCATATTCTCGTGCAAAATCTTCCTATACCCCTCGACTGCTAGTTCGTATTTCTTGGAAGCTTGCTCAGCTGCATGTTTTATCCAAGAATATCTCTTTCCAACTGTAGTTTTGCACCAAGTGTAGAGTCCTTGGAGGGCTTCTGGCTCTTTCAAATGCAAGAGAGCCAACGTCATCATCATCAGAACTCTCTCGAGTTCTGGGGTGTTCGTTTTGCCGGGACCAACGTATTCTTTCAGGAAGCATTGGCCGTTCCTCAGAGCGATGTTGACTTCTCCGCAATGTAGGGCTATGTGCATCACCACGATGCGGATTCTAGAAAACCACTCGTTACAGGTGTTTGTGTTAGCGAAGAAAAATGAACGGACGACTTTGGATGCGGGAGGCATGGCAGTAGCGCAGCCTTCTGAGGCGTTGTAGATCGCTTTCTCCAAATATTCCACAAAGCTGAGTAACAGTCTGACTCGGTTTTCGTCTTTCTGTGAGTCGTTTTGTTTCCTAAAAGGTGGAAAAATCAATTCAATTCTTGGTGGAAATATAATTTGTAGAACGAATATACACTTTCTAAAACTGCAGAAGCGAAATTTCATATATATAGATGATTGTAAAATAAGAAATGAAATGACATCTCATTTTCGAGAGCTGTATTCACCTCAAATATTGACATTAAATCGTTGATTGTTGAAAAATAGTTGTAATAGTTTCAACATGCACTTTACAGTCGTGTCAATTTCGACTTATTCACAACAAAGTTAGAAACTTTTGGACTACAAATGCATTGAAACGAATATTAACTGATTAAGAGAACACAAACACTAAAAGGATGAGTGAAATTTTCCAAAAACAGGAGGAAAAACTGTTATAAAAAACGAGAAGAATACACGGCAGACGAATCAGTACCCTGGTGACGTCAAATGATGATAAAATTCTCGCATGTGCACTGTGAATTTGTCAAATGTACGTAGATAGGGAATGATCCCTGTGTTGTATATAATGGAGAAGTTTCCAAAATTCAGATTTTTATCCCACATCTTATTAGTTTGTGAAAATTCATCGAATATCTATTTTCAACTTTTCTTGTGCGATAAAATTTGACTTTGAAAAAAATTCCAAAAATGTAGTATCTGCTCCTCCACCATTCTGATGACATACAACCTAGAAAAGCCTTGCATTTTCCTTGAACGCACAGTTGAAATGTATATCTAAATAGTCGGATATTCTGCATTAACATCTCGGTATTGCTATGATATCCAATAAAATATTCTCAGTCTGAGAATAGTTTGAGTAGTAACTGAATTATATTCAGAAGTTTTATCCCAGTGCCCAATGGAATGTTGATCATAGACGTGATATAAATAGTGATACGAAATTATGACCGGAGACACTTTTAATTTATCTTTGATGATTATGCCACTAAAATTTTACATGTTTTTTAAAAAATATTTCAATTAATTATCCAAGAAATTAGTGACTTCAATCTGGAAACAGTGCAAGCAACAGCTTTCTACTTCTACTTTTTTGGGTCCGTAGGCTCAACCGAATTATGTCCAGAAACATATAGACAACAAATATCCCCAAATGTCACCAAATCTAGGCATAACGTCATAGTTTTCCGCCATTACAATTGACAAGTTCAGCCAGCGTTGAGAGAGAAAAAATATGTCTGCCCTAGTGTTGTCTTTGTCATCAAGATTGCAACTTTAAATGATGAAAATGTTATGATTGGGACGTGAAAAAAGAGAAGAAGACTAATATCACATAATTTGTTTGGAATTATTCAACAATTATTGTAAGCTCACAAAATATTCGAAATAATCGGAATAACGAAAATACTCCACCAATTATATACAGGTTAGATAAGTCTTCTTCTTTTTAGTTTCAATCATAGCATTTTCATTATTTTAAGTTGCAATCTTGATGACAAAGACAACACTAGGGCAGACATATTTTCTCTCTCTCAACTCTGGCTGAACTTGTCAATTGTAAGTCGCTGTATTTTCAAAATTAAATTATTTGGATAATTACTAGTTATTTAAACAATAATTTCATGAGAATCCGATCAAAGGAAACTTCCTGAGTGATCAAAGAGCATTTGTTTACATGGTTCGATTTTGTCTTCAAACAGTGTAATGCATTGAATATAGGGTTTTATCAGTCCGAGGTTTGGTGTCAATGCATTGTTTAGATTGTCTCAATCATTGATGTGAGCTAAATATCTTATTTTTTCAAATTAGATCAATTTATTGGGATAGTTTCTTCAAAATGTGGTTTCACCCTTTCAATATTGTTTTCAGTGATACAATTGTAGGTAGGAACTCACTTTTCAACTTTCTTCAGGGTAATTAAATCATTCCCTAGTTGATTGAGAGCCCCCTCGATCTTCATGAAAGTCTCGTTCGGCTTTCCCAGAGGCGTCCTCAGCTTGTAATTGACGCAAAACCCGGCCGCCTCCAGGGCCATCCAGTTGTGCAGCAGCTGCCGGTTGCTTAGCGCCAAATCGTAGAACATCTCCATGTTCATCTGTGAGTCCGACTCCACAGACCAGCAGCAGGTGAAGACGTCCTCCATCCAACTAGCGTCAAGCCTCTCAGTCTCCAGCAGATACCTGGTTCAGAACATATATGATAATATCAATCAAAATAATATATTTTCGTGCCTAGCTATTTTTTTTATTCCAACAATATATAATATAAAATTCACAACAATGATATAAACTACTGAAACTAAAACATGTGATATCTATAATGAAACAATTATTTATATACATGTATATCTATAATAAAAACCACCAGGTGAAATATATAGTAATTCGATTTTTGTTCCTAATCAGCAATGGAACATTACAAATCCTAATGTAGTGGTAAAATGTGTTGGATCAAATTTATTTTGAATGAGGAATAACTATCTTTGTTTTTCACTTGATTTCATTGAAGGTTTCTAGACATTTTTGTATGGGATTATTGAGTGCTTTGTTCTTACATTTGATGGGTAGAAGTTATTTTATTTGCTAGTCTCATATGTGTGGGTTTCACTAAGTTGATTACAGTGTTAACTTTTTTGTTGGTTTTTTGGGTTTTATAAGAATATTTGCCTTGTTCTGTTTGTAATATTTGTTATAAGGGCAAACAAACTGGAAGCAATGGGCTACAAAGTGAACTTGTCTAAAATTGTTATTATTACTGCTTATAGAACACCCAATAGCAATGCTTATATTTTTTTTGATTGTCTATTACAGGCACTAAAGATTGCTGAGGCAAGGTCTTCCAATATCATCTTATGTGGAGACTTTAATATTGACTATCTATCGAAAGATGCAAATACTAACTTGCTTATGGATCTATTCAACTCATTCAAATTCAATCAAGTCAATATAGGAAGAATTTTTACCAATGCAAACGGTCATACGAGTCGCACTTGTATTGATTACATGGTGAGTACTTTTTCTGATCAAACTTCTTACTGTCAATTAATACAACCTAATATTGCTGACCATCTATCTCATATAGGTATTCTTAAGAAACCAGAATGTGAAATTCAACAAAGAAAATTAGTCAAAGAACCACTTGTTAAAATTTTGAAACGGCAGGTACATGATACCAATATTAATGAATTCAGAACCAGACTCAAAAATATTAGTTGGTATCCAGTTCTATACGATATGTGCATAAATCAAGGTTTTTCTTTTTTTCTAAACTCGCTTCTTTGGTGTTTCGATGTATCATGCCCAAAAAAACCTATCGTAGTTAAAAAACGTAACAACGCCTGGATTTCAAATGACATTATCAAAGAGGGAAAATATTTGAGAGAATTATTTCAATTATGCACAACATTTCAGGTAGTTGATCCTCATTCAATTGAAATTTATAAAAGTAGGTTGAAGGAGCACAAGTCAGTGATTAGAAGAACGGAAACGAATTACTTTTCGAAAAAAATTGCAAATGCTCAGAATAAAACTAAAGAGACATGGAAAATAATTAATTCTGAGCTGGGGAAGGAAAATTCGTTGGATACTAAAATCATTTCCTCGAAGCATAATTCGAAAATTGTGGATGATGTACAGGAGGTAGCAGCATTATTTGCTGACTATTTTTGTAAAGCTACAGAATTAAGTCTAAATAGTCACTTTGGGCAAAATCTATCATTACCTAGTAACCTTAGTGAAAATTTTATAATTAGTCAGCCGTTCCCCAATGATCCTATAACCAAAGTAGAAATATATAATGTTTTGAATAAGATGAAAAACAAAAAATCAGCTGGAATAGACGAACTATCTATAATCATAATCAAAAATGTAATTGACCTCATAATTGATCCTCTCACTTATCTGATGAATCAGTCCTACATGCAAGGATATTTTCCCAGTGAATTCAAAAAGGCTTTAGTAATACCTCTTCATAAAAAATGTGATAAAAATGAGATTGACAATTATAGACAAATTTCTTTAATTTGTTCCTTGTCCAAGCTCTTTGTGAAAGTAGTAGCTAACAGATTGGTAGATTATTTGGAGGCAAACAAACTCTTGTGTAATAATCAACATGGTTTCAGAAAAAGCCATTCCATCGAAACAGCAACTTATCATTTTCTTAATTTCATCTATACAGAAATTGACGCTAACAACCTTGTTATCAGTCTGTTTTTCGATCTATCGAAGGCTTTTGACACGGTATCTTCGGATTTCTTAACCCATAAAACAGCTGCACTTGGTTTTCCAGAAAATATTTCAACTTGGTTGAGATCATACATGGAAAACCGTAGTATGACTGTCAAATACAATACTGTAACGTCGAGTGAACAAAATATTAAAATGGGTGTTCCACAGGGTTCGGTCTTGGGTCCATTATTATTTGTGCTATTTGTTAATGACTTGCCTGAATACATAAAAGACTGCCACTTAACGATGTTTGCTGATGATACTACGATCACAGTTACAAGTTCTAATATCGATAATTTACTTGTTAAGGTTACCAATATCATTGATACATTTGCGTCTTGGTGTGACCGTAACAGACTCATACTGAACCCTAAGAAGTCAGTATCTATGAAATTTTTTAATAGGAAAGATAATATACCAAATGAAATAGTCTTCAGTGCGGAAATAGTTATGTCGCAGGAGGTAAAATTTTTGGGAACTCTGTTAGACGAACGTCTGAATTTTGATCAGCACATCAATAGTGTTTGTAATAAACTCAATTCAGCATTCTATGCAATCAAACAAATGAAATCCTGTGTAACAAAAGACAGTTTATTAAGCATTTATTTTGCCATGGCATTCTCGCATATATCACTCAACATAATGGCATGGGGGCGCGGTGCAGATTTAAATAGACTTTTTGTGGGACAAAAGCGTATTTTGAGACTAATCTTTGACATGGACTATCGAGATAGTTGCAAACCGGTTTTTATAAGAGAAAAACTATTAACTGGCTCATGCATTTATGTTTTCAAATGTGTTAAATTTGCAAGAATCAACCTTGAGTCCATTGAAACGATTGCATCAACACATACTTATAGTACAAGATTCGGAAAACAGCTGACGCGGCTGCCAAATCATAAAACTTCTAAATACAAAAACTCTCCTGCTTACAATGCTTTGTCTCTCTATAACAAATTGCCGACTGAGATAAAAAATTCTCAAAGTGACAACATTTTTTGTAATAGAGTTAAATGTTTACTGATTGACAAGTGCTACTATACTTTGCAAGAGTATATGAATGATACTTTCTGATTATTTATTGAATTTTATGTACTTCTTTTATAATTCTGTATGTAGAGCTGTGATGTTGAATTTTTATTATTTCTACTGTGACTGGTGTTTTCATCTGTACATTTAATCTATACTTTTTTTTTAACTTCACTTATATATTTAAATACCTATTTCCTGACCTACCATATGTACCTATTGTACCTAAGTGGTTAATAAATTATTTTTATCATTATTATTCAAGGCCCTATACAAAGCTGGATCTAATCTTATATGACTAGTATATCACTCAGGGAGCAGGTAAAGGAAGAGCCGTCTGATAGTTATGACATTATGATTGGTATTCCACAAGGTGGGGTTTTAGGTCCACTACTTTTCCTCCTTTATATAAACGATCTTGCCGATCATATTAATTACGATCGTATGTTTATATATGCAGAAGACACCACAATTACTGTCACAGCTGAAACTGCAACTGAATTACAAGCTAGATTTAAGTCAGTTGTAGAGAACTTCACATATTGGTGTGAGATTTTTTATCAATAACACAAAAACAGTAGTACTGATAGAATTCACTACTCTTCTCAAATCGTCAACCATTCCCATAATAAACATCTGTGATACTAACATGCCTGCATCAGAGTCAACAAAATACCAAGGTCTAGAATTAGATCATAAACTAACAGTGGGTTTATATATAAGATAGAAGGAATAAAATTAAAAAAGTTCTACATACACAAAGCAATGAGATTTTTTATACAGGTACTAAAATAAAATAAGAAATAAGCAATAAAATAAGAGTTGGCCAACTTTCAACTTTTTATTTTATTCCAGAATAGATGTGGGCAAGTGCGATTTCAATTAGACACGCCCTCAATCATTGACAGCTGGCTAAAATATTAAATTTTGATGATTGTTTTTGGTTTGGTATATTTTTCTCTTGGTTATTTCTGTTTCTGGCTCATCATAAAATATTCGAACAGGAAAATAAACATTAATCACAATAAGTTATTGATGAAGTTGACAATTGGCAATTGTTTTCATTGGTGAAATCAACTCGGCCATAAGACTTGTAGTTTTTCCGGAAATCGAGATAAACCGTTTTTTACCCTTAAACACTCACCCCCTTATACTTCCTGACCTCAGATCGCCCGTGAATTATTTTTTCTTCCATTTTCATTATATTCTACTCCTTTTACAACGGGTTTCCTACTATAATTTTTTTTGTTTCAAAAATTATGTTGCCGTGAAATTATACCTATACATGTCCTAGCTTCAACCATGCTGTATCAATAAGATTTCCTTTCCTTTGAAAATAGAGTATATTGATCGAAACTATACACTGTGTCCAAGATAAGAATGAACAGCATGGGGATATCGGAAACGGTAAGTGATACGGGGTCGATTAAATTAGAGAAAAGTAGCGCATTTATGTGCCTAATAATATGCCATTTAGAAAATTTTAATATTCCAAGTAGATCGTAGATATCCGAGAAAAACCGAAATTTGAGGCTTTTCTCCTAGCTTTATATTCAAAGGAAATGTAAAACAAATAGCACTTCGCCATGGCCACTTTTTAAGGACTACACGATAACATAAGCAGAATTTTTCTGCAACGTTTCGTCTTTTAGAAAACATCATCAACTTTGTATTTTTATATGGGCCGAAACTAAAGTATACCCTGTATTCGACTCCATTTTTCATTGTTAATACAGCAATGTATCACACAATATGATTTCGGAACCATTTCTCGCGCAAAATGTAATTTAGTGATTACTTAATTTGTTTTTCTTCAATTTTAGATAGTAGGCGTCTAAAATATTGATTTACCAGGTTGTCGCCTCTCTGGATACTTATAAGAGTACGCACGTTCAGCATCAACACAATTTCTTTGGCACAAAATGACATGACAACATATCAAAATTTTTCAGTATTCGAAAAACTGCCCTTTTCCATTTTTAACACAAATTAGGTAGGTAACGAGATCTAAGAGTAGGAACGGTAATATGTCAAACTACAGTATTATTATGACAACAGAACATAATGTGGTCATTTTTTCCAGCGCCTACTGTCTAAAATTGAAGAAAAACAGATTAAGTAATCACTAAATTACATTTTGTGCGAGAAATGGTTCCGAAATCATATTGTGTGATACATTGATGTATTCACAATGAAAAATGGAGTCGTGTACTTTAGTTTTGGCCCATATAAAAATACAAAGTTGATGATGTTTTCTAAAAGACGATACGTCGCGATACGTCTGCTTCTGTTATCGTGTAGTCCTTAAAAAGTGGCCATGGCAAAGTGCTATTTGTTTTACATTTCCTTTGAAAATAAAGTATATTGATCGAAACTATATATCTACCTCATGAAAATCTTGAAATGGATCGGGTACATCTCCCCGTCGATCGTCCCATTGAGGTGGAAGTGTTGGGTCAGATGGACGGTGTAGTTGTTGTAGGCCTTCTCGTCGCTGTGCTTCCTCTTAGCCGTGTCGATCGAGTTGATTTTGTTGAGCTCTACCACCGCGACGTCCCACGGGATCTTCGTCGAAAGCGTGGAGTAGCGCTCCCTTATCGTTGCCTTAGTGGAGTTCATGTGTAGCTTGCACAGATCGCACACGTTGGCAAGGAAAACGTTCGACCAGGACAAATGCTTGTTGGAAAGCAGTTTGTCGAGGTTGTGATGTACGGACAAAACGATGTTCTCGTTGAAGTTGTAGCCGCACTGGAGCAGGGCGTGGACTAGCTTGAGGAACATTTCGTGGACGTATAAGTTTCCCAGGTACATTTCTGAGTGTATCAGCACGTCGTTCAGCCATTGGAGTAGGAGGAGCGTTATTTCTGGTGATGTTTCCACAGAGAGTGCTCTGTGGAGGGTGTCTAGGATTATAGCGAAGTTTCCAGAATTTGGTGATGCACTGGGAACGTCGCTGATGTTTAATCCTTCGGTTAGAGCAAACCTGAAATTTTTTCACACTTCGAAAACTATGCATATATGAACATGTTTTCGAACAAATATGGTAGTGTTGAAAAAATGATTTTATTATAATGTACTACTAAGTACCACATTGAATTTGTTATTTTGGAATAAATGAATAAATAAACTCAGAAGCAAATGTCACCCTCAAGAATAATTGAATATTGGAATTATTGTATTCAAAAAAATATTTCTCCAAAGAAGAAATAATTCAGGAAGCTGAAATCTGGAGAAGGTGAACGTTTTCCATGTTTTCTTAGGATATTGTAGACGATTATGAGTTATCTGTTGTTTTCATATTTATTTGGTTGATGATACAGTTAAGCAAAATGTTGGCATCTCATATGAAAAACTTAGAAACAATAATTAGAGGAACAGAAAGTTGCAGAACATTTAAATTTCAAGCGAAAGTTGGAAAAGAATAATTCAAACGTTTTTTGGAATTTTCGGATCAGTAGAAATAGTGGAGGAAGATGTACGAATGGCCTAATATAAGAATTCTAATCCATTAAGAAGACATTACTTCCGCATATTTTTTGTATCAATGGAGGATAGTTAATAGCATATATCTATTTATATGGTTGATAGCTTTAAATGTAACGAGATTGTTATGCGATTTATAATAGTAGAGGACATTGGTATGTTGCGAGGCGTCAGCCGAGTCAACCACAATGTCCGAGACGGTGTTAAATCGCTAATAATCGAGTTGCATTCAATCGTATCAATGACAAGTTAATAATAATAATAATAATGATACGATAAACATATTCTATTTGGTTCTATAATGAAGTATTGATGAAACGCAAATGCATATAGAAATAGCCTCTGTTTTTATACGCTCTTTTTTATTATTTGAAGGTTGGTATAATTAAACTGTCAAACGAAAGTCAGAAGAGTTATGCTTGCGCAGTAGTCATATGAACATAGATCTTATTGCTTACGCTAGATCCGGTATCCAGGTTATTTGTTTTGTAGGTCCGGGGGGTTGAAAGTACTAAGCCATTGATTGGTCGTTTTATTTGTTGACCATACAAATGTGTTGTCCCACGTGACCATAGTACCTACTTTCTTGCAGATCCCTCTAGACCAAAAAATTACAGGATGCCGGATCTAGCGTAAGCAATAAGATCTATGCATATGAACGACATCATCCGCCAAATATTTAAATATTTCAATTCTATCAGTGTTACCAATTGAAGATGTTTCTGTTATTTATCGATACAAAATTTATATTTTAGGACTTCGAATGAATGCAAAATAGAAAAAAATTCTTTGACAAACGTAGCACTTGTTCCATTGGAGCACTCCTCGCTTCGCTGGTCATACTACAAAATAGCGTCTTATAAAACTTGTATTATAACATACGATTGAACTGACAATATATTCGAAAAAAAAACAACTTATGCTTGAAAACAAAAACCGGAGCGTTTTATGTTACAATTCTGTGAAAAATTCAACTTTCAAATGGCTGAAATTGGCAAAAAGTAAAATAAAGTAATCATTGAATCACTCGCCAAAATATGTTTTCTGGAAGACATTTATATTCTCCACTGATATCATCAATAAAGGCGGCATGTGCTCTTACGCAAATTTCTAGAACTGCCATTTGTCGGACGTATCCATACTATAACTGATGGCTGTCAAATTGCTGACAGAAAACGACCAATGATTCTCACCTGTTCATCATATTTGCAATCTCTTGTTTGTTATTGACAAGATTGCTGTTTGATATGAAGTGACTGTAGCACTTGCAGTGAGAAAACAGCAAGTAGAACAAACAATACTGCAGCGTAGGTGCCGTCTCTGTCAAACCCTTGTCATAGGGCACCATGTATACCCCCACCAATTCCAAGATGCTGGGTTTGAGGGCCCACATCACTATTATAGAACTGGCGTTCGCCAGTTGCGACAGACACCTCAGAAGAAACAGCACAGTCTCTTTGGGAGCTGCCCCAGAGGGGGCGGTAAACGGGTTGTTCTGGGTGAAAGGGGGCACGCCCGGCACAATCTCCTTGTACGCCAGCTCCAGGTCGCCCAAAACGTACCGGTAAGCCTCTTGCAGGAGAGACACGTTCTTCAGGTTCAGCAGAGATTGGTACACGCAGACCACTGCGTCTTGTATGTCCATGGACGGCGAATGTCGCAGTCTCATGATGTCCGACTTCGGGCCGATCAGCTTATCTATCAGTTCGATAGGTAAATTGGCGGAGAGTTCCTTTATTACTTTAGACAAAAGTATCAGCAAGGATATGATTGAGTTGTCTGAGAGGTCGTTCAGCATGGACATCTCCAGGTCGATCAGAGTGTAAATCTGGTTGGAGAGCGTTTGTGATTTATTGTCCAGGTAGACCAGGAGGAGTGCTATGCAGTCGTTCGCCGCTATGGTCAAATTATCGGGAATGTACGCATCCAATGCTTCGGTGACGGTCTTTATTATCCTCGAGATTGAGGATTCCACGAACTCCGTTTTAACGTAGTTATTGTTCGACGGGTGGAATTTGCTTCCCAAACACTTCAGCACCGTGTTCATAGCGAGTATCAGAACGGTGACGTGTTCCAAGGTGCTCATTTCCCCAGTTTCGCTCAGCTGCGTCGAGAAATTCGTGATGTCCTCCAAGAAGTTCTCTATCAGTTGCACAGAAAAATCCAAATAGTACCGAAAGTGGTGCGAAATCCTCTGAAGGCTCTTTGATATGAATTCAATGTTACTCAGAGGTTGAGTATGATCCACATGCCACCCGAATAATAAATCTATGGTGTCCCTGAACTGCTCGTAGAACTCGTTCTGGTACATTTCCACAACATCAACGAGTACCTCCAGCACAGCCTTGAACACCTCGGCGTTTTCCGTCGTTTCGATGGAAGCGACTAAACTGTTGATGATGCTCTCGATGTGGGCTTGCAAAACGGGTTTCTTCTCTTCGAGAACGAACGTTTCTTGCAGGCTTTTCATCAACAAGATCTGCATTTCCTCGTAGCTCGTACCCATCTTGTTGAACAGCCACTGCTGGTACCTCTCGAAGTCGTTCTCTTGTCCCATTATGTAACCCATGCGACCCAGAGCCCTGGCGGCCTGCTTTTTCGCCATGGGCCCCGGGGAAACCAGGAGAATTTCAAACATGGACTCGCCCAGTATGTGGAACGCTTTTCGGACATAGTGGGCGTTATCGGATATGAGCAAAACTTCGAGTAACTTTTTTGATATGGCTAAGGAATTATCTGGGTCGGTTTCTATGTTCAATTTGCGAAGCAACTTCGATATTCTCGTGTCTTCTGGAAGGTTTAATTTGATCTCGTTTTTTTTATCTGGTTCGTAAAATTTACTACGTGTTCCACCTGAAAACACAAGATAACACAAGATGGTCAGAAAAATTCTCTAGTATTTCTATATTGAATAACAACAGGGATTCGCGAAGCTGAGTAAAGGCATATGTCTTTCACTTGTCTGTTCTTTTATGAACATATTTTTTTTTTTGATCTACACTGAATGTAGACCAGGGTCGATAATTTTTCAAACCAAAAAAAAATTATAGTAGGATGAAACCCATTGGAAAAGAAAGAGAATATAACAAAAATTAAAGGAAAAACGGCGACCTGAGGTCGGGAAGTGGGAAGGGGAGGGGGGTTTATGAGTAAAAAACGGTTTAACTCGATATCCGGCAAAACTACAAGTCCTATGGAGAAAAGTTGAATTGCAAAGTTGTAGGTAACAAAAAGATCTACAACCCTTGTTCCTACACTTTTTTCACATAACCTCAAAATTTATGTTAAAAATTCAAATAACCATGTTTTCGTTTATTTTCATATTTTACAAAAAAAAAAAATTTCACAAAATTTCGTGAAAACTTACATTTTCATGTACCAAACACACTGTAATTTTTTTGGTTCGAAATATGTATTTTTTCACCATATTTTTTACCATACAGGATCTATTAAATCCACACCACACATATCGAACCACCGAAAATCCGTAGACAGCAGATACTAGTACGAGAGTTTAAAGAGATCAGCGGAAACCTAGAATTACCGATCCATCAAGATATAATTAGATTCAACCGACTTAAATCTAGGAATCCAACTGTCAAAACAGCCCAACAGCTAATAACCAACAACTTAAACGGCCATAATGAGTGGATATCGAACTGGCAGAGCAAAGTTAGTCCAGCCCAAGGATGGTAAACTAGAGAAGGATGGTTCATAAGACGCAATGTTGGCACATCGAACAGCGTTCGTGACGTCACTGACGGGCCTCAATCTTTGTTTACGTTTATGTAATTATGTTTCGATATTCATATTTGGATTGTGACTGTACGAATTGTTTTTTACTTCAAATAGAGTTCTTCAATAATTGTAGGTATAGACAAATTACTCAGTAAGAAGATTTAGTAGTGTCGATAAATATCAATAAATTATTACATCACCTCCATTGAAAAGTGTGTAGTGTTTATGAAATCATTTCAATTTCATATACCATCTGATAACCAGTATGCCAGGTAGCAGATTTGCTATTTTTTGACAAAAACCAAGAGGATTCCAGTATTATTTACCACACATTTCCGAAAGGCACTGATTTTGTTTGGGATACTTTTTGGAAAAGGTGGATAAGTTGTGAACATGCAGATGTTGTGAATCCTGATAGACGTCAAACATCAGAGCTATGATTTGTCCAACCAAATTTAAGAAAGAGATCTACAAAATGGGTAGATGAAAATGTATTATGAAAAAGAAGTACCTATATTCTCATTATTTTAAGATGTTCCATGTAATCAGATTCAGGAATTTTTTATACTTCGAGCTATAATGAGGATATAAAAACCTGCAAATAAAAGAAACAACCTGGATTGCATCTATAGTAGACTCCAATGTATAAATGAAGAAAGTAGTCAGCTAATGAGAAAATCAAAATTGATGTCAATTAATATATTTATATACCTATTATGTACAATGTAGGTACCTATAAATTAAAGAATGTATTTTATTTTCACCTTTCACTGATAATTGTTAAACTTGATTAAATAGGTTGGTATATCAATTTCAATTCAAAATATGAACTTTCAATAACCTGTGCATTGAATAATATATATGCACACATACATTACATGCATCATTCATCACTACCTATGAATTCTTCATTGAAATTTCCCTATTTTTGATATGGAATTGTTTTCAAGGTAGGTATTAGGTACTTTCCTATTTATGGAATAGGTATATTTCCTGTTTTGTAAATGTTAAATCATATCATGTATTATTTTCTGAGTGGACATTCAGGAATTTTTCAGGAGTTTTTGTTCACAAAAATTACTAATATTTGAAGCCATATGATACCAATAACCATCAATAACCAATATGTATCGATTATAAAAAGGTACATCACAGCAAAATTACTGTTAATGCCCATTTAGTGATATTCAGCATTAATAATTTTGAATTCAGGGCCGTTGACTACGTCATCGCGCGCCTTCGGAAGCCACGCCTTTTGGCCGAAAAAATCGCTTGAATGAACCATCCTTCTCTAGTTTACCATCCTTGAGTCCAGCCTACTACTTTTTGCTAGATCCGGATAATCCACCACAGGGTTTCAACATGCCCCGAAAAACATGGGTTCGGTTGAACAGGATCCGGACTGGCCATGGCAGAAGCGGATCGGCCTTGTTCAAATGGGGGATGAGCGCAAGTCCAGAATGCGATTGCGGCGCAACTTCGCAAACAATGCATCACATTACCTATGAATGTCTAACAAGAGCATTTTCTGGTACAACTTTCGACCTTTTGCATGCAACACCTCAGGCCATCCAATGACTTAACCAACTAAATATGGACAAATAACAATTTTTGCATATACATTATCACTCTTGTTGTGTTAGCACATTTATTTTCTTATGTATGTTTGTACACGCCATAAGCTAAATAAATAAACCATATTTTGACTCAATATCGAAAAACCACCCTTATTTTCAATCGAAAATTCCCACGTCAAAATATCTGCTTTTTTGAAAAAGTCGGTGGGCTTTTTGTTCGTTGAAATCTCTAGTTTCTGCTAGTATGAGAAAATTTTCTGAGAAAATACAAAAAAACTCGAATCATTTTGTACAATTTTGAGCATTTCATTAATTTTTATACATTGATTATTCAAAATACGTAAGATTCCATGTTACATTGATAAACGAAAAAAAAATGCAAATCCATAAAACATCAGTTATCCATTAGTTTTTGTCTCTTTGATGGTATTTCTTCATTGTTAGATTCTATAAACCTTCCCGATTCTATTAAATCTTCAAAATCTTCAAGACCATCACCGTCTGCTTCGTCTCCAATATTATTCTCATTCTGCATTAGTTCTTCATCCACAATTTCATCTGAATCATTAAGTTCCCAGTAGGTTTCTTCTTCCACATTGAAGCAATTTTCAGAACTATGACAATTTGAGCATAAATTTGTGCATTTTAAACCATGTTTTCGGCAGCCACATTTCAAACTGGTACATCCAGTTTCACAACTGCAGCAAATAGTTTTGAGCAATATTTCCGAAATTAATTCCTTTTCCGTAAATTTTGCATAGGTCACTCGATTATATTAAAATAGCAATCAGTAGGCATATACGTATATAATCTATAAAAAGAAGATTCCTATTAACTTATTAGGTTGTTAACCCTAGTAGTATATTTCGATTTGAAATTTTTTTTGTTTATCAATGTAACATAGAATCTTACGTATTTTGAATAATTAATGTGTAAAAATCAATGGAAAGCTCAAAATTGTACAAAATGAGTTTTTTTCGTTTTTTGCATTTTCTGAGAAAATTTTTCATAGTCATGTATATTTTTTCTTGCACCATCAGAAAGTAGGGATTTCAAAGAACAAATAGCCCACCGACTTATTCAAAAAAGCAGATATTTTGACGTGAGAATTTTCGATAGAAAATTAGGGTGGTTTTTCGATATTAAGTCAAAATATGGTGGAAAAATTAATATTTGAAACCAAAAAAATTACAGTGTGTATGGGACATGAAAAGGTGAATTATCACAAAATTTCGTAAAAAAGAATTTTTTTTTGTAAGATAAAAATAAAAAACGAAAAACATGGTTATTTGAATTTTTAACATACATTTTGAGGTTATGTGAAAAAAGTGTGGAAACAGTTGTAGATCCTTTTATTATCTACAACTTTGCAATTCAACTTTTCTCCATAGGACTAGTTTTGCTGGAAATCGAGATAAACCAATTTTTACCCTTAAAACCCCTCCCTCTCCCACTTCCCAACCTCAGATCGCCCGTAAATTATTTTTCCTTTAATTTTTGTTATATTCTCTTTTCCTCTCTCGTTTCCAATGGGTTTCATCCTACTTTTCACCATTTTCAAAGGCTTCAGCACTGGTCTAATGTGGATGAATGTGCAAAATACCAAAAAGATGAAAGAACCTGAGGGATGTTAGTAAGTAAAGAGGAGAATAAATAATGAGATGTCCTTATTACAAAAGCGTATAAGGGCACCTAGATTTTTTAAATTTTTTTCTACTTTCAATTTTCGAATTTAAACTCTGAAAAACCTCCGACTTTAAACTCAGATTTTTTTTATTCCGACTTCAATCTCGGAAATTCCGACTTTAAACTCCTGATGATGGGATTCAACGCCGGTGTTCCACAAGGAACTGTTTTGGCACCAACTTTTTATCTACTTCACATCAATGACCTGATAGAGGGAAAGAAGTAGCGAAAACGTTACCCTCCTGGATTTTCACGAAATTTGCACAGATGATCAAAAACACAATAGAAATTATATACAACCTGAAAATTTTCTGGAAGAAACTTTCTATAGAAAAAATGCTCAACTGTGCAATAAAATTGGACTGTTTACACTGCTAATTTGGAGGTATACAGAAAGGGATTTGCTGACGGATATACAAAAAATAACGATTAATAATTGTTGATTACAATCATTGAAAACTTCAATCTGACATCTTCTTAAGTATGAAATGTCAAACATGGGCATGGGGGAAGTACAAGAAGAGAACAATGAGGTGTTACCTGGTTTTCTAAAATTCTTGCTTATTGGGTAAATATAAAATATTTGTTTTTCGAAGTCCCTAAATCGAGCTCTAAATTGGTGAATACATTTATTTGAAACTTTTTAACAAAATACATATTTACGAAATGTCGACCATTACGCAATTATGGTTGCATGAAAGTCCATCAAGCCTTCTGGTAACTAAACGTGGGATTAACTCCGCTAACTCGCGAGCTAAGGCATGCATTGCCATGGTTACAAACATAAAACCCCTTTTGAAAATTGTAAATGTCATATTTTTCAAATTTATATTTTTTGTGCTAAAAATTTCACTGAAATAAAAGGTCAAATATTTCAGTGGTTAAATTATTATATACATTGCCCATTTATTTAGCAAACAATGTGCAAGTTTTCAGGTTTGAAGGACGTCTTTGACGTTTGCTTATATACTGTTAGATCTATGATGAAAATATTACATTAAATTTTTTTTGTATTATTCCGAGGGGTTGACCACATGGGAATTCCGGTGTACAATTGATAGGAATTCCGGAGAATTCCTTTCTGTTATACGCCAGAAAAAATACGAAATTTGTGTGTTTTATTGCTGAAAACACCAAGAAAAATAAATTATTTTAACCACTCATATTCATCGATAAGTTCATTCCCGTCTTTTTTTTTAGAAAAAACAATTTCTGCTGACTGTGATTTTGTAACTCAAGTAGATGGTATATGATGGCTATATTTTGAAATATACAGGATGTTCCAAAAAATTGGGGCATATCAATGTTAATTATCTTGTTTCTTTTGGAACACCCTATATTTTATTGCTTTTTCATTCTGTCTGGAAATCTGATTTTATTATCATACTTGGGGTCTAGCTGGAACAATTACAGAAATATAGGGTGTGAAAAATTTTTCAACTTAAGGAATATTTTGTGTCGGACCTATACATTATTGATAAAAACGTCTAACTTGTCCCTATCTTGACTTTTTATTCGCCATCAATTATTTATATTCGAATGAAAAAAATACAGGGTAGTTCATAATTCTGAACCCCCCATATGTGATTCAGTTAAATATCATTAGATAGTAGGTCAAGAGTTAGGATAGGGACATGTAAGCCGTTTTGACCGAGGTTTTGACCATTATGAATAGTTCTGACACAAAAAATTCATAAAGCTGAAGAATTTTGATTTTCCAAACCATATATCTTCTCCCTAGACCCCAAGTGTAATATAAATCAATGAAATAAGCTTTTCAGGGAGAATATAAAAATGCAACCAAATACATGGACTTCCATAAGAAACAATATAACTTTTATATGCCACAATTTTTGTAAAATCCTGTATATTTCGAAATACTTTTAAAATTTACCCTTTATCAGCGTACAAACTATACTGAAATGAGAAAAACTTTGAAAGTTTTGCAGATTCGCTTTAAATCTCTGTCGCGCTAGTAGTGAACCACCCTGTATGTTCCTATGTAAATTGAATCATGTGTTCGATAGATGTGATGATTTACAGTTTACACCCTAGATTTGCTGAATTTTTTCTGAATAAAAATGTTTTTCTTGGATTTTCCTTCTCACGGATTCAGATCTTGGAAAAAGGAGGGAATTAAATAGAAAAATACCATCTGATATATTCTGTTTCCAACGAGGATTTTGATATAATACAATACAGCCTATAGCCTCAATGATGACAAATTTCGAAATTTTGAAATCAATATAATTCGGTATTATTCAGATTCTGCTCGAGATTCTGTAATATTTAGTGACATCACTCTGGAGCTAGGTCTGAAGTTTCTCTTGAACCCAGAAATCCCCTCGGGAATCCCGAATGATTTTGTGTGTGATGTTCCTAAATATTTCATATTTCACCGGATTTCCCCGTAATTCCCCCGGAATTCCGAGTATTATCTACATTTAGTTTCAAAATTCCATCGTTATTTGTTCAAATCTTGGTTCAAATTGGCATATTTCTTCCGAAGGAATTCCGGGGAATTCCAGGGGAATTCCGGCTTATAGGAATTCCAGTGTACACATTTTCTCCTAGTGGTCAACCCCTCATATTATTCAGTGTAATTTGAAACGAAAATAGGTGTTAATAGTTGAAGAAATCTGTAGCTCCTATGTGTTGGCTGAGAAAATGTAGTAGTAGTAATCCTACAATTTCCTACATATTGTATATATAGTTTTCCTAATACCTAACCCAATTCTTGGGACTAAAAAGGGCATAGGTGTAGTTTCCACACACAAATGTTGCTTGATAGAAAACAATTCAATTAGATTTTTTTCTAGACCTAGTGCAATACTTATGTTCATGTTTGTCAATTACAAACTGCAAATTGTCATTATATACAACCTTGAAAATTGTTAAAATTATACTATGCAATACTCTTTTCTAGAAAAATTCCATCCATTTTTTATGAGGGAGAGCAGCATTTGACAAGCTTATGCATGTCAATGAATGAAAAATTAATTTGTATGAATAGAAGTTGAACTTGTTTCCTTTTTAAGCAGAATCTGTTATATCTTACCAAGGCTACATGGGCATTGTTCTTATATTCATTTTATATTATACCTATATATGTTTATATTCAGTGTGTAAGAACAATTTAGTGGAGATTTGATCTCCAAATAATTTGAACTCCACCCTATTCTTTTTTTCTCAGTCAATTATTAGTAAATTTATTTATTATTAGGATTATTATTATTATTATAACAAATTAATAAAAATTGCAAGAGAAATTGGTTTTGTTGTTCAATGGGTAGGTACAAATTTTATTTTAGTAAAGACAATAAAATTCGCCATAAAATTTGTTATATCATCAATAAACATAAGTTTCCAGTTCTAACAATATGTAATATTCTGCAACATTGTAATTGTTTCCATAATTTTTATTTATTATAGTTAATAGATCTATTCACAGTTGCAGGCAGATTCTGAAAAAAATTATAATCAACAGTTTCATTGAATGAAGTTGGAACAGTTGTTTATTATTGGCTTTGTGAATGCACCTGATATATCACAACACAGTTCAACTTTAAAATGATGATCTTAGTGAAAATATAATTATCATGAATGTTTTATGAACCCACCTTTAGTTTACCTAACTCAAATATCAGAAACAATACATTAATTTTCCATGGATATTAAATTTTCATAATTCATCACTTCAGGAAACATAATGAGCAATACATTTATAGTCAACTGAAGCAATTAAAAATGTCCTCTAGGTTAAAAGACTTATCTGAGCTATGAATTATTCACTACAAACTTTTGATGAATACCATTTACATTACTCACTAAGATCAGAGTTGCAATATTTTCTCACTCTGCACTCACAATTTTGAGATTTTGAAAATGATTGTACAAATTTACACATTGTTTTACAACAACCTTCTCAGTTATCACATAACAGACAGTTATAAAATTAACCCAATTAAATATTACTACATGCTGTTGTTACATCTAAACCCTGAATGCAAGCTATTTTGGGAAATACATGTAGTAGACACTTACCAACCACTTCAGAATTTCGTGAATCATATTTCCTCACATTATAATAAGAATCTCCATATTCACGTTCGCCTTTTCTGCTTGGGGGACCTGGGCCTCGGTTTCTGTAACCTCCTCTTCGTTCACTGACTTTAGTAGATCTGAATTCGGTCGTTCGTGATTTTCCAATAGCTTTACTACTTCGGGTATCCTTTGAAAACGAGGAGTTTTTTCTGTTCGCGTCATTTACTTCGTCGTCCAAACTATTATAATACTGACCATCATGTTCAAATTCTTGGATTTCCTTAGAGCTTTTGGAGGCCCTAAGTTTATACGTTGAATTGTTTGATATCATCACTCACATATCGAAGATAAGGATGATCGTTAGAAGACATCAATTTCGTTTTCGTTGGTGTTATGGAAATAACAGAAAATTCAATTATTCCTTTAATAAACTTCTTTCTATGAAGAAGGGCATCCAACATCCAAGTCCAACCGGAGTTGCCAAGAAATGACAAATGACAGATGAATGAAATCTGCAACCACGCAACTGTTTTTTCTTGACACTTTAGACAATTGACATTGAAAGTCCTCGTTCTTCGTTCTTGTAGTTTCCATTTCTTCAATGGTGTTTTAAACTAGAGAATAATTTATTGAATTATCTCTTTGTTCATTATTATTGTAAATTTATCTGTTTTATATCATCTACTTATCAGGAATGATTTATGGAAAATTCTGAAGGTTTGTCATAGTTCCATAGTTTCATTTCGGATGTTTAGACCTTTATTTTTTAGGTTTCTTTTTGAAGTTTATTTGGTAAATCAACAATGACATCTGGTAACAATATTGAATCAGAGTATTTAGAGCTAAATTCTAAAAATAAGTGGCAATTGCTCTTCCAGGTAAGTTTATAATACCATGAATCATACATTATTACTTTTGATTTTCACTAATCTACCTGCACTAACGAAACATGGTTGATTAGCCACTACATTTTTTATCATTATTGCAATCCACTCACTTATGAATGAAGTTCATTTTCTTTATTCATTAAATGATTTCAATAATTCCATAACCTCTGGAACAATCTCAAGATAGGACTGAGTGTTCATGGTTATACGTTGTAGCATTATGTACATCCTTCCATCAATGTTTCAACTAATAAGATAATTATCATTCATAAATATAATTAGGTTGAGTACTGTTCAATTATCTGATTATGTTCAGTACCCACATACAAAATATTTATGTTGGTACTTGAACACCTACCTGTTGATTGTGTTTTTAAATTTTTTTTGTAGCCTGCCCAGGTATACAATATTTTTTGCATGCACTGACTTGAGATAATGGAGATCATTATTTGGCATCATACTAATTCTACTATTTTTTAACTTTATATGGAAGGAGGAGTGGAAGGATTCTACTAAAAGATGATGCTATTCCAATTCCCAAGTTTATCATATATCATGAAATTAGTATTTCTGATTTTTTATTTTGAATATGAAGTTTCTCATAAATAGATATACTCTCCAGTGTTTGAGGATGATATCAAAATGCAATGAGAATTTTTGTTTTCCAGAAAATTGGTGCACACAATTATGAAGACAACAAATGTTCAGAGGCAATTAAACCTCAAAATAAAATATTGAATAGGTACAGAGATGTGAGCCCATATGATCATAGCAGAATCACATTGAAAAAAGGTTCTACAGATTATATAAATGCTAATTTAGTTAAGATAGAAAAGGCAAATAGGCAGTACATATTAACTCAAGGACCTCTAGCCAATACTTATAGTCATTTTTGGTTGATGGTTTGGGAGCAAGGCACAGAAGCTGTAAGTTAAACTACCTATACTGATTTTATTGTAAAAATGAATCTGTATTTTTTTTTATTTCTGTTTTGCAGATAGTGATGTTGAATAAATTGGTAGAGAAAAAGCAAGACAAATGTTTTCAATATTGGCCATCAAAAATTGGTCCAGATCATATAATGCAATTGCAGGATGTTGGCCTGACAGTTGAATACACTGAACAACAAGACCACTCCTACTATTTAACCAGGGTATTTCATTTGACTGACACTGAAACTGGTGTTTCCCGTGATATATTGCAATACCATTACATTACCTGGCCTGATTTTGGAGTTCCCACTTCACCAACTGTTTTCTTAGAGTTCTTATGCAAAGTGAGAAAGGCTGGGGTATTAGAAATGACTGCTGGTCCTACTATTGTTCACTGTTCAGCTGGTATTGGGAGATCAGGAACATTTTGCCTTGTGGATTCCTGTCTGATACTTGTGAGTCATTTTCAATATAAGCTTATGAAATTATGGTTGATTTCAGTCAATTGCCAATTAATGACTCCCTAATATAATTTGATTTCCAATGATTGTCATTGGCATAATAAAATTATATTGAAAAAAAAACTAATAACTTACATTTGAGTAATTACAATACAAGTTATTTTTCAATGATTTCAAACATATTCTTATAGTTTTTTTTTAAATATGATTCAATTGAGTCAGAATTAGAAGTAATGGTAAGACTCCTGTCTTAGCATTTTATGTCATACCATAGTCACAAAACTAGTTCATCATCTTGATTTTATGAATTTAACCCTTAATCCTCATCACAATACTCGACGGCCATCTTGAATTCATGAATTTTGACAGATTTCTTAATATCCGACCTAATATATAGATCATAATCACAAAATGCGCCCGTCAACTTGATGTAGGTATGTAGCCATTTTTTGAAAGGATTCGATCGATTTTGGCGAATTTCATATGATGGACCACATAAAGCCTTGTATACCAGTTTTTAAAATAAAACAATAGGATCATAATCAGGGAACTCGTCCGCCATATTGAATTTATGAATTTCGACCAAAAAATCATAATCTTCGACCCCGTGCAAACCAATTTCAAAGCAAATTTAACTATTTGTCTGCCATCTTGGAATCGCCATTTTGAATTTATATAGTCAAAAAAAAATATATTTCCATTCTCCAAACCTTCGATTATAAAACAGACTATATTAATAACGCTCAATCCTTACCACAATAGTTGTTTGAAGCCAACATCTAAATCAGTTACTAGGGTTACCTCATTCTAAAACAAGGATAGCAACAACAGATTCCCCCAGCATCAGTGTCTTGCTATCTTGGAAGGGCATGAATTTGAATAAATTAACCTACTAACAAAATTATCGTATCCATTATTCCAAAGACTGAATGAAAACAATGTAATATCAGAGTTTTCTGAACATGTACATCTTAGATTTATTACTCGTATGATAACAGAATTAATTAACTTTCAAACTATATTGTATATTTTCTGGCAATATCAAGTTTCAAAGTGTCGAACTTGAGAAATATAACATCAAACATATTGTTATTGCTTTTCAATTCCACTAAATATGGGCTTATCTACTACTCTGAGCATTTTCTTGCCACTTGGGCCAAACTCTAGCGTCTCTTGAAATAATCTCTTTCCCGATCATATTTTTACATATATCCACTAACTTTTCATCTCGGGAAAACCAGAGAATTACCAAAAATCGTTTTGCATAATGATGGGTAAATAATGTTTATACAACGAATGATACGACACTGAGTAACTAATCAGTGGAATGTTGTGTTCTGGTCACCACTTTTGAATCTTCTCTTACACATTTAACAGTGTTTCACCATCCTTTAGATTCGATTTGACACAAAACTGGAAATATGCCGTTTAATGAACCATCAAACAAAATTTGATTTGAAAACGAGTCGTTTCGCGCTGACACTGTCAGCGTTCGGTTGATTATCGGTTGAACGAAATTAGCGGCGTTGGCGCATTCACCAAAATAGCCGCAATCTCCAGAAAGACGTGTTTTATAAACCACTTATATATAAATGAGGCACTGTATTATATGACGAACATTGAATTCACAGCTTTTGATACACTCATGACTCATATAAGTACTAACAGAAGGATATATATATAATAATAATAATTTATTAAAGCATAATAATAAATTTACAGTTTTACATCAACTTTGGGTGCACAATGGATTAGATAAATCTGTGTGTGCAACCCATAGAACTCACTTTACACTTATGTATCTAATAAACAATAAACAACATAAACATAATAATATCTATTAGGTTAACATATAATAATAATCTCATTAGGTTAACATATTTAATATCATAGTATATGTGATATGATGTTATGAGGTGTCATGTAGATTTTTTAGTGTTATTCGAGTTTCCAATATCCAATTATTAATTTTATATTTAACTTGTTTGTAGGTCTCATTTCTTAGGTGGGGTGGCAAAATATTATAGACTTTTGGGCCACTATAAACTGTGTGTCCTTGTGTCACTGATAATGTCACACTAGGAACCAGAAAATTCTGCCGCGTTGCATATCGAGTGTTGAATTGGTGTTGCAGTTCATTTTTATAGTATTTTTTTGCAACCATATGCATATAAACTACGCAACACTAATTACGTCGCACCCAGAAATTTTGCCCCTGTTTCAATTTGAATAACTTTTTTCTGCTTTGAACAATTTGAATTCTGTTTGCACTGTTCGCTAGCTCTGTCCTTCAGCATTAATTTCTTACTTCTTCGATATATGCGGTTAATTCCATTAAATTGCTAGAGGATGTTTTTTGAAACTGCGCATAATTTCGAAATTTTCAAAATGATCTCAAATGAAGAAAAACAGTTTTTTTAAACTTTAGCAGCAAAGGCATGAAGATTATCTCATTACCTTCGGCCGTTTCCAAAATTGTCTTATCACTTTTATTTACAGAGTGATCTCAAAAAATCAATTTTTTGGTTTTGCACTCATAACTTTTTTCCTCTTCAACCAATTTTCAAAATCTCAGGCTCATTTTGAAGCTGAGACTTCATATGAGAAAATTTGAAGATCAGAATTAACTCAAGATGAACATTCAGAATCGAGGGTTTCCTCAAAGGTGACCCAAATCCGAAACACTCTGTAAATCCCGACTGGAAAAAGAATTGAATGAAAATCAACTTGTTTTCGGATGGATCTTTCATTCTGGATACGTCCTGATCTTTTTTCTTTCATTAGTCAAAAATTATGCGTTAGAAAACCGAATTGAAACACCATGTTCTAGAAAAAAAATCAGCCCAACCCAAAAATTCATGGTCCGTAACCAATGTAACAAAAATCATAATGAGTGACTGACAAGACAGGTTGAAAATTACGTTCTAGTAAAAATAAAGATCAGGAAAGAAAAAACTATTCGTAGGTCTTTCTTTTTCATAAAAAAATTCAAAAAAAAATTCTTATTACAACAAAATTTCAGAGTAACCTTCTCACCCTCTATACGAAGTCTTCCATCCTGTTTTGGATTTTTTTTAAAAATCACAAAAATCTCTCCCCTTCATCCGTACCCAAAGTACCCCAAGGGGGAAGGGGGGGGCAGATTTTTTTTTCAAATCTCCGATCCCGATGTGGGGGTCAGGTGAAATAGGTTTACCGATATATCTAAACGTTTGATCAGCAAAAATTTTACCCGCAAAAAAAAGTTTGGGGGGAGGGGGTAAAATTTTTTTTATCAGTATTTCTGGTGGTGTTATTTTCGTTTCGATCAAACAACGTTTTGGATATTTTTCTTTTTTAATCGGGATTTCGAGGGGGATTTAGATTTGGGTCACATTTGCAGAAACCCTTGATCTTTAATATTTATTTTTAGTCAACTCTAATCTTCATGTCTGTTCATCTAACGTTTCAGCTTCAAAATGATCCAGAGATTTTGAATATCGGTTGAAGAGGAAAAAAGTTATGACTGCAAAACCAAAAAATTGATTTTTTGAGGTCACTCTGTAAATAAAAGAAATAAGAAGACAATTCTGGAGATGGCTCAAGTTGATGAGATCCCCTTTATGCCTCTACAGTTAAAGTTTAAAAATAACTGTTTTTCTTCATTTGGCATCCTTTTGAAAATTCCGAAATTTTGCACAGTTCCAAAAAACACCTTTTAGCAATTTTATGGAAAAAATCTCATGTAAAAAAAAGTACAAGATTATAGCTGATGGACTGAGCTAGCGAACAGCGCAAACAGAATTCGAATTGTTCAAATCAGAAAAAAGTTATTCAAATTTCAACAGGGGCAAAATTTCGGGGTGCGACGTAATTAGTGTTGCGTAGTTTATTTGGGAACCCTGAAAAAATGTGGTCTTGGGATGATTATGTTATGATGTGGCAACCTCTGTGGGGGAAAAACATATGAATATGAATTTCATGTTGGCTTCAGGCAATTTGGGGTGTTACTATTCTAGTGGATTTGTTGTTCGGAGCTCCAAACATACTAAATTCTGTTAGAACCGGATTATATCGGTTAATATTAAGCATATGAAAAATATAAGGAAAAAAATCCGAGGTGTGGCCATTATAACGGGAGAGTGATTGATATTGGAAATAATTTCAGTGATAACGAAATAAACCAATAAACGGGACATCAAAGTGCAGTTTTTAAAATTAATGAATAATTGTTGTACAATTTTACCATAATATCCTAATACTCAAGGGTAACAGCAAACACATATACTATCTCACCTTTAGGGGAATGAAAAAATGTAATAAAATACAGGCTATCTTAAAAATATATGTTTTATCCTATTTCGGTTCATCCTGTATAGAAACAATTTCACAAACTGTACTAGGTATTTCGATTTAATTAACGGTGTAGGTGCAATCAAGGTGTCCCATATCAATGACTCACCCTGTAAAATTGTAATAATCATAATAAATGGCTGTTGTGAAGATTTTGGCGCATTTTTTCTGATGCTAAAAAATGATATTAATTGACATTCCAGATTGAAAAATATGGAATAAATTCTGTTGATGTCAAAGATGTATTGCTGGAAATGAGAAAATACCGCATGGGTTTGATCCAAACGCCTGAACAACTAAAATTTTCCTACCAAGCAATCATTGAAGGCACTAAGCTTCTACTTAATCAGAACAGCACAGCAACAGTAGAGGTATGTTGATAAGTAGTTTCTCATAAGCACCTATCATCCCTAAATCCTGGATCCTTTTTCCTTGGAAGCCCCTATGCAAGGTACTAATAACGCAGCACATTGAATTTTGTTATTAATCCTTGTGTGTATTTTTTAGGAAAATAATGTACATATTAGTAATAATCTTTCCTCTAATGTTTCGGAAGACTCATCTGAATCAGAAGAAGATGAACCCCCTCCACTACCTCCGCCCAGATTGGACAGCCTCAACAAACGTAATGGGGCACCTCTTGATAGACCATTACCCAAAATTCCAAAAAGTGTCTCAGATGATGATTTAAATTATGAAAGTAACGAACAGGTATGTTGTATTGCAAATAATTGGTGATACCTCAATTTATAAAATTATCATTTATGTATCAATATAAATTGGTTCAAATTTGTTTGTAGTAACATATCATGTATTTATAGTTTTTCCTACAAGATATTGTTGTAATGTTTGAATAACTTTTTTCAAACAACAGCATCATGTCTGCTTCTCGTGACGTTACAAGTCCTCTAATAGGCATACGCATGCGCACGACCTTCTTTATGAACAGGCCGGGAAGTGATTGACTTGGCAACGTAGCAGCAGGCTGACCGCGAACGCAGATGCAAGCAGATGTATCATTCAGTATATGCATATTCGCGTAGGGATGTTTGTTTACCTCGTGTTTATCGGTCGAATAATTGATATAATCGTCTGAAATTCGGTTCAATATTGATGGATATTAATGGTATTGTATAGAAGGAAGTGTTGATATAATAATCCGTGCGGAAATTACCGTAAAACTAGTGTTTTGTTTCAATTGTGAGCGAGGTTGATGAGTGTTTGTTCATAGTGAGGTTAAGTAGTGAAATAAAATGCCTAGGAAATGTTGCGTTCCTGAATGTAAGACAAATTACGATTCTACTCTGAAAAGGGAGAAAGCGAAGAGTACTTTCTCCTTTCCTAAAAATGAATATTTAAGGAAAAAATGGTTGAAAGCCATTCCTAGAAAAGATTGGCAACCGACCAAATATTCTGTAGTATGTAGCGTACATTTCGAACAGGGTGATATTATAAAATTTGTAAAAACTGTTTCTCCAGAAGGTACCTTGAATGACACTCCTTGTGTACCGACCTTGAAAGAAAATGCTGTCCCTTCAATTTTTCCAAATTTGCCACATTATTTATCAACAACAAAATCCGTTCATCGTAAAAATCCGGAATGCAGACGACAAAATCAACTCCATGAGAATGAATTATTAGTGCGAAATTTTGAAACATCTGACATGATCGATAGTATTGATGATTTATTGAACAGTTATTTCGTAAGGTTGACAATATCTGATTCCTGGAACATTAAAATAATCGGTACAAAGATTGTATTCTTCACATTGAATTCTGAAAATGCTCATTTGAAAATTGAAAATCAACTCATCATAGATAATGACCTCAATATCAAGATTTTTGTAGAGGGCAATGAACTCAGTTTCATAGAATTGAATTGGATTTTGAGTTTTGATATGAAAATTAACAGGTGGTCTCAGTTGCAAAATTTGTTAGATAGGTTTAAGTACGGTTATATCAGATCAGAAATGAATTTAGTACAAGAAAACCTCAAACGCGCTTTGGAATATCTGAAGAATGCTTTACAAATTAGTGAAACTGAAGAAGGATTCTTGTATTCTAAGCAACTTGATTTTATTGTTGATCAAATAATACAAATGACTAGATCAAAGAGAAAATATTCAGCATCCACAATTATCACGGCGTTTATGATTAATATTCAATCACCAGCTACTTATGATTTGATTCGAAATTTTTTATTATTGCCTACTAAGAGATATCTTCGGAACCTTTCATCAAGTTTGGATGTCTCTCCAAATAAGGATGAAAATAATGAACATTATTTGTCCAATATATCTTCCTCACTCTCTACCAATGAGAAAGTTGTAGTGCTCCTTATAGACGAAATATATATCAATTCAAGATTAGACTATCGTGCGAAAACTATTGTTGGGACAGCATCAAACAAGAAAGAAGTGGAATTTGCAAAAACGGTTTTGGCATTCATGATTTGTTCTGCATTCGGAAATTTCTGTGAAATTGTCAAATTATTACCAGTTTTGAATATAACAGGAAATGAGATGGCCCCTATAACAAAATCTGTGATAAATATGGTACAGAGCAGTGGTTTTGAAATTTTATGCATCATTACAGATAATCACAGAATTAATCGGTCAATGTTCAATAGTATGGTATCTGAAGGACAAACAGGGGCACAAAAAGATTGCCATTTCATCTTCAACCCAGTACATTCCAACAAAAAACTCAATATTATATGATTCCAATGACGGTCGTCGCTGTGTGCACGGGCGAACGTGTGCCACGGTAGGACCGGACTACCGCTACAGCACTTTGCGGTGTTGCCTTTTCTTGTTCCAGGCCTGTTTAGAGAGGGCCGTGGCATGCGTTGCCAGTTTCACTATTTTTCTGAACTTCTGAGGAAATGCTATTCCATTGCATCCTATGAATGAAACAATTTGTTTAAGCATTCATCATATTAAATTAGAGACTTCGTGTTTGATAGCTGTTTTGTCAGTTAATCTTGAATGACATGTACATTAACTGAGTGTTATGTTATTAGTGTTACTTGTTACTTCACATTTCGGCACGCTTTCCACAGTGTTCAAAGAGAAACTTTTCTTTGGGAACTCATTTTGGGAAAACTATTGCGAAAAATTCCTTCACCTATCTCATCATTCTGGAGGTTGTGGTTTTTTTTCCAGAAATTAGTGATCTTGCTCTTTGCAATATATGATATTATTAATATGTTTTTTTTTCAAATTCCTCATCAACAATTTGATCGAGTGTGTGGGATAAACAAAAATTATATTTTGGATCCTCCAGAGTTTTGGTGACTTGGTAAAATAATATTTCCTTTAGAAATACATTCCCAGTGGACCATTACCGGTAGTACCTTCGCATGAGGATGAATACAGTGAAGAAGATGAACTAGAGGAAGAAGAAGAAAATGCAGAGGAGGTACTCGAATCTGATACTCTAGTTCCTGACCAATCAGATTTGAATAATTCAACACACAGGTTAGTTTTTATTATATATATATATATATTCATAAGAATACCAATGGCGTTCATTTTTCTTTAATATTCACTGGGAAAGTTTTGCATGTTCATATTCCTCTTGGATAATGATTCAATGAGTTTTTTGGAAACAAAATTAACTGAGATAATGTGGGTATTCATCTAAAATTCTATTTGAACATTATAAAATCTTATTTCTTGAACTATTGTCATCTTCTCTGAAGAAGATTAGTTTTTTTGGATAAAAAAAATAAAATGAAATGTTGGTTGAGTGATATTTCAGAAATTTTAGAGGACTATTCAAATATGAAATAATATTCATTATATATTGTTTTGATTGTTTTTGTATATACAAGATATCACAAATATGTATTTCAATAATTTAGTATGTATTGATATTTATTTTTCCTCACATATATGAATCTGCATATATTATACATATTATGTGTACTATGCAATCCACATAATCATGGACAAGTTTTCAAACTCATATGATTGTGTTAAAAAATGAACATTGATTTTATTATCACGTACTACCATGTTGCATTTCTTATTTCAACATAAATAATAAGACAACTAGTAGTAGATCGAAATTCAATTGCAAGATTTGACCTGAACTAACACACAAACGAACATAAGATGTAAGTTAAATGAAAGTTTGTGATTAAATACTCATCGCATCGCATGACTCAAAAATGAAATGGGAGGAAATGGAACATTTCACTTTCTATGGAAAATGTGATCATTTGGGATAGCTTTTTAGCTTCAACATCTTTTTTTGTGCATAAAAATATCGTTTCAATGGGTGTTATGTGTTATTTCAGTGCATCATATGAAATGAGACAACGAAACAGAGCACAAAGAAAGGAAGCAATGGAGTCCCAAGTGAAGGTCATGAAGCGGCGGCAGCAAGTCAATGAGCAGTGGACGAAACTGAAGAGGTCTTTATATTTACCTTTAATCGTAGGAGGCTCTTTTCTGTTAGGCGGGGGCCTCATCGCTTACATTTATTACAAAGGTTGAAGAATGTTGATTCCATTTTTTTATTCACGTTCATGGTTCCCCATAAAACTCTTGAAATTTATTTTTTTATTGATGAAATTATTGAATTTTTGAATTGTAGCATAGGATATGAAAAAATAATTTGATCCTTCTAATAAACAATTCCAACCATTTATTGAACTGCAAGTTATAATCTTTATCTTCTGTTATGTAATATCTCTTCACGAAATGTTTTTGGTAGCACTAATAATACTTTATTCGATGTTTTCTCTCGACTTTTTTAAATTTCCCGTTACATATCATATTCCATGTTATTTATATGAATATAATTTAGTATTTATTACATTTGAGGATATTCGTCGTTTGAAAAGCGTTTGGAGGTATCATTTCTGTTCTAAAGTCTTCACAGCCTCGATCTTTAGTTCTAAAATAAGTTTGATAATAATATAACTTTTATATCACAAAAATTCAAAAGCAATACAAAATATCCTGAACATGAAGATTTCCTTCGAAAAGAAAAACTTGTTTGAATTGATTTAGGGTAACTGTAATCCACTTCCACCAAATTGAGGTTGATATTACTGATCACAAAATAGCAACAAGCAGATAAAATTGATATTGATCCATGCTAATGAATATGAATTAGGTGAGTTGTTTTCATTAGGAGCATCCAGCTAGGTGGCAGTCAAATTTGAGGTTAGGTGGAACTCGCAACATCTGCAAAAGCTTGTGCGCATGCGCTCCTAAGTACCAATTTTTTTCGTTCATGGAGTTGCTGAATTTGAAGCTTTCGTTTGCCATCGAAATATGAATAGTTTAATTCTCTAACAGAATATCTTCATCAATTTTGTTGGGATGTTGGAATAAACATGGTGAAATTATTTTTATCATGACATCTTGTGGCAAAATCTCGTGGAGTTTAGCTTGGTTTACAACCGAATTTACAGGAAACAATGAAGGTACATGCATATTTATGAGGAATTCTGTTAACAATTTGAAGACGACACTTTGGAAAAATAATTTATCGTTGAAATAAGGACCAGAAGTTTCATTGTTGAACGAGACATGTGATTCAATTGTTTCAAATCAAGTCTAGTATCAGTACCTTATGATTATAATAGATCCAGTCCTCTTACCTTCACCACTGATGTTCATGACCGATTTCTTTTGAACTATGAAAATAAGACCAGGTTGTTTCAACAAACAAATCCTTGAATTGAAACAATTGAATTTCATATACAAATATTGTCTCAATCATCAATTATGTTCGCATCAAACTCATGAGAAATTGGCTTAGTGGAATTATTAAAAACAATTACGTCATTCAGAACTGAATATTTATGCTTTTGTTTCAATACCTGCAGTAACCTGTAAATTTGGTTGAAAACGTGGCTAAACTCGCAAGATACGCATTCAATGTCACATTAGACATGTGATATTCACCAGTCAATATCTATCCATCTCTCTCATGACTTAACTTGACAGTTCTCAGTGATAGCACAATTATTTATATTGTGTGGTCCAGTTATCGATAGAGGGTCTTATTTAAAAAAAATCAGTCGAATTTCGAGCTAAGCTGACATACGTATCTGAAATCAAACGTATTTGTAGTATTTTCCAACTGATCTCAACTCAAGTACTGGAGGAATAATATTATATTGCAAAAAATAGTTGGTGGAAAATTTTGGAAATATTGAAGGCGTATTTTTGCTTGAAGATCGTTATTGTGAAAATTTCATGATAGAAAAGATACCTACCTGAAAGTAATGTGAACAAAGTAAATAATTTAGTTTCCATATATTAGTAATTAACTGAATAGATATATTAGGTAAATCGTTAATGGTTGTCACCATACAAAAAAACGAAAAAAACGAAGCTGAACAATAATAATTATCGGTATATTGGTGTGATTGGGAGCATTCCTGATGTGTGAAGGATTAATATTGAGACTGTGCTGAACTGGAGCGTATTCTTAATGAAATTTTGGTGAGGCATGCTGTATAAATTGTTGTCTATCAGTTGAGATACGAAATTGTGACATTTTCACAAAATAATTTTGATGCTTCGAGATGAACATTGCATTTAAAAAAATAAATTAATTCCATCAAAAATGATCATGGCACGAAATTTTATTTTCACAATGAGACAAGTTTTTTCATTATTGTAATCCTCTCGAAAGTATTTCATATTGAACAATTAAGACCATATTCATCTTATTTAAAAAAATTCTACAATTTTCCCTTGATGATGGACAACTGTTTGTTGCAGAATCAAGATATGGGTGGCAATAAAGTTATAATGTATAGATAAATAGTACTGTGACTATTTTTTATGTAGGAGAATCATATAAGACTTCTTAATTGTTAGTTAGCAAATGAATTAAAAATTTTTGTTGAGTAACTCTGGAGGCATCTATCAACTGTAAATAATTTCCATATCGATCAACGAATTTGATGATTTCAGTTATAATAGTTTTCAATGTATTCTCGGAGTCTGGATTTACTTATTTTGAACCAACCCAAGCATGGAATTTCCGTTATAGTAGGTGAAGAATGATAAACTTTTAGTTGTGGCTACGCATTCCCAACAAAACTCAATAAAAAAACAAAATTGATTATGTAATTGGAAATATTTAGGATAACTCGTAAGTATGGAATAGCAACAAGGTAATGAGGAAGATATCAGGCATATAATGAATAAACTGTTTGAAAATAATAACAAGCGCACAATCTATCTTCAGTTGAACTTTTGAAAAAAATATTATCTGAACTGAACATTTCGGAGATAGTGTTAATATTTTTCACTATTCCAAGGTGTTTAGTTAGACTCAATTCGAAGTTGATGGTTGTTTTTAAAAAAATTGAATTCGGTAGCGAAATTTATCAATTAATTCATTTTGCCGTAAGTCCATAATAAAGTGATATTTGTGATATAATAAACGAAATATTCATGCTTGGGTTTTTATAGCATCAAGTGCCTACACAAATCGCATTTGAAATCTAAAAATTAATTCGACAATATGAATCAGATTTGTTTTTTTATCAACTACTCTGACAATCGGTTTGTAAATACTTTTTATAGCCGATTTTATAACTTTATTGTGATTATTTACTATTTTCTCAAATTTTTATAAACATTCAATAAACACATTTGAAAAAAATATAACAAATTGTTTAATTACACCTTAGTTTCTTATTACAGGCCTAAAACATCACTTCAAGACTGACATTTGAAATTTTTCTGGAGAAGACTGGACTATGAGAAATTCAAGTTAGTTGAGGATCAATTCTGCGGTCTTACTTTTTAGCCGAACTAGTCGAACTTGAATCAGTTCTATTCCTAAATATGCAAATACTGTTTCATTAATCTAATATTGTAGATGTCTAGGAAAAATGGTAACTTGATGTTTATTCTATTTTATATAATTAGCACTCTGAAAAATATGTCAAATTTCAAAGCAGGATATCTTTATGGTAACTAATTTTACTATTACACATTGATATCGAAATTATAGAAACCGCTGAAAAAGTAACAAAAAAACTATTTTGTAAAATTTGACCTACTAATAATTTATTATAAATTAGTTGCTAGAGGTTTACTCAATTTATTTTTATCCAGAGGTCACATATTACAATAATTGCAATTAATTTATTCATTGACAAAACTTACTATTTACTACAGTTTGTCAACATATTCTCAATTCGATATTCCTAGATTCATAGTTAAATATGTTTTATCCTCAGACGAAGAGGTTTTATCCAAAAATAATAATACAGAAGAAAATAGTTTGGTTGCTAGATAAGCAGATTATTCAATTTCAAACAATTTCTTATTATCTGCTTGGCATTGTATACAATTTTCTTCTGAATTCAGTCCACATCTAACGTTAAAATGAATAGATAATATTTATTATAGATATTGCAATTCACATCCAACGTTAAAATAAATAGGTAATTTTTACTATTATAGATATTGCCATCGATTATATTTCCACAAACGAAAATATTTTGTAGAATATATATATTACCCTTTTCAATGTCTATGTATCTTCAACAGTACCTATTGGCCGAATCCTTGAAGAAATTATAGTCACTTTTATGGTATTTTTGAGTCATTTCCGGCTTTTGTTTCAGTTAGATTTTGTTTTCGTACATTCAATACTCGAAAAATGTGATGTTTTCAAGTTCGGGATAATTGAACACACTTTATAGTAATTTAGCCAAAAATGTCTCTGTCATTCAACTAATCTAACAATAATCAATCATTTTATGTCTACAGCAATCGCATTCTGTGTTTGTATTTTCATTTCTCAAAACTTTGCAGAGACAGGACTTATAAGCGAAACTTACAATACAGAGAATCATGTGAACCAGGTACGCGAATGCGTTAACCATGAAAAAAATAAACAGGTGCTTATAGATCCGACTTTGGATCAGTTGAGACACAAGTTGTTCATCAAAGGAAATATGCTCAATAAGAAAAGGGAAGCGAGTACTCATGCAGGTAAAATATTATATAGGAAAACATTATTTTAATAAAAACAAATCACTATTGATAAAGGTAAACCTATATAAGTATGTGAGTTTCTGGCTGAGGTAAGTTCATAAATGGCGCTGCAGCATTTTTGTCAAAACTGTAATTGTTATTAGTATGGTAAGTATGGGTGAAAATGAGTTTCAAATGAAATAATTTTCGAGACAAAAAATTTAAACGTCATTTTCATGGGACTTCTTGAAATTTTCTCAATTATTGGTCCTCATCAGTGCATGGTAGTCAACCGAGTAGACACCCTGAGATCTCCACTCAAAGCGTTGCCTGTCCAAATGCAATCTCCCAACGCATATTTCACCGCACTATGTCGCATTTCAAAAAACACTTGGAATTGTCGACATCTTGCGGTGGAAGAAAGAAACATTCCAGAAACAATATGTCTTTGTTTTCATTTTTCAATAACTATTCCCTTAGACATACATATACATACATAGTGTATGGTCTAAGACTATTCCATAGATTCCATTTAGGTGACATTATCAGAAACACACTCATCATAAAATCAATTTTACAATTGAGAAACATTTCTATTTTTAATAATGACTTCAAGAAAATCAGTCTCTAGCATCAAAATTTCTGCAGTTTTGTTACCTCTGCTAGAATAGAATGGAAATCGCAAAATGATACCACATGATATTGTATATACAGCGTTGCCAATAGTTCTAGACAGAAATAAATCAATTTTGAAAAGTAAAGAATTAATGAAGAAAAATAGTTTTTCTGAAACACTAAACATAAAATATTGTTGTTCTGTATATTGAAACGAGTTGTTGTTGATAATTGTTTTAAGTCTGACTGACATTAATAAATAAAAAGTCAAATTCACTCCGACAGAGATAAATACTTCGCAACCCTATTTTCTATTAATCTAATTCGCACTTGCTCAGACAGATGAATAGCGAGCGAAGTTCATCTTCGTAAACATTGAATTTGAACATGGAATTCAGATGTGAATCCATTCGCATAACAAACAATATAATGCTCAATTTATTTTTGTTTGAGTAGGCAAACACAAAACCTCCGACAGTTCCAAAAACAAGAAAGCCGATAAGAAGAACGAAACGGATCAGCAATGGGACAACTGGACCCCTTGGTCCAGCTGCAGTGTCACCTGCGGAAAGGGTAGGCACATACGGTGGCGCCATTGCCGGAAACATTGTCAAGACGTGGAGACAGAAATGGAGCAGAAGTTGTGTCAGCTACCTGCGTGTCCTCGTAAACTTTTCGGACTAATAAAACTATGATAGCTCTCCTCGAATGCAATTTTTTTTATCGATATTCATTTATTGTATGATGCGCATACCCCAGGAAACTATGCCATGTCTCAAATGTGACTACCTATAGGGAATGGTAAACCGTTTTTGCCATACATTTTCCAAGATCCTTAGCTACCACTCTCACAGCAAAGCATCCGAGCAGCTAGTTTTTTATTTAGTGTCATTATATGCTCAGAAAATTTCAGTTTATTATCTATTTGTATATCTAGGAACTTTGTGTATTCATTATTATCAATAATTTGATCATTCAAGTTGAGATCTCTATAGCTGAACTTAAAAGTCAGAATATTAGTTTTTTCTATATTGAAACACAAATAATTTGCATCACACCACAACTTTACTCTCTTTATGTCATCGGAAATATTCGACTTCAAATCCTCAATATTTTTGCCACTCCACAGAAGTGTGGTTATCGTCTGCAAAGAGAGTGACATATATGTCAGATCATTAATGTACAATAAAAATAAAATTGGCCCTAGCACAGAACCTTGAGGGACTCCATGTGTTGGCTGGTTTGAAATTTAGATATTAAAATGTTGTTACCTTTCACAGCTTGAAATCTATTAGAGAGATACGTCATGAGCCAATTCTGAGAAACCCCTCTAAAGCCGTAGTATTTTAATTTTTGCAATAACAGTTCATGGTTAACACAGCCGAACGCTTTCGAGAAATCACAAAAAACCGCTGCTGCTACGTCACCCTCGTTCGAGCTGAAGAATAATCCTTCCAGAAATAAAAAAAAATTGCATCATTTGTGCTTTTACAGCTTTGAAAACCATATTGGAATTGATTCAGAATCTTATGTTTTCCAGAAATAGAAGCATTCGCTTTTTAACTAACTTTTCAATAACTTTAGAGAGAGTTGATAATAGGGAGATTGGGGGCTAACTAGAGGATCCCCTTGAATAATGGAATAACAATATGGATTTTTCATTTAAACCACAAGCGTTCTTATTTCTGATTATCCTAAATATTCCGATTATTTCATTCTTGTCGCAGTCTGTGAAATAAAAAGAATCTGGTATGAATTTATCTTTAATCAAGTACAGGGTTGTCTCATTACAAAAAATATTTACTTATTCCCAGATAGCACAAGTACGTCCCGAAGACGTCCTCAAACCGTACACGTCAGACCTCAACGACGTCCCGAGGATGTCCTATTTAGATACGGCGTAAGTCCTCAGGACGTTTCGGGGACATACGATGTTACAAAATCGGAGGTCCCCAGGACGTACGAATTAGGGCCTCATTAGGTCTGAACAGGACAATTCAACATAAAAACCTGCTGTGACTTTTTCACAGAGTTATTGTTATTCTCCGAATGTTGTGAGAATACTTGAAAACTAATATGAAATAAAAAATAAATAAAAAAAACGAAGTCATCCACCCAAACCACAATTTATATTACTCAATAGGCCATTATTGTTCCTGGCTGTCAATTCGGCATATTTTCAGTCCTCAAAATTGAATTAAAGTCAGTAGACTAGATGTCAATAATTATGATCCACTTCTATCCAATGCATTAATGCATAAATGCATCATATTTGAAAAAGGTAGATATCATCTCTATAGTTGATATACATATTTCACAATAACATAAAAAAGTAAGAAATTGAAAAGCGAATACTGTTGCCGAAAATATTTGTCAAACCCCCACAAATAATAACGTACCGATTTGATTTTCAGAAAGTTCTCATGCACATAAAATATATAGGTATATATAATACAGGTTCTTACTTTCGGAGGCACTGAAAAGATGTCCTGAAGACGAATACAAATGGACGTCCACTCATGAACGTCCTGAGGACGTCCTATCAATATCCAGGACGTTCGGACCAAATGGGGACCTAAAATGGACGTCCCGGGAACGTCATGTGCTATCTGGGTTCATATATGATTTCGAGAAATAAATTACTTGGACCATTGAATTCTACGTAAAAATGGGTTTTCTCAATGTTTTCATAGAAAAGAAGAAATTTCAACAGGAAAAGGCACATTTTCGAAAAACATGCTATAACTCAGAAACGATTATAGATATCGATATGCGGGTTTCCACCGCTGAGTTTTTCAGACCTTTCCATTTTAAAAGTGTCCAATTTGGCCCACTCTGTGCATGGGGTCTCCTCGTTGGATTGCACATTTTCTCGAAATTTTTCGATCACCAGAGACCATTTTTTTTTCAAATTCCTTCCAAATCTGAGGTCACGTGATCTATAAGGCCCTCATCAGTGCAAGCAGACACCCTCTGATATGTCAACTCGTGAACATTGTCACGTGCTAGCAAGAAAGAAACGTACATTTAATGTCATTTATTTCAATAAAATCAAAGTGATGGAATCAACGTTGCTATACCAAGACTGACCAAGACAACCCAGTCAATTTTTCGAAATAGGAATATAGGCCAGTAGCCCTATATTATACTATTATTATAATAATTTAGTGATTTATTTGAAATGAATCATGAAGGAATGCTCATCATGCGAGTTATCTATAAAGCTATAAAATGAGAGTCGGATGGATTCTCTACCCTCAATATTTCTATTCTAGATAAAGTTTACTCGTAATCGTAATGAGAACTCGCCTGTATAGGTAGGACCCATATCTCATTTTGCATCAATTGAAATCATCAGAATTCAGATTTTCTATCGACATGAAAGTGAAAGGCACTCTAGCGCGGGCGATAAAGTGATCCGCGGGCGGTAAAGTGCCGTTTTACGCCCACACAACCGGAAGGGGAAAATCGTACACGTCAAAACTGAATCGACCAGAATCGCTAATATAAAAGAATGAGGATTTCAAAAATAATTCATCCTTGGAAAAATCAGTGGCGTATCACTTTAATATTTATAATGATTCTGTGCACAGCTCGAACGCCACTGGCAAGAATAAAATGTTTTGTTGTACAGCAGCAAATGTCTTTTGATGATTGAAATATCGAGGGTCATTAATTATAACGAAGTCGTTATCATGAAAACATATTTTTTTCTCAAAACTTTGGCATCCTGTATAGTTCAGAAAGTGGAGACCTCCGGGGCTATATAGCCCATTTAGCTCTGCATCTGTGCATGGTTATAGGATGGCACAATAGCATATAGATACAGCAGGCAGCTGTATGCATAAAAAGGGTGCCTACAAAGAAAGGACCAGGTACCTATTTGAGTCAGGAATTTCAATCCGACCTAAATTCCGGTTCATTTTCACATTTCTCTACGTCCTCGAACCTCTAGAAATTTCCCTTGTGGCGCGCTTGGACACATACTTACCAGTTACCGCTACCGCATTCACGATGTTTTCCCGGTGCTACTGCTCGATTCAGTCGATTCTGCGTCCTCGTTCTACGTAATTGGGTTATGAGAACTTGAGAAGTGAGTAGTATTCGATTCGTATACAATGTTTATTAGCGTCTCATAATTGTATTCCTCATTCTTGAGTTTAAGATTAATAGTATAGTGCTCAATATAAAAGTGAATATTAGGATTCATTTAATTATCTGGGTGGGAACAATTATTATTACTCATTTAGGTAAATATTACTGTTCCACATTTCATTATCTAATCTTATCAATCCTGCTCATTTACCTAATCCTCACAATAATTTTAAAGATCATCAAGTGGCAGCGGCAGCTTATATCGGCATCAGTCTTCCATTCAATTTGATTTGAAGCCACGTAGATACCCAGAGAAGACCGAAAACTTTAGGACCTACCGCTAACATGAGGGAAATTGTACATGTTCAAGTTGGACAATGTGGAAACCAAATTGGATGCAAAGTGAGTACATATTTTTATGAAATCAAATGCCTGCTAATTTCTGGTTTCATGACCTAATTTTTGTTTAGAGGTGTTAAGCTGCCTAATCTATTAAGGAATAGGTGTTTATATGTTTGCATAATAATATATTATCTACTATTAAAGCATGTCAGGACTCAGGAGAATCTATCTTTATGAATATTACTAATATTAGAAATATTACTAATATAAGGCGTAGACCGCGTTGACGATTGACGTTAGTGACTATGTTTTTAGGTTATTTTCATAACCACAAACAAATTCTGTCATGTCATAACCACTTGTTTCCATGTTTCCTACTGTTACCAGTGGCGTATCAGATTATTTAAATCGCATAACGAAGATTCCCATCAAGAAAAAGTATTCAGAACGTAAAAAAAAAGTTGGAAAAACCAATCTCGCTTGGAATGCAATAAATATATTTGGTGATGTCGACATTTTTCAAAATATTTGACTATACTCACGTATTTTGGCCTACTGAACTCGAAATGCGGCGAACTCAAGTAATTCCGGAAATATGGGTCCATTTTGTTTGGCAAATACACCATTTGACATGATTCGACATCATAAATTTATGCTATTCACTTTTAATGCTAAGCAATACGCTATCTGGCGGAGTAATCTCGCATCAATGTCACGTGACCAGCAAGTGTGATTGCTTTGTGTTTATTTACCTCCAAGCAAGGTGGATATAGGATGGTGAAACAGCTCTTCAATTGTTTCTGCGAAAAACTTGTAGACCGTTTGAGAAGGTAGTAATATTTCTACGACTTGAATGAAGATGGCGGTAAGATCGATTATCGAAGGAGATTTCTGTTGCTTACGTATTTCTGTGGTTCACATCTGACAGATGAGACTTGAAACGACATTAAAACAATTTATTTTCGATAAATCTGGAATGAATATTGATATTTTGACTCTTCTCAATCATTTTTCATCTAGAACAGATGAAACTGATAAAAAGATGACAGAAGCACAGTTTCTGTTTTACCGACACAAGGTATATCGCCATCTCTGTTAATTTCAGGAAATATTGCTATGGTATGAAATCAAGTAGGCAAAGGTCTACAGTTTATTCTAGTGCTTGTTAATAGGAAGCTGTTTCACCATCCTATATCCACCTTGCCTCCAAGCATGCATTTGTGTGGGGATTATAGTTGTTTAAAGTGATAAATAATTTGTTAAAAGTGGAAATGACCAGCAGAGCAATTTGTTGTGTACCTGGGTCCTGGATATACTCTTTGAATAAAAAAAACGAATTGACCTGTTATCATTTTCCAAATGAGGGTCAGAGAGTTGAGAAAATTGGAGAATCTGGAATGATGACTGTCCTTGATAGAAAGAAACAGTGGGAGATCCGAGGGAAGATCAAATTGAAAATAGGAATGAGAGTTACCAAAAACATGAGTTTGTTCTAAACTTGTTGTTGAGGACGAACTCCTAGTGATTGTAAGTATTTTGTTTTCTATTTCTATCATATGTGGTTAAAACAATCATCTATCAATCTTTCAGGGGGCTATCAGAAACGGTACCTGAAAAAGACTGCTGTACCAAATAAAAACTTACCTGTAACCAGTGTTATAACAAAATCAAAAAGTCTAGAGATAGAAGAGAAAAAGAGAAGATATGATAAACTTATTGAAAGAAGACAGGCAAGTTCTCTTTTTGGTTATTTTTATTGAAATAAAAAATAAGTACTACTTATCATTATCATTGAAGTAATTTCAAATTTTAGGTTAATTAACTTCCTTCCACCTCCAATGATGACATGATATCAAACTCATTTAGTGAATTTGATGGAATTAAAGCACTACTTGAGCTTCAACACCATTCGTTGAAGACACTTCCAAAGAAACTTCACATTATATGAAGATATTTATTGATGTTGCCACTCAAAAAGAAGATTTCAATGATCACAAGGACTTCATGTGCTAAGGAGATTCAAGTGAACAAAAACTGACCTTCATTTTCTGATTTTAGCCCAACTGAGAATTCCATCATCATGCTATGAAGAAAAGTTGTTACAAATATTTATAAATTAAATAATACACAGAAATTCTATGCTTTTATTGTGTACAGGAAATGTCATATTATTTTTTCAAAAAATGTTTTCTTTTACAAGTGTGAAAAACCCCTCAGAAGAAAATTTTCCTGACTTGATGGATCTTGAAGTAATGCTTTTTTAAAATTGTTGTTGCCACCAATAGTTGATACCCTATATCATTAAATATTTCAGAGTTATAAATAAATCAATTCAAAGATATCAAACATTTTATTCATGAAAGATTGTGTAGTTTTTGCAAAACAACTAACCACAAAACATTATGAATCATGTTATCAGAATTTGGGAGTGCTGTTGAGGCCAACTGAAACATGTCAACTCCTTTGAAAAATATTCTTTTCCAGCCAACACATTTAATGGCATGAAACATATTGAGTTTTTTTCAGTGACTGGCAAATATTCATCTGTATTCTGTTGCATTGATATTCTGAACTTTCCATAACATGGTTCTCTGAAAGCAAAACAGTATAGATAGTGCTGCTGCTACATGATTGCAAGATTCTGAACTGCCTGCCTTACAGCTGCAAGTAAAAGTCCATATTTTAAACTTTCTATCTGAAATAACTGAAAATATTCCATTAGTTTTATGGGGATCACCTTTCACTGCACTAGTTTGCAAACATTATGATCTGATCATCCATTTCTTGTCCACTTTTTCTCTAACTCCACAAATAATAACATGGTTCCCTGCCAGAAGAGCTTCACCTTCTAGGATGCATCTACTGTTAGGAGAAGCATATAAATAATCAAAAATTGAGGAAAATGGCAGAAACATCATTGGATCTCTTCAAACAAATATCAGAAAAATTTATAACAGATTATCCTGTACGTAAAAGATGAAAAAGCTAGCTCCACCATAATAAACTCATAGGTTATTTACAATGCAATCACACTTGGCGTCAAAAACATATGTTTTTCGACAGAATGACAGCGCGGGAAAACTTAGGTTAAAATGTCAATTGGAAACAAAATTCGTTCTTTTTTCAACTAAAACACCGTAAAAGAAGCCCGACGGGTGTTGCAAGTCCAAGTCTCGTGTTTTGTTAAGTTTTAATGAAGGATGAATTTTTGGAAAAATATTTTACTTTTTTCCTCAGAAAATTTTCTAAAACGAGTAGATGTAAGTTTGTGAGGTGTTTTTGATAAAAAAGGACACATTTTGAGTGTGGGTTGTCAAATAGTGTATGTTCAAAGCATAATTGGCCCATATATCCGGAAATGTTTGAGACCGACTCGTTTTATTGACTTCGGATTCGAGTTCAGGAGGGCAAATACGTTAGTACTGTCGAATATTTACTCCTATACCTATATTTGATGATGACATCCAAAATGAGCAATTCATTTCCCCAACTTTCAAGTGGGTTTTATATTAACAATCCAATTAAGATAAGATTCCTTACAAAATCACACACCAACATGGAGATTATTTTACTGTGAATAATCTTATCTGAGGTTCTGGTAAGACTTTTATTGATCTTGTAGTGAAAAGGCATTAGTTGAACCAATTGACAAACTACAGCCACATCAGTAATGCTATAGTAGATGGATCATGTGTGGGATGTGGAGTATGTGAGCTCAATGAAACGGCTTCAATTTAGTTTGAAAACATATAGTTTCTGCACTCCATTATTTACATAAGCTTGTCAGCTTAATTTCAATCTGGGATTAATAACGGGCTCATTTTTTCAGTTTTGGGAAATAATATCAGACGAGCACGGCATCGACCCGGTAGGCAACTATGTGGGCGACTCCGACTTGCAACTCCAGCGAATCAACGTGTACTTCAACGAAGCCTCAGGAAACCACTATGTACCACGCGCGATCCTGGTGGACCTGGAACCCGGCACCATGGACTCAGCCAGATCGGGCCCCTACGGAAGACTCTTCAGGCCCGACAACTTCGTCTTCGGCCAGTCGGGCGCCGGCAATAACTGGGCCAAGGGCCACTACACCGAGGGCGCCGAGCTGGTAGACTCTGTGCTGGATGTCATCAGGAAGGAGGCGGAGTCCTGCGACTGCCTGCAGGGTTTCCAACTGGCGCACTCGCTGGGAGGTGGCACCGGCTCTGGCATGGGCACCCTCCTCATATCCAAAATCCGCGAGGAGTACCCCGACCGGATGATGAACACCTACTCCGTCGTGCCCTCCCCCAAGGTGTCGGAGACCGTCGTGGAGCCCTACAACGCGACCCTTTCGGTGCACCAGCTGATCGAGAACACGGACGAGACCTTCTGCATCGACAACGAGGCGCTCTACGACATCTGCATGAGGACGCTCAAGCTAGCCACCCCGACGTATGGCGACCTCAACCACCTGGTGTCCCTCACCATGTCGGGCGTTACCACTTGCTTGAGGTTCCCCGGCCAGCTGAACGCGGACTTGCGGAAGCTAGCGGTCAACATGGTGCCCTTCCCGCGGCTACACTTCTTCATCACGGGCTTCGCTCCGCTCACGCCGCGCCTGTCTCAGCAATACAGGGCGCTCACGGTGCCTGAGCTCACCACGCAGATGTTCGACGCGAAGAACATGATGGCGGCGTGCGACCCTCGCAACGGCAAGTACCTCACGGCGGCCGCCATCTTCAGGGGCAAGGTGTCCATGAAGGAGGTGGAACAGCAGATGCTCAACGTGCAGACCAAGAACAGCAGCTACTTCGTCGAGTGGATCCCCAACAACATCAAGTCGGCTGTTTGTGACATTCCACCCAGGGGGCTCAAGATGTCGGCCACCTTCATCGGAAACTCGACGGCTATCCAGGAGCTGTTCACTCGTATTTCGGAGCAGTTCACTGCTATGTTCAGGCGGAAGGCCTTCGTGCACTGGTACACGGGAGAGGGCATGGATGAACTTGAGTTTACGGAGGCGGAGTCCAACATGAACGATCTCATCTCCGAGTATCAGCAGTATCAGGAAGCCGATTGCGACGAGGATGAGGAGTTTGACGAGGGAGACGACGAGAAGGAGGAGATGATTCCAGAGGAAAACTGATTGTCACATTTTTGCGCCATTTTTTTCCTATACATATGATAATGTGTTCAGTTAGAATAAGTAAATAAGTTTTTATTTAATCAATTGCTCAGCTGTTATTGGCTTCAATTTCGTTTTTCCTTCAGCTACATAATGTGCTTGTTGGATTCTGCTTGTAACTTGATCGTTGATTCAACGTTTTGAATTCGATACTTTCGGGTTGTTGATGGCCGAATTGATGTAATAGATGAAGTTGTTGTGGCATTCCAGAATGACTTTGTATACGTTCTCTCTTGCTACCTTAAGCACCAAAGCCCCATTTCTTTCGTTCAAGCAAAACTATCAAGTCCCCACTTATTTTCCTTTTTTATTCGATATTTTGATATACAAGTGAAATATTCAAATATAATTGTTAATTTATAAAATATAATAATTGTTTTTGTGATCGGTTCTTGTTTTGTTGTTTTCACCATGGACAATCTGTATTTGTTGAATTTTCGTTTGTCAATGTTTTACAATAATAGGTCATTGTTTTATTAGAGTTAAAAATGATATTTTGACGAGCGAAATTGGCGGGCCGAAGAGATATATAGCAAGGCCAAGCACGCAAAGTTTGCTACTTTGCTGGAACAATTATTTATATTGTATATCTCAGTACCGGTTTTCAATCTGTTAGTTGAACAACTATTATAGCAGTGTCTAGGGTTATGAAATAAATACCGACAATGTGAATCATATTATTCTCTTTTTTAACTAGATATTTGTGAATTTTTCGTTTGTTCCTGACTGTAAACTGGGTATGTAATATTTCGCAAATTTTCAAAATTTCACCAAAATGTTTCAGATGTAAATGGATAGTAGGTACTAGGAAAATTGAATTCATAGGAGAATCATGAATTATGCCATTGAATGAGAAATTTTGTATGAACCTGAATTTTTTACTGGGGTCTCAGACTCAGCGTCCAATATTTTATTATGAAATGTTGCACGCACACCCATGTATAAACCTGAATTTTATGTAAACCTCCAATTGTACGATTGTTTTTGAAGCTACCTACTATAATATGTTATACATTTAGTACCCTCAAACAAAATGTAAGTACCTCTAAATCCATCAATTCATTGAATGACAATTGAAAATATTTTCTAATGAAATGACATTATGTATCTTAGTAATTTTATTAATACTACAGTATCGTTCACGAAATACTGAGTGAATTTACAATTTTCATACTTATTTTCTATATCATACAACCTACTGACAAACATTTAAATCTAAATATGTATACTGTACAGCTTCATCCGAAATAATCAATAAAATAAAATAATATAAATAACGTATAACACAATTCATGGTATTCCAAAAGATGTCCAAAATAAAATGTTTGAATATCTGATGAAAAAAGGAACGGTCATAAGATAGTTCTTGATACTGATCGACTTGATATAAGTACATTTATGTATTACAAATGATAAAATCGAAGAAAGCTGATGGCTAACTCTTGAACATATTTGATATGTTTGTTGTTGTTTTTATAATCCAAAATTACACTATGTATGTGATGGTTGGTAATGCATGTGAAACTAATTCTTTCAAACGCGATTAGTTTAGCTGACAAAAATAATTTTGGAGGTGAAAATTCATTTCTATTACAAAATTGAAATCACAGCTGACTACACAACAATATTATATTTATTACTAAAATATGTCTTCTAGGTATTGAGAATACTTTTATGAATATTATTGTCTCTGACATTTTACTAAGTTTGATCGAATATTTTCTCAAAATATCACGGATAATGTAATGAATAGTGAAAATAATATACCTATGCACTATATGGATAGTGCAATTCCAGTACTAGTTTGGCAAATACTGATCTATTCACTACTTTATTTGATAAGAAATGTTTCTATAATATCTATTCTGGTTCCTACCATCTTCAAGATGGTTCATCTAATGTCGCATGGAGATCATTCGAAGTAACTGAAACAGAAATAAATCAATCAAATCGTAGTCTATGCAATTTTTTAGGATACATCTTCAAATCTTGAAAACATATGCGATCAAAATAGGTGAGTACTTTTGTATTCTACATTGTTTAGTTTTTTGGGGCTATATTATTTTATAATTCCTTCAGTCATCTTTACTAGCGGAAGGTCGAAATTTCGAGATGAAAGTTGAAATTTCGGAGGAGAAGTCGATTTTAACGAAAAAAGTGTAAATTTCAAGAGTAAGTTCGAAACTTCATGATTAAATTTTTGAATAGAAGTCATCTTTATAGTAAAATTAAATAAAATTCGTAACTTCGAGAAGATAGTATAATGCTTCGATATGATGATATAATAAATAGAGGTATCAATAGACTAATGACAATTATTGTGTGCAATATAATATTCCAAATTTCGATAAAAAAGTGGAAATTTAGAGAGAACATTCGAAATTTCGGAAAAGAAATCGAGATAGGTTACGTATAAGTGTGAGGGTCAAAATTTCGAGATACAGTTCGAATTTCGGAAGATATGTTGATATCCGATAGAAGAGAGTTGAAATTTTGTAATATATCTGAAATAGAATTCGTAATTTCGAAAATTATGAAATTTCGATACTATAAAAGTAAAACTTGATAGCTACAGACAAATGACAATCGTAATTTCATGATAAAATTCAAAATTTCTAAAAAAGTATACATTGTCAGAACTTTCAAGACGGAGATAAAAATTCGGAGAATAAAAGTTGAAATTCTGAAATTTTATAATATGAATTGTTTTGAAAGAAATAAAAAATCTGACATACAAGTCGTACTTTCGAAAAGTATGAAGATTCGATATTAAAAGTAGAAATGAATAGCTCATTGAGACAAACAACAATCGTAATTTCCAGAAAATATTTGAAATCTAATAAAAAATAAATAATTTCTGGAAAGAAATCAAAATATACTATGAAAAAAGTTGAGGTTTTAAAAATGAGCATGAGGGTCAAAATTTCGAGAGATAATTCAATATTAACTGATAGAAGAGTGGGTATTCCGAAATTACATGATGAAATTTGAAATTTTTTTGTATTGGTGTGTTAACAATTTAAAATAAAAGTTGTTCTTTCGAGAATAAAGTAAAAAGATTCTCTATCGGAGTAGGAGTAAAGAAATAGCTAAAGACAAGTAACAATTTAAATTCAAGATAAAAATCAAAACTTCGGAAAAAATTGTAAATTTCAAGAAAAAGTTTGAAATTTCGAGAATTTACCGTGAAAAAAGATTAAACTTGAAGTCAAAGTTTGAGGGGTCAAAATTTCGAGATCATAGTTGAAATTTTGGGAGATAAGTCGGTAATACGAAATTTCATGATGAAATTTGAAATCCTGGGATAAGTTGAAAATCTGAAATAGAAGTCGAAAAGTATTATAAGTTTCGATGTTTTAAAAGTAGGAATAAATAGTTATAGATACAATATCTAACAATCGTAACTTCATGATGAAATTCATAATATCGTGAAAAAAGATACACCAAGAAGAGAGTTGAAACTGGAAGAAATGGTAAAATTTTCGAGCTTTCAGTTACAGTAGAAATTTCGGTAGAATGTTGAAAATTTCAAAAATAACTCCGAACTTTCAAGTCGAAAATAAAAATAAAAATCTATAAAGACAAATAACAAATATTTCCTGATAAAATTCAAATATTCGTATAAAGATCCCAAGAAAAGAGTTTAAACTTGAAGAAAAAATATGCAGATAAAATTTTCGAGCTTAATTATTACAGTTACAGCTGTACAAATTTCTAAAGATACAATCTCAAAATGTCAAGATTTCCGAAATTTCATGACGGAAATAATAATTCCGAGTTTAACAAAAAAATACAAAACACAAAAAAAAAACCGCCCCTCACCTCTTGGACCCCTCATAAATGCGTGACGATGATCTCGTCGTCGATATCGTCCTTCTCGTCATCGGTCTCCTCGGGCTCGGGCGCCGCCGCCTCCACCGCCGCCGCCGCCGCCTTGCTCTCTTCGGCCGCCGCGGCGCGACTCTCGCGCTCCTTCTGCCGCCGGATCTTGTGCAGGTGGTGCACCTCGACGGCCACGTAGAGCACGAAGCCAGCCAGCAGCATCGACAGCTGCACGTAGAGCTTCATGCGCGCGCACAGGTGCGTCGAGTACGCGTACGCAATCACGAAGCCGACGCTCTCCCACAGGCGGTAGTTCGAAAAGGCGGCCTCCTTGTTGCGCCTGAACAGCGTGCCGTACAGACCTGGAATGAGAAGGAGACGGGGGTGCGTTATTAGTTTTTTTTTTTTTTTTAGAGAAAAATAGTCTATCCAATTAAAAATATCAAACATAGTTTGAAATAAATGTCAGCAGAAAACAACTACTTTCCTGGTTAATACCGCGCAGAACATTGAATTATATCTGTTCGTAGTCCATGCAACGATTCACACTGTGAATGCAGATCGCAAATGTTTCTTTCTTCCTAAGACGTGACAAATTCAAATCGAGACAGGCACGCCTAACAACCTACAGACCGGTTTCAGCGGGCTTATTGGCCCTCATCAGTGCAGGCCTGCAGGGTAGTTATCCGAGTAGAGACCGTAAGATCTCCACTCGAAGCGTTGCCTTTCCCAATGCATTTTCGTCGCGTCTATTTGACGGCACCGAGCCGCGTTCCAACAGACAATTGAAGCTCTTAGCCACTTCCAAGTTCTGTAAAACTTGGGAGATTCGTTTCTGGAGTGTTTCTTTCTTCTGCCGCATGATGTCGCCATTTTCAATTGTCTGTTGGAACGCGGCTCGGTGCGGTCAAATAGACGCGACGAAAATGCATTGGGACAGGCAACGCTTCCAGTGGAGATCTTATATACGGTCTCTACTCGGATAACTACCCTGCACTGATGAGGGCCAATTAGCCCGAAACCGGTTAGGTTGTTAGGCGTGCCTGTCTCGATTTGAATTTGTCACGTCTTAGGAAGAAAGAAACATTTGCGATCTGCATTCACAGTGTGAATCGTTGCATGGACTACGAACAGATATAATTCAATGTTCTGCGTGGTATTAACCAGGAAAGTAGTTGTTTTCTGCTCGTAGTTTACCAGACATTCATTTCAAACTATGTTTGATATTTTTAATTGGATAGACTATTTTTTTCTTTAATTTTTTTTTGTCCAATTTATGGCTAATTTATGCCTTTTTCATTATCCTAGTTGTCCTACGATCACGAACCCTCGGGCCCGGTAGAGGGTTATCCCGAGGGGTTAGCTGACCCAGGGTTAACTTCATCCTAAAGCTAAATTCCTGTTTGAATCCGACAGCGTTTATCTGTTATCCTCACCCCAAAGTGAGAGGAGACGGGGGCGCGTTATTATTAGTCGTTTTTTTATATAAACATTATCCTAGTTGTCATACGATCACGATCCCTCGAACCCGGTAGAGGGTTATCCCGAGGGGTTAGATGATCCAGGGTAAACTTCATCCTAAAGCTAAATTCCTGTTTGAATCCTACAGCGTTTATCCGTTTATATTGTCACCCCAAAGTGAGAGAAGACGGGGGCGCGTTTGTATTAGTTTTTTTTGTAAATAAAGATTATCCTAGTTGTCCACGATTACGAACCCTCGGGCCCGGTAGAGGGTTATCCTGAGGGGTTTGCTACCTCTCAGAGTTAACTTCATTGTATAGCTAAATTCCTGTTTGATTCCGACAGTGTTTATCCTCACCCCAAAGTGAGAGAAGACGGGGGCGCGTTATTATTAGTCGTTTTTTTTTCAATAAACATTAACCTAGTTGTCCTACGATCACGAACCCTCGGGCCCGGTTTATCAATGGAAGGTTATCACGAGGGGTTAGCTACCCCAGGGTTAACTTCATCCTAGAGCTAAATTCCTGTTTGATTCCGACAGCGTTCATCCTCACCCCAAAGTGAATAAACATTTTATAGCAGAGTTAGCTGTTAACCCTGAGATATATTAAACTGACCCTGCATTGATAAACCGGGTCTCAGAAGTTTCCTGGGTTAACTTGTACAAATCAAGTTAGATAGCAGGTGTATTTAGCCCAATTTATGCAACATTGTCTCAATCACAGTCATAGTATTTTACATTTATGCATCATTTTTTATTCAATACTGTCATAGTCTCATTCTTGGTCACATTCAGGCCAATTTATGCATCATTATCTTTGTCATAGTCATAGTTTTATTCTTAGCCCAATGTATGCATCATTGTCTTCATCATAGTCAAATTCTCATTCTTAGGGTACATTCAGGCCAATTTATGCATCATTGTCTTCATCACAGTCAAAGACTCATTCTTAGGGTACATTCAGGCCAATTTATGTATCGTCTTTATCACAGTCTTCCTCACAGTCATAGGTTCCTTCTCAGAAGTGCATTTAGCCCAATTTATGCATCATTGTCTTCATCACAGTAAAAGTCTCATTCTTAGGGTACATTCAGGTCAATTTATGTATCGTTGTCTTTTGTCACTGTCTTCTTCACAGTCATAGTCTCCTTCTCAAAAGTTCATTTAGCCCAATTTATGCATAATTGTCTTTTTTCACATTCTCAGGTTGAATTCAGTCCAATTCATGCATCTTTGTCCTTATCACAGTCACAGCCATATATGTAAATTCTCATTCTTAAGGTGCATTTTAGCCCAATTTATGCATCACAATAACAGCTATTGTAAAGGTGAATTTAGCCCAATTTATGCAACATTATCAATATCGTAGTCCTAGCCACATTCTCTGACTTTATCATAATGTCGAGTTGTAAGTATACACTTCGATGCAAGCGTTTGTACATATAAGTGAAACATAGTCAAAATAGATGCCCTAAGACAATAATGAGACTATGACTGTGCATAAATTGGACCGTTGGTGCATTTAGCCCAATTCAACCCCTTTATGCCTAAATTGAATGTGATGTTATGAAAAAATCATTCACGAAAACCATTTATTGTTTGTTGTTATATCATCTGACATAAAACATATTCATACATGAGTTTTGATATCTCTATTCGAAAATATCAGTTGGTGTCATATTTGATACACTATAGTGACTAGGCACTAGTGGAAAAATATTCTCTCAAATGTGAAATTGTACGAAGCAGTTTTTTTCTTTACATTTCATACATTTCATGTCTGAGAATTGTTTGCGAGTTGAAAATGGCGAGGAGAATAACTTAAATAGTAAAGTATTTTGGTTTCAAGGAATAATATCTGCTAACTGTCTTATACCATATTTCTTTCTCTTGAATTCGACTGTTGTCATAATTATGAAACTGTTCACCACGGCATAAATATGTTTCACGTGAACCTCATCACTTTATAATAATTTTGACTTCTGCTAAACTATGATTTAAGAGAGAATAACCTGATAGTTTTTATGAAGAGAAAAATGTTCAATGTTGATACTGCCGACAATTTGAGCAGGCTGTATTATCATAATATTGATGTTAGAAGTTTATTTAAATAGGTTTACCCTAATATAAAAATCAGATTTATCAATTAGGTACAAGTAGTAACATAAAAAAAGAATATATATAGAAGAATCCTTTAATTTCGGGTATGCAGTCAACAAGGGTATGGAAAAATAAGTGAACTCTTGTTTCTATTCAAGCTTTCGAGTCATTTATTGGCTCTTCATCAGGAATTGAAAAGTGAGGTTATAAATCCCTTTCACTCGCCGTAATTCTTCATGAAATATCATGTCATAATGGAACAACACTCTTGATAAACAATTAAAGTTATATAAAACATTAATTAAATGATCTTTTTGATTCACATAATATAAAAAACACATTAAAATTACAAAGGGGCTCTTATGGAGGCCATGTTTGATTAATCAAACTGGTTGATTAATCAAACTTAGACAGTCGTCTAACTTTCACAACTTATATATATATATATAACTAAAAAAATAATAATATACGATTACAATTAATATAGAATAATATTGAATAATATTAAATACCATAGAATAATATAAAATACCATTACAATTGCATCAGTAGAAGTAATATAAACTGTCCTCAAACTAAGAAAATGAAAAAACTGATCAAGACAATATTCAATACCTTCATCTGATATAACTATTACTGGCATGTTCACTTATTTTCTTTTTGAAAATTGCCAAAGTTGGGCTATATTTGATTTCATTTGTAAGTTTGTTGAATTCGTTAAAACCCTTGAAAAAAAGTGAGGTCATTGAGTTTTTCCTGTTTGTTCTCCTAATAAATGTGTTTCTATTACTTTTTGTGTTGTGTTGATGTATCTCAGAATTGTATGTGATGTACTCATATCGCATATCGATTTAACTTTAGGATTATTCTCATCCCTCGGTTTTGCAATTTTTGTAATTGAGACAGTTTATTTAAGTTGAATAGGTATAACACTGAAGAGCAATAATCGAAGTGAGGCTGGATAATTGTTCTATATACAGTGATTTTCGTTTCCATTGATAATTTACTAGAGATTCTGGAAAAAAATATAACTTTTTAGTAAAGATAATCAAAGTGATTTTCGAAAGTCAATAGGTTGTCTAGTTGGAATCCCAGATATTTAATATTATTTAAGAATTCAATTTCTACATTATCAATTGAGAGTTTCAATTTATTTTGGTTTATATTGTTGAACTTGATTTTAAATGTCCATAATTCAAGTATAATTGCATAATATATTAAGGAGGAAGGGACATTTTTGATAGCATCATACAGGGTGGTCAATATAAGAATGAACTGGATAGGTATCCTGGAGATTCTCAGCTTTTATTCTGCTTGAAATATGTGCAATTCGAAGATAAACTGAATTGCGAACCTCGATTTGTTTTTCAAATATCACGAAAGCGACAGAAGACAAGCAATTTCTGTAAGAGCCACGTAAAAAGATCTTATTTTGCGTAACCAAGATACCAATGATTTTCGTTTTTATATCTTGTCCATCCTGTATACTTATCATTACCTCACAACGATCATGTTTGAAAAACGCTGCATGGATTTTCAATACATGAATAACTAAAAATAAACTCGAAGGTTTTTTTCTATTCCTGCCAATGATCCACGGACTACCGTTAACATATACGCTTATATGGTCATCTCTCATAAATCATGCAACAAATCGTGAAGATGAAACAGGTTCCTCTTCAGCTCCCGGCAAGGCAAGTCGGTTCTGATAAACCAGCACTACGAAATACCAGGCGCACTGCTCTTCATGACGAATAACCAGAAATATCATTACATCAGGGGCATCATGAGGTTGAGGGCGTTGAGGCTGAAGAGAAACCCATTGGCATGGTGCTTTGGTGGAAAAGGATCAGAGTTGACTGGGTATATTTTCCTCCTGGATTTTTCATGATTTTTTCAACAGGAGAAACACCAGAGATTTTTTATCGGGAAATTTATCTTCCTAACGAAAACATTAGATCAATAATTATTGATTTTGCAAAAAAAACTTTTTTTAATATATTATTATAGTTGCAGCTTCTTCTATACTCTCCAAGTTACTTCATGATGAATGCACAGTAAAGAAAACTTGGGTGTAATTTCAATCAAATGGATTTCAGACCAAACTCCGACGAATGCAACACCTGAATAACAAAGTTGTGTCCTTTTTGATTATTCATTTCACAATTGAGTGTTAAGTTGGTGTTAATTCCGATCTTAGTAGTGAAAAAGGACTCAGATGTGGTGAAGTAGAACGATTCTGAAGCATAAAATCATAAGAAACACCAAATGGTTGAAATTTAATATTCTCAATGGTGCTATCAGTTACGTTAACGCATGAAAAACACTTATTATATAAAATTAACACCAAGTAACACCGTATCATATCACGATGGAATCGAGGCGGTGTATGAATCATCAAATTTGGTGGCAATAATCATTCTTTGAGTATTGCATCATTGAAACACCAGATTTTATATAAATTAATCAAAATATTGTATGTAGGCATCTGAATGGTGTGAATTTCTTGCGCTCATCTGTTCGATCTTAGAACCTTATTAGAACTTCTGCCAATAGGTGGCACTGACGTCCTTCCTACCGTACCTGATTTCAATATTGGGCATGATACCTTAGATGATATTGATATAGATCATCAGTATTAATTGGCCTATGTCGTTGTGCCACTAATCAGGATAAATAAGCCGAAAAAGTTCGTCATCATCGTAATTGTCCCTAGATTCTTCTGAGTCTAGTTTATCATAATATGAACTGAATTTCAATAGGTAATCCAACTTAGTGAAATATACCGGAAGTGGTGAAGCAGTGGCTGAGCAGGTCTCGGTGTTTAAACGCACCGAAGAGAATTTCGGTAGGATTCAGCATCAAGAAAATCACAGATTGTTCATCACACTATTGCGGTGTCCAATCGCATTTTCGGAAATGTATAAATAACACCACCAAAGCCTTCATCTGCTAAATTCAGCACTAACACTAGTGTTACTGACAATTAGGTTCGGTTATTAAAAGCACATACGAGAAAGGTCACACAACACCTACAGTGGTGAATAATATGCCGGTGTTTATACTTACCCTAAAACAATCAGGACCTCAGGGGACACCAGAAGATGATAGCTGGTGTGAGCGAGCTGGTGTATTTTTTTCCACTGTTTGAAGCTATATAGAGGAATACGGTTTGCTATTAATCTGATTTATTTATTCCTTCCATCTTTATATGAGTAGTGGTACTGTAGAATATGCATTCACCCCGTATACGTTGACAGTATCACTTAGTGGCTCAATCGGGTGACTCAGTGATATGATGAATCAAGGGATGTTACGTGAAGAAGTTAGGCAGAGACTCAGAGAGTCAGTTACCGTTTAGACGTTGTATTAGAAGGATGAGAGAATAAAAGTGTGTATATTTATTGTTTCGAAGTATGTATTTCTAACAGTACTATGTTGGTTTCAGGCCAAACCAGCCGCATGACCGAACAGACCTGAAACCTCGCCTGAAACCCATCAACTTTGCTGCGCGCGCTTATCTGACTAGGAATTTTAGAAATTCGTGGAAATATGTAGATATTTGTAAAAATTCGTTGAAAATTCTGTGAATTTCTACAAAATCCTTCAAATTTCCGATATTGTAATAGGTCTCCGAAAAGATATTCTCTACTTTCTATCAAAATGGAACTATAGAGCTTTTCCACACTAGGTAGACCGGTATGCCATTTTTCAATGTATTTACGTTAGTTTTTTATTTCACCTTCGATATTTAGTTGCGCTCATTTATTTTGCAAATCATTGCCAAACTAGTGGGAACTTTTGTTTGAAGGTGGCTGACAATGTCCCGAGTTGTGAAGAAAAGTTTCGGACTTCCATTGTCTAAAGGTATGAAGATTTGAATCCTGAGAAAAGAAAATATGAGTTATGCTGAAAAAACGAAATAAGTGATGAATAAAAATTAACTATTTTATCGAATCAAGAAGATTCGAGTATCAATAAATCAGGTTAGTATTAGTGTTAGTATATATGAAGTCGAAAAATGTAGATTTAAATGGGAGTTTAACTAGTCGATGAGCCTGAAAATAAGAAAAAGTGGGAACTTCATTTGTTTATTGTTACTGCTAGAAATTAAGAATTCGAGTCTAGTCAACAGTTATTCGGTAAAAAAGTCAGTAGGTAATTATATTTCGATACGGGTGATCAGTGGCGTAACTTCATATTTTGGACCCCCCGCCAAAATCATTTAGGGGCCCCAAGAAAAGAAAAATATCGATGAAAGAGTGGAGTATGAAAAAAACAACTTGCACATTGAAAAAATTGCAGAATCAACATCCATTTCTGTTTCAATCGTCATACTGCTACTACTTGGTTGACATTCATCATTATATTTAACTGTATTATCCGAAACAGTAGTAGAACGTGGTAATGTTGGACATTTTACACTTGTCAACTTCAAATTTTTGTTTCCTTCTTTTCTTCGAAGCACCACTAGTTTTACTCAAGTTTTCCATTTAAAAATAATTGGCTTGACTGCAAGAGTACGAAATAGTTATTCATGTACCAAGGACAAAAAACTGTCCATTATAGTCGAGCATGTAAATTAATTAGCAAACAGGAGAGACAATAATAGACCGTTTTTCGCCGAGGTGCATATTGAATCTTTTTCGTCGACCTCGAACACTAATATTCACACCACGCCGGTATTATTCACACGTAAAATCTCTCAGATTCGTCAAATAATCGATTCGAAGCAAATGAAAGTTATTGTCAACTCAATCGCCGTAATAGTGACCACAGCATACCAAAAGAGTTTGCGGACGAAAAGTTAGTAGTGTATGTGGATGAAAAATACTTAATAAGTCGATTTTTCATTCGGAAATTAGTACGTAAATGATGATTTTTTTAGAGGTCGCCAAAAATCATTATAATGTGAAAACGTCGTTATTTCTTATTGAACTCACCACACAATTTGAAAGCCTGAGGCTGGGAGTCGAAGGAGAGATAACTCAATTGACAATTGACGATCGCCGACCGCGTTCTACATATTATACAAGGAGCCCAAGAAGGTACAAGACCGATTGAGGCATAGGGATAGGGCATAGCCATGCCATTAGCCACTATAGCAAAATGATCGGCTGAAACTTGCAGCACAGATTACTCAACGGAGAAAAATGTATCGTTGATTTCACAGATCATCACCATTGACCTACACTAAAAAAAACATGTTTGCACTATTCGCAGAAATGGTAAAATTATTTCTGTGGCATATTCACAATTAGAAAATATTCATGTATCAATCAATTTGTCTAACTCCTTGTTCTGGTTGGTGGACCCAGGGCCCCCTCCGAGGTACGGGCCCCCCGCGACCGCGGGGTTTCGTATAGTAGTTACGCCACTGCGGGTGATCCTATACAACTTGCCTTCGTCAGGACTCAGAACTCGATTTATTTCAAAAATGGCGAATGCGTCAGGTTAAAATAATATAGGGAAAATACGTCGATTTGATTTCACCCATATGGGAACAGTGGAAAAAAACAATGAATGGAAACGGATAGGTAATTATGTTGTTTAGATCGTTGTTTAATTTTTCATACAATTGTCATGGGCTTCATTTTGTCTGATATTTATTACTCATTGTTTGTGGAAATATACAATTACTGCGCTGAACGATAACACGAGAGACTTGTACTGAAATTATTGCAATAAAACCTAGAATGACTAGTTGATTAATCAGTAATTGATTGAATAATGTATAATAATTCTTGCTTGGAAAACTTCTGTGACCAAATTATGCGAAGTTTCTCTTTTATTTTCCCATCACTTGATAAAACCTACATTGACTATATGGATGTGTAGATCGATGATTCAATGATAATTATTGAAAGCAATACTAATGAAAATTACTATATATCTGGTGAATACTGATGCTATGATAAGCATAAAAGGCGCGTGTCTGTATAAAGGTAAGTTATGAGATATTCAAGTTTTATTATTTTTATTCGCAATTTCTTCATTTATATATTGATCTGATTTCTTCATCCTAGTCATTCACTGTGAAGAATACTTCATTATTCTGAATACGGACCAAGACAAATGCGAAAATACTCCTTTTCTCTTAACACTTAAAAAAGTCGCAACTTTCTACTGAATAGGTATTCATTTATCTTAGTTCAACACAAAGTAACAAGATATTAGAACTGAAAACTATGAATAGGCAAGCGCATTTGTAAAAAAAAAGAAAAAAAAAACACAATGCGACTAAGATGGATATCACTCATTAGTTTCAACAAGTTTTTGGCAATATATCAATTTATTTTGGGGTATTTTATCTTTCAATATCTTTTATCGTATATTTTCTCTTTAGAGGTAATTTTCCGTTTTATCCAAAAATAGTGCAGACACGACTCTGTTCTTTAGTAAGTAAATGTATGTACGACTGTCTTTATTGGTAAAATTATTTTTATATCACAAACGACTTCAAGATGCGAATTTCTCTTTTAAACTTATACATGTACGTTTATTTATAAAAAGATGCGATGGTAATTAATTATTATTAAAATGGCAGACGTGTCTTTTATGCTTACTACTGACATCATAAATCTATAATTTGCGTGAATTAATTTTTCAACCCAAGAATATTTAAAATACTATAGTAGGCACAAAGGAAAAGAATAAACAAGGTACCTAACAAATGAATATACATATTCATCTTGTCATGTGATAGATAATATCACCTTCACCCTACACGAAGGATATTCCATGGGATTTAAGATTGCATTGTTATTAAGGACTGACTTTTTGTTACTATACATAGACAAAGACATATAAAGGCTATATATTATGGAATAAACTGAATTCGTCAACCAAGGTACCTACTCCTTGAAATTGAATGTACAGGGTGTGAGTGGTGTGACACCATTGGAAACAATGCAAAAGAGGTTGAAAGTACTAACACAACGACATCAAGGAAACGATAACTTCATGAAGAATTCAACAATATCTCTGTTCGTTATGTAACAGTGTGACGTCATATTGCTGAATTCCTCCTAAAATTCAGTCATACTAAGTACTTTCCCCATTCAAATTGTATTGTTATTGTGGCGAAATATTAAATCATCACGATGCTTTCAGTACACGTATAGATACTATAGTTTCCTATTATGCGAATTTAATTACGATTTATCCTCTATGGCAGTTTATGGGATAATATATGTAACCTGTGTGTTGTTTATCAGCAATAGGTGATCAAATTATAGGCCATACTGTTCATAATTGTATCTACACCTATACTCCTACTTGTACACAGTAATCATCTATAGTTAAATTTGTATTCATTCATCAAACAGTCATAGACGATTCACTCAAATGTCGCTGCTGTACAAATAGATTTCGATGCTTATTTTTGCTTTAGCTGTTTCAATATCCGTGAGGCCCATTCATCTATTAACTATAATAATAATAATAATAATAATAATAATATGTTTATTTGTATATATGAAAATACATACATATATTGACTCTAAGTTGACAAATAAACATGAATAGATCACTGAAGTGTGTATAACAATTATCAATTGCCATACCACTTGTGTGTGACTTCCCATGCTATTAGACATGAGAGTTACAATATTTATTGAATTAAAAACTATAATCATGCATCAACACAACATTGAAGGAAATAATTAAGTATATATAGTATAAGAAAAACATAACATATTAATGTAATAAATAGTAAATGATAAATAATAAATAAATAAATAAATAATACATTTAACTGAGACCAATAATAATAAAAATTTATAAATTTTTCCTCAGGATATAGTGAACATTGATGGGAATATCAAAGTCATATTTGATTTATAAAATCTCGGAAAAACGCTCTTTTTGATTCGATTATCCATGCTCTTGCTTTTTTTTTGAAGCTATTTTTATTTTTTATATGTTTTATAGGTATTGGTAAGATGTTATAAAGACGCGGTCCAAGGTATGATGCGTTTCGTTGGCCTATATATTTTTCGCAATAAGGTTGTACTACGTTATTTCTTTTGTTCCTAGTATCGTGACTATGATTCGCAGGCTGTAAAGCGATATATCCTTTTCTATTGTTTTTTAAGATATTCAAACAAAAGAGTTGTCTCACGTCGAGTATACCAGATTCATTGTACAAGTCATCGCTAGAGTAAGTAAATGGTTTACGATACATTATTTTGAGAATATATTTTTGTGCAATGTTCAAATTTTCAACATGTGAATCCGTCGCACCACCCCATCCTATGATTCCATACTGTATTTGAGACTCTACCAATGCATGGTACAGTATCCTTAGATTACCAGCATCAATAAAATCTCTCAAATATTTGAATTTATGAAATAATCCCCTTATCTTTCCTACAACATTTTTAATTTGTAGGTCCCATCGTAGGTGGCGATCTATCACGATCCCAAGATATTTCATAGATATGTCTTCTGGGATTTCATAACTTTCTCCTATTTTCAGCGGACCCATGTTCGGTAAGCCACTGGTATAAGAAGTGAACGGCAAGTACTTTGTTTTTTCGAAATTCAACGTCAACTTATTGTATCTGAACCATTTTTCTATCTTCAGAAAATCATTCTCTACCAAGGTTTTCAATTTTTGCCATGAATCAGATTTATAGAGGATAGCTGTATCATCGGCGAAACTTAAAATTTCGCTTTCAGTTTCTATTTCGAGTAAGCCGTTTATGTAAATTGTAAATAAAAGTGGTCCTAGTACTGTTCCCTGTGGGACTCCGTAGGAAACAGCTCTATTCGCACCTGTTATTCCATCAATACTTACTCGTTGTTCTCTTCCAGATAGGTAGCTTTTCAACAAACTATTCACTTTTCCTCTTAGTCCATAGGATGACATTTTGTCGAGAAGTTTCTGGTGGCAGACAGTGTCAAATGCTTTAGATAGATCAACGAATATGCATAAAGTAGGTTTTTTTTTATCGAGTGCACCATAAATGTAAGAAGTTAATGCAAATATTGCATCTTCCGTCGATTTACCTTGCCTGAATCCATACTGTCTCTTCGAAATGACTTCATATTTATTGAGAAAATTCAATATCCGTTTTTTAAGTATTTTTTCCATTATTTTTGCTACATTGGAGATCAAAGAAAGTGGTCGGTAGCTTATCATTTCTGTTTTATCACCGCTTTTATATAACGGTTTTATTAGCCCTGTTTTAAGTATGTTTGGAAAACACTCTGTATCCATACATCGATTTATCAGATATGTTAAAGGAGTTTTTATTTCATCAACTATCTGCTTGAGTGTTTCAGAGCGGATATTGTCATCACCTGGTGATTTTTTCGGTTTTAACTCAGCTATTGTTTGTTCCACTTCAGTTTCGTTTGTAGGACATAAATACATAGTGCTTTCAATTTTTTTCTCGTCATCGAAAAAGTTTTCAGGTTCTTTGATTTTACTTGCATATTTTTCCCCTAACTCACTATAATATTTATTGAAACTGTCAGAAATTTCGATTTTATTATGTTTAATTTGATCATTAACTTTGATTTCTTTTATGTTTGTGATTGCTTTCTGTTTATTACAGATTTCGTTAATGCTGTCCCAGAGACATTTCGAATTGTTTTTGTTCTGTTCGATGATCTTGTTCGCATATGCCTTCTTAGCTGTATTTATCAATCTGTTCAATTTATTTTTATGTTGTTTGTATTCTTCCCGTAGTTCTATGTTTTCGTGAGAGATTCTGAGTCTTTTATATATTTCATTTTTTTTGTTCGCTATATCAATGATTTCGGATGTAATCCATTTAGTTCTAGGTCGATTTTTATTTTTTATTTTTATGATATTTGTATTCTTCTCAATGTAATATTTGAGTTTCTCAATAAATGTTGTAGCCATTATTTCCGTGTCTCCTTGACTGTACAAATCTAACCACAACTCTTCTTTCAATTCTTGTTTGAGCTTCTTGTAATTTGTAGTTTTTTTATTTTTAACCGTATGATTTTCGAGTTCCTGATTTTCACCCAAATTCATTGATAGTCCAATCGGAAAGTGATCTGTTATACTGTGATCTATAATAAATGATTTACAATCTAACTCATATGTATTCTTCACGAAGAAATGATCTAGGCAAGATCCGCTACTGGGTCGTGTAACGCCATTAATATAGGATATGAACCCGAACGAATTCATTATATTCTTGTAATCCTCTACATAATCGTATTCTGATAGAAGATCTATATTAATATCACCTGTGATGATTTGCATCTCGCTTGATTTAATCGTTTCTAAATAATTGATCATTGCATTATTGAACTGTATAGGACAGGAGTTCGGTGATCTATATATTGCAGTGATTGATATTTTTTTTCCATTTTTTTTCTTTATGTTGATCTGTAGAGTTTTTATATCCGCTATTTTTTTGATATCATGAGAAAAATCGATTGTTTCATTAACGAATACAATAACGCCATCATTTTTATTCAGGGAGCCCTCATTGTATAACGTTTGATACCCATTTACCATTATATTAACTATACGAATATTGATAATAATGACCGCCTATCTGAAGCCGAAACAAAAGAGTGTCATTGACAAGGATGAATTTCTGCGCATGCACCAAAATAAAAGTATAAGTAGAAGATGACAGTCAAAAGAGAAGATGTCAAGAGCTACTCTCTTATGTCCTCGTTGTTGCCACTCAAATTGAAATTGATCGCATGTTGAGTATCAACTTTTGCGCTATTTTCCAAACCAGCAGCAGATATTTTACCTGATGTGTTTTTGTTGATGTGCGACGTTCTTGTTATTGTTCCTAATTGGATTTTCGATTGCGTATTGAGTGATAGTTGTTCAGATGTTACTATTCGTAATTCGAGTTCAAGTCGTGAATATGCCCAGGCCAGTGTCGGTGTCCAGGTCATATCCAAGTTATATTCCACGATTTTAAAAATCAAGACACGATGGAAGTGCCATCGATGTCCAACAAAATAGTAGAAAGTTTAGGATAATTTATATGTCTACTTAATCTTGATTACCATCTTCATTCCTTCAAATCTGAAAGCAGTGGTCCTGCATAAGGAGATATTTGATTGCTCTCTGTCAAAGCTAATTATACTTTATGTATACATTTTCTACCATCATCGATATTCAAGAAATCGAATATGTTCGAAATGACAATATTTATTGACATATAATGAAATAGATAACAGATTGACACATTACAGGGAGAATTAGACATTTTATGATTTAAATTTCGCGGTCGATTTCGCGCATGCGCCATCATTCAAACTTGCCAATTAGACAAGAAAATATATGAAATCTGGCTTGATTACGGCGAATGGATATATGTATGGTGAATTTCAAGTTTTTTTTTTCAACCGAAAAAATTTTCTGCGACCATCGAACGAGTGAACTGAGGCAGGCATATGGGTTAGCTTCGGATTGAGGTTAGGTTGTATTTTATCATGTCTGTACTTTCGAAAATATTCTTCGTGCATTAGAAATATCGCTGTCAAAAGCGAAAGTAGGTAGGTACAAGCAAATGTTTGATCAACAACTCGATCATTGACTTGCTCAAAATCTTATATGATGGGTAATTTTGCACTTATATCATGCGATCTTTTTTTCAGTGAAAATTTTTGTTTGTATCCATGTATTTTGACCTCAGGAATCTGAATTCGATAATGGAATCTAGGGCATATCTATATTTTTTTTAGTGAACATTTTTGTTTGTACCTATGTATTTTGACCTCAGGAATCTGAATTTGATAATGGAATCTAGGGCATATCTATACTTATCAAGATAATCCACGCCAAAGTTCGAAATTTCATCTTCTTTGTCTAGACGAGTATCGTTTCTTCTTAAATCCCAGGACATATTACATTCATTCACCATGGTTAATTATGATTCTTGTCTAAGAAAAACATCATAAATATGTCATTTTTCCATATAATTATCCTATTATTTCACCAACTAGGCTACATAAACAATTAATGGCCATTTTGAAAACCTCTCTGCGAATCTAGAGGGAATAAAGGTGGATAGTTGCCTTATAGCAAAACGACTTAGTGAAATGTGTTTTCTCTCTCCAATACATGTGTGTGTGTTTATAACCACCAACTTACTTGCGAAGCAACCCTGTTTAGTCTTATCAAGAAACAGAAATAAAGATTGAATGATAGAGGGACGACCCTCAGAAACCGAAACCCTTTTGGTAAATCTTTGTTTATCGCACTCCTATGAGTTCGAGAAATTTTTTTTGGTATTTTGACCTCCTAATCTTGAATCTGAAGTCAAAACGCGGCGGTCTCAAGTATTTTCGGAGATACGGCCCCATTTTGTCTCAAAAATGCACCATTGGACATGTCAAATTTCTGCTATCAAAAACAAACAAAATTCACCCTTCTTTGAACCAAAACATCACACATATATTCACTGGTGTTCAACACTTTTCAGCAGAATAAAAAGTTATTGTCCTAAAAGTTTACCCTTCTTCAAAACGTAAACAAAACAACTGATTTTCTGGTAATTTGTATTTATGATGTTGACAACGTGATTGTTTGGCTCGTGGTAAGACGTTGTCAATTTCTTTAATAAAAATATCCAGAAAATCAGTGAAAGAAAATGTTTTGTTTACGTTTTGAAGAAGGGTGAATTTTTGTAATATGCGTAAGCGTGTGTGAAGTTTGGGTTAAAAGAAGGGTGAATTTTGTTCGTTGAGATGTTGAATGGTGCATTTTTGAGACAAAATGGGGCCGTATCCCCGATAATACTTGAGACACTAATCGGAGAGCGATAAACGAAAATTTACCACCCCTTCCAAACTCCCCCCCTCAAGATACAATGGGCCATAAGGCTTTAGTGTTATCGGATACTTCGGTCAGACGAGCCTACGTAGGGGGTGGAGTGTTTAGTGGGTAAACATGACTGATATCAGGGATTCCCACACTATCATATGGGGGATTAGACCCATATGGTGTCCATAAAGGATTTCAACCACCTCCGAAAAAAAAAAAACTCCCCCCAGCACACTCACCGTTAACCTGCGTCTGCCACACAGCATCCCCCACCCCCCACAGCCCCGCGGCCATGAAGAACTTGAAGGGCGTGTTGGGATGCGGCCGCCACAGCAGCATCCACGTCTGCAGGCCGGCGTGGACCAGCACGCCCAGGCCCATGATGGGCGCTCTGCCGATGTACTTCATGATGGAGCCGAACAGCAGGCTGCAGACGGCGTTCACGCAGCCGAAGCAGATCATCACGTAGCCCACCTGGGGGATGCCCAGGGCGCACGACACGTACGCCTGCGTGAAGTCGGCGCCGATGAAGGCCTGCTCCATGCCTGCGGAAGGGAAAGGCACGGTCGGTTATTTTTTTTTGTTATATCTTGGGTGCACGAGAGGAAAACAAAATAGCCTATGACGCTCTCAAGTTGACATTTTCCGAGGAATGTCATTAAGTGACAGCATTGCCGCTCGTGCACGGAAATGATGTCAATAAGTGACAGCATTACCGCTTGTGCGCGGAAATAATGTCATCAAGTGACAGCATATTTGCACTCGCATCCATCATTGTTGAAAACGAAATCATCATTTAGTTGCATGATGGAAAATAATAGCGTTGATTGATATACATCAATCAACGATAATAGTGACAGTGAATTATCTAACACATCTCCTGATGTAGCAGAAAGTGATAACATTGTAACCTCCTACCAGATAAATCGAGGAAAAGTATGAATTATGATATAGATTCTTGACATGGTGCCACGAGATGCTTGATTGAATGCTAAAGATATCAAAGTAAGGATCTTAAACTTGTCGTACTTCTCAAAAAACACTACTCTTTTGAATATAAAGCAAAAATAAGTTCTACAATATCTTTTTAGTTGATAACGTATAATAACTGTGGGGTAGAAGTTTTCAAGTAGCCTCAATACCCGACGGGTTCAAAGCGTATCTTCTAAAGTTGTCAGCCCGGATTCGATCTCTGGGCAGGGTAATTATTTTTCCTACAAGCGTGCGTGATTCACCCTCTACCCGCACGCAATTCAGTTTGGAAAGTGTCATTTTCCCACACTAGTGCGGGAAATTTTTTCCCACACTAGTGCGGGAAAAACATTTATATGATATCCCCGTAAAATATAAGTGGTGGGTGACAAAATATGAAAGTTCAAGCTTTTTTGTTGCAATACTAAGTGAGTTTGTTCAAAATCATCCATCATTTTGCACTATTTATTGAAAAAATGAACACATATTGATAAATAAAAATGTATTGTTATGAAAATCACCCTATATATAGGCTTTGATTGATCTGATAACGAGTAGGTAACAAATGATGCTGTCATGCCGATCAATACACAAATTTGTTTGTAATTGTCAGAGTGACAGACAAAGCGTTACTTATATAAAATTTTCGATTCAGTGAAATTGCCACAATGGATTATTCATCTGATGAAGAACTTCCACAAGAAATCCTGCAAGCAGCTACAGATGCGAACTTAGAGTTATTGCCAACGAAATCTAAACAAAGGTATGAGAAGCAACACACGAGTTTTATTGAATGGTGCAACAATAAAAAAGTGAAAACACCAAGTAAAGAAGAAGTATTCTTGGCTTATTTTCTAGAAATGTCTAAAACATGGAAGCCGAACACTTTATGGGCAAGATATTCAATGTTGAAGAGTGTATTCAAAGTAAAGCAAAATTTGGATATTAGCATCAAATTGTACATTTACAATAAATATTACGAATAATTAGTGGATAGAAAATGTTACTCTTGTTAGTTGTATCCATTTGCATGAATAAATAATTGAAAAAATGAATTTGTTTCCTACGCTTGTAGAAAAAGTATTGTTCCTAACTCATGCGGAAAGTGTCTTTCCCGCACTCGATTGCTTACCCGAACTCCGCTCCGCGTCGTTCGGGTTAACGGCAGTCGCGTGCGGGAAAGCATCACTTTCCGCACTTGTTAGGAAAATTACTATTTCAATCAATTAGTAATTTTATCTTTTTTTTTTCTGTTGTATGACTTATTAGTGTTATTGGATTGAATTCCAATTTTCTTTGTAGATCAGATATACTCACCAATCCATACTGTAATGGGAATGAGCAATTGTTGATAGGGTTTTTTCAGTTGGTATGCTGTAGCCGATAGAAGCTGGATGGGAGTGAGTTCGACTTCACTGTTTCTTCGGCCAGAGCCTTGTTTTTCACCATATCTGGAATTGAAAGAGAATGTAGTGTTGTAATTTACACATTCTAGAAATGAACAAAGAATTAGGAGGAGAAAGACGAGGTTGAAGAGGATGCGAGGGGGAAATAATAGCAGCGGAAGTTTATGTACTAAATTCTTTCTAGAGCATTGAAATAATATGTATTGCGGTCGCGGAAAATTTGCACCGGTAAGAACGTTTACATAACAAAGATTGGTTATTTAATCTCTCAAGTTCCAACAGCCTCACCCTCATAACCTTCAACTATCTACTTCGCGTAAATAATAAATTGCGAAACCAGTTCGGAATTTCTCAATGAACATTGGAAACTGTTATGTTGTTATTTACTTATAGGTTCAATTGCTCCTATAAGTGCGAGACGGGAAATATTAACTCAATAATCCAACCCTAATTTCGACAACTCTTTAAGAATACTTCCGATTGTTCTTCCTACAACACTGTGCTGGATGGTTGAAGAAAGTTAATTTTGAGGGAAATACTTGAAACAGATTTTTATTTTCAAGTGCCTATTGTATATCTTATTCGTGAATAGAGATTGAACTAACTAATTCTCGAATGAGAAGTCATAATATTATTCCTGTTTTCTAAAAAAAATATTCATTATATAATTTTGCGGCTCACTGTATATACACAATTCATCAATTCTTTGACGAGAAGTGCATTCTAAGTTTCTAATTAATGTGACTAATGAAATAATAATAAAGACGAACAAACAACGAACTTATAAATAATATTCGTTTGAAACTGTTAACTGCCGAATGATGATTCACCTGTTTATTTAGAAATCAGTCAAACAATTATTGTTCCTCTTGAATGAATGAATTTGAAGAAATCCAAATTAGGCATAGAACTAACTACTAACAACTGTATTGTTAATGTTTTATGAGATAATTCGCGTTTATATGAGTACTTATACCTATCGTATTCAAGGTTGATAGCTATCACAGAGTAGTTCGACAGTACTTGGCAGATATTTGAAGGATTTTCAGATCGTGGATAATTCTTGCACGAGAAACCGAATTCCTTCGACTGTTTATGACCAGCATACAAGGCGGTTCTGTTGGGTTTCTTGGATAATTAGTTCTACTCTACTCTATCGATCTAAAAAATTTCTAGCGCTGCGGCATTGCCACTTGTATTGAAAAGTATCAACAACTTTGATATTTTCAACGGGTCACCCGATTCTACTCGAATATAAAAATTGTATGTAAAGAGTTCGGTTAAGTTTTAGAAGTGAAAACTGGACTATCCCGTATATTGAATCAATTCCAAAGTTGAAAAAGGTAAAATACAGGTGTTCACAGCTCACAGCGCACATGTTTTGTGACTCATATAAATCTCTGAAACAAGGTAGTAAATCGTGAGCCCATATCTGGCGTATCTGATAATTAATGATTGCTGTGTTTATCACAACCTGTGTCGTATTCTAGAACTGAGTAACATTTCGCATGCAATAATCGTTAATTTTTTCAACTATACATATACCTACTTCATCTTAGATTAAATTAAATATGTCTGCATTTCTTATTTCTCATGTATCAATGGCAATCAAATTGAGAATCATGAACCATTGTCAAAAAACTGATTATCCGTTGCCATTTTGAACCGAATATGATGTAACTATGAGGTACCTAAGGCAAATAAGGCCCACCTTAATTCGAAAATTGAATAAATCGTGTTTTTGTTAATTTGGTGATTCGGAAAGACAAAAACTAATACAAAATTGAATATTAATGAAAATGAATGACAACTTTTTTAAAACCCTCTTTGTGGGCCTTATTAAAATGCCGTATTATGATATGACCCTATATTAAATTTACATACTTTCAAATAGAGAACAGTAGTATTTTCAGTTTGGATATGTCAGTAATATAAAAAATCAACATTTGCAATAAAAATCAAAATGGGTCTCTTTGCCACCAAGCCACACAGAAAGTTGTGATATTTTTCCAAATCACAAAGTAGACTTTCTTTTGCCCATAGGTTGATTATATGAACACTCGCGTTATATCGATATTGGTTAGGTATGATAATAAGGACCAAATACTACTCCAGTTGGCCTCATTATCTCCTTGAAATGATCTTACAAAATGACTTATCAATAAAATAAACACATTTCTGAATGTAAATAGAGATTTTAATCATAGACTACGATATATAACGTTCGAAGTCAATAGGTAATTTTTTGTCAAAAAATAAGGAGAAACCAAAACTCCTTGTAGAGTGGTTGACATTATAAATCCATGCGACTGAGCTACTTACCACAAACTACTAAATTATACTCCTCTATTAACGAAACTAACGATAAATAAAATAGAAATAAGACTTTAACATTCAATCTCGACAACTTTGGATTTTATTTCACTGTTTATACACAGCCTTCCGGTCAACTAACCACTTCCATTCTTGCGATATCGCAATACTTTACATTGTGTAAATTTACCTGGCTTCTAGACCAATGAGAAGCGAGGAAAAACCTTCCCTATCTCTACAACGCTGTATTCTTAAATGAAATGGACTATAGTCACATATCCACGTAGTTGTTAAGGACAAAGTTTGCATCGAACCATTTTAACCGGAGATATTACACCTTGGGCTTCTTGCCTCAGGTACGTTATGAATTTTTTGAATCGATTATGAATTTATTCATTTCTGAAGTTGAGCAATAATTATGTAGATGCACATTGCAAATTCTACTTCTCTAGAATTCCTGCTGAGAGGTATATTCTACTTTGTAATTACATAGGGGTTGACTCGTTAGACCAGTGAACACAGCAATTTTGTTTACATTCTCAAGCTCCACAGGTTTCATTAAGATAACTGGCGTGTAATCCCATTGTTAATATATCATGAGTAATTATTGGATGTGTTCTTATCCACAGGAACACTGAAAATTGAAATAAGTGCCTTGGACTCAACATGATTTATCAGAGTATTGACCCCCGAAATCAGCACGTTCAAACAAATGCATTTTGAAGATATACTGAACGTAGAAACTGATACGATGGCGGTACCCAAAAAATAATCAGGGACAGTTCAGAGATAATTATAAAACCATCAACCGATTCCAGTGGCTATTTTGAAGCTTATGTCATAATACAAAATCGTAATAATTGATTAGTAGGTTGAAAATTTGAAAAAATCGAACCAAAGTAGAAGATTCAAATTCTCAAGATTACAGATCTGAGATAAAAGAAGAAACCAGTGGCGTAACTATAAGTGAAGTAGATATGTATAGTTACCAACACTATTTTAAATATATTGTGTGCATTTTGGGTTGATTTCGAATCTAGTAAATTTCAATTTGAACAGCGCAGGTATTATATTGATAAAAAAATTATAGCAAATTATTTATTATTTAAATTCCTTTTTTCGATCTTTTTGTTCAGCGAAAGTGTCAATGACAACATCAAAGTTCAATTTACGAGCCATAGAATTTCCGATGGAGAGGATAGCCAAGTTGCTTAGCCTCGTTTGTCCCATAGGATTAATTGAATAAGATTTTATTAACTTCAACTTTGAAAATGATCGCTCGGCACTGGCTGTAGTCACATGAACATAAATGCAGTAAACACTTCAGGAAAACTACAAGACATAAAATGATTCTTAATCATCAATAATTCGGCAAGTTCTCTTATACATGTTGACTTTCCTATTTCGTGTCTGAAAGTGGATCGAAAACTGAGAATTTCCTTGGCAAATGAGGCAGATATGTCTTTTTTATTTAATTCAACAAATTCTGAAGCTTTTTACGAAAAATCGGCATCACTCAAGTTTTGTAAAGTAGCAGGTTGCAAGACACTGAAATTGTAAACGATTTCTTTCATTGCAAGGAAACGCGATCTCAGTTGATTGATGATGATATCCAATACACGATAGAAAACGTTCACTTTGAACAAACTTTCGGGATCTTGGAGAAGTTCATCCTCGCAGATTTCATCAAAATGACGTTTCACCTTCCTCTGGCGAGTTTTGGGAAATTCAGGGTTGATGGACCAATTTTCTGCTACATTATTTGATTCCTTTTTTAAATCTTCGAATTCATATCGATACTTTTCCATTTCTTCGAGAAAGATTTGCAAACGCTTTGATGCATTTGATAGATCAGAATCTTTCAACTGAAGTGCTTCAGAGGTTGCGTCTACTGTCTGTAGAATTTTGCAATGGAAAATCAATAACAGAATAAAGTTATAATTTTCGAACTTGTTCTTAAGTGAAATCGCTTCATTCTCATCATCTGATTTGGAACTTAATAAAATAGTATTTGTTAGCGCCTTTTGGATTCCAATGAACCGCACTTTTAAAGCAAAAATGGCCATCATAACGTCCTGCCCATCTATGGTTGGATTTAATGTTTTTAATGTTACCGAAGTTGAAGATTCCTTTTCTTCATTATCAGATATAAAACTTGATAAGATATTCCATCTTTTGATGCTATGTCCAAAATAATTATAAATTTGTTGAAGATATAAAAAAAACAATGTCACAAATAACCGATTCTCATGGCAATCAAATTGTGTCTGACCAAAGAGAAGGGGTTGGTCTGACTGTCTGCTCAGTGCTCAAGTGCTGGATGAAATCTTTCTTATTCGAAACTAGAAAGCAGGGATTCCCAGAGCGACAGTAGCCCGCGACACCAAAGGAGTGCAGCGGCAAAAAATTAACTTGGCGTAATAAATGCGTTCTGAAACTGAGCGATATTTATTATATATTTTTTCACGAATGTGTTCAAATCTTGATAATATATATTTGAATTAATACCAAACTTGAATTGATTTAATACAGTCAATATTTTTTCACCAAATTTTGCAATAAATGTTAGGTTCCTCTTGTCCTCACGGCCTCTCGGGTCGGGGCCCCTAAGGTCGGGGGCCCGTGGCATTTTGCCCGCTCTGCCACCCTATTGTTACGCCACTGGAAGAAACATTATCGTATAGCGTGGATTTTGGTTTCTGTGCAGACAGAGTGAGCTGACATTGGGTTTTTGTGAAATGAGAACCGCAAGAATATCAAGTTCAATCATCATCTTGTTTGTCAACAAGAATGACCTCGTTCCGATTTGGACTAACTGGTACGGCTGAATTCTCATCGACATTTACTGAGGTTATTGATCGACCATCGAGAAATATTCCCGAAGACAATGTGGGGTGCGGCATATGGAGTGCGATTAGTGCGAATAAACCTGCGCTTCGAAGATTTTCGACATTATCTTCATCCAAAAAGATATCTCGAGAGAAATTAAGTGAAAGTATTTGTTGACATGGAGCAGCAATCCGCGCCTCAAGGGTGTGTTAGAAAAAAACTTTTTTCCACAACCGGTTAACAAAGTTTCCTTTGACGCTTACAAGTCTCAATACAAAGTTGACGTTTTCCGAGGAGTGTCATTAAGTGACAGCATTGTCGCTCGTGCGCGGAATTATTGAAAAAACGTTCGCCTCTACCATGTTGGTATATTGTTGAAAACGAACTTTATATTCACTTGCCTAATTGAAAATAGTGACTCAATTATCTAAGGCATCTAAAAATTGAAAATGTGAACTTCCTATCAGAGAAATCGAGGAAAAATATGGATTATTATGACATGCTGCCATGAAATGCTTGAATGTTGAAGATGGGAATCAAAGTAAATATTCTGAAATTGTCGCATTTCTCTATAAGGCAAAAATAATATTCACTTGTAATCTTCCTAGCAGCAGAATTATTACCGATAATTTTTTTCAAGGTCACGAATGTTTTTGTCTCGTATTCGACTCGGGATAATTTTCTATCAACAAAAACATGAGGGAAACCGAGAAGAAAATTATAGGGAATTAATTCTGCTGCGAGGGAGATTCGGTAAGAAAATTTCATAAATTGGAGTTGCTGTTAATTTGATGGGAAGATAAACCCTATACGACCTATCCTGCGTAGATACTGTAGATAGTTACTGATGTTTATTACTAATATTTCAGGAACATTCAAAACAGTATTCCGTTTTCTATTATAACATCCAATATCACATGTCTACCCAGATTTTATTCTGAGTGACGTTTGTCAATAAATATAAGGCGCTTCATTTTTTACAGAAAAATTATCACTTATTAATTCCGTCAATAGGAACTAACAAAATTATCGCATGTAATACAACAAGTGTATTGATGATTATCGAAACAAAAATTCCTTCGATTGTGAGAAACAAATCATGTTGCTTGGAAACTACACGAGCGCACAGCGCGAGTGTGGTTTCCCAAAGCAACATGATTTATTGTTTCGAAAAAGAATAGGAATTTTCGATAATCATCAACAACACAAGTTGTATTTGTTCAGATTATTTCATGAATAAAATCAAAGCCATTTTGATGATTTCCTATTTTAAACGTACAGTTTATGAAATTAGATATTTTGATTATGCATTGTAGTTCGACACAAGATTCGTTATGCAACCAACAATACATTTATGCCATTGTATGATGTAGGCAAGATAACCTATGCACTAGGTACTACTGAGCTAAATTCATTATGATTATTGTCACAAATGTCACAATTTGTGTGGTTAGGTTACATTAGATTAATATTCTAATTCTATTAATGCTGAAATTGTCTAAAATGTGTGGTAAATGAAGTGTTTATCATGATTCAAACGAAAATTTGGTGTGGTGGCATTCATTTATTTACCAGGGAATCGGAAAATACTATGACAGATTGCAACTAGTAAGTCGTTGTTAAATTAAACTACCCTACTGCAGTATAACCTATTCTATTACTTTGTGCTACTGCCTACGAATCAGAAAGCGAAATACAGAAATGAAAACACAGCATGTAGGTATCCAATAGCCAATCAGGAGCCGAAATAGAAAATCGAAAACATGGTGTTATTGCTTATCAACACAATCATTTCAACCAATCAAAAACGTGTATTTTAGCATGAATGAAATAATCACAGTAATCGCCCGTTGCTATAAGCAACGTATACAAAAAGGAGTCTTCTAATTGGTTGAAAATAAATTTATGAAATTTTCACTAAAAAAGGTAAATTTCAATTATACTTCATACTCTATAGTTTAAGAAGCACCACTAGTTCCTATAGTAGTAATGAAGTAGGTATCGAGATTTCTTGTCTAGGAACTGCGTTTGTAGAACAAATCTTGTATGTATTCCGAACGCGATGTGTCATTATGTTACGCATTTTTTATTATTCGGAGGTTGGTATAATCAAACTGTCAAATGAAAATCAGAAGAGTTGACCAATAAAAACAATAACAACATTGCATTTTTCTTCGCTGGTATCGCAAAAATTTCTACTGCTCAGACATATATCATCATGCCAATCATGACGAAGAATACTACAACCAGTCAGCATACATCATGCAATTCGCTGATGATACAGCTCTGATAGCCCATGAAAAAACTACAGAACAAGCAGTGCTCCATCTTCAGAACCTAATTGATACCACCGAGGTCTGGTTTAACAGATGGCGGCTCTTACCCAACCCGAACAAATCACAACTGATCCTTTTCCATCATCGACTCAAAAATACGTCTCCAGCTGTTGTGCTAGATCAACACATCCTTCATCCGAAAGCCAGCATAAAATACCTTGGAATTACCTTCGATATCAACATGAACTTCAACGAACATACCAATATGAAGAAAAAAAACATGATATCAAGAGCAAAACACTTTAGCTGTTTAATCTCTCACGGTAAAGGTATTGACATCAAATCAGCTAGCAGAATTTATAAAACCATATGTCGACCAATGATAGACTACGGAAGTATTCTGTTTCTAAATTGCAAGCGGCAAGCTATCCACAAACTCGAAGTGGCAGAAACAACATCCATGAGGAAAATATCCCACATACGGCATCCTGACAATCCCCTTCACAATCCTCCAAACCAGCTTCTCTATCTGACTCTCAATATCCTTCCCATAGAAGACAGAATTCTGGAACTGGCAAAAAAATTCTCCAAGAAAGAAGTCAACTTGGAAATTATAAGAAGATATTGTTGCGTAAGAGACCCAAATATCCGCAACTTCTACAAGCACCCCGAACAGACCACCCTGGAAAAGCTAGAACAAATGGCAAGAGAGGAATAGAATCGAGATTTTTTTTTTCCGTGAACTTAGATTTATTTTTAACTATTTATATGTTCTAATAAAATAATTATTGTAATCATGGGTAGAAGGACCTCGGTCAATAACCCTTTGAATCTGTTTACTTTTGTTTGGATTCAATAAAGAACATTTATTATTATTATTATTATCAAAACCGCTCAACAGTTAACTGGGCTTTACGCTTGTGCGTCAGATTTTGAATATTTTAATGTCACACGGAAAAAAATCACTTGCTACTCATAACAAAAACAGAATTGCTGGTGAGATATTTGCTCTCACAACAACATTTCTAGGTGTAAATGAAACATTTATGCCATCATTACGAATATGCATTTGTCACAGATGATAATTGAAAATGCTATAATCAATCTGCTGTAGGGACTGGAATTATATTTATATCCAGCTATAATAATTTGTTGGCTCGAATCCCTCACCAACAATGCTGCGATAGCATATTAGTTCTGTAACATTGGACAGTTTTATTTGCAAAGACTACCTACTTGAAGTTTGGATTCGGGTGAACTATTATTTTTGCTGGGTTTATATCCATATGTTCAAGTGGGAATAGTTAATGAAATCACCTATTTTCCAATCATGCATGGTTTTGAAAAACAACACAGCAAACATTTTTACCCAATTATCTATTTGCTGTCAATGATCCGTCACCACGCAAAGTCATTAACATAATAATAATTATTATTATTTACTAAGTATCGAACCTAAACAACGTCAATCAATGTATTGAACTTTGGTATGCGCAACCGCAAAAATCTCAGGACTCGAATGGAGCAAATTCAATTTGCTAAGAGCGCCTGGGTAACTTTGTGGTGGTGCAAATAAAATTTGCTAAAATTCACATGGCAACAAGAAAGAAGCGTCCTGATTGGCTACATGGAATGGCGTGACCTACTTTTTTGCGAATTCTTAATAACGACGCATCGATCTTTGTCTTCAGTTGAGTTGAGACTGTTGAGAGTATTAACACGTGGATCAGCTAGTGTCCTGCTTGCTGTTGTTCTTCTTCTGCATGCAAATAATAATGTATAGTTTAGAACTGTCAGAAACAATATATGTGAAAAATGGAAAAATTTGATGTCTGTCGAAGAGCTCTTGGAATCGTGGGGATTCGGACACCTGAGGCAAAAATTTGAAGGTATGATTCCAAAATTTCACTGAGGGTACTATACATTTATGTTGTAATCACTGATGAGGTGAAAAACCCTATATAGATGTGACAAAGTATATTCTAGGTTTATTATTCTCATTTACGTTTTTTTTTTCAGATCACCATACAAATTTTGAGGGATTATCATTACATCAATCGTCTATGAAAAAAATAGTATACCACTTCTCGGAGATAAACTGCAAATTGAGAGTTTACGAGAAATTGTTGTTCTAGTGGACCTACCTGAAGTAATGTTTCTATATTATACCGGGTGTAACATTATTCCAGCTCTCAGAGTTTCGTCTTTTATTACAACTGATGCATTTGCAATAATACCTAGAAAACCTCACTACTGGTGCAAAATTAGTATGCTGTTAATATTCAATACATCGTTACATACAGCACTAATATTTGTCACTAGTGCAAACACATCTGGCTGAGAGTGTCAACTACAATGTTTCTTACAGCAATTGCATTCATAATGATACCTGAAAATACTTGGTACTAACGCAGTAGTATTTGCTACTAGAGCAAAAATATTTGGCTGGAAGTATTTGGTATAGTGTTTCTTATAGCAAGAGCATTATGTAATCATACCTGAAAATATTTGCTACTGCTGCGAAATATATTAGTAATAACAGCTTAGGAATGTTCTTACATGCAGCCAAAATGTCGGAAGTTTGGTTTGCTTCCGACACCAGTTTGATTAGTTGATACTGCAAAGAATTATTAGGAGGAAATATTTGTTGCTTTCACATAGTTTTTTGCTGTCTCTATAGGTACTAATTTTTTTTGTTGCGTTGACCTATATTTTAGTACCTGTAGCGAATCATTTTTTTCCGTGCATCGTTGTTACCAAGGTGGATATAGGATGGTGAAACAGCTCTTCAATTGTTTCTGCGAAAAACTTGTAGACCGTTTGAGAAGGTACTAATATTTCAGCTACTTGAATGAAGATGGCGGTAAGATCGATTATCGAAGAAGATTTCTGTTGCTTACGTATTCCTGTCGTTCGCATCTGACAGTCGTGACTTGAAACGGCATTAAACAATATATTTTCTATAAATCTGGAATGAATATTGATATTTCGGCTCTTTTCAGTCATTTTTCATCTAAAACAGATGAAACTGATAAAAAGATGTCAGAAGCACAGTTTCTGTTTTACCGACACAAGGTATGTCGCCATCTCTGTTAATTTCAGGAAATATTACTACGGTATGAAATCAAGTAGGCAAAGATCTACAGTTTATTCTAGTGCTTGTTAATAGGAAGCTGTTTCACCATCCTATATCCACCTTGGTTGTTACCAATCGAAGATGTTGTTGTTGTTTATCGAATTTCAAATCAATGCAAAGTAATAAAAAAATGTATATGACTCACGTTTTATAAGACACGTTGTCGCACTTGTTCACTTGGAGCACTCCTCGCTTTTCTCGTCGTTCTCCAAACAACGCGTGCGACAAAATAGCATCTTGTAAAACTTGTATCATAATATACTATTATGAGCTGGTTAACTCGTCCAACATTTGAATGTATGGGAGGACATCGATATTTTGATTCTGATGATCAAAAGGTGGTTGGATAACAGACGCAACTTATTGACGAGCATCGATGTTCCTAAGAGATCAAAGTGTTCGTGGATGCAGCATCACCAACCAGCTTTGCTCTAGATAAAATCTATCAGGACTCATAGGCTTATGTTTGGGAGCTGGACCTCAAACATGTAAATACTCCAAAACTGGTTGAATGGACCTAACATGATCATCTCATGATAGGATGTTGTCGATGGTAATACAGAACATATTAACATAAACAGATCCTTGTGGAACATCGCTCTTTTCAACCATTTCGAGACTGTTGATGGTTGATGATGGTAACTTTTTCTTATGTTCATACGATACATCCTTGATATTTAGTGATAAGGTGTGCGTAAGCACCATATTTCTCCACGATTTTCTCTGGAATTGGGTCATAATGTATGTGAAGACGCGACGTTGTAAAAACAACATACCATCAAATTTGCATAAACAATTTCGCCAACTTTCAAGTGTCAAGGCTGTCTCTCGACTCGCGAGTCAAATAACGTTACTGATAAAGGATTTTCTTGAGTCGCAAAAACATTTGGATACCTAATCAAGATCACTGGTATCGATTCTAAAATGTGTCTACGTACATATGGCTAAGGATGATAACGGTTTTTATGAACAGAAGAATGTGGCCTCCATTGCGGTTTAGTTCTGGTTTTTATTTGATTGGTCAATGAACTGTGCAGAGTTCTGTATGTAACAAATTCACGATACTATAAGGTGAAAGTGAGAATGAAATGGGTACACTGTAGCATCAGGTAGAAGTAATAAGTAGTGATCGATTCTATATCAAATATCAAAACTTAATTTTGGGGAATAATAATGAAATATGTGAAATCGTATAACACGGAAACCCATAGAAATGCAATGATTGTGCATACACCTAAATGGAAACTGTCAGAGAATCTATAGGTACTAGAAAATTATATCACTGTCCAATTCTCTTTTATCGTTTGGTGTGATAGGTATTCTTAATGATACAGATTGATAGGTTTATTGATAAACGCTTGATTAAAACTTATGTACTAATTCATTGGCCTACATTCTTCCCTGATCTTATACCAATCGATTTTTGGTTTAGGTTTGAAATATAAAGTTCGGATAATGTGAAAATTTCGAGTACAAAATGAATTATCAAAAAATATCGCGAGATACCTACAAAGTCAAAAGCAAATATGGCTGACTCGACAATAATAACAAGTTAAACATATTATCACTTGTAATCTCCCTAGCAGCAGAGTTATTACCAATAATTTTTTTCAAGGTCACGAATGTTTTTGTTGTTGATAGAAAATTATCCCGAGTCGAAGAAGAGGGAAATTTTCTATCAACATAAACATGAGTGAAACCGAGAAAAAAATTATAGGGAATTAATTCTGATGCAAGGGAGATTCGGTAAGAAAATTTCATAAATTGGAGTTGCTGTTAATATGATGAGAAGATGAACCCTATACGACCTATTCTGCGTAGATACTGTAGATAGTAACTGTTGTTTATTACTAATATTTCAGGAACATTCAAAACAGTAATCAATCATAACATCTAATATCACATGTCTACCCAGATTTTATTCTGAGTGACGTTTGTCAATAAATATAAGGCGCTTCATTTTTGACAGAAAAATTATCACTTATTAATTCCGTCAATAGGAACTAACAAAAATCGGTCTGATTCTCTAAGGAAGTGGTTATATCAACAACTGTCATTTGGGTGGCAAATAGGAAGGTCAGTTGTTATTTGAATAACTTTCTGAATCTTCAATTCTCTAACGTCAGAATGGAAAAAAATTCAACAACTTGTCGTTGGTTTACCACTGATAAAGTGACTAATTTATCCACCAGATTTTACTGGTGGAAATGAAAAAATAATTCATCATAAAGGTGATATATATTTGAAGTGGCAGTTAGGAAGGATATTTGTTACAGTTATTAGTATTAGAGTCACTCAGGAAATAATTATATGGTAGGATAATCGATATTATTGAGAACCTATACCTTCCTACTGAAAAAAATATCATAAAAATATCTACATATATATGCTCAAGAAACAGATAGCATCCAATTATATAGAGCCTTATGAAATTATACAAACCAAGAATATTAATGTTAATGATGTCTCTGATAGAACCAATGATGTTCAACATGGTAGAATGTATTGCTACTGAAAAAATAAATGCCTAGCTGAATAAATGAGCAATGATCCTGTGTAATGAAATGCATTCCAGGATATATTTATATGGCAGTCCCTGACACAGAAGACCAAAAAGTTATCTGTATGCCGATATTTTCTCTGTGCTAATAATAATAATAATATTTATTCGTATTAGCTTACAGCAGCCATCCGTAGATGGATATACACGTCAGTTTTAAAAATAAGCTTAGACATTATTTAAGATTAAAATTTATACCTAAGATTAAAAAGAATGAAATTTACACATAAGATAAAAATAATAAAAAAAAATATATATATAAACAAAAATATACAGATAATTGGAGTAAAATAACACTAATTGACAATTTGGGGTACGCACATCAAATTTCATACACTACATACCATTATAGCAAGCTGGATTCATAGTACTCATTCAGATTATAAAAAGCCCTTTGAGTTAATATGCGCTTTATTGACGATTTGAATTTTGTTAGATTCAATTCTCTGATTTCTCGAGGTAGATGATTGTAGAGTTTGACTCCCAAATAGTCCGGGGATTTTTCAGTACGAGATAGATTGTGTCTCATGATATCAAAATCATGGGCATTCCTGGTATAATATCTATGATAATCAGTATGTTTAATAAACCTATGCGAGTTGTTTTTAACATAAACGAGAGTTTTTAATATGAGAATAGATGGTAGGGTTAGGATATTATTCTTTTTGAAGGCATGCCTACAGGTGCTACCATGTGGGATATCGAAGATAAGTCTAATTATTCTTTTCTGTATGATAAATACTTTCTCTGAGTTAACAGCATTACCCCATAGACAGACATTGTATGAAATATGACTATAAACTAAAGAATAGTATACACTAATGAGAGTACTCAAGTTCAATGTTTTCTTCAATTGTACAATGGCATAAAATGCTGAGCTAAGTTTCTTACTGATATGCTCTATGTGCTTGTCCCAACTCACAAACTCATCTAAATGAACGCCCAAAAATTTAATTTGTGATACATGGGTGATATCAGAAATGGTGATGCGTGAAGAATTCCTTCTGTATCTAAAGTTCATATATGTAGTCTTATCAAGATTTAATTTAATCGAATTTTGATCACACCATTTCTGAAACGTATTGACTACATGTTTTGTTTTCTGATACAATTCCTCAGGAGTCTGCGCAGCAACTACCACCGAGGAATCGTCTGCATACATTATTAGCTTATCGTTAAGTAATTCGGGTAGATCATTAATGAAGATAAGAAACAGAAGTGGACCCAGCACAGATCCCTGTGGGACGCCCATATCTGTATTAAATATATCAGATTTCTCGTCTTTTATCTGAACATAAAACCTGCGCTCAGATAAATATGAACCTAGTAAGTCAAGCATAGGACCTCTTATACCAATAGCGTATAATTTATCTTTGAGAAATTTAATATTGAGGCTGTCGAATGCTCTCGAGAGGTCAAAGAAAACACCTGCAACTGTCAGTCCCTTGTCTAGATACTTATTAACAATATTCATGAATTCAAGTACTGCTCCTTCTGTAGATCTTCCCGATCGAAAGCCATATTGATTAGTGGACAAAATACTGAATTTTTCTATGAAATCTATGAGTCTACTGTGATATGTACGCTCAAATATTTTCGAAATGACATTTAACAGTGAAATTGGTCTGTAGTTATCAGCACAGGTAGCATCTAATTTTTTATAAATAGGAATTACTTTACTTAATTTTAAGTCATGAGGAAAGATTCCTGTTTCAAAAGATAGTTTGATTAGGTGAGCCAGGGGCTCAGATATTACGTCTTGTAAATGTTTTAATACTTTTATATTTATTTGGTCATCACCTACAGAGTTTTTGTTTTTTATACTTCTAATGACTTCTAGAATTTCAGTTGCTGTAGTTGGAAAATAAGCAAAACTATTTTTAGACCAATTAGAGGAGCATGTACAGTTGTTGTTGTCTATAACAAACATATTTTGTAGCTCTTTGTTTTTCTCATTAAAATTTGTTGCAAAGCATTGTGAAAGTTCTTTATTGTCAGTTATTTTTTTGTTGTTTAACTTCAACTGTATTTCTTCAAACTTTACTATATCGAATCCAAAAAATGAGGTTAAATTGACGTTGAAATCGCAGAAAAACAGCAAACTATAATAAAAAAGAAGAGGAGTTACTAACTTTTCCGAATTTATTTACCACTGAGTGGAAATGTAAGAAATTAGCAACCTTGATAAATTTCGTATTTGAAGAATACCACATATGGATAGTGGAAAATCTGAAGTGGTTAAAAAAGTAGTTGTTAACAACGTTACTAATGTTTCCACTGTGTTAACCACTTTTTAAAGAATCGGACCGATTACCACAGAAATCGCCCGTTGCTATAAGCAACGTATACAAAAAGGAGCCTTCTAATTGGTTGAAAATAAATTTATGAAATTTTCAGAGAAGTATGTGATACAAAGCTTGTGACATATCGTTGAATTCAGAAAAAAATGCCGAACCATTATAAAAAAAGTTGGCTGTTATAACAAAATCATATTGATACCAGTTTATAGTGTTTTTCTTTTTTATGAACCCAAGCTGAAGCGATTCTGTGAACTGATAATTGCCAGATAGGTGGGCAGCAACTTTTAAACTGACCAGATATTCCGAGAAGAGGGTTGAATTAAATCAATTCGCAACAAATTATGTATGCCATCTTTCAGTTTCTTTTGTTTTGATCGACCTTGTTCCTAACCACTAGCTAGTAGTTACGTCACTATCATAAGTTAACGAAACAAACCTGGAGAAAAGTGGTCTGACTGGGGCTTCGTACGAATGTTATGGTGCATGGCTGGCATGTGTAATCATAAAAAAACAACATTAAGTATTTTCAAATCTCTCATGGTATTCCCTCAAGGTGATCTTGACCATATGTTTTTTGTTTTGTTTCCAAATATTGTGATGTGTCGCTGTGGGCACAATAAAGGGCGTTCAAGATGCAAATGAGTATAGAAGAAAACTGGGCTGGTGGTCGAGTGCGTTGAATCGCTGGCTTATAGTCTAGAGGGCCCTGGTTCAAATCCCGCGGCGGTTATTGGAAATATTTATTTATTTCTATAGTATCGTTTAGCGGGAGGAGATAGGTGACCAACCGAACATTCTTGGTACCTAGATTTCAATCCTTCGGACTTTCAACGATAACCAGCAGAGTAGTGAAAGCTGTCCCCGTCTTCCTCACTCATACACGTCCTAGACTTACGAGGGTTGATTTGCAACTAAGTTGGCGGTTAAAAACACATTTCAAAACTCCTGCAGAGGTTCTTTGTGATTTATTCAAATGGCCATCAGGTAATGATGATTCCAACTGACGCTGATGGCATGACGTTTCAATATCCTTGTCTGATGTTACAATCGATTTGATTTGCTTCTTGCCTCGAGACAAAAAACGCGGATCTTCTATAGACTGAACGGAGGTCAAGCTTATTTTCTGGGGATTCAAATCTCATTAATTATCATCAGCGATATTCAAAGCAAATATTTTTTATTGACATGGATTCGATTTCCCGAAAATATTACTGCCTCGAAGGTGAGATATAATATCGCTCCTGGGTCACTCATTTTGGACAAGGTTCACTAATTTGTGTCATCAAATCAACAAGCTAGTCTTGCTCATCTAGTGTGCCTATATGGTGGAATAATAAAAGTAATTTCCGATGAGCATATAACATGAAAATATGCATAGAAAAGGAAAAAATCTCCTATACTTTTCTGTGTCGTTCCTAAGGATAGGATCAAAAAGCTTCGGCGTATGTTTAGGATCTGATCTCCATCAAACATATTGTGAGCGATAGCTACAATATCATGATATTGTTAAAGTTACACATATGCTACGAAAGTTTCACTTCATCCTGACAAAACAATGTATAGATATGATCATTATTCAAACGGTTTCACTTTCGATACGCTAAAAATAATCTAAGGAGTGCGAAATCTCCAATTTCACACACTGCGCCTGAGAAAATCGTCGGCTGGAACAAATATGAATTTCATAATACATATAATAATATGTAGGCTATTAATCTAAGCTCTGGTTGAGCTGCGGCTAAATATTGGGAATGCATTACCTTTCTCTCGCGAAGGTCGGCCATCTTGTTTATATTGCGATTCAATATTCGTCTTAGGCAAGGCCGAGTACTATTTTGGAATGTGCTTAATTACAAATAAATATTGACGATTTCAAGATACTGGTTCCAGAGTACCCGATTATTTGTCAGTTTGACCTCAACCATTGGTCAACCTTTCATGTTTCACACGGAATGGTGATGATACCTTATGTTTCAGTTTATAATTCTAATAAAACATAAATAAAACGTGCTATTTTTCATGAAAACCATAGTATAAACACGAATCGTTGAGAGACAGGCTCATATTGGATAATTCGTTATGGTTGGTCAACCACGACCACCAACGATGATTTACAAGAGGACGATCTTTAAAAAAAAACAAAGCAACTAATAAATCAATTAGTTGATGTTATGAAATAGAATTTATGAGAATTCCACGAGCTGAAATTAGTCGAACATGCCGATAAAAGAGAAGGAGAAAACTATTCAGCTAGGTGATAACCAGTCAAGGAAACTGTGTAAATAATTATGTAAATTTTTGTAGGAAGCAGTCCAACGGGCATCCATGGTATTATACAATAGTTGAGGACGAAGTTATCACTGTTATTAATACAAAGCGCCCGTATATAATTAATTTAATGAATTATTTCAGATTCAGGTCATGCTGTTTCCACACTCAATTGTTATGGGGACCTATATACGGCTTTCATTCGTTAGAAATGAAAGTTATTTTTACCAACACTGCAAGCAATCATCATCAGGATGCGAATCAGATGATTTCGCATTGAACAATAATTACTTCGATATCAGAAATATTGTGGAACAATCAAAAGTATGTGGAAATATGAAACGTTCTTTTGGGCACTAAACAATACAGTATCAATCGTATATAGACTTACACGAAGAAAGAGCATGCAAAAGTTGAGTAAACAGACATATCATCACTGAAGGAATTCATGCAAACGAAAAGCCACAAATTTCAAGAAGTAAAAGTGAGAACTCGGTGAAAACAAAATGAGAAAACTCAACGTCATAAGAATTCACCAATGAACATCTCATCCGAGATGTTTAAGAAATGAAGAAATATTTGCCGTGGACGGTATTCAGCTAGATCTAACAATAAAATCTCCCTCCATAATGCGATACCATATCTCAGATGCGCTTCAACCATCAAAGAAAAATATGTCACCTCACCTATTGAATATAGTGTAATACTATATTATTCAACAAGCGCATAATGATGGCTATTACCCACCAAGATGAAAATTGCTGTACGAGCCGAAGGCGAGTGAGTAATAGCCATTATGCATAATACTATACTTCATCTACAACTATCTAAATATCGAAATAACTTTGGAAGGTCGAAGATAAACCATTGAAAATGATAAAGGTGCTTATTTTTCAATAGTTTTAAAGTGAAACAGAACACTGCTGAATCGTAATATATCAACATTGTCAAAATAGTACCATGCCATTTTATGAAAAAAGTATGCGAAATGTATCATATTATTGCAGAATATTGATTGAAGAAAAATGTTATCAACGCGAAATGGCCTGTTAGTGCAGATTCTCGGTAAATCAAGGCCTCAACAATGCTATTTTCTGATGTTAATAAGCGAATATTCCATAAAAATCAGTGCTGCTTTCACGTTCTGGTATAACTTACCTTCAGTTTCAGCGTTTCAAGAAAAAACCAACTCATTTTAATACGGTTGAGAATAAAAAACAATAAATTCTGTTTTTCATATTTGTGTAACAGCGATTGAATTCTCAAGCGGTTGTATTAGGTTTTTTCGTCTGCTATTCGGTGTCGTGTAATCTACACCACACTCGAAATCAGCTGATTTTCAGTGCAGTTATCCTAACGATATTCAGACGAATGAGAAACTTGAACAGTCACGTAAATGTTTGATGTTATTTCCGATTGTTGATTAATATATTATATTACATATAGTTTCTGATAACTGAATGGTGGATTCATCATCTGAAGATGATTAATCAATCATCAACAAATCTTCATGCCGGATATCAGGCCACACATTCAATACTCACGATTTTTTTAAGGAATAATCAATTCACCACTCTCTTCCAAAATGTCATTTTGAATTTAATTCCATCAAGATTATCGATTTGATGTTCTCATGGATTTGTTCAGCTTGTTTACATGTGACCTAACCATAAAATTTTTAAACTCATTTCGAGTATATTTCACACCTGGTTCGTACTAGGTGGACATAACCTACACTGGTGTAGAATACACCTCGCGAAACGAATGCTCAAAAGTGGTGCAAGATACATGAGGTGTAGGAGAGTGCGGTAATTGTGCACTTATCATGCGATCTATATTTTGATGAAAATTTTTGTTGGTACTTACGTATTTTGACATGAAAAACACGAATTTCATAATATTATCGTGAACTTATCTCTAGTTTTCGAGATAATCGATGCCAAAGTTCGAAATTTCACCTTCTTTGCATGGCAACTTTTGGGCAAGTATTGTATCTTCTTAGATCCCAGGACATATTACATGGATTTACAACGGTTAACTATGATTTTCGTGTAAGAAAAACATCATTAATATGTAATTTTTCCGTATTTTTCCCATTATTTCTTCAACTAGGCTACATAAACAACGGCCATTTTGAAAACCTCAGTGTGAATCTTGAGAGAATAAAGGTGGATTCATAGCTGCCTCATAGCAACACGAGTCAGTGATATGTGTTCTCCCTCTTCAATACATGTCGAAAAGAAAGATAGCTATCAGTATAAGAAGGTGAAATTTCGAACATGTTTTCGAAATCTTACCTTGACAGTGGATCGACAATGAGGGCGATGACGATGACAGCAGCCACGATGCATCCCAGGTAGATGATGGAAATCTCGTAAATCTCCTTATCGTCTGGCCTGTCCAAGTTTCCGTTACCGTTGATGGTGCTTACGCAAAAGTTAGCACCGCACACGCTGTAGTCTGCCTCTGTGTCATTGCTATTATGGCCTCCGCTTCCGTGAGGGTTGGTTAACACTGAAACGAAGAGAAACAAACGTGTATGGAGGCAGCAGTTCAGAAAAGTCCCATGATGAATATCTTGAGCAGGTTTCGTTTATGGAAGGTATTGTTCCAGATATCGCCCCAGAGGCATGCCTAGAACTGTAGTGCTAAGTGAATTTGTGTGTAACAACACCAGCTGATAGTCAAGGTAAAAAATGGAATGTGTTTGAAAGTTTGAAAAGTGTTTTTCAACCGCTAACTTAGTTGCAAAGCAATCCTCGAAGTCTCATTTAGACTTGTATGAGTACGGAAGACGGGGACCTTAGCTTTTTAAGTGTCATCCGAAGCACTACTCGGCTGGTTATCATAGAGCGTCCGAAGGATTGAAATGTAGGTACCAAGAATGTTTGGTTGGTCACCTCCAAATGATACTATAGAAATAAATAAATATTTCCAATAGCCGCCGCGGGATTTGAACCCGGGCCCTCTAGACTTATAAGCCAGCGATCAACGCACTCGACCACCAGCCCAGTTAATGTGAATGTGTGAAGAATTCCTATAGTAGAATCAGGAGACCCCCAAAGGATTATCTTGCTACTATTGACTTTTTCATTATTTATTACCGCTCTTTCAGAATATAATATAAATGGAGGAAATGTATTCATGTAAAAGGTAGAATGGAATTACGAAATACTCTTCATCAATTGAAGACTTCCATGATGAATATCTTGAGTATATGAGAAAGGGAATGGAAAGTGGAGAAGATATTGTGCTGACAGGCAGGTTTCATTTATAGAACGTATTGGTCCAGATATCAGCGCCCAGGCATTCCTAGAACTGTGATGTTTAGTGAATTTGTGTGTAACAATAACTGATAGTCAAGGAACAATTTAATGTCAGAAGAGTTCCTAGTAGACTTGGGGGCCCCCCAAGGAAGTGTCTTGGACCCATTGAGTTACCGACCTACCAGAATTTATAAATTGAGATAATGTACTTATTCAGAATAATAAGGTAGAATTGAACAACAAAATACTATCCAACAATTGGATGATTGGTGTCATTACATACGTTGATAGGAACTTTTTACCTCAAAATGAAGTAAGGAATCCGTATACGAAGTTTGTCGGTCTCATTTTGACACCCTGTAGAGTGATTACCTACGTTAGAGACCTAAAGAGCTGTTTCATACAAATACAGCCAAAGGTAACTAACAAAAAAAAATTGACTTACGCCGGTACTATTGTATTATGCCTATTGTAGCTCTTCACTTCTCGATTTTTAAAATAATTTAAATAATAATCATTACTTCCACTATTTCTACCGCAGATGTATCTGACAAAATGACAAAATTGATATTTTCATATGGGCATATCTGTAAATTTTATCATTTTTCAAAAAAGTACAGGGTGTCCCACTTGAAGTAATTTAAAAACTTTTCTGGGACATTTTTTCACGATTTTTTTTAATCTAACTTCATTTTTTTCAGTATCAACCAAATACAGGGCAGCTCGAGAATTTTTTCCATGTTCTGAGGTTGTTTCCTTCTTTTTTTTTCGATAATAAAATATTAATGATATATATTCTTGAATTCAAACTGACCGGCTTCATCGAATTATGGTTAAGAATATAGAAATAAAGATCATCTCATTTGAAAAAAACAAAAATGCTGAGTCACCCTGTTGATACAAGGAAAAAGTGAGCTCAGATTCAGAAAATTCGTGAGAAAGAATTCTCTAGAAGTATTTGAATGACCAAAATATGTTTAGAATTACGAGAATAAAGGGGGGTGGCACATTTAAGTGGGACACCCTGTACAGTTACGTAAATTATTCATGTTGATTCCAGCGTAAAATACATGATCGATGAGTTGTTATCACGAGATATGATGATTACACTTTATAAAATAGCAATTATAGAATCATTCAATTGTTACCCGATTTTGTTTTTCCTTTTCAGATTTCAGTTATTTACGTGATGAGGGGGATGATTTACAATCTTTCACCATAGCATGATCTCGCGAGGAAACACAGATTCTGAGTCATATTGTACTATACTCACCAAGAGAAGAAATCAGGTTCCCCCACAGCTCCGCCGTCTGCCAGGCCAAGAAGAAGAACCCGAAGAACCGCACAATGATCCCGTCCACCGCCTGGTCCGTCAGCTTGGCGTACACTCCCGCCACCTGCGTGAGGTAGGTGGCCTTGGATGCCCACATGGGCGCTGCCCCGATGCCCACTAGGATGCCAGCCGGCACCAGGGTGTAGAACCTCGGGTAGAACTGCGCCCCGATGTAGGGGGCGTAGGCGAGCAACGAGAAGCACAGCGTCCACTTGACGGTCAGCTTCTTGATGAGGAACGTCGGCACGAAGATGCAGCTGACAACCAGCGCCGCGTACACCGCGCTTAAGGACACCGTGCCCAGGCCGTCTTTGGCGTTGATGCTGCTCTGCAGGTTGGCCGTGCCCTGGAAGAGATCCGTGGACGGTTTGGTCATTGTCAATGATCTAATAATAAACTGCGCAACACTAATTACGTCGCACCCCGAAATTTTGCCCCTGTTTAAATTTGAAAACTTTTTTCTTCTTTGAACAATTTGAATTCTGTTTGCACTGTTCGCTAGCTCAGTCCTTCAGCTATAATCTCGTACTTCTTCGATACATGAGGTTATTTCCATAAAATTGCTACAGGATGTTCTTTGGAACTGTGCAAAATTTCGAAATTTTCAAAAGGATCCCAAATTAAGAAAATCAGTTTTTTTTCAACTTTAACAGCAGAGGCATGAAGATTATCTCATTACCTTTAGCCATTTTCAAAATTGTCTTCTTATCACTTTTTTTTACAGAGTGATCTCAAAAAATCAATTTTTTGGTTTTGCAGTCATAACTTTTTTCCTCTTCAACCGATTTTCAAAATCTCAGGATCATTTTGAAGCTGAAACGTTAGATGAACAGACATGAAGATTAGAATTGACTAAAGATAAATATTAAAGATCAAGGGTTTCTGCAAAGGTGACCCAAATCTAAATCCCCCTTGAAATCCCGATTAAAGAAGAAAAATATACAAAACGTTGTTTGATCGAAACGAAAATATCACCACCAAAAATACTGATAAATTTTTTTTACCCCCTCCCCCCCAAATTTTTTTTTGCGGGTAAAATTTTTGCTGGTCAAACGGTTAGATATATCGGTAAACATATTTCACCTGACCCCCACATCAAGATCGGATATATAAAAAAAAAAATTCTGTCGCCCCCCTTGCCCCCTTGGGGTACTTTGGGTACGAATGAAGGGAAAGGAGATTTTTGTGATTTTTTTACATATAATTTTCGTGAGTTTCGTACAAATAAACTACTAAGAATCGCCCAAACTCGAGTTCTCCAAGTATCATAGTTCGATGTACAGGGCGAAAAAAAGTTATTTTTCGGAATCGAGACAAGCGGTACCCATAGCTGTGTTCAGCGGAAAAAGTTGATTAAAGAGATAAAACAATTTGTTTCATAGGCGTACGTATAACATTTTTTTTTGGGGTCTAAAAAATTAAATTCTTAGAAAAAAATCCAAAACATGATGGAAGACTTTGTATAGGTGGTGAGAAGGTTACCCTGATGTGTCCAGAATGGAAGATCTTCCCGAAAACAAGTTGATTTTCATTTAATTCTCCTCCCAGTCGGGATTTACAGAGTGTTTCAGATTTGGGTCACCTTTGAGGAAACGCTCGATTCTGAATGTTCATCTTGAGTTAATTCTCATCTTTAAATCATCTCATATGAGGTTTCAGCTTCAAAATGAGCCTGAGATTTTGAAAATCGGTTGAAGAGGAAAAAATTTATGACTGCAAAACCAAAAAATTGATTTTTTGAGATCACTCTGTAAAAAAAAGTGATAAGAAGACAATTTTGGAAATGGCCAAAGGTAATGAGATAATCTTCATGCCTCTGCTGTTAAAGTTGAAAAAAAAAACTGTTTTTCTTCATTTGGGATCCTTTTGAAAATTTCGAAATTTTGCACAGTTCCAAAGAACATCCTGTAGCAATTTCATGGAAATAACCTCATGTATCGCAGGATTACGAGATTATAGCTGAAGGACTGAGCTAGCGAACAGTGCAAACAGAATTCAAATTGTTCAAAGAAGAAAAAAGTTATTCAAATTTAAACAGGGGCAAAATTTCGGGGTGCGACGTAATTAGTGTTGCGTAGTTTAATATCCAGATGGAGAGTAGAGAGAGAGGAATCAACTCTAACACTAGAGTGAGACACAATGATCGCGATCAGCTGACTAGGGCAAAATATTATGTTTTTTAGTGTTGTTCAACGATTATGTGCAAATATTCTTCGAATTTTGGGATTTTTTGAAAAATTTTGAAAAAATTCGACATCGCCACCTAACGGATATATTACCAAACATTTTTACTATTAATAAATGTGTATTATTTTACCTGATGGAACCAGCTTGGGTTGAAAAGTATTGAGTGGGTCACGGAGGGGCAGTCTGAAAATTACCGGGCCATGGCGGAAAAATGTTTGGGAAACACTGCTTCAGACCATTTGAGAAGCGTAGTAATATTTTCACGACTTGAATGAAGATGGCGGTAAGATCGATTATCAAGCAAGATTTCAATTGCTTACGTATTTATGTGGTTCGCATCTGACATACGTGAATTGAAATGACATTAAAACACCATATTTTCAGTGAATCTGGAATTACTGTTATGTTTATAAACTTTTCTCAGTCGTTTTTTGTAGAACAGATGACATTGATGAAGAAATGACAGGTGTACAGTTTCTGTTTCAAAAACTCAAGGCTATATCTGGTAACTTCAGTAAATATTACTACGGTTTGAAATCAATTAGGCAAAAGTTTTTTTTGTGCTTGTTAATGAGAAGCTGTTTCACCATCCTATACCCACCCACCTTGCCTTCTTCTATTCTGTGTCTTAATAGTGATGGATAATTTGAATGAAAATATCCCTATATGGCCTATACAGGGTGTCCCCTCTCAATTGGAAAAAACTTCTGGGGTATATTGAGGAACCATAGACAAGCAGTTTGAGATAAGAGACTGATGTCCGGAAGTGCATGGTTTTCAAAATACAAGGTGTCAAAGTTTTTTTCAAAAAACTTTTTTTTATTAATATTTCAAAGACACGTTAACCGATTTTCTTGAAATTTGCTAGTGATGTAAGCTTTAATAAGACGCTCAGTTAGCACTAATTAAATGTTAATTATGACTTCCAGTGGCGCCCCGGGGGACAGTGTCACAAATAAAAATGACAAAAAATGTACGCTGCTGACTTTTTTTAAAAATTTTATATATTTTTTAGAAAGCTCAGTTAAAAATACAACTTTTTTGTCACTTGATATTTTTTCGTATCTCTCTCCGTTTTCGAGAAAAATTTTTTATTAAAAACTTTATTGAAAGGTTCATTATTATTAGAAAGAAAAACAAGGCTTTTTTACAAATAATTCATTATTAATTAGTGGAGCAAATGCTCAAAGTGTCCACCATGCATTTCGATGCATTTTCTGCACCTATCGAGCCAGGATTCGCGCACCCAAGCAAACACGCCTGGATTGTTCGCGATAAATTCCGCTGCCACCACAACTCTAGCAACTAGGTCCTCCATGGTCGGCACAGGAGTTGCATAGATCAACCGTTCCATGAAACGGACGGTGTCTTTGAAATATTAATAAAAAAAAGTTTTTTGAAAAAAACTTTGACACCCTGTATTTTGAAAACCATGCACTTCCGGACATCAGTCTCTTATCTCAAACTGCTTGTCTATGGTTACTCAATATGCCCCAGAAGTTTTTTCCAATTGAGAGGGGACACCCTGTATAATGGCAATCACGAGATTCTACCTCAGTCCTCTAGGAACTTTTTTTACGAAACAACTGCTGACGTGCTCAGATGCATGCGCCAAACTTGTTATATTTATTAATGCACTACAGGGCATAAAGTGACCCTTAATATCACGATTTCGCGAGCGTAAAGTGGGAGTTCAGCGCACGAGAACTACTTTATCGCCTACCGGGCGTAAAGAGGCATTTCTTTAGTAACCAAAAAGAGCAAAAAAAAAACGTAGGTTCTTAGCGCGCCGTCTCTCCAAGGCCCACTTGAGAGAAGAGTTCCGACGCTGGGAAGCGGATGAAATGAAATCTCAATGGAATAAACTGCCAGGACAAAGACAAGCGAAAAGGCTAGTGAGCCTTTCGCCAAGGAAAGCTAAACAGCTCCTCGAGTTGGATAAAAAAGACTTGAAACTGGTAACAGAACTCCTCACTGGAAACTACCGCGTACACTACCTCAAAAAGATGGGTAAAACAGAGAGTGATAGTTGCAGCTACTGCGAGAACTTCGCTATAACTGCAGAACATTTGCTTTGCGAATGCCCAGCACCCTTCTGCAAAAGGCTCAAGTTCCTGGAAGGGTCCTTCTTTGAGCCCTCCGATATCAGGAACCTAGGTCCCGATAAGCTATTAGAAAACCTTACAGATGAGACACTCCGCCCATTTTGTTTGATGTATCGACATCTGTTTTCATTGACCTCGGACCTTTGAATTTTGCGCATCGCAGTTGCCGGATAGTCGTTGTCACCGCTGAAACTACTGATGTGCAATGTTACCATTTCAGTAATGCATAATCAACACCAATATAAAATATTTGTCATAAAAGGTTACCTACTTCTGAGTGATTTATTATGAACAAGTGTGTCATCAGAAATTAGTGTCTATTAGGAATAAGATAGATAATTCTGATTGAATTATACGATGAAATTGAAATATTTTGAATGTAGCCCATTTATTGTCATCAAGAAAAATAAAAAATGATCAGAATCTAAATTCCGCGATTAGAAATGTGATATAGCAGTGTAGGTAACTATAGCAAAAATGGTGATATTGTCACCAAATGGAAAAGTTTGATCGAAGTCAATTTAAGTACCTACTCACAGTTTTTCGTCCTATGGAAAACAATGTAATTTTATATTCCCCGATTTATTTGAAGATGATTTGCAATCTTCATATACACATTTATGATTGCCAATAAACATAAACATATTATTGTACCTGATTCACATTCCAGACAATGGAGAACAAGGATAATGATCGCAGGTTATTCATTTTTTGCTGTGATAATCCTCGAAATATGTATTACTTTTTCTTTTGAATTATAGTTTATGGAAAATATATCATACATTGTAACAACATAAACCCATCCGAAATATTGGATCGTGAATCGTACATTTGTAATATAACCAACAAAATGATGACAACGATGTATTCGATGTAAACGAAACACGCCATCACTATTCCAGCGCCTGCGCACATCTATGACTGGTCCTTTAAATCTTGCGCTTTTGACATCTCCCTCTAATTTTATTCGCTCTGTCTGACTGTCTCATCTGTAAGGTTTTATAATCTGTGGTCGAGGTGCTTGAGAGGCTGCACAGTGCACAGCCTCAACGACCCCCCCTACAATCTACAATCTAGCGCGCCGACTCCAATCGTCTCGACCAATGAAATGACGCCGTCAAGCGCGCCACATTCAAAATAAAAGTCACCAAAATGTTACCTGAAAGGCGGTGAACTGGATCATGAAGGCGCACGAGATGGCCGACACGTTCTTCAGTATCCGCCACTTCTCCTTGGTGGACATCTTGAATTTGCCCTGCTGGAAGGCCTCCTCGTCGGAGATCTCACCGCGCGGTGGCTTCTTCGGGTCGCCATTGCCGCCATTGTCGCTCTTGAAGCCCTTGTTGTCATAGGCGCCCGTCACCGAGACGGTGTACACGTCGGACGGGTGACGTCCGGCGTCGTGGTTGGCACCGTCGCCGCCGCTGTCGCCGCCGAAGCCGAGGGACGCGGTCATCTCTGACGGGCCGCGATCACCCTCCTCGATCTGGAATGGAAAATGCGACGCCTTAGCTGCGGTTCGGATTCCACCTTGGGCTGAAGGCACGCTTTCGTCGAGGCGCAAGTTTTTACTTTCGTGTAATTATTTAAGAAATTTTTCTTCGCTTTGAGGTTGTTGAAATATCTGCAGGTAGGTACCAAACATGCAGAAATGATTGAAAGAAAACGCCACGCCTCAGCTGCGGTTCGGATTCCACCTTGGGCTGAAGGCCCCGCTTTCGTCGAGGCGCAAGCTTTTACTTTCGTGTAATTATTTAAGAAATTTTTCTTCGCTTTGAGGTTGTTGAAATATCTGCAGGTAGGCACCAAACATGCAGCAATGATTGAAAGAAAACGCCACGCCTTAGCTGCGGTTCGGATTCCACCTTGGGCTGAAGGCCCCGCTTTCGTCGAGGCGCAAGCTTTTACTTTCGTGTAATTATTTAAGAAATTTTTCTTCGCTTCGAGGTTGTTGAAATATCTGCAGGTAGGCACCAAACATGCAGCAATGATTGAAAGAAAACGCCACGCCTTAGCTGCGGTTCGGATTCCACCTTGGGCTGAAGGCCCCGCTTTCATCGAGGCGCAAATTTTTACTTTCGTGTAATTATTTAAGAAATTTTTCTTCGCTTTGAGGTTGTTGAAATATCTGCAGGTAGGCACCAAACATGCAGACATGATTGAAAGAAAACGCCACGCCTTAGCTGCGGTTCGGATTCCACCTTGGGCTGAAGGCCCCGCTTTCGTCGTGGCGCAAGTTTTGAATTTCGTGTAATTATTTAAGAAATTTTTCTTCGCTTTGAGGTTGTTGAAATATCTGCAGGTAGGCACCAAACATGCAGAAATGATTGAAAGAAAACGCCACGCCTTAGCTGCGGTTCGGATTCCACCTTGGGCTGAAGGCCCCGCTTTCATCGAGGCGCAAGTTTTTACTTTCGTGTAATTATTTAAGAAATTTTTCTTCGCTTTGAGGTTGTTGAAATATCTGCAGGTAGGTACCAAACATGCAGAAATGATTGAAAGAAAACGCCACGCCTTAGCTGCGGTTCGGATTCCACCTTGGGCTGAAGGCCCCGCTTTCGTCGAGGCGCAAGTTTTTACTTTCGTGTAATTGTTTAAGAAATTTTTCTTCGCTTTGAGGTTGTTGAAATATCTGCAGGTAGGCACCAAACATGCAGAAATGATTGAAAGAAAACGCCACGCCTTAGCTGCGGTTCGGATTCCACCTTGGGCTGAAGGCCGCGCTTTCGTCGTGGCGCAAGTTTTGGCCTTCGTGCAATCGATAAATGGTGTTTCAGTTAAAAGAAGGACGAATTTAGTGTATTTTTAATAGTTGGAATTTGAAATGTTAGATGGTGTACTTAGTTTTCAAGTGCGGTAAACGAAGATTTAACGATAAATATTTTTCGCCTTAAAATCACTGAGGTTGTTGAAATATCTGCAGGTACCAAACATGCAGAAATATTTCACCATTCTAATTTTTTCAGTTTATTTCAGGTGATTTGTTGTTTATTATACGTACCAAATCCAAAATGGTATTCATTGATAGTTTGGACAGTCTTTTCGATACGTTTTTCCACGTTGCTGAAGTAACTGATATTCCAGTTAATTATGAACTATCTCAACGTTTCCTGGATTTTTTATATACTTCTTCATTTGAACAAACCCTCAAATAAGTACTCATACCGTAAAATAACACGAATTCAATAATTTCAGCATGCACAAAAATTCTGCATTCACACATTGAGTGAAAAAATTTTGAAACAATAACAAGATAAACAGACACATTCATTATCATTTTGACAATTCGAATCTGTCAATTGTCTCAAAATGGCACGTACTCATTTGGCTATAAGATATCTTTATACAGAATGACTACAATAAAAGACTGGGCATATCCCACATAAAATGTATTATAGATAATTAGAAAAAAGGTACTTCAACCCAATTTTGTTCACTACCTTCTACATACATACCATTTTTCTCTCAGAGCTTCGTTGATAATTAAAAAAAATGATGATATTACGACCAATCTATGTTTGTCATTTTTGAAATTGAAAATATGCCTCATGAAGTTCTTATTGCGGCATTTTTTTGAAATGGCCTTCATCTTTATGGCTATTAGTTTACAGTTTACACAACTGTCACAAAACATTACCCTATTCACAGGATTCTGCGCAGTTGTCATGTTCATGAAATAGATTGTGGTATTATGACATTTCGATTATATAGTTAATGTTGAGGTACGTTCACTATCATCCTTCGAGGGTAAATTTTGCAACGTCGAATGATTATCAAAAATATCTTGCTCCAAGTGTGTCAAGTCAGCAAAGTGGAAAAGAATCAAATCTATAGTGCACGGAAGACTTTTCCATTTTGCTGACTTCGCTCCAACCAACCTTTATAGAGAGAGACGATTTTTATTTCAAAAATTGAGAACGTGTTAACTTGCTGAAACGAATAGTGCCATAAGGGACTCTTTCAAATGAACATCTTGAAAAATACTTGAAGTGGGAATTTATGATCATTTTGTGAAATATCATAACCACGTTTGATCGATTTTATCTCATCCATGTTATTTATTGTGATATGATAGGCTCAAAAGTCATTATATATATATATATATATATATATAATGTTCGCCAAAATTGTCTATCGCTCACCTAGTCTGTATTGAATGCTCTCTAGAAAGTGAAAAGCTGTAAAAATCAATTATGCAATAATTCTGTAAGAAGATGACATCATTATTTGATTCATATGGGTAATTTCTATTAATCATGCATAGAAAAAACACTTTATCAATAAAAAGTGAAAAGCGACATGACATTTTATAACATCGTACCATACCTACAGATAATACGGTAGACATGAAACATAATGATGGCTTTCAAATGAAAAAAAATATGCTTATGGTAGACATAAATGTTTTTCAATTGCCAATAATTCCCGAGATGAACCCACCATATCTTATAACTATCTCTGTAATAACTGTGGCCTAGTTCGAAGCATCACATTCAAAGGTCCATAACAAGTCGTCAGGTAAAAAAAATATTGTTGACACCAATTAACTGTATTGAAAACGAGTTGGCTCTCTGCCACAGCTCTCTGCTCAAATGCAAATATGCTGTTTCAATCTGTATGTGGTGAACTAACAGTAAATGTCCTTCATCATCAATAAATTAAATGATCAATTTTAAGACTAAGGCGTCTGTCTTAGTGTCATCGTCAAAGTTCGCATGATCACATCACACACGTTCTTTCTTCATTATTAAGTTTTCTGCGAAATTGGAGTTCAAACTTAATGCGAAATGACCTTCAAAATAATTATTTTCCATCGATGGACCATATATGTTATATTTGACATCACTAAAATGGGGGTTGTTAAATTAAACAGTATGTAACAAAATTCAAAAAGAAAAAAAAATTTGATTCCACATAGATGCTTGATGGAGTTTTTCAATGATGAAATGAGTCAAGATGAAATGAGGGCATGAACGATAAATTTGTAGAAATTCAGAACTAAAGCTACGTATTGTGCATCAAGTATGACATTATTCAACATGAATATAACACAAAATAAAATCCAATTCGAGAAAAAACTTCTTCATGAGTTTCTTCTTTTGATCGATCGACAGAAAAATAGTTGTACATTTCCCATTTGGTAAAAACTGTTGAATTAAAAACTTTCGGCAACTAGAAAAAAAATCCATATGCCCCATATAAGAACGTACGGAAAATCTAAGGTTGCACAAAGTTGATTCTGACTCGTTTGCAGTGCTGGTACTCCTGCATCATTACACGAAGGTGCTTGAAGCTAGCAATCTTCAAGGACGACTGGTTTCTCAAAGGACATCAACCCCAGTGTATCAGTCCTGTAGAGTCTTCTTCATACAGGGTGATAATTAATCTTGAAAAGTCAATGTACCTGATCGAGGTTCTTTTACTTTCTCTCCGAACGATATCTTATTTTATTTATTTGGGCGACTTCATAGTAGCAAAAATTGTCTTGAGATTTCAAAAAGTGGTGATTGATTATCCTCATCATATATTATTCAAAAACAAAATGTTTCCCTTCCACCCATATGTTTTGACAAACATGTAATCATCTCTTCACCAGACCAGACAACAATTGAAGAATGAAAGGATTACCTACCTCACGTCTTTCCTGACCTTGCTTTTTATTAAAATCAGATACTCCTTAGAGGCTCAGGAAAGGTGGTCAAGAATATTACATAAAATATCATATTCGAGATCGTATAGTGGTGAATAGGTATAATCGCATTTACGGTACTATCCACGTATAGGATGATCACCCTGTTGGCAACTCTCCAAGAACCGGAAAAACAACAAAACTGCTAGAACTGTCTCCACCTCTCTACGTGTCTCTACCATCGAAATCAGTCAGAAAAAAAGGATAATGACTGTTGCAACGTTTCTTCTCCTTATTCCGATGCTATTTTTGGAACAAGAAGCGTGTATCGAGCTGTTGAAATTACCTTCATATGGTAGGAATGCAGTTATAAGTAGAATAACCTGCAGATATAAACGTGAGATGCATCCTTGATTATGTATTGAGATTAAATAAAGTCGGTTGTTTTTCAGTACAGACATGGAGTAATATGATCAGCAGGAATCGCAAGTACCTACCTATAATTGACCATAATTGTTGAAAGCCCATGTACGGAATTCATATTTTTCCACAGATAGAGGAGAAGAGAACTTGAAAAAACAGTGCGAGGCCAAAATAGATCAGTTCATCGAAACAGCTAGAAGAGCAAATATCTCAAAACATGCATGGTTCAGAACCTCATTGTCTACATACATAGGAATTAGATTAAAAAGATGCACATCTTTTTTTACAATAGATAATCAGACAGCACGTGACTATTCTATTAAAATTATGATATTTCGGTAGAAAAAAGAGATGGAATAATACCTAATTGATGAAATTCAACATATTTGGAGATTTAAGCTATCACAGCAAAAAACTCAATTAACTTGAAATTAAATAAAATAAAGACGAAAGAAAAAAATGAAAAAAGAGAAAACTAAGAATCACCTTCAAAATGTTTACTCATTAATGTTTCGGCTGTGTGACCACATTCATAGTAAGAAATTGAAAGAATTTGAAACTTTACAGGGTGCTATACAGCTCCAACATGGTATTTTCAGTTATTTATTGTAAGAGATACGATCACAGCAAACAATTTCAGTTGGCCCAGTAGTAGGCCACTACCTGCTTACCAGAAGTTGCCGCTACGGCAAAACAGTGGCAAATGACGTCGGACCAACAGCAATAGGACACTCTGGCCGCCGGTAGGACCATTGCCTGTGCGCCATAATAAATACTATATTGGCCCACATCAGGGCCAATGCCTGTTATACGACGTTATAGTGTAAAATAAAAAAGAATCCATAAGCCTTTAGCAGTCACCCATCCAAGTTCTAACCTCGCCCATCGTTGCTTTACCTTAATTAATTATTATAAATATCAGTGAAATTTTAACAACAATGATTTTCAATCATTTATACTTGACCATTCCTAGATGTCAAGTTGACATATTTTTCATCCTGTAATTTGACATTTAAAATTTCTGTCGATGCAAGAATTTGTGAATACGGGAGATTTCTAATATCGCGACTTTTGAGATGGGAACCCCCAATGAGTAATAGGATCTATCTATCTCTGGGGTGGAGAAAAGCGAGACTAAGCGCATATACTGCAATCCGAACCAATTCTAGGAGTGACGGATTCTAACAGGATTTTCAATGGTGTTTATTTATCGGACATGAGGGTGCTTCGGACATTGATTTGTGACATAATTTTAATGCCTCAAATTGCCTCAAATTGATATGGAATATGATGCTGTTAAATTGAGGCATTTTATGCTGAACAATTATTATCAGAAAAAAAAATGAAATGAAAAACTTTCTAGCTAACTCCTGATTCGAAACCTCAATTATTGAGTGTGTAAACTTTCAAAATCAATTGAACAGTTTGCTGAACGAAATTGTTGGCGTTCTCTCCAAGGCACTCTTCGCAAAAACAATTTTTCCCCAATTTTGATCAGCATGTAGAATTCGAACATATCCAGTGATACATCATTGTTTTCAGGAAAAACAGTTTTTTGGAACGAAAAATCAAATATGGTACTCGTATGAAAAACAAAATTTGAGTGTTCTATCTCTGCCACCAAGATTGTCTTGGAAAATAGGTACGATGACATATTTAGAATTTTATTAAAATCATATTTGTCATTTCAGAGATATTCAGGGGTAGCCAACCTTTTCCTAACCCTGTATATAAGTGGAGAATTCAATACCAACAACAATGTAATCTATCGTTTTGTTTGACTTGAAATGATTTTCTCAACTTCTCCGTGAAAACACACGTGGATGCTGTTAGAAAAACCCATCAACTGAATCTAATTACGGGAAATAATATCCGTGATTATTGAACTTCATTCAGAGGAATAAAACTTATGAATCAACTATCTTACATGACATGATTATCTATGTTATTCATGAATAGATCAAGCTGCAGTTAATTGAGCATTTTCACAAACAAATTGAAATTTGCATATAATGAGTTTTTCACAGTAACACCCTTACGTCGAAGGATAGCCTCACGTTCTATGATTATTACATAACAATAATTACTCATTAATGAATAAAGCTGAAGGATCATAATGTAAATCTTCAATATGATTTATTTTTCGAGAATCACTACATCGTCATTGTTAATAATTAAAGGCTGCTCTCCATGGATATAGAAAAACCTTGGCACTCAGTGGCACGGAAGTTTGTAATGATACGTTTCCGATGCTAGAATTGATGATAATGACAATACCTTTATGGGAACATGAATTTATTATGTTCAATTATTATTAATACCGAAGGATCAGACGAAAGTTGGACGACGTTTAAAACATCAGAGCATTAGTGATACTATCTCGGAATGTTCCTAAAAAAGTCGTTTAGAACATGAAGTGGCGCATTTATCTTATATTCATCTCACAACTCACTGATGTGTTATCCAAATGTAAATAATCCGCCTCGAGGAGTGGAGATATTTTTCAGTGAACTGGTACCAAACTCATAATGGTTCTTCTCATGGTTTTCCACTAGACAACCGCATATACCACTCACAGATGAGGAAACTGACATGGAATACCTTGTAGCGAACCGACAAAGTTCAATTTCACCATAAACCAGTCTATATAAATGATAGTAAAACAATAATATCGTAGTAATAAAAGTACCCGCCGGCTGATTGATTGAAATATTAGTTGAGTGTGTGTGTGTCTCCTATCAAGAAAAGTTTCCTTCTCAGTGAATTGTTCAATAAATCTTTTTGATAGACATGCACCTGTTGTTACCTCTGAAGTTTTTAAGCCTAGAGCCATGATGACATTGAAGAAATTATGATCATGAGAGATAATGCACTGGAAATTCATAATAAAAGGAGATGCATCATACTTTTTTGAGAATCTATTGTTGATAATTTAAAAATTCTCTTTATAACATTCCCAAGAAAGGAGATGAATTCAATGACTTCCTTATCAAATCTATTCCAGCCTGCTCCCAAAAATTTAAACCTTTTGACTGTTCCTTGAGGTGAATGATTGCTTCCAACATGAAAAATCTAAATATGGGATGTGAGTAGTTAAACATATCTTATTAAAAATACGGGTTACACCCGAAATATGTTTCTCGAGGATTAGATAATGGCTCTTGCTAAAGTTTCTCCGAAAAGACAAGATGCAACAGAAGTCAAAGATCCAATAAGAGCCATGAGCAACCTGCCTATCCTCGCGAGCCAATTGTTATTATATATATATACCTTTTCATGCTTATTCATGGTTTATTTTGGACAGATTCCATGCGTAGGACTCGAGGATTCCTAATTTAAAGTCCGAGCCAATATTATCCAGAGCCATGCAACATCAAAGCGACATCACTGCAATATTAAATTATCGCGTAGGTAATGCATTTGAAAAGATTTGTGTTCAATTCGGTTAATGTGAACCGTGAAGGTTAACATCATGCTATAATGCATATCGCATATTACATAATTCCTATTTTATAGATACCAACAACAGTGTGTTCGACTTTTCTGGAGGACGTTCGTCATAGTTGCAATTTTTACCTGACTTAACAATGTAATATACAACAACTGTTGTACAGTTATAAGTAGCATCTTCATTGTATGAACAAAAAAAAGTATATCTGTAAACATTTTCGTATATATAACGTATATTCAGTGTCCTTCATAAAGTCCGCATCATATGGGAAAAACTTTTATTAATGATTTATTTTGAAATTCGACTTGGGCGTTAAGTTGTGTTTTAAAAAATATGAAAAATGATCTACTCGGATGTGGTCACGTGACTTTCGCTACCTGTCAAAAGTAATATTTTTTCAAAGTAATCGCTGAAAATAAGCTTATTTATTGGAATTTCAAAAAAATTTCAACGGAAAAAGTTTTGAATTATGACGTTGGTATCATTTTAATACTGAAAAAATCCACTTGAATGAATTCTTATCCTACATGCTTGAAGATACGTCAACTTTGCATCAAAAATAACAGAAATGTTAACCAGTAATTCTCATTTTCTTGAGAAAAACATATTTTTTTTGATGATTCGTGATTGAAAGTTAGTCGCATATTAGAAATTTTGTAATTATCAAAAAAATGGCAAAAAGTGAAAGTTGCAATAGAACGTTCAAATTTGACATGTAGGTGTAAAATCGAAAAAGAAACAACTTTTTACTCTGAAATTTTTTTAAATTCCAATAAATAAGCCTATTTTCAGCGATTACTTTGAAAACATATTACTTTTGACAGGTCGCGAAAGTCACGTGACCACATCCGAGTAGGTCATTTTTCATATTTTTCAAAGCACAACTTAACGCCCAAGTCGAATTTCAAAATAAATCATTAATAAAAGTTTTTCCCATATGATGCGGACTTTATGAAGGACACTGTATATAGAGTCACTCAAATATACTTCCCTAAATAACAACTTCCAAAAATGAAAAAAAAAATAATCGAACCCTAAAATAAGTCATATAATATACCATTCAATATGAGTGAAAGACGATCTGCTAAGATTTCAGAAAATAATTTGCTTGTAATACACACCTATTTTTTCAATAATATGACTACCTACGTCCACTCAATTCAAAATTGAATTCCGTAATCGGTGAGTGAAAACTCAGGACTTACAGATAATCTAACATAAAGGGGAACTATTGATGGTCACAGCAAACTGCCTTGTCAAAGAAGGAACAAACACACAATTTCCCGACCCAGAACCGTTCTATGGACTCTTAAAGCCCACTTGAGAGAAGAGTTTTGACACTTGGAAACAGGAAACAAAAGAAAATAAATCTCACTGGATTAGAGTTCCAGAAGAAACTATGAGAGAAGGCTAGTGATCCTATCGCCAAGGAAAGCTAAACAGCTTCTCAAACCCTGAAACAAGTGAAGGGACTTCTCACTGGACACTGTTATATGCTAAAATCGGTCAAATCAGAGAGTGAGTCCCTGAATGAAGGGGCAATAAGGAAACTGATAAACTTTGGTCGAGGTCTCAGAATCCCGGGCCTCGGAATAGATTAAGGGTCATGCACAAAATATCTAATCAATGGGTTGAGGTGTCAGTGAGGATGCAAAGCCTTCATGATCCCCACTCTAATATGAAAATATCAACAGTTTGTATATGACGTAACAATGTTAATCAAACCCAGATACAGATGACCAAGAAGATCTCTGATTGTGAGGCTGATATAACAGATGTTTACGACAGCTAGGATGAAACCAAAATTATTCAATGGTGGAAATGGTACTTTTAAATACGTCAGATGAGAGGGTGAATATTAAATATTAAACATATCCCTGATTCCCTGATGAAACGAGTGACTGACGTTGATGTGAGACATTGCAAAACCTTTTTATCGATGTATGGGACGTTTGGAAAACATGACAGTTAGTGAATTCTCAAACATAACATGGTGAGGATGAATCTACACGATGAAGACAGTCGATGAACATCCCTCGTTTCATGCACAATAACAAAATCGAAACGACCCATGCCAAATCCAAAAAGGACAAATAAATTACCATAGGATTCACCATAACCCAGTAAAAGCTCCTCACAGACATTCTTCTTTGCCTGGGAGCTGGCATAGAAATAGGCAAGGCGAGCGAAAATCGCCTCTTTGGTTCGTCTGTCATTTCGGATTCGGCCTGCAAAAAATCGCACATAAATGTAATAATTCACAGGAGGCCGGTTGTGTCATTTTGGCGCGAAAACGCGGTCAATTCGGCCATCTGGATTCTGGAGCGCGATTGAGATGCACGGCGTTGTTTTCAACGTTCGCGTTTTGAGCGCACTAAGTTTCAAATCTTGCGTCACGAGGAGAAAAACGAATAATTTCGTGCCGTGTTTGACAGCCTTGGGAAGGTTTAACTACAGGTATAAGCTGCATTTATTGTTATTGCTCCCCATGGCAGGAAACTGATAAAATGAGCTATTAAATCGCCATTGTTAGTGTTCACTAGAAAACGGTGAGAAATTTATGCGTGATTTCAGAATAACAAATTTTCTTCTCCCGCCATGAATGGAGATGATGCATGCGCAATTAATTCAATAAAACATTGCATTATTTCTCAATAGAAATCGCAGTGGACGAGGCATAATCAACGACATCGAAAACCCTAACTGACCATAAAATTCATATTTCAGACTGGAAAACCAGGCGCAGGGAAGGTTTTTTTCATTTAACCTTGCATTAGTGGTGCCCTATATTCGATCACAACTGATGGTGCCGGGTCAAACAGCCTCAATTTATAGAATACTGTAACGATATTTCTACTTGGGTTCGTGAATTTAAAACACTCAGTACAAAACTAAACAATTTATTTCCCTAAACACTCGAATTACAACTCAATAAACACTATTTCCAAACTAATACTGAATGTACGCGTCACGGCGCTCCTTTTATATAGACAAAATACTCATTCTAGAAAAATCTTCAAATATCGTTTATTTTCGAAAATCTACGACGGTTATGAGTCATCCGCTATTGTCCTCTAATTGGTTCGTCGGCGAGCGATGTTATCGCTAGACGCGATCAGCCGACTTCCGGTCTCGTAACAATTGCAAATTTTTCAGAATGGCTTTTCGTAAATGTAGCCTTCAACATGGATAAACATTATTTACAGAAAACTTATGACTGTTATTTTTATTTAATTTCAGATGAAGTCGTCACAGATTGTGGCGGTTATAAACATTTAATATACACACACTCATTGTTTCATAATTTGTGGAACGGACTTCTAGAAGTAATAGAGCGTCTCAAGAAAATGATAAATGTTTCTATAAGCATATGTTAAAATTTTCCGAATTACAGGGTGTTGAAATTTCGATACTTTTTTTGTTTTTCCTTTGTATCTTTTATTGGTTTCATACCAAGTATGGCGTGACACGAATTAGAGATAATCATTTTACATTTTTTTCTAAATAACAATCGCAGATACGGAAATACTACACGAGAGCAAAAATATTCTAGAGAAAGCGTAACCTGTATTCTTAATTTAAGCTGAATATCCTCAAAACTGCAGCAGCTATAAGCAAAAAACCTCGGAAAAAACTAAAAAAATCTTGAATTTTCAACACCCTTCAAGTCATAAACGAAAGAGTCATATGTTTATTGAAACTTTTATCATTTTCTCGAGACGCTCTATTGCCCCTAATAGAAGTGCGTCCTCCATATTATGAAACACCCTGTATATAATCCAAGACAGACAGCTAAATAGAAAAGACGTGCGCTATATATCTGCACTATATTCACGGAAGACCCGATTATTTTCTATTTAGTTGACTTTGGTTAGTCAATGTAGAAAATAATGATTGTTTTGATCAAATAGACTATCTAGATCAGGTAGATTTTGCTTTCCTTCAGACTTACCTTGTTAGGTCAAAAAAAAGCATAATGAAATTTTAGTAGTGGTCTTGGCTCATAATATAAAATGAATTATATTTTGTTTTACTCGTAATTTTTTAGCGATACCAATAAAATATCTACTTGTTTGCGGAGCATTTTCCATATCTTTTTCGACTTTATCTGAATAAGGGATGGATCTTTGCTAAGAGCCATATATGCATTATTGAAATGATACTTACCAAGCCTTCCCATCTTTAATGATTTTGCCAGGCATAACTGCTATTTTCTCATGAACAATAATAATCAAGCCTTCTGCAAAATGATTTATTACCAATTGCCTAACGTCAAAGCTTGAAGCCAGCACACCATCAGGCCACCAACGGGTTCATGTCTTACAGTTGGTCATGATGATTTAAACAGCGCAATAACAATATAAAAGATATTAATATTAGCAATGCATAACATCTAACAATTTGGGACATTAAATATGCCATATTTGATGATCGCTTATTGCGGTCCAATGTTCAATGATTGGCAATCGATGATTTTGCATGGAAGACCTTGTGAGTAGAAGGTAAATAATACAAGATTACCTGTCTTAGTCAAGGGTGGTCGTGAAATCTTGAAATTATTATATGGCAAAGTGGCAAAGTGATAGTTAATTCGAAGGGCGTGCATCCAAATTTGAAGAGAAGCGAATAATCTTCATGAACACGTGCTACCTCTAGAGAATGAGAGCTCGAAGATTTAGAAAATGTTAAAAGGCTTCCATAGATTTTTGGCCAAACATTCCTTGTTCTCAGTGCTATAATATAAATATAAATAATATAAATTTCAATCTTATTGGTCTGAGACACTGTCTGAGAGGTGGCAGCACTGTGTTTGACAGGTGACTGATATGAATGACATCATGACACGGTAGATGTATTGTTATGAAGCGGTAATTTGCGGTTATTATGAATGAAATATATTATAGTAGGTATCACATTGTGCGGTTGCACTCGAATGTATATAATTATTCAGTTATAATCACGACATTCAGATTATACCTAGGGTGCAGTTTCCTAGACCAGTATGATTTATTGAGTTGCGAATTATTATTATTCTTCAGTAGTCGAGTCGTTTTATTCTGAAAAACACCTCAGTTTGAATCAGTATCCTTGATTTTTTTCCGCATTATTTATGGTAGAGAATTAATTAAGTTGAATCAAGTTTAGCCCATCCAAGTCGGAATCACCGGGTATGTCTGTTTACCTTTGAGAGAAACGTTGATTAGACATCTCTAATTTTTTACAGTTCCGGTTAGAAATTATCTCGATACATATGCGGTATTCCAACTCAATGGAACGAATCAAGGAAGCATGAAAGGTCACATATTCGGATTTTCGATTCATTATTCGCTATTTCATCATTTATAAATTCACGTAACTTATCGTATCGGCATTTATTTGTGAATATTATCCACATCATAAGTATCGAGTTCATTTATTATTTGAACTCGATGACTAGGTATACTATATACTTGAAACCGAAGCCAAAGGAGACAGATTTACAGCCTCCTCTATTGATCAGGGCTGCTTCAAGCGTTTGTTCCACTGTCTATACTTTTCAGAAATTCACTTTATCGTTGTTATATCTAAAATATAGATCTTTAGTGTCCAGTACTTTAGTACTTATACCTTCGTGTTATTGGCTATAGGCATATTATCTAAAGGTAGTAGTTATTCAAGTCAGTGCTTGCAGAAATGCCTGAATAACAAATGGAAATCTAATTATATATTGGAAACATACCAGTTAAGAGTCTACACCCATAATATTTAACATTACATAGCACGTTCGAATGAGGTACGTGAATTTTCACACAAAAATAACACTTTGAAATGTACAATTTGTTAATGAAAGTGTCAGTGATACCCATCAATAATGGCGGGATTCTGTAGACTATACCGTTCGAATGATTTGACTATATTATGTCCAACACACTGCTTAGAATATTGAATAGTTCAAATGAGATTTCTGAATATTCATTATGTCAATGTTTTGACGAAATAGATAGCTTCTTATTATATATATTTCACAGAAACAAAGACGCACATAATTGTTTGTATTCAAGGAATAAAGATCAGAACGGTTATTGGAAAGAAAGCTTTGATCAACGTTGCGATGAACTTTCTACTAATCAAGGTTAAACATTTCTATACAATGATAATAAATATTAATATCATACATAGAAAAATCGCATTTTTCGGCAACCGTCCGGAAAGTACGTACTTTCCAGACGATTTTTTTTTGAGAAAGTGGCATTTTTCCGGCCTAGTCCGGGAAGTACGTACTTCCCGGACTAGGCCGGGAAGAATCACATCGTTGTTGTCATTGTAAATATGAAAATCTTGGTAGTATGGTTTTGATAAATGCAGTTGGTCATTACCATAGCAGCAAAATAACGACTGACAGCTATCTGACATAAAATTAGCCAACATTTCAATTTTTGAAAGAAATGTGTTTCTTTGATTTGTTATTCTACACGGTTGCCGAAAAAATTGTGTACGCAACACGCCCGAAAACAGTTATTTTGGACTCGCAGACTTCCAGGACTCGCTACGCTCGTCCTAGAATTTTGTCCACTCATCCAAAAAAACAGTATTTTTCGGACTTGTTACGTAAATTACTATTTGGTACCATGCGTAAACAGAACAAGAATCGACTATTAGATAAGCTCACTGTTCCTTTGAATCATTGCAGAATGAATTCAGCACAAAAATTGGTTTTTTTGAACAGCAGTGTTGGTAATACAAAATATAATGTACCAATACTGTGGTTAATCGTACGAAATGAGGAAAACCTCTCAAAGAACGTATGGTTTCAGGATGTTTTCAAAACAGGCAAGGTTGTCGTTGAATTCAATTTCACATCATATATACAAATATTCTAGAACCAACAACATGAAAACGAATTTTCGTTTTCCACAAAGTTTAACAAACCCAAATGTTTCCTCATGTTGTCAGTTTTCATTCCGTTTCAGTGAGATATAATTTTAGGCTTTTTTGATTTTGATTAGATTTTTTTTTATTTTGATTAGATTTTTTTTCAGATGTGTTAGCAGCATGTTGTATAATTTTGACCCATAGTATAAAACAATTTTTTTGCGCATGAGTTTCATGAAATAATTTAATTTTTCAATAGATGTTTTATGTATCTTTTGAACTATTTTTAAAGAATTTTTTTGCATAGTTCGCATTCAGTTCAATGTACTGTTGAATGTTCTTTTGTATGCTGTTATACAATATCGTTTTATTATTTCAAGGATATCAATCAATTTATAGAATGTGTGAGTGAGTTCTTTTAGTGACATGACTTATAATGTGTTCATCCCATATGAGTTGCTGGTCTAGTATAATACCAAAATACTTTATGGTTGTAGTTTATCCTGATGTTTCACATAGTATATACATAGTTGATGCGTGTTGCATTTTGATCTCATTATTATTGATCTGTCTATTCAAAGGCTAATCTGTATTTTGTAATGTTATGTCATGAATTTTGTCTTGCTTATACATTTAGAGCCAGTAAGTTATAGTCAAGCCACATCTTCATTTTATTAATTCCATCTTCAGCACATTAATAATAATAATAATAATAAATTTATTCACCACAGAATTTTTCTTACAATAATGCATTCAATACAACAGCAATCCAACAAAAGGGTAAATAAATACAAAATCCCAAAAAGGTAAACCTGCGCATGGGTAATTTGAAAATGTTTATGTGATCTTACTATTGTTTGTACTCCAAAATATAAATAATAACTATGGTAATAATATAATAATAATAAATAATAATTACGACTGTTTTTACACACAGACACTGACACAATTTCTATCACACACACAAACACATCCAGAAATCTAAGCTAAGGTATAAACAAGTTAGTGAGATGAGTTTTTATAATGAATGACTATCAAGAAACCACAATGCGATTGATATTTCTAGTTATCTTTCATATCGATTTGTTTCTCAATTGTATATCTAGGTGTTTGCAGAATCCAGGTCTTAAGTTTAGACTTGAAAAGAGCGATGGAGTTTAAATTTTTGAGGAGAGGAGGTAAGTTATTGTATAGCCTAGGGGCAAGAAATGCGTGGCACCTTTGACCAATAGTTTTGGACGTTCTTGGAACTGTCACTGCTCCTATTTTGAATCGTGTGTTATGAGGATGGCATACTTTTTGACTAAGCATTAGATTTTTTCGCTGATACATCATAAGGGCGAGAAAAAAATTTGACGAATGTCCATTCATAACACACTTTCAACACACACTTACAAGAACAAGTAGAAGTGATTCAAAAATGTTTTTTCAAGAGGAAGGAAGAATTGAATGCTGAAAAAACAGAGCGTTACTGATTACGAGAAGAAGAGTACAACCCTTCGAAGCAAAGCAAAATGTCACGTAGTCCGACAGAAGGAATAGGCAAACAGACCGTCCAAATGCCATTAATTTGGTAGGTAAGCTGAAGCGCATTATGGGGCTATTCTTCAACCATGTGAATCCACTTCTGCATTGCCTGATAGATATCGAACTGAACCAGGAACCGATATTCAAAAGGATCATATATCTACAACACTCAGGAACCCAAACAAACAAACATATTTTTTCGAAAATAAATAAAAAAAGTTACAAGGAAGACAACCAACATGGAAAACAGTTTTTATGACAAAGATATCCGCGACATTGGCTGAAGTCTACTCGATAGTTAGTGGGTGGGGTGGAAGCAAAAAGAGATGTGGACTTAACCTCATGTGGGACATATAGTATTGAAATTTGTACATTTTCATGCACTTCATTTTCATCCTTTCTTTCTACGATGCCATGTTTTTTCGCACATAATTTCTTTGATAAGTTCCTTCTGGTGCTAAATAATTTCCCAGAAAACTTACCTTCGAAGGTGATGTTATCGGCTGGATGTATTTTGGAAGATTTAGCCTTGTACGGGGCGAATCCCAAATATGACATTAAAACTGACACGAAATGATAAGCAAAATCGAAACAAATTGCAGACAACGAAATGTACACGGGTAGGTTGCCGAATTCGACTGATAGTCGGTTGTCTTTCTGTCAATTTTATTTTCGTCGCAGCTACCCAAACAAACATCCTTGGTGAAACAACGCTTTTGGGACACAAATAGATCAAAAAATCAGGTGGGGAACGTGAATACAAATGAAGTGCACGGTCCACAATACGACAAGAATTTTTGTTTTGGCAACAAGAAATGCAATTATCTGACCAGCCATATATGAGGACATAATGGAAATAAACCACTGTGATAAGTGTAATACTGGAATAGGTATTTCAGAAACCATGTTGTCATCCCCAGTACCCTACAGTGAAGCTGTGAATACATTATTCAATAAATACGGCAGGTTTGTGACAGGTTCACAACATTCTGAGCTCTTTTTATCAACAAAACCCGAATGGATTTAACACACATAAACGAACTTAATCATTTGTGGCACAATAATCAAATTAAACTCATATATTAATGACTCATTCCTACTTGTTTTTTATTTGCTGAAAACAGTTTTTTGAAGAATACTCTGACCTTTCGAAGTGGTTTTTGAGGCCACTATATACGTATAGGTGAAAGATAAATGATTGAGCTCCAAGAATATATAATGTCCATTACTGGAAGATCTTGCAAGTACTTCGAAGAAACTGTCGAGACTCTTCACATTAGTGTTAATATTGATTTTGCCAAAGGAAAATATCCAGTCATGAGTCTAGGACTGCCAATTAATTTATTACTTCGTAAATATAACTTGAAGAGTTTGTTTATCGAGGATACCAGCAGTTTTTTGTACGAAGTAATCAATGCTTTTGAACAAATATTTGCTATTCTGAGAAGTGTGAGAACAAGGACACCTGTTGGCAGTAAAGTATCAAGGATCAAACAACATTCCTGATCTGAAACTCGAAATCAACCCACCTTAACGTGTTTCGCACCAATGGCTGAGTGAAAGTCAGAAAGATTTCGTCTAGAACTGCAGATTATCGAAAAAAATCTTGTGTACATATACTTGACAGTTAGTTTTTATGGTGCATTCGAATATGCAATCAAAAACAACTTTTATATGATTTTCCCCAATAATTAGCATACACCTCGGCCTACACTAGAGATCTCTCCCTCTTCTCTAGAAATCTCCATGGTTGAATCTAGTCGGAAATCACATAATTATATTATTTCACCACGAAAGATTTCAAGCAGACAGACTAGAATTTCTACCAGAATTATTTTCTTGGGTCTCATTACCTTGCGTGGTCGTTCCTGTTACCTCTTATCCCGAAATTTATATAGTAAAAAACACTCGACAGTTTTGCCTATAGTAAACAAATCAAATATGAAAATCGGCTCGAAAAGATTTGAGTAATGCTATTTTTTCACAATGAAAACAATACGAACTAGTCTCAGGAATTATTTGATGGTTTATCGAAGAAAGTGTACATCAGTGTTAACCTACTTACTGGACCTATTGAAAAGACATATACGGTAGGTCAAGGCTGATGAAATTCTCACCGTATTTGAAGGCAGTAGTTACAGCAATTCGCGTGATTATCAGAAATTAAACGCATGTGTTACATTAGCGGAACATTTCGAGCAAGGAAAAACGATTACGGCAATCCATTGTAGACAAAATACTATTTGTGGTTTTTGAAGAATAATACTCATTTTGAGAAGGGTGTTGCAGAATACGACTCTGAATCTAAATCTCCTCCTAATTTCGAGGAACTGATCTTTATTTTTATATTGATTGGTATGTAAGAAGTTTCAGTCACAAAGCCTACACATCATAACAATATCATCAACCCACTCAAGTTTTGTCGTATGGGAAGTTGGTTTCCAGCTTTGAAGTAGCAAAAAAAATGTATACACACCTTGTGTAATATTAATGAAATGCGATGTGTTTAATAAAATGGAAAATATAAAATCAGACAGTCTGAGAGGAGGATTATTTATTATTGATACCTATGGATTAAATATCGAAATAAACTGATGTTTTATTACTTATTCAATGAAAAATAAATAGATAATAATAATCAGAATAACATGGTCTCATCTTTATTTTTCTCTTGTAAATTTTTTGTTTATTATATATACATTGGGTACAGTATCTATAAGCAGCCACATATAATGCCCTACATGGGGCATTTCAAATTTGATGAAATAACTGCTTATATGTGCCATATTCAAAAGCATATTCCTATTTTGAAATTGGTATAAAGCTCGACAGTAGAAAAAATGATTGTTTGTTTTAGAAGTGCCAAAATATAGTACCGGTGAAATCCTACAACTTTCATGTTCAATGATTTTCTTCACCACGTATAGTTACAGCTGTAGGTAGGGATCAAAATATAAAATATAAAATTTTTTCTAACATATTTTTTTGTTCTTTCCATGATATCGAAAAACATATGATCATTCGAGTAACTTTTCATAGCCTTGCATCATCAACATAATATGTTAGAACCTGATATTTCATATCATCAGAACATTTCATTTTTCTATGTTCTAATAACCATAGATTTTTAATCGAATGATCTAATGAAGTGAACATTCACATTAACATATCCTACTAAAAAAAAAAATGTTGGTTACGCCAATATTCCAGTTACTGTTGATTTATTCACCTCGTCGATTTTATTTTTTTTTCGAATTGAACCACAAATTGAAAACAGGAAAATCAAAACCAGTTGATCGCTCGTAAACGTAATCCTTTAACATATACATTACACCTAGTGACGTCAGTATGTTCATGTTTACATTCCTTTGTGTGCCAGCCTGCCAATCTTCATTCTGTTCTAAAAATCGAGCTAGGCGCGGCAATCAGCGTCTTAGACTTCCGGGACAGAAAAGACCATGTTGGCGTCAATAACAATTGTACCATTGGAATTTCGATGATTTTTGCAAAGGTTGTTTAAACAGGGTAAGTCATGCTGAACGCATCGGACTGGTTGAGTTGAAAAACAGCCTAGGCTGAAATTCGCCCTTCATCAAATAGCATTCAAGTGTAACTCGTAACTTGTGAAATTGATATTATTATTATTAATATTACATTTTGAATTTAATCAATTCCAGTCACGACTATGCGGCCTCCAAAACCACGCATAGTCGAGCTGGAGAGAAACCAGTGACCACTCCCCACGCCGTGAGTTCAGTGATCACTGGGGCCGAATATCGTGTGCCCTGAGTAGACGCAATGATCCCAGAATGACGGCCTTCTGCATTGCCCCAGCTAAAACGTGTGCCTTCTGCCGGCAAGCTGGTATTTTCTGCAGTTCTGAGAGCAGCGTCTGTCGTGTACCACCGAGGGAGCCTATTATCAGGATGTCTAGTTCAACAGAATGGTCTGGATAAAGTCTGCGGAATTCGAAGAGAATATCTCTAAATTTTGTCTGTTTTTCCTCCTCCTTCAAAATGATGTTCGGTTCGGCTGGTGCCGAAAACTCAATCACAAACATCTCTTTGGTTTGGTGATCGAGGAGGACTACGACAGGCTTCTTGGTTTGTGGGGAATGAGAAATTCCAATGAATTCGACACCTCTCATTCTCCACAACGGACTCAATATCTCCTGGAGCATATGGCAGCACTGGAGTTTCGTCGATGTCTATGGATAAAGGCCGAAACTGCGTACACCGTGCATACTGAAAGCAGGTGCATCAGCGTTTCCGGTGCCCAGGCCCTGCATCTAACATCAGGGACCTCTATACCCATGACTCGGCTTCGGAAATGCAAGGTATTGAAAACTCCATCCTGGCATGCCATGATGAATCCCTCTCCGATTTAAGCACGCCTGAACTTAGGAATGCAAAGGTCAGTTCTTCGGATAAACCCCTGTCTTCGATGTTGTTGAAAAAGACAGAATGTGAAGCCGCAGAAATTTTTCAACTTCTGCAGCTTTGATGCGGGCTTTCCTCCGAGCGTGGTCTAACTCAGTGACTGAGTCACGAGTTCTCCGCTCGGAATCGAAAATCAGTTAGAGTCCATCGGCTGCTCGGTGTGCTGCCTTGAAGAGAATAGCTCCAACTGCTGCATCTTCATGGCACTTGACCATTTGCAGGAAGGGGGTCCGAATGATTTTACAGGCATTATCCAGAACCATTCTGTTATGGAGATACTCCAAACTTAAGAGTCCACGGCCTCCCTGATCTCTTGGTAAATATAATAATAATGATAATGATGGTGCAGCGGTGACTTTTCTGATGATTCTTTTCAACCAGGCATGAATATATATCCATCTGGACTATACATTTCTGAAAGAGTTTCATTATCACAATTAGAATTGATGTCTCATAAATACGTGGCTTATCATAGTTATGACTTTTTCAATCTAACACCCTATATCGTATTGCATTTTTGAACTCTATGATGAATATTAGTAACCTCCTGTAAGATTCCTATATACACCTAGCTTTTATAGTTTTCGAGATTTTCGCAATTTTCAACTTTTGGTAGAGTATTACAGTAGTCGGTACTCAATATTATACCGGGTCAGAATGGAACATCCAGTATATTTTGATTTCTCAACTTTCCCTATACTTTATGATTGGGTCTTCATGATAACTACATCTTCATGCAATTTTGATCTTGAGATCATACCCAATTCCTTATTTAATACAGTGTTCTTCAACCTGTGGGTCGCGAACGCCTGGGGGGTCGCGAAGCCTCTTCAGGGGGGTCGCGAAACTTCTTAGGGGAGTTGCAAAAGGTTGGGAAAGCTACTGCAGTAAAAAAACAATGGAGTTTGAAAAGATTTATTAGGAAAAATGTAACTAAAGGACAGAATCAAGTAAACAAAAAATAAAAAAACTCATGAGAACTCTTAATGCGAAGGTTTTTCATGAATCAGTTTCTCCCATAGTGGATTCGTATTTGCTACCTTGAGAATTAAATCGTTTTCCAAATTTAAGCGATTTCTTTCCTTACTTTTCATTTGGGCCATCGATGAGAATGTCAACTCGCACAAGTACGAAATTACAAATGGAATCAAGCACTTCAATGCCTCTATTGTCAATTCTGTGGGTATTCTGTATAACAGTAAATCCGAATTTCAAATAACTGTCGTCATAAAGACGTTTTTTCTTAATTTCAGTTTCATCACTACCGCTAGAAGTTGACGGTTATGTTGGTCTTCTTAGAAATTTATCCATTTTCAATAATTATACAAATCAATTATGAAAATGAATGAATATGGTGGATTGACTATTTGTCACAAAAATGCAAAAAATTATAGAGATATGGTGTTCCACTGATAAAATCGTAACTTTGATATGTCATCTTTTTTTTGAGATGACTAACATAATGATAACTGGCTGTATTAGTCCGATATGTTCAGCTTACTCACCCCGTATGATTATTGACGGTTATTCAGTTGATTAATTAATAATGTAAAGTAGGTATACATGATATTCTACATCAACATTGTATAAGAATGATCATGCTAGTGCAGTTTTGTTATTTTCATTTCAGATGAATATAATTTGGTGAGATGAATATGGAGACATCTACACAGTTTTCTATTCGCAAAGATCGACGAAATGGTGCTACTACTCGAGATGCCGGAATGGATAAATAAAGATTATGATATACGGTGGATTCGAAATCATTGACCGATTGAGTGCCTGCTCGCTCCCTTGAGCTCACACCACTCGATTTTTGGTTACGGGGTTGTTCGAAAGATGAAATTCATTCAACCCATTTGGGTAATGTGCAAACGAAACTATCATAGAATGTAAAGTTGAACCTCCAAATGTAATCGCAGATGCAGCTTATGAAATTTCTATGATGCAATTTATATGTTTTCAGCAAGGTTTTGAACTATTTCAACATTCAACCAAAATGAATGTGATTTTTCAAAATTGTACCCTGATTACCGTCATTATATTGTTGTCTACTGTTTCCTTTTTTGTCCATGACTAATCGACAATATTATTAATTCTGTTAATATTGAGTTGAATATATCATTGAAGATATTTTTACAATTTTTTACTCGATAAGTAAATCTGTGATATTCAGTATAGGGTTAATTTCTTTGCCAACTTACTATTTTTTTTTTGTTCACAAGTGTTTCGTTCACTCGTTAGATTTTTATAGCAACACATATTCGAGCATTTAGTTGAATTTATCAAAACATTACCAGCATTTGTGTAATCACTGTTTAATATTTTCAGGTGGGATGATTTTAATATGGTGAGAACTTTCTCATTGCAGGATTGGTACAAGCTTTTCAACTTACAGTTGGAAGGACTGTTGTAAATATAAACTAGTTAATGTTGGTTTCAGAATCGAGAATAGAAAGGCATCTCTATATATTTTATAACTCTGAGATGTGACAGCGGATATTTTCCATTTGCATATATTAAAAACATTGATTTTGGTGTGATCCAAGAAGGTTTTGACAACAATCTCACGTGAAGGTTAGGTTAGTATCACTCGAAATTGATGATCCAGGTATATTCATTGTTTTTCTTTTATAACACACGTTTCTATAAATCTCAACACAATTCACATATGCTAATATCGATTCAGGTCATGATTTGCTTGATTTTCCGGCTCATATCACACCAGAAATATCATTGAGCAATATTCTCGAATAAGGTATCCACTGTTATAGCGATCAAGTTTCTCTCACAAAATTAATTTGAAACTCTTGAGAAAGGCGAAGTGTGACAAGAAAATAATTCGCAGAAATGCGAAATCGAAATGGGACATTGTCATATTACAACAATAATAGAGATGTAAGAAATAATTTATTGGTGCTAACGTATCGCATCAACATAATCGAAAGCAGTGAAAATGAATGAATGGGAATAATATACTGAGTAAATATTTACAAATTTAGATAGTTTGTGGGGAATACTTTAAAATGTATATGGGTACGTTTGTGAGATAACTGTATATCTGATTATTAACTAGGTTTATGATAAACTTATCATCCATAAATGTTCGTCATTATCAATGTTAAATGATTGACGGCAATAAGTGTCTTGAGAACGAAATGACAGATTATTCTGAAAATTGGTATGACCTGTGAACTAATTCGTTTAAAGAACCTGCGTTAATTTTACATTAAGTTTTACAGTGAGTGAATATTAATTAGAAATTTATTAAACAAAATCCGAAAAAACTAATATTTAGATTTTTGTTGTATTTGGAAGAAGTGAGGAAGAGTATACTCTTTTCAAGTGGAACTGTGGTAGGTACAAGTAAATATCAAACAAACTCGATGTGAATTCAGAGTTGACTCTGTCCTCTCATATTTCTAATATGCTGTCCATCATGAATCACCCTGTATAGAAGTAGATGATATCGTCTGTATATCCTATGTTTACTAGTCGATTACATGAATAACCCTCTAATGATTCAGATAAAGAACAAGGTCATCCTGGAGAGTCAAAGCTCTTTTGTTTCAGAAGTAACAACCAGATATCAACAACAGCGGGAATAACACTACAAATTAGTAATTAAATGACGGTATACAGTTTCAATTAATACTGCCTTTGATTAATGCCACTCATAACAACAGCAGTCGTGTTAATTAGCTGTTGTGGTCATACTAGTTAGACCTACTCTTGTCCGACCAATTGAGGATTGAAGATATCCCGAATTCCGAGAATTTCGAACAAGGACAATTTTATTTATAATGCCCAACAACATCGATGACAAGCACATTTATATCTGGAACGAACATCATGTCACTTGTTGAGAATAGAATAGCCAACGGCGAAAATTAGTCCATCTATACACTGTGCGCAAAAAAAGTCATTTTTTTGGACACCGTGTATGTTCAGCGCCCCCTCAACTTTTTTATCTCTCGTTCAATTTTTCATTTCAAGAAATGATCTCATCTAACTTTTCATGTAGATTTTATATATGTGAATAAAACCACAGTTGAAGATCTGTAAAAAAAGTTATAAGCACTAAATATATTTTATTAAAAATAACACCCTATATATTTTGTAACTATAGAATATTGTATATTTCCTGATTTCAAATAAATATATGTACATATATCATATTATCTCCAATAGCAGATTTTATACGGATTCTTTCATCTGATTATTAGGACATAGATGATCAGGGTAGCTATGGAAATAATTGAAATATCTGTTGTCAAATTGATGAATGCTTCAATATGTCATAGATTTTGAGATATTTGACGTTGAAATTCAGATTTTATCTGGATTTTCCCTCGGGTAAGGAAAAATAAAAAAATATTTGTTGTCAACGATTTCCAGATATTGTGCTTCTGCATGATTTTCCTTATTCCTCTAGCGGAAAAACTCAGCTCTCTTGAGGCATGCGCTATAGAATTCGTTTTTTGTTCCTAGAAATAAAACTGCGTCATTTTTCATAGTTTTTTGTTTTCTTCGATTGGTATCAAGGAATTACTCGGCTGCCATATAACTCTCTATATGTATACTTATTCCCGTTGTGCGGCTTGAGCATTTTTATCATTTTCCAAATATTCATATAATAATATATGGTCATGTATATATATTTGAAATCATAAAAATTCATTACATCCAATAGTCGCAAAATATATAGGATGTTCCATTTAAAAAAGAATATTTGATACCCATAACTTTTTCCCCAGACGAAATCTACATGAAAAATTACAAATGATCAATTTTTGAGAAACAAAATTGAACAAAAGATAAAAAAGTTTAGAGGGGGTTCGAAACGTGAAGACCCTGTACACACAATAACATTGTAAAGTAGGGTTATAGTAAGGACTCTGTAGAATATTTTAGGCATTATATCGTTACCTACCTACTATTATACTTATTATATACTATTTCGTTTATATGTGTGTTGTTAGAGAAAAAGATTTTTGATGATCACATTTGGTTTATTCCCTCAAAATTTCCAGAATCGGAGCTTTCAAATCCAAGATATATTTTTGCTCGTACTTATCGATCAAATAATATATATTATTATCCCAATTGATAAAATACATTTTTATGCTCTGAAATCTGCTTGCTTTTACTATCTAGCTCAACAAAATTTAATCATAGAACCACACAATTTTTTTCTATCGGCAATGATTCAACGATGAAAACGGGTGTGAAATTTATAATGAATAACCCTGTATGTAGAGTGTAATTATTATGTTTCAAGTACCTTCAATATAATTATTATTATTGGAAAGTTTCAAATGAACATACTGGTATGATGAATTCGGAATTGATTCGTATACTTGGAATGTGATCAGTTAACTAATCAGAACAAGTGAAAATACTGTTGCTTATATTTAATTGATGTTTACTATATGAGAGAAACGTGGTGTTGGTGTCAATTATTATGTAAATAGAAGTGCATTGCCCCAGAAGTGTCGAAGTTCAATTCTATATCATTTGAATTCGCACTCGTTAAATTTTTTGCAAACGGGTAGCTCAAAGTCAGCGCGTGAAGAACAAACGCACATCATATTATCAACAGGATTTTCAGAGCATTTCGCATGAAATTAAACCCCAAAAAATTGGCCATTTTCAACGTCTAGACTAGATAAGATTATAATTCAAATCAATATTTTAATGGAACTCCTTATTACCATAAATCTATATCGCACCTTACGTAAATATAAATATCAGTTCTTGTTTACGGAAGTATTTTAGTTCAGTTTCATACTCTCGAATTTCAAAAGTAATCGAGGATATCTTATGTAGATCCTGAATTATCCTGAAAAAAAACTGAAAATTGTCGATTCTCATAGTCATCGATAATACTTGTCAACTATTGCTGCTAGGATTTTGAAATTTGGTATAAATATTGAAGTTCGCATGCTGAATTCAACGATGATATGAAAAAGAATCTAGGCACACTAGATTCGAAGATATCGATGCCATCTTTGATTTTTTCAACGGCAGCCATTGTGGATTTTCACACCATGGGATAGACCATGAAATTACTATAGTTCATCGATATATCACATTTGTATGTTCAATGAAGGAAAAGTCGAAATAACAGGAAAAATAGAAAATGCGAAGTTAAATGATGTATAGCATCAATGCTTCTAGATTATTCATTTAATTGTTTTCATGACCTAGTTATTATGTACCTACAATGTAGACATCGTTGCTTTCGAAATTCGACACGTGACAGCCGAGTAAGGCAAAATTGCAAATTGTCCAGTTCTCATGCGAGTTACAGTTAGAAGACTTCTTCTACTCGAAAAATACAGTTTATTTCAGAACAATCAGTGACGCCGCATGATTTGCAAAAAAAATTACAATCAATTCAATACAGGAGGCTAACCCAACGGAGATCTTTATTTTGCAGTAGAGTTGCCTTCTAGCACCTTAGTTATTGAGTTTCACATCATTTTTAACAGTTTTAGTGAAAATATCTGATGGAATTGTGAGCCTGACAAAACTCGCATTAACTTGATATTTTCTATTATCCCTATTATTTCGACTTGTCTTTCATTGAACACACAAGTGTGGGTGAGACCATAGATGAGACCAAATGACAGTTCTGGATCCGACTATATTTACTGGGGTTGGAATCAGTCACTTTTCCATCAAACAAAATAATAATTATGATACAAGTTTTATAAGACGCTATTTTGTCGCACGCGTTGTTTGGAGTACGACGAGCGAAGCGGGGAGTGCTCCAAGTGAACAAGTGCGACAACGTGTCTTATAAAACGTGTGTCATATGTAATTTTTTCTATTTTTAAGAAAAAATGGATTTAAAATCGATAAATTACAGAAACATCTTCAATTGGTAACACTGATGACTTTGAAATAATTAAAATCTGACGCAAAAGCGTAAAGCCCAGTTTACAGTTGAGTGATTTTGATTTTTGCAATCCCAGCGGTGAAAAATTCAATGTTGTTATTGTTTTTATCGGACAATTTGAATCAAATTACACTCTAAATTAAAATTTACCAATTAAAACATTGAGGTTTTCACTGCTAATATCACCAAATCCAAATCGCTCAGAAGTAAGCTGGGCCTAACTCTTCTGACTTTCATTTGACAGTTCGATTGTACCAATCTCCGAATAATAAAAAATGCGTATCGAAACAGAGGCTATTGCGATACGCATTTGCGTTTCATAATGACTTCATTATAGAACCAAAATAGAGAAAAGATTACATTCGAAAATGAGTGAGTGGAGATCCAATCCTATACACACATATATTTTCAGATGGTTTAGCTTCGTGTTTATGAAAACATTACTCATATGGACAATTTAACTCCATTTGCCGATAGCAAGAAACAATTACTGGTTTATATAACAATAACGGGTCAGTCATCATTGAAGTATTCTTAGTGGCATATCTGGCCATTACAGATTAGGTAGGTTACCTGTGAAAACAAAATGTAGTGTGTGTCATGCTAGTTGAATTCATTACAGGTTGGAAGTCACCTTTAAAATTTTTATTAGTTACGTCGAATTATTATCAAGCGAAAATATTAGTTTTGGTAGAACAGAAAGATTATGAATATCTGGCTGAAAAGCAGAGAATGATCGCGATAAAGATATAATTCGTAGGGTTTTTCTGTCAATGTTTGTAGATTACGTTTGAAATATCATTTTCATGGGGTGTAGAAATGTTTTTCTTGCTTAATTTTCTATTCAACCAACGTGAAAACTATAGGCGTGTATCTATAACATAAACAATGTTAACGTATTGAACAATTTTCATAGTGATAGGCGAAATCGGTAATTAATTGCATATGGTTTCTCACAACAATTGCATACTAAGCACATCGTTACTCCATGTTCTCCCATTGTTGAAACAATTTTGGTGGATTCGACCTTGAAATGTGAAGCTTATAATGTCTTTGTTAATAAACAACATCTCTGACTTTTGATAACGATATTTTGTTCATAGTTCACTTATTATTTTAATATTTACTTGATTTATTTAAACTATACGTCTGCATTCAATGCCAACTCAGAAATACCTGCGATATTATTCTATACATCTATCCATCATTAGAATTTGAAACATTTCATGCATTTCTCTAAGAGCCACCAAAATCACTAATATTTTCATCGTTTCCACTACCAACACTATATTTCTTATGTCTACCAAGACTACATTCTTACGGCTGTTACATTTTTGCAAAAAATATTAATACCATGTGTGTCAGACAATAATAAACTACATAATGTTAACGTAATATCATTGACTACAGATTTTGAATGTATTAAAGTGAGGAGGAAGGAAAAATTCGTTCTCTGAGACGAGTTACATTATAGCAGCTTACTAGAACAGGTAGAGATACTAAAATATAAACTATAGAGGAGGTGCAATAAATAGAATGTAGATTTATGAATTTGTAGTCGCCGAAGCATATTTCTTTCTAAAAAAAAAGTAGTTGAGAAGCAAATGTTTGGAATATTTCTAACGTTAGATAGACGTTAGAACTGCCTCGATGAGTTTTCATTCATCGTACGTCACTTTGACACATATATTTTTGTTGTTGTCAAGTTACTTTATTTTTCAATTGTGGATGTATATGGAAGTGTTCTTTAACAATGTATACCTTTTATATTTTATTCAGATCCCCAATAGTGGCAAAATTATTGCCAATAAGTTGAACATGGATTATCGAAGAAAGACAATACGGCAATATGGATTCTTTTCGTCGATTACCGTGAATTCGTATGTATGGAGTGTTACATAAAATAGCCGATGATACGCATTAACCTACTTTCACGACGATATAGACACAAAAATTTGGAAAGTTACACCAATTTGAATGAAATGTGTTTCTTTCGATGAGACTGGCGTCTGTTGGACGTATCACAGGATAAGCGGGGGATAAGATAAAGGGCCTTACCAACTTTAAATAACGCATAGAGTCATTGTTATTTTTGATAAATTCAAATCTGCGTATACCATTCAGTAAATTTTTTTTAAGTTGTGAAAAGCACTTGATTCATAATTGACAGCATTATCAAACACTTCACTATTCATTGGTATTTCAATATTGAAAATTAGAGAGCGTTAAAAGTATCTTGCCAATTTTTTTCAAGATTCTCTTGAGAATTTCAATTAGCTTACGTCAGTTTATTCGAAGAAGAATGTAATTGAATAATAACAACATAATATCAATGTAAATTCAAATGAAATCCAAACAAATGATCAAGTATTGTGACCTGTCACGAATTTCATGAAAATCATTTTTCGTGTGATGAGAAAATATCCTCGATTTGAATTTACCGTCATCCATAATCTTACACTGTTGTCTGACGTCCCTGAAACTATCTGTACACTTCTCGTATGACTATTATGTGTTAATCAATACAATTAGGTAATTAAACCATTCTTTTTTATTTCTTCATCGGTACTCACGTGTTTATTGTTATACGTTCTGTAGTTGATAATAATAATATACCGAGTAACATAATTATAAACTTTAATCAACTAGGTACTTTCAAATTCCGATGATTAAATGCAAAAAACAATAATTTAAACTTCAACTGTGGAATACGTTTTCCATCTTCAGATATAAGAATGTATTAAAATAATACTATAATGCAAAATATGGAGAGAACCTTTTTTATTTTGATGATATTGTAATGATTCATACCTCGAAATGTAAAGCCTATATTATAGAGACCGCTAATCGTTACACCATGGATATACAGAATATTCTGAATACGAAATTTAACAAAATCTGCTACTATTTCAAGTGATAAATGCCAAATAAAAATCACTTCTCATGATGTAGTTATTTCGTCGTATGACGATTTATTTACAACAGGATCAAACAGAATCTGATAAATTTCATAAATCAAACTTTCGGCAGACAAACATTAGTATAATAAACGGATAACATTTAGTGATATGCAATTCGTAATGAACAACTCTAGAACTATATGAATGTAGGAAATCAAATATTGAATGAATAACTAATGTTTATTTGGAAATATTAGTAGAACAATGGAGAGTACTTATAGCTAATTTCTCTAATCCATGATAAATGCGATAAAACACGAACATCAAAAACTATTTTTCAATAAACTCGAATGATCTATATAATACTGAATAATTCAGGCTTACTTTCATAATTTTCTATATGAAATACTTTAATAATAAATAAATTATATTCAAACGCGTATTTCGAATTTGGATTCGATCTACAGGGTGATTCTCGTTGACTGTTCATATCGTAGTTATAGAATAATATAATAATAGATGAAAATTTGGTACGCGACTATAACAAATATGTCTGAGAAATATGGCAGAGCTGATGCTGTGGAAGTTACTGAATCGTGAAAACTATTTGGGGGTCATAAAAATAGTTATGAATAGTTTGTACCATCCTGCAGAACATTCGCAACAAGTGCTTATAGGGAATCTTCAGCTCTCAAAAGATTCGAAAAATTCTTGTCAAAAGACTATTTATGCATAAGTTTCGGGTATATTTCCTTTAAGACTACCTGTTTTTATCGATCACAGTATTATTTCGTAACCAGGTAAGTAATAACTGAGGAAATATCTTATCTTCTTCGTCCTATGGTTATCAAGAAACCTTTTGAATTTCAGATTTGTTTTTACCTACCAATGATAAATCATAATTGCCTATGTTATGCTACAAATTTCTTTACCTGTCTCTTACCAATGTTACATTTTCGAATGAAATATCCAAAGTTTCGAAGAATTCCTCGATGAATTTCGGAAGGAACCAAAATTTCGGAAGGAGCAAAATTTTCAATTTACTTCCATATTTTTTATTTCTGTTTAGGAATAATTATTTTCAGAATTTGATTATGTTGTAGCAATAATACTCAATGTTGGCTTTCAGTTATAATTATTCAAAAGAATATTACACATCAACGTTCTAATTCCATGCTTTTCTCAGGTCATCGAATAAAAATAATTTATATACATTCTTCGCGAACTAATTGGCTGGCGCTTCTAAATTGTTAATAACAACTACTCAGAACCAGTCAAGTATTTTCTATATCCCATTATTAGTTGAAGAATATTGAATAACTGGATATGTTGGTCAACATCAAATGAAAGGTGATGGAGTTAATTCATACTAAAATACTACTGAACAATTTGAAGCAAGAAAAAATCTGGTAGAAAACGGCATGATCATTTTTTTGATACATTTTTCTGATTCCAGATTTGAATAAAAAGTTTAGGAACCTATAGCTTCCCAAATATGATTTTTTATTATCCCAATTTTTTTCCCTGATTTTTTCGTTATCGAAGGAATTTTATTTTTTTTTTATTTTTTCTGTTTGTAGTTTATAGTCAAGCACAAACTCTCTATAGTAATAAAATTAATTAATCAATCAACAAAGAAACAGTTTCCGATGTAAAGGATCTTTTGACGACCACTGTACATTTTCAAAGATGAGATGTGGAGAGAGACATTTTACTGTGTTGAGATCACTGCAAGCCACTATTCATCAAGATATTACCTGTCACCAGTTTTACATAATGGAAACAATATGTTTAATTCATAAAAATTAAATTAGCATGTACATTCCCGGAACAAATTATCGTCGAACCAGACAGAACCATATGCTTTACGTACATACTGCAAAATTCGCTCCGACCATGCATTCTCTGATTTATTAAAGTATACAACCATTTCCCTGCATTTTTCAAAAATATAGTTATCAAAATGTTCCGAAGTTCAGTCAACGTTTTTTTTAATCGAAAAGCCATATTATTCGAACCACCTTAACTCATCTTCATCTGCCTTCTTTAATGACTTGATTAGGAAAATTCGACGGAAATTGTAAGATTTTGTATTTTAATCTCGATTTTAATGCTTTGTCAATAAGATTCATTATCTTCGACAATAAAGTAACTATATTTTTACTTTGTATACAAAAACTAGTTTTCAGATAATCAGTATTGAAATTATCCACCATCTAACTGATAAACTATTTTTTAAAGTCAACGAATTCCCTCCTATTATAATTCTCGAGACAAAAAATAGTTAATTTCAATCCAGATCCATAAGAGTTAACGATACACAATGTATTTTCAATGCAATATAAGCATTTTCATTCATGCGCCAAAAATTCTGTCAAATACATGTTTTTTGAGCGAGAGAAAATACTCTTCCTACTATCTTTCACTTTTTGCATTGTTGATTCCGATAAAGAAAGCTGATCATTAGACAGTGACAACTTTAAGAACTGATTTTCAGTTGAATTTTCCGTTTTTGTTTCACCACAGCAAAATGCCTATGAAATTATCCATTGTTGAGACTGCTCATATTACAAAGAATTAGTATCAAATCGATCGCCTCAAGCTGCAAATATACACTTTCCACACCGTATCCATAAACAACCATTCCCGATATCAAGCAACATTTTGCTGCACACCCTGGCGCATCGTTCAACAACTCTCCGCACCCGCAACTTACATAAACTCCGCGAAAGATGAACTCCTTCCAGTCCTGCGGCCGGAATCGCGCAGGCAAAACTCAACTTGCAGCAGGACGATTCGACGAAGCACCTTGTCACCGTCGCGACGGCCAAAGAAGCACCCAGGATGGCACGAAACAGAGACGGCGTGAAACTCCGGTGCTGCACCACGTCCAAGAGCTACACTGGTACTGGCAATGACAACTGACAAGACGCGGTCTTGGGGAGGAGTGGTGGAGGAAGTGCAGAAATTTTTTCTCCGGCAGGCTTTTAGAGTGGAGGTTCACGTGCTTTCGCCTCTGCCGACGATGGTCTTCTGAAGTACGCGAATGTCGCGATCTGCGTCTCTCAGATAAGGATCCCGCGATTTATGGTGGTTTGTTTGAGCTGGGATCGCGGGATTTGCTTTTGGTCGACGGAGTTATCGCGAGTCGTATTGTTCTGTCAGGCCGTGATTATTCGCAAACATTCAACAATTTCGGGTTTATTGGAATTATGTCCTCTTTAGATCTCAAAGTAAACTTGACTGAACTTTCCCCAGAAGCGAACTAGCATAAAAATTTAATGTAGCGAATGTTTTCATTTACTCGACATTGGAATTCAAATTCGGTTGTGCGATAATTTGATTTGATTTAGCTGGAATAAATGCGCTAGGCTGTATTTTGCAGATTATTTCAGAAATAAATACTTTCAATTGGTGAATACTTTTTTGGTATAAACTCATTATTTTCAAGACAAAAAAAAAAGAAAAAAAAAAGAAATTATTATTTTCAGAAAAAAGAAATGATATCAAGTTTTTAGGCCCTGAAAAATATCCCCATCATCATTCCATTAACAATTCAAAATATTAGTTGAAATTCCTGAAATTATAGTGTGCCCCAGATGAGAATGGGGAAGGAGATTTCGCCATTCTATGTGAGTGAATTTAAAAAATGATAAATATTTCTATTTTGGTTCTACAATTAAGTCATTATGAAACGCAAATGCGCATCGATACGCATTTTTTATTATTCGGAGGTTGGTACAATCGAACTGTCAAATTAAAGTTAGAATTGTTAGGCCCAGCTTACTTCTGAGCGATTTTGAATTTAGTGATACTAGCAGTAAAAAAACTCAATGTTTTTATTGATTAATTTTAAATCATAGTATTATTTGAATTGACCAATAAGAACAATAACAACATTGTATTTTTCACCGCTGGTATTGCAATAATCAAAATCGCTCAACAGTAAACTGGGCTTTACGCTTGTGCGTCAGATTTCAAATAAACTACGCAACACTAATTACGTCGCACCCCGAAATTTTGCCCCTGTTTAAATTTGAATAACTTTTTTCTTCTTTGAACAATTTGAATTCTGTTTGCACTGTTCGCTAGCTCAGTCCTTCAGCTATAATCTCGTACTTCTTCGATACATAAGGTTATTTCCATAAAATTGCTACAGGATGCTTTTTGGAACTGTGCAAAATTTCGGAATTTTCAAAAGGATCCCAAATGAGGAATAACATTTTTTTTTCAATTTCAACAGCTGAGGCATGAAGATGATCTCATTACCTTCGGCCATTTCCAAAATTTTCTTCTTATCACTTTTCTTTACAGAGTGATCTCAAAAAATCAATTTTTTGGTTTTGCAGTCATAACTTTTTTCTCAGGCTCATTTTGAAGCTGAAACCTCACATGAGAAGATTTGAAGATCAGAAATAACTCAAGATGAATATTCAAAATCGAGGGTTTCCTCAAAGGTGACCCAAATCTGAAACACTCTGTAAATCCCGACTGGGAGGAGAATTAAATGAAAATCAGCTTGTTTTCGGAAGGATCTTTCATTCTGGATACATCCAGATCTTATTTTTCTTTCAGTAGTCAAAAATTGTGCGTGAGAAAACCGAACTGAAACGCCATATTGTAGAAAAAAAATCAGCCCAAAAAATACATGGTCCGTAACCAACGTTACAAGAATCATTGTTGAAAATTACGTTCTCGTGAAAATAAAGATCAGGACAGAAGATATGAGACTTCATAAAAAAATTAAAAAATGAAAAAAAAATTCTGAATACAACAAAATTTCAGGGTAACCTTCTCACCCCCTATACAAAGTCTTCCATCATGTTTTGGATTTTTTTCAAAGAATTTAATTTATCAGACCCCCAAAAAAAAATGTATACGTACGCCTATGAAACAAATTTTTTCATCTCTTTGATCAACTTTTTCCGCTGAACACAGCTATGGGTACCGCTTGTCTCGATTCTGAAAAATAACTTTTTTTCGCCCTGTACATCAAACTATGATAATTGGAGTACCCGAGTTTGGGCGATTCTTAGTAGTTTTGTACGAAACTCACGAGAATAATATGTAAAAAAATCACAAAAATCTCCTTCCCCTTCATCCGTACCCAAAGTACCCCAAGGGGGAAAGGGGGGTAAAAGAATTTTTTTTTTAAATCTTCGATCCCGATGTGGTGAAATATGTTTACCGATATATCTGACCGTTTGACCAGCATAAATTGTACCCGCAACAAAAAAATGTTGGGGGGGGGGGAAGGAGGTCAAAAATTGTTTTTGTCTTTTTGGTGGTGATAGTTTCGTTTCGATCAAACAACGTTGCGGATATTTTTTAATCGGGATTTCGAGGGGGATTTAGATTTGGGTCACCTTTGCAGAAACCATTGATCTTTAATATTTATTTTTAGTCAATTCTAATATTTATGTCTGTTCATCTAACGTTTCAGCTTCAAAATGATCCTGAGATTTTGAAAATCAGTTGAACAGGAAAAAAGTTATGACGGCAAAACCAAAAAAAAATATTTTTTGAGATCACTCTGTAAATGAAAGAGATAAGAAGACAATTCTGGAGATGGCTCAAGTTAATGAGATCCCCTTTATGCCTCTGCTGTTAAAGTTGAAAAATAAACTGTTCTTCTTCATTTGGGATCCTTTTGAAAATTCCGAAATTTTGCACAGTTTCAAAAAACACCTTGTAGCAATTTTATGAAGAAAATCTCATGTAACAAAAAAGTACAAGATTATAGCTAAAGGACTGAGCTAGCGAACAGCGCGAACAGAATTCGAATTGTTCAAACCAGAAAAAAGTTATTGAAGTTTTAACAGGGGCAAAATTTCGGGGTGCGACGTAATTAGTGTTGCGTAGTTTATTTCAATGTCATCATTGTTACCAATCGAAGATGTTTCTGTTATATATCGATATCAAATCAATTTCTTCCAATAAAAGACTTCAAATTAATGCAAAATAGAAAAAAATTATATGACACACGTTTTATAAGACACTTTGTCGCACTTGTTCCCTTGGAGCACTCCTCATTTCGCTCGTCGAATTCCAAACAACGCGTACGACAAAATAGCGTCTTATAAAACTTGTATCATAATTTACTATTTTTTCTTATATACCTGTTGAATCTCAAAAGTGGGTTTTTTATTTTTGCAGATAAACAAGTGAAATTCGCTGTGTGGGTATAATAAATGAATATACATTTTTTGATGTATGTATTTAATTGTCTTTTACCTTAGATTTGACTGGAACTGAACCTTAATTTCTCATTTTGAAAAGGACAACCGGTAAATTTTAACTTATTTCACATTGTGAGTACAATGCCATACCGTTTGTAACTTTCAGACATTAATCATCCCAAAATTATTCAATTTACAAATTGGTAATTATGGATATAGTTATGAGCCATCTCTATTCCATTTGAAAAGAAAAAAATGAATGAATATCATTATTACCGCTTTGTAAATTTCTAATGAGCCTGTGAAACAAAACGAAAAGTTAAACTCGATTGAAACTATTTTTCCTAAAAATTAACCGTTTCAATTGAAATTGAAAAATGGGAAATTTCAGGAGGATGAATGTCAAAAAGAGGAAAGTATAATTTTTTAATGGAATGATCAAAAATATACCGATATGTCCCACCTGAAATAAGAAAGTAAGGGTCATTTTCTGTCAAACTTAGAAGCGATTGAAAACATTTGAATAAGTCAAAAAATGCACATTTGAGTAAGTACTATACCTACATACCAAATTTCACTTCAACAAATGTAAAATCAAAAAAGTTATAGGGGTGAGCCACTTCTGAGAAACACCCGGTGTTATTATTAGAACCGAAAAACTGAAAATATATATTTTCAAGAACTGATTCCAGAACGAAAAAAAATTCAATATCTGTGAACCCATAATCAGGGCCGTAATTGGTAAAATTGAGTTGATGATGACTTCACGAACACGAAACGTCGGTGAAAGAACGTTGAAATCCATTATGAGTGGCTATGAAAAAATATTTACAGTTGTTTGTAATCATAATATTTTCGTAGAAAAAATAGATTTTCCAAAATTTAACTTTCTTCGATATATAGATAACTGAAAAAATAAGAATAATTTTTGGAATTCTTAAACACTGTTGAAATGGCATGCCTTATTGAACATGGGAATATTTTGAGAGGAAACGACAATTTTATTTTGTCCCTTAAAAGGTAATTTGACCGATAGTTTGGCAGACAGGTATCCAGTTCAAAATATAAATTCGATATTTGAAGAAAGTTAGGAAGTACCTTTAATTATAGAAAATTTTGGATAACCTTGTACATAGTTAATTGATCTAGGTTTTTTGGGAATTGAGAAAGAAAAGAGAAAAAGAAAAGAAGAAAAGAGAAAAATGAAATTAAAATCGTAAACTAAATACCTACAAATAACAACGGTGTAGGTAATAACGATTCAAAAAGATCTGAGACATTCAATTATTGTTTAGAATCTCCTCCTGTATATTAAGTTATATTCGAAAAAGGATTAGGTAAGTATTACAAATTTCACTTGGCATGAATGAACATGATTTCAACAGATATATTATCAATTAATCCAAGAATTATCATCAGCCATGGATTTGACCAAAATACATTAATCCATCATGAATGGAATTGGGATTTTATTAGATTTTCAATACAAAGCTTCGTTGATTACCAGTCTGATTAGTCTTCTGATTTGAAGCGAAAACAAATCGTCGATTAGAGAGAAACATTTGCTGCAATGTGTTCTTTCTGATAAAGATTAATTTTTGGGTATTCTAATCGTCGTGTACGTGATTTAACTCGTTGGAATATCTAATGAAATTTTAAGGATTCCAACATTTTCAATTTTATTGATTGGTTCATTTCTCCAATATATTTCAAAATTCATTTTTTGAATTAAATTGTTTCATAAGGTAAAATACAATATTATTCGAAAACTATCCAATGTAACTATTCCTAAAATCCTTTGTCCAAGTATCAGGTTTGGAAATCTCCTTTTGTATTATTTTTCATCATGATAGACAAGTTCGTAGAAAAGCCTATCGAATTATAGGAATGCTATTCAGAATTCTTCCGAGAATAATGAAATATTCATCACTTTCTTCAAAATGTGAAATTCAGTATTTCCATTGACCATAGTATGCCGTCTAGACGCAACGTTACTAATTTTCTTGACTAGACGGATGGTTACTAAATTTTCCAATCTCCACTAATTCAACTAATGAATGACCATTACACTCGCCAGATTTGACCCTGTCGGACTCAGGTATATAGGTGAGGTCATTTAGAATCTGGGTTATCTACTAGTCATAGGGCTGCCCCTAAGGTTATAAATAAAGTCGTTGATGATAGTTTTCATCTTTATTGAACAGATATTCTTCTTGTATAGTTGAATTTGGAAAAAGTTCATTCAAACATGTGATTCTCCAATAGTAGGTATATCTAAACCATCAAATGAAATTTTGAATGAATTATTTTCGAATTCTCAAGTGGTTTTCAAGTTTTCGCCTTTTCTAATAACAGCAAACATGTTGTCCAATTAATGACTACATTCTTCTGAATTGATGAATAATAAATCAAACATGTCATGTGTAATAAAACAAACAATATAACAATTTGAAAGGGGATTCAAATTAATGACCATAAAATTTAATCCACATGAAGCTAAACTAACACAGAAGTTTGAATTGCAATAAGGTATTGCATGACAAGAGATAACACTGACTAATTTGTTAGGGATAATAACGAATGTAGAAAACCAAATAATGAATGAAAAACATAGTTTATCCGGATCTTCTATCGAAACAAACAAATGAGCATCATGATCAACTTCAATAATTTGAAAAGACTTCCTGTATATTATAGCACATTCGGATAGGGATTACCTGATTATCGTCAAGATTCAACTGATGGGCATGAATTGAAGAGATTTCAGGAGATAGACTGTATCCTGCATCATCATTTAATCCAAGAATTATCAGCTTTGCGTACTAATCCATGACTAGGATTGAGACTTTCTCATCTTATCAATACAAAGTTCCAATCAATGCAAGAATTACTCGATAAGACTATAGGCATGATTTTCTGAGAGTGATTTTTTTGAAATGAGTTTTTTGGGTATAGGCAAAATCACTAATTAGTGACAATTGAATGATAAAATATTTTGCTGAAGTCTGCTGACGACGCCTAGAGAATAATTAACTTTTTTTAATATAATTAATTGGTAGACTGAGAGCAGAAAACAACTACTTTCCTGGCAAATACCACACTCCGAACAACATACCCACTAGAATAGTAACACCCCAAATTGCTTGAAGCCAACATGTAATTCATATTCATATGTTTATTCCCCCACAGAGGTTGCCACATCGTGACATCGTAATCATCCCAAGACCACATTTTTTCAATGTTCCCAAATATATATATATTCTTCTGTTGGTACTTATATGAGTCATATGAGAGTATCAAAAGCTATGTACTCAATGTTCGTCATATAATACAGTGCTTCATTTATATATAAGTGGTTTATAGATAGCACGTCTTTCTGAAGATTGCGGAATTTTTGGTGAATGCGTCAACGCAGCTAATTTCGTTCAACGACCGGACGCTGACAGTTACAGCGCGAAACGTCTCGTTTTCAAATCAAATTTTGTTTGATGGTTCATTAAACGGCATATTTCCAGTTCTGTGTGAAAATTTGAATAGGATTTTACTTAAAAACCTCGCTTATTCTGTTCAAATCGAATCTAAAGGATGGTGAAACGCTGTTAAATGTGTAACAGACGATTTAAAAGTGGTGACCAGAACATATCATTCCACTGGTGAGTTACTCAGTGTCGTATCGTTCGTTGTATAAACATTATTCACCCATCCCCACATGCAAAACGTGTTTTGGTAATTTGAAAACATTCTAGGGTTTTCCCGAGTCGAAAACTCAGTGGATATATTTAAAAATATGATCAAGAAATAGAATATATCAAGAGATGCTAGAGTTTGCTCGCATCATTTCACTACAAGTGATAAAATGGTTGGCCCAAGTGGTAAGAAAATGCTCAGAGTAGTTAGTAGATAAGCCTATATTTAGTGGAATAGAAAAGTAATTTGATGTTATATTTCTCAAGTTCGACACTTTGAAACTTTATATTGCCAGAAAATAAACAATATAGTTGTGACAGTGAATTAAATCTATTATCATTAAATCGAAGATGTATATTTTCAGAAAACTTTGATATTACATTGTTTTCATTCAGTCTTAGGAAGAATGGATACGATAATTTTATTAGTAGGTCAATTAATTTGAATTCAGACTCTTTCAAGATAGCAAGACACTGGTACTGACGGTATTTGTTGTATCCTTGTTTTAGAATGATGTAACCCTAGTAACTGATTTAGATGTTGGCTTCAAACAACTACTGTGGCGTGGCGTTATTCATATAGTCTGTTTTATGATCGAAGCAGAAAACTGAATTATATCTGGTCGTATTCCATGCAAAGATTCACACTGTAAATGCAGATTTCAAATGTATGTTTCTTCACGTGAGAAAGTTCATATCGAGTTAGGCACACTTGGCAATCTTATTAAATTGGATAAGACTATTTTTTCTTTAAATTTTTCATCCAAAAGAGAATTCAATAATGTGTGTTATTTTCTAGGAAAGTAATTTCTGCTCGTGATCTACCATACATTTGAATTCAAACTGTGCTTGATATTTTTAGTAGGATTAGCGGCATTTATAATTCATCTTGGTGGTACTTCGAGACAATTGTCGATGATTTCCTTACTCACAATTTTCACAATAATCGAAAAGGTTGAATGAACATAGTTTTTCGAATAAGCACATATCCAAAAAGGGAGGGGAGCAAGCAGGTCACTGAATCGGTCCATGAATTTAACGTTTAGTCCAGCATTCTAAGAAGAGGGCTACTCCTCAATTGCTGACAGTAAATGTTATGGATATGTGTAAGTGGTAAACCATGTATAAGGATACATGTCGATACAGGATACAGTCAATAATCGATTATACAGGGTGTTTCGAAATAACATAGAAAGATTTATGCTGCAGAATTTTGGAACAAAAATAGTACAAATAGTTTATATAAACATGGTCCAGTAATGCCCCTCTAAGGAGTTATTGCCATTTAAGAGTAAGCTCGAGATGAAAGTTTTTTGTAAATATTATCGAAACCCTTGATGAAATGATAAAATGAAATGATAAAATCATATGCTCATTTAAAAAATATTGAGAATATTTTGTTCAGGGGCGTGGTAACGGAAGTGCAGGGGGTAATTTCTCGCCCCAACTTGTTTGTAAGTACTTATATGGAATATGCATATTCCTATTGAAAATATCAGTAAATGGACATATACAGTGTCACACATAAAGTTCGCGACATATGGAAAAAAAAAACTGGATAAAAATCTATTAAAAAAAGAAATACGAGTGTAATAAGAATGAAGAGAAATTTGTTTATTCGATTACTGACATATTAACGTCCATACATTGAAAATCCACAACATTTTAACAATAAAATGAAAAAACTAGATGAACTTTGCGACAACAAAAAAGTGAAGTGACAGTAGAGAGTCCAAATTTGGAACAAATGTATAAAATTGGAAACTGAGCAACTTTTTTCTCCGTAATTTTTCGAAATTAAAAAAAAACTGATTTTTTGAGGATTTTCGAAAAACATGTCAAATTTGACAGGTTTAGAGTAGCACATGAAAAAAGGAAAGATGCTGTATTTTACTCAATTTTCAAGCACAAACTAACTGCGAAGTCAAATTTTCTTTATATCTATTGATAAAAAAAACTTCCATATGTCGCGAACTTTATGTGTGACACCGTATACCTATCTGACCAAATTATTTCACGGTGGAAAAAAAATTCTTGTTGCATCATGTTCAAGTAGAAATTACAAAATTGCACTCGTTGATTATGATCATTTTCACACAATGCTTGATTTATATACTTGTTGAAGAAGTTATGAACAAAGTCTTCCTATTGAAAAAATTATCAGTAATTTGATAAACAGACAATTGAAATCATCGCAGTACGACATATGTTTTAATAATAATTCCTTCTCACACTGTATTTCGCTGAAAACTGACGCTGCTCAAGTAAAATCTAACATTTTCCGCACTTAGTACTCAGTGTGAACAAGAGGAATTGATTGATTTATAGGGGACGGACATAGTGGCCTTCATCAGATGGACTCGGAGATTCGAAAAGGACAACTAGTGTGAAGAAAACGTGGATATGTGTAATAGCAGGGGTCGGCACCAGCCTCCCCATTACTACTACTACTACTAGTGCTCAGCGGCGCACTAGTGCTTACACCATTATGATATACATCTCCATTACGCACCAACATGTTCTATCATTCTTCGCTCTGAAGTTATGGCCCTTGTATATGAAACTGATGTTGGTGAACATAATAACATTATTCGGATGAGTTTTATAGGTCAATTTGTTGGTATTGTTCTTGCAATTAGGCTGATTAATTAGTTCTCACAATGTCCTCTGGAAAATGCAACTTTTCTTCAACATCGAACAATTTTGAATATGAGTTTTGAAAAAACTGTGGGTGAATAATGAAAATTTTAACGCAATCCATTTTTGTATCATATGTGATTATACTCAATAACATGACACGAACACATCGTTTTCCCAGAAAAACTGGTAATATATTAGCACATATAGAGATGCCCAATAATTATTACTTCTTCAACTCATCAGCGTTAATAATTGAATGTATTCTGATGGATGTGTAGACACAAGGTCTGATCTTTCTCATAAAATTATTCAAGATATTATTACTATTACTAATCTCTAATAATAGACTTCCATTTAGGTAATACCTCAACTAATCAAAATAATAATATGATTGATATGCGATCATCAAATCATTCGGGAATAATTAATTTTGATTTTCTTAGAAAATCTAATGTCATATTTAGGCAGACATTATCATGAGAATTGTTACACAACCTTGAAATATCCATACAGGTTAGGATAAGTTTCAATAATGAGTTCAGAAATTATCTATAAGTCGCGTTCCGATACTACTGAATTTACTGATGACAGTCAGTTTTGGAACGAATTCAGGTTCAGTCAACCACTACCAGTATAATTCAGTAATTTTTGAACGTTCTAAAGCACTGAACAGTACTGGTTGGAAATTTCGGAACTCTACCATTATAAAATAATTTATTTTTGCAGAAATTATACGGAAATTGGGAAATCAACACTGATGCATAAAATACGTTGTTGAAAATCAATCAAACTTTAACGATCGCGTAGCGGGTGAATATCTGTTAAAATTTCCACTTATACAGCAAATATTAAAAACGTTTCCTAGTCTTCTTGTTTGCTCGTTGTTATTACGTTAAAACCTTCATGAAGCATGATCTAATAAAATTGGCAAACAAAAATAGACACGCCATAATTCAAATCATTTTGCAATATTTTTATAGATTTATAACTTACCCGCAATAAAATCAAAAAACATTGTTAAACGTCATATACATCACACACGAACAACTTGGCGCATACTAAAATGGAATGAACGAAATAATCATATGAATCACACCTACCACTTGGAATTGAGTTTTTGAGAAAATTCGGTGGGCTCCTTATCGGAAGAAACGTGGCCATGAATGCGATTTTAACACGTTTTCCCAAAAACATGTTTTTGGTTGAATGGTTGTTATTTCACTATACAAATAGATGTTTTCTCAACAAACATGTTTAACGCCAATGGACCGAGTTTCTAGATATGAAAACATCATTCATCAATCATGAATTGGTAGAATGATATGCACAGGGTCGTTCTGGCGGAAGAAACCAGTGAATAAAAAATCGGCAAATATGATTTTATTTGAATATTTAATTTATTGATCTGAAAAAAAATAGATTTAATATCGATAATTAACAGAAACATCTTCGATTGGTAACAATGATGACATTGAAATATTTAAATTCAGACACACAAGCGTAAAGCCCAGTTTACAGTTGAGCGATTTTGATTACTTCAATACCAGCGGTGAAAAATTCAATGTTGTTATTGTTTTTATTGGTCAATTTAAATGAAATTACACTCTGATTTGAATTTTACCAATTAAAACATTGAGTTTTTCACTGCTAATATCACCAAATCCAAATCGCTCAGAAGTAAACTGGGCCTAACTCTTCTGACTTTCATTTGACAGTTCGATTGTACCAATCTCCGAATAATAAAAAATGCGTATCGAAATAGAGGCTATTTCAACACGCATTTGCGTTGCACAATGACTTCATTATACAACCAAAATAGAAAAAAAAACATCCATGATGGTGTCATCCCCTGAATTGTTTCAAATGGGAATGGTGCTCAATGTTATTGGTTCATTATTCAATTTTCCATTGCTACTTAATTTGAATATTTTGACAATCATGCAGCCAAATTCAGACATCAAAAATTTGTTGTGGATCAATTTGGGTGGTGCATACGAAAACGCATTTGTATACAGGATGTTCCCTTGAAAAAAATCATTTCCGTATCATGATTGTGACGTATGAAAGTAATTGTTTTTTTTTGTTATCTCTCAAATATAGATGATATGCATTTCTTATTCTTCAGATTATTTATAGCTCTTATCACAAAATATTCAATATAATGGTCAAAACATGAATAACATGCATAATATATTATATACAAACCCATTATTAGTATCATATATTACGTTGATCCATTACGAAAATAATTCGCATACTAACCTGGTTTAATGGCCCGTGTGGTATTAGATATTAGATAGCAAATAAGTTGTTCGTCACTACATTTTCTGATACATTTTCAAATATTTTTCATACCCCAAATACTGGTAAACCTCCACAGAGCACGAATAAGAGGTTTTTTTTTTCAAAAAGATTGTGAAAGTCGACAATTTTTTATACCTATGATTCAGCAGGCGGGTTGAGGCAATGGTAAAGAATATCCTATACGGGGTGTTTCTCCCAATTAGTTTACCCCGATAACTGTTTTGTTTTTGCAGATAGGCAAATGAAATTTGGTGTGTAGTACCTACATGAATATGTATTTTTTTGACATACTCAATTGTTTTCTGTCACTTTCAGTTTTAACGGAAACGACCCTTACTTTATTATTTTATAAGGGCACCCGGTATATTTCTTGATTATTTCGATAGAAAATCACATAATCAGGGGTAATATAATAAGTGGTATGATTATTACCGATAATTTTTTGGAATGTTAATGTTAATTAAATTTCTTGCGGATTGCCGATGAATTGATATTCCAAAAAATTGTAGGTTATTAATCATACCACGAATTATATTTAGGGCGACAATATATCGATTTGAAATAAAAAAAAATCGTGTCACCGTTTTAATTTGAAGTAATTTACAGATATCAATATCTAACAACGTGAGCACTAAAGAGAAAAATTAGAGATACCCTTTTCACTAAATCATCCATGATGCCAATGGACATTTGTCTCCTATACCATACCATTCAAGTCATTATTTTCACTTGACAGTTAGTAAAACAAAAACTAAGCATCGACAAGCTATATTTTCACTGTAATTGCGATTCTATTAGCTGAATTTCAAAATTTGAAATCCACTGATTGGTTGTTAAGTAATGAGATATAATTTCACTACAATGACATCCCATTTGTGACTTTTTGGCATTTATTATCCTGAAATTTTCAATTCATAATTTTCAATCTAGAGGGCCATGAAGAGGTTTAAACGGTTATAATTTTGATTCAACATGACAGGGAAAATAGTTTCAATCGACTATCACTTTTTATCTGTTTCACAGGTTAATTTCAAGTTAACAGAATCGTAAATATGATGTTAACTCAACTTTACTTACTATGATTCCTTAAGGGGCAGTTTGTTTCGAACAATTTTACACTAATCGATATTTCACATCATAATTACGTACGATTTTGTAAATTGCTACTTTTCCATCTGCAGAAAAAAAACTAATAGGGATGAGCCTCTTCTGGAAAACACCCGGTATATTACATTCACAGACCTTATAAATACCATATCGATGAATAATATCGAATAATCTTGCTTATACACATTAGTTCTAAAAGGTTGAACTGTGTTGTAGTTAGACAGGAATGTTTACCTACACATACAAGTCTCAATGAGAGTTCGAGGGTTGCTTTGCAACTAAGTTGGCGGTTAAAACACTTTTCAAAACACACTTTTTCGAAACTATCAATCTGTCAAATCGTTTCGAATAATGATAATACTTGGTCATAATAAATATGAAGAATTTTAATCGTGCCTACCTTTTCATTATTCGAATTAACAAACCGGCAGATTCTGTTTTTATTATTTTGTTAGCTAGTTCAGCTTTGTAATCAGGAGAGTCAGTAAAAGAAAAAATTACATACCCTCGATGAAGTACCATAAACATAAACAAACTCAGTTGAAAACAAATTCACTGCTGAATCTCTTGGAAGCACAACACCGTCACACACGTCTTTGTTTTTGATCACGAACTGTCCAGTCAAAAATGATGTCTGAACTAAATGAGAAAAAGTCTCAATCGAAAAAGTGGACGTATGGTCTTATGCTCAGCTGTATCGATAGCGAGACCATTCATCATGTACTGGATGTTGGCTCGACCAGGTCGCGTTTAGTTCAAATCAAATCAAGTGGGCTGTGAAGATGAAAGTTTGGATATTTTTTCAGTGGAGTTTTCAGCAAGCAAGTAGCAGGAATCAATCATATTCTAATAAAAAGCTTAAAAGAAGTATAATCTGATGGAAATGAAATGGTGTAGAGTTTATATTTGGGTCAGGAAATTCATACTGAAAACAAAATAATAAACGGAATCAAAACAAAAAAAATAATTTTTTTAGTATCTTTGCAATGCCCGCTGACGGGTTATTGCTAATATTTTATAGAGTCATCAGTTATAACGTATCAGTGAAACGTATTTCGATCAACTAGGAAGAAACTGTTGAAATCGACAAATATTCGATAAATGCAAAGTCAACGATTGGTGCATGTTCGTTAGCAAATGCATTATACATCGAGAGATACATGTCAGTCAACATGCATTTACCATTGTTCTGAAAAACCATGCAAATATTTTGCAGAAAATCAGTACATTTAATGAAGTATTGCGTCAAAAATAAGTTATTATTGAGGTTATTATTATGGGATTTGCATACCACCTTCTACAGCATCGCAGAAAGGTGGGAGATCTGTATCTTTTCACACCATCTACGTATATCATCCAAAGTTTCAAGAAAACTTCCAATACCTATCTCCTTTCCCAATATCCTTATGTTGGCTTGCACCATGTTCCTCTACGATCATTTTAGGATTTCCTTTCGTGCAGTCAAAAAACGAAACTAAACTAGCTCATCTAATATTGAAATAGTTTCTGAAAGAGAGGATCCTATAGTGAAATGAACTTCCAAATTTTCAAAATGAATAGATGTCGTCGTGCCACATGTATATTCAGAAATACCCACCTATATGAAATTTATTTTGAGCATGTACCCCATAAGGTATTTCTTATATTATACCTAGTGGTGGTAGTTTATAACTGTATACTGACTGTGTCATTAATCATACCAAAGCCGTATGAGATGTCATGAATTAGGTACAGTATATGGCGTGTGAATAATAATTTTAAACATATTATTAAGATCTGAAACGACAAACAACAATTTTTATTTTCGGTTAACACCAAAGAGCAATAGTCGTTTGCGTGTGTGGATTCTAAATAGAAGTGAGCAAGGTCAAATTATCTGATGGGAAATCAACCATCCACCGTCAAATTATCATTCTACGTCAATCCTTTATTTTTTCGTTATCATACAGTCTTCTTGATGAAATATTTCACAATTTATCAGGTAACAATTCAAATTATATATATTTTTGTATTTGTATGAAATATAAATCTGAAGAAAATAATAAATCAATATTCACCAAAATATTGGTTATATTAACTGAAAAAACAAAAACATTAGATAGAAACAAATGAGAGACAAAACAAAAACTCTTTGGAAGAGGGAAGAACATTGATGGGATGGTCGTCATGTGAGGTCTATTGCAGAAACTGCTTCACAAAAACTAAGTTTTCTGTTTCACAGATTGAACCTGTCATGGAGTATTGATTGTTGACAAGAAATTTACGCACCACCAGAAAAACAACCAATCGTTTTAGATTTTGATGGTCCAAACCACTTGTCCGATTCGGACGTTTTTTTCTTTGAATTACCAGTAATTATTTCCACAATGTTGGTATACCAACTGTATTCCAATAAAAATCTCTTTTTAACGAATTCCGGGTGTAGCAATTATACTGTTTTTTTTTTTGGTGGTGCGTTAATTTTTTGGGAAAGTGTATGAGAGAATTCCGAAATAACATCCTTACGATTCTTTTCATTTTCATCTTTTAAGCCTTTATCCCGTTCATAAGGGTTGTTATCTTTTCTACCAAACCCCTTTTGTATATCTGAAGAATTTGATTATTATCTGACAATTTTATTTTCTATATTTAATCACAAACTTAGAGCAGAATCATTTTTGTGTCTACTGAGGATAGATCAACTAAATCAACATATCCATGGAAATGCAGGTCTAGGTTATCCTTTATCTCATTGTTGTTCAACTATGAGCAAATTTACATGGTCAAAATAGTGACTGGCAGGTTATTGTTAACTGTTTGAATTTATCTATGTCATTTGGAAAAGAAAAATAACAAACTAATACGAGTTTCAAAACGAATATTTGGTTTGCTTTAGACAGGTTTACACTTAATGTGGGTTTCAAAATATCCTCAAGGATTTCAAATAATCAGAATGGTAGTTACTTTAGTATCATGTGTTGTAGGTAAACTTCCCATAGTTGTAAATGCAGTTTGTGAAACCTTGCAATAGTGCATTATTCACAAACAGATGCAGCAGAATGAAAATATTTATAATACATAACAAGTGTGGAAAGTGACATATTTCGCACGAGTAGAAATTTAGCTCGCATTCTTCAACGAGTTTTATACTTTTTTTTTCTACGACCATGAATTGTTTTATTTCGCGGGAAGTAATTTCAAAGATGTTACTTGAGCGGCCTCTATGATTAACGGTGGGTCGATTCGATAGGTCTATTTCCATATTTCAGGTAATAATTTAAACCTTTTTCAACAATTCCAAATGTGAATCACTACCTTTTCTTAGTTTACACAAACAATCTCATTGATATTTGAAACCACATGCCTTCATGAATCTCACGAATATGAAAGATATTTCAAATGTCACCTTGTATCCATTGTTGCCAGTAGATAGATCACGCAACCAAGAATACAGTAGTGCGTATTAACATTAACCAAGAAATATATGAGTGTTTGAAAAGTGTTTTTAACCGCCAATTTAGTTGCAAAGCAACCCTCGAAGTCTCATTGAAACTTGTATGAGTAAGGAAGATGGGGACCTTAGCTTTTTAAGTGTCATCCGAAGCACTACTCGGCTGGTTATCGTTGAGAGTCCGAAGGATTGAAATCTAGGTACCAAGAATGTTCGGTTGGTCACCTATCTCCTCCCGCTAAACGATACTATAGAAATAAATAAATATTTCCAATAGCCGCCGCGGGATTTGAACCCGGGCCCACTAGAAGCCAGCTTTTTCTTTATTTTTAAATTGTTTATTGCATTAAAATTTTTACAATGGGAACATAAATAGACTACAATATTCTACTGAAGTAGAACATACCACTTGATGGAAGAATGTGACACGTCCCATGAGTCAGTGTCGTTGGTCTCGCTGTTCACTATTTCCTAGGGCTTCTACCCTTTTAATAGCTATATTTATATACTGGCTCAATGCCCTGAAAATCATGAACGAGTTTGTCTGTTTTTGAAGGAAAATAGTGTTAAAAAAGCCTTCTTGAGTCTATGTTGTTGTTGTTGTGGGGGTAGGATATGAAAAGGGGAATGTGATAAAGGATCTATGTAGAAGCCTAGATCCAATTTGTATCTTATTGACTTCATTGACCTGTCTTCGATTTGCGATTCAACGCACTCGACCACCAGCCCAGTTAGTGGGTGCGTTATCTCAAAAGTAGAAAGTGGAAACTTCTGTAAATCATGTCGTACTCTTCACTAGCAAGTTCAAATCAATCAATCAAAAATATGCTTTATTGTCTAAGAAAAAATACTTATTGACAAAGCGTTAAATTATACTATCACATAGAGAAGACTTACAAGATATGCACTAGAAGTTAAATACTAGAATTTAAAATTTGTTTAAAATTTAAGTGATAAATATAAAAAATATATAAAAAATATAAAAAATATAAAAAATATAAAAAATATAAAAAATATAAAAAATATAAAAAATATAAAAAATATAAAAAATATAAAAAATATAAAAAATATAAAAAATATAAAAAATATAAAAAATATAAAAAATATAAAAAATATAAAAAATATAAAAAATATAAAAAATATAAAAATATAAAATCACAGTATATAACACTACAAACACATTAAAATAATAAAACTTTCTAAGTGGTTACAGTATATATCACCATTTGTCACTGTAATATTCTTGAAGGCAATATGCTTTCATACACAATATATCTTTAACTGCCTTCCGGAATTTGGATAAGTCAGACATTTGCTTAAAATTAGTTGGCAAATGATTAAACATTTTTTTACTTTCAAACATCAATGAATTTTTTGTTAAAGAAGATTTTGGAATCGGCAAAGGTATGTTGTTGTTTTGACGTGTCTCGTGTGTTCTAAGTCTTGTCATATTCAGATGTTTCTTTTTCATCAAACATACAGATTCAAGTATGAAGATGCTGCATAATGTTAATATTTTGTGAAGCTGAAATAGAGGTTTGCAATGATCATAGTTCATAACTCCGCACAAATAGCGTATTGCTCTTTTTTGCATTACAAAAACAGAATTAAACAGTTGTTGGCTACAGAAGCCCCAGAAAGGAATGCCATATCGCAAATGCGACTCAACCAATGCAAAATAAGATGCTTTAGCAATCGAAAATCCAAGTTCCTTCCTAATTATTCGGACAGCGAAACAACTGCTAGCTAGTTTTTTGTTCAAGGACGTTATATGATTATTGAATTTCAATTTATCATCTAGAGTTATACCCAAGAACTTAGTAATTGACTTGTTAACAATTGTTCTGTTCTCTAAATACAAACTATCATAGTTGAATTTCAAAGTCAGAATATTGGTTTTATTTGCATTGAAACATAGAAAATTGGCATCACACCACTTTTTTACTTTTTCTAAATTGATCGATATTATTTTTTTCAGTGCATCTATGTCATTCCCATGCCACATTATAGTAGTATCGTCAGCAAATATTGTAAACTTTCCTGAGATATCGATGCTTGCTAGGTCATTCAAATACAATAGAAAGAGAATAGGGCCAAGTACTGATCCTTGAGGAACACCCCAATGGATCTTTGATTCCTCCGATTTCACATTTTGTATTCTGACCATTTGCATTCTGTCAGAGAGATATGATTTTATCCAATTGTGAACAGTACCTCTGATCCCATAACGGTACAATTTTTGAAGCAGTATTTCGTGATTTACACAATCAAAGGCCTTCGAGAAATCACAAAATACTGCTCCAACAGCATCACCTTCATTCAATTTCATGTAGACAGAGTCCAGAAGATTGAAAATTGCATCGTTTGTGTTAGTTGATGATTGAAATCCAAACTGTATACTAGATAGTACATTATTATTTTCTAGAAACTGTAATAACCTTTTTTTGAATAATTTTTCAATTATCTTTGATATGGTAGACAAAAGTGAAATCGGTCGATAACTCGAAGGATCATCCACATTACCAGTCTTGAATAAAGGTATTACAATTTATTTATTGATTCTGCTAAGACACTGAGTGCAGGATATGGCAGATTTTCGAGTATATTAACAGATATTTCATCGGCTCCCATAGATTTTTTGATGATGATGATGTGGATGATAACAACCCGCTGCCATCAATATCATCAGACAAGTAGTAGAAATAGTTCCAGACTAATCCTCATCAAAGTGAATGTAGGGGTTATGTCTCATTGACACATTGAAATTTATTACAAATTTTCCTTGCAATTCGAAAAGAGGCAGAAAACCCGATAAATATAAATGCGGTGTAACTATATATATGTGCCATTTTTGTTTATTTTCAACACGTGATCATTTTTCTTTTAAATAACAATGCCATACATGAAGTACTTTCCAAATAACTAAAAGTGGTTGTGAGTTGTAGGAAAAGAAATTGAAGAGCCTATCATGATGTGGTTGAGGATAATCGCTGAAAAGAAATAAAGTCATTCAGGTATATAAGTACTTTAAATGGACTCCCAGATATACATCCATTTTAATTACAAATTGGTGTCATCAGAACATACCGTATATTCAAATTGAAGGTATAAAAATATTCCAAATGAAAAAGTTGTTGGGTTTATTCTAAACAGCTAGAAAGTATTACCAGATGGGTGTCGTATTTCGAAACTATAGACTGTAATGCTTCCTAAATTATGTCAAATAAAGGGGCGTACGACAGGGGCAATAAGTGAGTGGTTGACCCTTCCCAAATTCTACGCCACTGGCGGAATTGCCATTTCATCACAATTTTTCGATTATTCGATACTTTCCATGTACATATCAACCTCATCATCTTTCGTAACGATAAAGTCATTATTTTTCAAGATATTTTCGCAAATGGAACGTTTAGAATGACATTATGAAAAAAATAGCATTTAACATTTATCACCCAAGAATTGAGACATGTCAGTGGATTATGTTATACATTTGAGACTGACTCAAAATTATTCCATGTTTTCCATTAGATTCAAATGAAAAGACACTGGAAGAGTTTTCCTTTGACTATTTATAGGTTTCATTTTGTATCATCCGCTTTGTTGATTATTTTTAATAAGATTCAAATAAACTCTCTGGAAGCCGAAATAATGATAGAACTGGTTAAAATAATGACCAACAGCACAAATCCACCATAAATCCAAATCACCAACCAAATTGTTTCTATTTTGAAATATTCTCATTAAATCACAATAATTTTGGGAGAAAAATATGTAATTTCCGATAACAAAACATGCGCAAGTCCTATTTTTATTTATACCCATTCAACACTTAAGTTGGATGTTCCAATTTTTCTATAACAATCCCATATTCCATGATGAGTCTTAAATATCGAGTGATGAATCTAAGGTGTTCGATTTGTTTTAAAGTCACCACTATCTTTTACAGTGTCTATACTATTACCTGCAAAATATGTTACGGATACTGCAAATAGTTTAGAATTACTCAGTAATGAGTAACATTCAATCAAAGTGATTCCTTGTCATGCACTATCTATAAAGAAAAGTTAACCTCCCAATTAGGCAGTATAACATAATCTAAGAATATTTCATGTATTTTTGAAATCTGGAAAGACAGCTGAAACTTTGAAAATATTTTTTACGACGTTCACTTGTTTTATATCTGAATTTCCTAGCGGTCTTGAAAAACCTTCAACTTTGTCATTTGATGTTTTTTATATATTCAGTTATAAACCGTGTAGAAACTGCGAAATGACCCTGTGCATATGCTATGAGACGTACTGAATATCCTGAATTTGAAGCTCAAATGAGAACTTATTAATAAATGATAAATTTTTGATTGCAAATAACAGTTTTGAGATAGCAGTACAGACACAAAGTCAGGGTTTCGAGGTCATTAGGGAAAGAGAGAGTAATAAAACTTATATTAAAAACATACATGGAAAAATATCACTCCACAAAGCCGTGATAGATCCATCAAAATTTGCTCAAAACAAAATTATAAATTATTTTCCGAGATTAGGTATCCATCACAGAAACATACACGCATCCCTCGTGTGTTGAGCAAATATTTGTGATGGTATAGGTACCTAAATCTTTCACTTACTTCATGAATTATAATTATCTCAAGTTCATCTTTATTATGTCAGTGTTAATTTGGTGCAAATCGAGAGAATCCAAATACCTACAATGACTACCTGTAGGGGCCATAGGCCATAATAAATGTTGCATCATATTATATACATATATTACGATACCTTTTTATTGACCCCATTTTTTATGTATAGACTCGAGATTCCAGACTTTGTAGATAATAAGTGTTATTTCTTGTTCAAGAAACTGAGTACCTACCTATAATGAAAATAATCAAAATAAATATATTTCAGGAACCTCACAGACTTCCATCTTGCTGAAAAATATAGTTGCGGAGTCCCGAATTAGTAGATTATAGTAGAGGAGGATTTTGATGATTAGATGCTAAAAAGAAAAAAGGTTATATATTTGTATGCTATATCATATATAAAGTTATATTATGTATGCCCACTGGTGGGGATACCGGGGACCGTGTACAGTTTCTCGAAAATGTAAAAAATAGGTGGTCAACAGGGTGTAAGTTATCCTCCATATGTTAATCTGCTACGCTCGAGTAAATCCCACTTGGGCTCCCCTACTATGATAAATTTTCCATCATATCTTCATTTTTAACAATAATAGTATCCTTGCCAATTGACATCACAGTGTCACAGATTAGAGAACATAGTGCATTCCATTATTACCTGCTCAAATCTATCTCGCATAGAGAAGCTGCAACAGGCTTGAAGCGTTGATTGCTTGAAGCTTCTGCCGATTTATATGGATAAGCATTCTGTCTTCTTCAAAATCATAATAGTATTATTGAATCTAGATTCTGGAGGCTTACTTTTCTCACAATCAGAGAATTTTCCTAATTTAAGCAAAATTTGAATTCTCGTATGAGAGTGAAAAGAATAAATGAGTTGCCTGCCATCTAGCTGTGGATAGTAAATCACGAAATCGCTGTCCATTCATCTTTTTCTAAATCAGCGATTCTACAGCGATTCAATCCCTGATATTGTTGCATTGGTGAACCTATGCGTTATATCATCCTCTGTCTAATAGATGTCGCTAACGCTGTACAACCAAGATTCGCTTCGACTTCGACAGAAGATGAAATATTATGGGTGATAGCTTTGGTGATAGCCTCAGAGCCCATTTATTTCCATTCTCTATCCATGTAAAATACTTCATAGTTCTATTTATGACTCAATGTAGTCCAATGTAAGGATACTTCAGGGTTTGTTTTACTGAATCAATTCTTACAAGAACTTGATAACAAGTTTTTAGTTCTTTGAAGACAAACATATTTTTACGACTGTGATCTTGGTGATTTTTATGTTCTTATTTTTTTTATATTATGTTCTCTGGAATAAATGTTAAAGTCATCATATACCATCATATACCAACTCAGCATTGGAGGCATCTACATATTTCTTAGATTTGTTTTCAAACCTAACAATATTGTTGGTAATGCTTTTGTACATTTTCCCGATGCTTGACATTTGATAGCTGTTTTCCAATCTTTCTATCATACCGTTACTACCGTTAGCGTTAGCATATGGATGATATGGGGAAGTTCAACAATGGTGGATTCCCAACAGTTTTGAGAATTCTTTGAAAAGATTCGATTCTAATTGTCGGCCTTTATCCGTGGTACCCAGTCAACCAAAAAAGTAACAGTAAGTCGCAGGGAATGAAAAATATTGTAACAATGGTAATCATCTTGGCGACTTATCAAAGATTTACTGAGAACTTCGCTATGTGGACATCAACATCCGCTTATTGTTGATACTGCGAATTCTACAAATCAAATTCTATAGGAATCGCATGCGACAATATATTGAGAAGTTTCGATGAAGTGCACATTGCTAATACTATACGACATATTTCTATTAACTTTTTTCGAATATCGAACTCGTGATATTATTCAAATTTCAAATAATGTATCATAAGGGAACTTCCTCAAACTTATAGCCGAACAACTACTCGAGGAAGTCTTTTTGTAAATGTTTCAAGATGTTCTATTTGTGAAATTTTTAAGATGTTCTATTTAATGACACGTTGCGACAACCCAACGATCAACTTCATGCGCACATTTTATGTTGATTAATAGTTCATCTGAATATGCATTATGCATTCCATAATTGTCAGTACCCATCTAGCTTTAATTCTCATGTTTTGGTAGCTACTGAACTCTATAATATTGATGTAAAATATATAATTGAAAACATTTATTAGATGGGTAATGATCAAATGATTCAAATCGTGAATAGGTATACAGTGTGGAACATCCAAATGGAATGAATTCATCAGTATCTCAATAATTGAGCATATTAATAAAAAATAATGAATTTCATCCTTAAAATAATCAAAGTTCAAATTGATGCTATGTTTCACATTCTGGTGCCCAGGATCATGAACAGATGAAATACAAAAAAAAATCACTTACAAGCGACAGTTTCCTTGAAACTGAAGCTTCTGTGATATTTCCTGTTTATTTACTTCAACAACTCGATTATATATTTTTGTAAAATTTTTTATTGTACTGGTAAATAAACATTATTATTATTATTATTATTATTATTATTATTATTATTATTATTATTATTATTATTATTATTATTATTATTATTATTATTATTATTATTATTATTATTATTATTATTATTATTATTATTATTATTATTATTATTATTATTATTATTATTATTATTATTATTATTATTATTATTATTATTATTATTATTATTATTATTATTATTATTATTATTATTATTATTATTATTATTATTATTATTATTATTATTATTATTATTATTATTATTATTATTATCAACGTATTCATATAGGACTTCAGGTGACCGAAAGACAGAAATGCAATAAAGATGACAGAGGTCACAATCATGTTGAGAAAGTTGTGTCCCATCTTCTCGCAAAATAAAATCGATAGAAAGTAAATAACCGATTTTCGATCATTTTTATAATGCACCAAGAATAGGTACAGCATTTGCTCAATTAGAGCTCAGCTGTATTTCATTTAGTTTACGAAAATGCATAATCGAATTTGTAACAGTACTACCCGACATCCGAAAATGCTTATCGAATGCTCCATAATCAGAAATAAATTATATCACCTGCAGTGTCTATTCAAATAAGTAATTGGGTACCTACTCGAGAGATGGCGCTCCTTATCAACAACCGCAGATAATCTACAAATTCCTCACATAGGAATTACCATTTTAACACAATAATGGAACTCTGACTGACTGTCCCCAGTGATATTCAGTAAACTTCACAATATCAACATTATGTTGATATCCATTATAAAATGAAAAATCAATTTACATATTCGAAAGCAATAGTAGACACATTCCATTCACGTATAATCAACGTGAAATGGAATGACCATTTGCGATGTGAATGGTAATTCGCGGATTCAACGTCCACGAAAGTTTCATTGGATTTTATTTCTATGTTTGCACTATTGTACCATGGATGTTCAATATTCTACCATAAATAAGAGACGTCGCATAATTGCAGTATATGGTAACTGAAATAGATATTCATTGCGATATTCTGGCAACTTATTGGCGATATGTGAGGTTGCGGACATTAAGCACTCGCCAATAAGTACTGTAGCGCCTTTTTTATATCAACATCACCACGATAGTAATTCCCTGCAACTTCCCTGCCACCGAAACTGGTCAACTGGGTATTTGCATTTTATATAAAGTTTCTGCAATAGGTTCAGCAGTGTTAACCCTAATAGCACAATTATGTCCTATGGATGTACTTTGGATATCCTGTTAGGACATTCAGGATGTCTATAGGACGCTCAAATTTGGTACCGCGGACGTCCATTGTACGTCTGTGGGACGCACAAATGTCCCACTTGGGAACTAACTAGGGACGTCCTTTCGGGATGTCCTTCGGACGTCATCAAAGGACCTACTTTCAAGAACCGAGGAATAAAAAAGCATCTGCCAGTGACATCAGGCAGTCGCGGTCACCCATCCAAACCCTAGCCGCGCGTATTGTTGCTGGACCTCTGTGATTGTATCTTCTCCTGCGTTGTTTGGTGGCTGCTGTCTGCTTGTTTATTATTTAGAATAATTGAATGAGATACTTATAATAATAATGATCTTAATGAAATTCTATCTTGATCGTATTAGCTCGCAATTTGGCATATTTTTCATTTCACATGTAATTATTTTATCTCTCTTTTTCGAAGTAGGGAACTTCCAATCAATCGAATGCATGCAGGAAGTGAGAAGTGAGTCCAACAGAGTCAGTGATATTCTAAAATAAGTATATTTGAACAATGTCAGAATATTTTGATACGATTCTGCATCTATGTACTCTCCAAGAATATTCTGGTATTTCTGAAATAAGCATATATTTGAACAATGTCATAATGTGTGTCTGTGTCCATATGGGATGTTGTTCATAGGACATCCAAAGCAAGTTCTCACAGGGACATTCAATGTAATGTACCGATTGAGAAGTCCATAGGACGTTGTTATCAGGACTTTTGAAAATATGTACTGCCCTGGTCGTCCTATGGACATTGACGCAGGGATAATGTATAATATGTACCGATTGGGATGTCCTTAGGATGTTGTACTCATGATGTTCGCATAAATGTACTATCTGGGACTTTCCATGGATGTCCTCACAGGGATAATTCAAGATATGTACTGATTGGGACGTCCTATGGACAAAAATTTCATGTACGGGACGTTCGGACATAAATGGTACCAAATAGGGACGTCCCTAGGACATTGTGTGCTATTAGGGTAATATCTTCCAATGGGAAAAACTTCCGGCCATAGGTACACGTTGGACAGTAGGAAAACTCAATGGATGGTGGCAAACGACCAATTATATCCATGTTGACATGTTCAAATCGAGATTCTGAAATGGGGCTCAAGACATTTCGGGTTACTATTGTTTTTTGGCAAGGTATACAACAACGTAATCACTTTCGGACATTCCTATCTAACAGTTGTGTTATATGGAAAAGCAGCGATATAACAGTTGTTCTAACACCAGGATGGGATAAATTATGAATCTTGTTGAATATATATATCTCCTGAATATTCGCAAACAGTTGTTACATCACTCTCGGGATTTCCGGAAAGCCGAGACTGTGAAGTTCGATATCTTGTTTTTTTTTGTAAAGTCATGCTAACATAATGGACCTACAATAATTATGGAAGAGATCCTTGATCTTATGCCACAACATTTTCATTTCCCGAAATATGACATAACTGTTGACTAATGAAATCGCTTGTCAAGGAGTTGGATTTTCAGGTGTATGATAAGGATTCGTGGTCGATGAAAATAACGAAACATTTATCCTCTATCATATACATATCTGAAATGTTTGATTGCTTTATATGTAGGTATATCGTTAATAGTTCCCGATCATACGTACTGTACTTTTTCTGTGAAACACTAAATATTTTAGAGAAAAGTCGTAGTGGACACCAGATATCTTTTTATTTATGTTGAATGATGGCAGCTCCAATAGTTGTAGCATCTACCATCGAGATAGGCTCAGCGTGATGTGCTATAAGAGTTGGTACCTACTTAAGGCGAAAGCATTTTTCAAATCGTTTCATCTTGTTCTTGAGTCCAATTACTTGATTCAACTTATTTTTTTGCTTTTGGAATTCATTCAATGGACCTTGAAGTTCTGCTGCTTTGAGAATGGAAGTACGATCAATCCATGTAATCTTTTTAGGGTAGCCAAATCTTGTGGCTTGGGATATCTAAGAGATGTTTGGATTTTTTGTTTGTCGGTTTTATATCGCCCTTTGAAACCATATATCCTAGAAATTAGATGGAAGGTTTTCCAAACTCGCTATTGTCTGGGTCGATAACTATTCCATCTTTTTCTGATTATCCGAATATAATTTAGACGATTTTTATGTTCCTCGTTTTTTGAAGATATCAACAAATCATCTATATAATTGAGAAGTAATAAGGGATATCTATTATGGTGATCTGATGTATATATCTTTGGCAAGTTTGAGCTGAATTTCTCAATCCAAATGGCATCTTCAAGACCAAACGGTGCAATGATGGCAATTTTTGATACATCTTCCAGAGATACAAGAATCTGGTGGAAGGCATTCAATAAGTATATTTTGGAAAATACAGTTTTATTCTTCAGAATTATAGTGGAATCTTTAATATTCCATTCCCCGATAGATTTGTGAACCATGTGTAATGGACTTTTTGATGGCTGTATTATTTCTTGTTGCAGAGGATATTCGAATTCTTTTTTAGCTGCTGATAACTTTCCTGGATTCAGACGTTGAACTTCACAATGAATGACCTTAAGTTATGATCTGGTGAGAAATATTTTTAGTTTCAGTTGATCTATTGATGGTTGATATGGTCAAACTTGGAAATGATGACAATATATTATGATATTCAGAATTATTATCAGTTGTTTTTGAACCAGACAAATATTTAATGTTGTACAATGCGATGAAATATTGATTTTATTATCTGTTATTATTCGTTTCTTCAGATCTACCAAAATTGTCTATGAAGTCGGCACTAATAATTGAATTCTCACAACCAGACAACAAACTATAATTTTCTGTTGAGTCCCAAACTGAGCGATAACAGTTTCTCACCATATGTCTCTATATTTTTGAACCATTACCGGCATAAAGTGGCTAACTTGACACTTGTAATTGATTTGCAGCTCGGATCTGAGTTTCTACTGTCGGTGGTAGGTAATTTCTTGAGCCATGCTAGTGAGACATATGTTCTGGACGGACATCTGTCCTGAGGCTGAGTTTCATTAATTTTTCTCCTTCTGAAGTTTGGTAAAGTCTGATCAACTGTTTCTCAAGGAGAATGCAGTGCATCTAGAACCGATATATATAGGTACCTACTTTTGATTTTGTCGGAAGTAATTTGATTTGTTTGGAATATAGTTTCAACTACATCAACCCAAAGTTCGGGGTCGTCCTTCCAAAAACTGGGCAACTTCAATGGTTTGGATAAATAATACTCTTTCTCAATGTCATCACTCTCATTTGTGATCGATACATCAGATCTCTCTCATCTCATCTAATCCCTCGTTCTAATCCTAACATTCGCAGAATCGGTTACTAAAATAAGTACTCGAACTATCGAAATTTGATGTGGTTGTGTTCGGTTTAATTGATGAGTTTCTCACTTAGTATTTCCGATGTGGTTACTTTTTCCAAAATCTTTTTATCATCATGTTCTCAATCTTTCCGTCTTCTTCTAATATTCCAGATAAATCGAAGTCATTTTGCATTTGCATTGTTGATTGAAGGATATTTTTGTGAAATTGCACTTTCCAGTGTCAGCCTTAGATCCTTGAGGAGAAATATCGAAATGTTCGAAAATCGATCTCTGGTCAAATGTGTTAGTAATTTTACCATTATTCTTCTCGTTTCGGGGTCACCAATTATAGAGTATCAATAAATTATGTGTTTTAATATATCCCTATTCGAGCTATATATTTGACTAATTTGACATTTAACTGTCAACTTACACTAGTGACATTCAGAAGTCAATATTAAAATACACAGAACAATAAGCTGTAAGCTACATGCTCCGGCCCGTAGATGGCGCCACGCATGCCTCAACTCGCCTACCGCTCAACCGGTTTTCAGCGATCACAATAATTTCGAATCCACCGAGCCCGCCTCTAAACGCAAGAGAATTGTCTGGTATGGACTGTGGCGTCGACTGCGGCGTTTGACGACCCTACCGCCGTCGCTTCAGATGCGTCTTTTCACCGAGACGTCACGTTGCAACGGACAAAACGATACAGGTACGGGAGGAAACGTGTACCTTCGAGAATAGGCAGCCCTCGTGCGGTGTTGGGCATGCCATAGAAGAGCAGGCGGCTAGGCCAGTGATAGTGTTTTTGTTCCAATGGTAACTGGATACTGCTTTCTGTGTTTATGGTAAGTTGATACTGGAATTTCAAACTCTGGAACGTGATTGGTCGGTTTTGTTAGCAGATATTAGATTCAGGTATTTGAAATTTGCTGTGTATAGTTTTATATTGCAATTGGCTATACTCTTGGGTTCTGTTACTTTTTTACGTACCCAGGTCATAGGGCACACCTCGTCAGTATCAAGACACCCTGAGTAAACAATCTTAACGACTTCTGTATAAACAGATGAAAAATCTAAAAGTAGTGACGGAAAATTCAAAATTAAAATTCTCATGTGACCTAATAATTCAATATTGGATTTGGGACACAAAATATTCTAATTCCTAACCAGAATTTTTTTCTGTTTAGATGAATACCTTCAACTTTCTTTGAATTTCACTCAAACAATTCTTATTTTATTGACATTTCTATAGAATGTTATATATATAAACACAACCAAAAGCATAATCAAATCGACAACTTATTTAAAAAAATGTTTTCACTCAAACAATTCTTATTTTATTGACATTTCTATAGAATGTTATATATTTATATAAACACAACCAAAAGCATAATCAAATCGACAACTTATTTAAAAAAATGTAATACATGAATATTCTCAGTTGTAGTTGTCCTCGGTTCTCACAATGTAGCTTTTATTGACATCCTATCAAATATACCACCGCATCACATTTTTATATCTAAAATAAGCTAGATTAGTGGCTCGATCATATGCTACTGCTTCTACACTGATAAGACAATTCCATATAGTAATATTCTTGGTAAAATTGAAGTTCTACCCGAGGTCCTACCCGTCAAAGCAGAGTTTAAGTGGTTTAGAATCCCGATGAGTCTAGGAGTAGATGCCACAGTGTTACAAGCAAAGAAGACGGTCATAGAACGTTTTTTTTAAATGCTTCAAGCGAAGCTTCAAAGCAAATGGCAGTGAAAACGATTGTCATAGTCAGCGGCTGTAAAGGCCTTGAAGTCGTGAGGTCGTGAAGGACTGTCTAAGGACCACCTCAAAAAATGATTTAGACACTGGCTGGGTACCCGAACATGAAGGACACGGTAAAGAAGATACAGATAAATCAAGAAAGGCGCTTGGTAACACGAGTACAAAAACCTCTATAACAACAAATAGATGCAACACAACTATCCAGGGTTTGGGCAAACGAAAGAGTTAGTGAGAAAGTTTTTGAAAGTGTTTTTGACCGCCAAATTAGTTGCAAAGCAACCCTCGAAGTCTCATTGAGACTTGTATGAGTAAGGAAGACGGAGGCCTTAGCTTTTTAAGTGTCATCCGAAGTACTACTCAGCTGGCTATCGTTGAGAAAAGGATCGGTTGGTCACTTATCTCCCTCCCCCTAAACGATGCTACAGAAATAAATAAATATGTCTAATAGCCGCGCCGGAATTCGAACCAAGACCCTCTGGACCCAAAGGGCAATGCCTCAACGCACTCGACCACCAACCCAACCCAACTATGAAATGTTCTGACAGGAAGAAACCAAATTTTCACTGCGAAGCCAAGATCAAAACATTGAAGTGGAAGGAATATCAAAGGCGGGACCAAAGGTTAACAACCACACTCGCAACTACACAAAGAAATTACTATTTAAGATATGGAGTCTCTTTCAGATGCATTTAGAATATCTAGGTCTAGACATTAGAGTATCCAAAGTCCAAAAGATCCACACAAGTACTAGAATCGTATGATATAAGTCGATGTTGTCCCATAAAACATATTTTTCTTTCGATACTGATTGAATCAGTCATGCAGCCTGATTTGGCAATACCCATGTGAGACTATGCATGCAGCAGATATGAAGGTGATTCAGTGGTATTGAGCCAGTTTTCAAGTTTCGTATTCGTAGTCTATATCAGTGAACTCCAGATAACTTCAGAAATGATAAGAGCCAATAAGAATAAGCTATATAACCATTATGGATTTTACGTCGACAATAATGGTTATCTGGAGACGAGTCTGGAGAATAGCCTGCTTGTAATATCCTCATCGCGATGGAAGATGAGACATTATCCTTCATCATCATTCTGTCGACAGATATAAAGACATGACTCGAGAAAGATAATTTAACATTTTTGATATGATATACATGGAAGGTTGAACGTGCTTTTATCAAGAAATAGACGCGGATAAGTTATCAATAACTACAATAAAAACGAATGCCCTCATAATATAAACTCTGTGATGAAAGTCTATGCAGTTTAGGATGATCAAACGCATTGGGGTGATAAATGAAATAATATAAATAATAATAAATGGAATAAGGGGTGTTTCATTTTCATCTCCATCTCCATACTTTCAGGATCCTTCATTGTTTTAATGCGTTACGAAGATTAATTTACCTGACTTCCCTATCAGCAATCAAACTCAGGGAACGGGGATGGAGAATCCAGTAATAGTATTTCAGAGAAAGCAGAGGTAGCGGCAATTTTATCAATGCCAGATTTTGTTAGCTGAAAGGACGAGAAAGCTGGGGATTCTTTTCTATACGCCCAGACGCATCAGGAACTCATTTATTTACAATAACGATAAGCATTTCTAATATGATTACCCTATTTCTATTGAAAGAACTTATCCCTCGACTTATATTGTAAAAGGGATGTATATACCTAAACTTTTCTCTCTGCGATGAACTATAGATGAAATCGAATAAGAATTCTGAAAAGAATTTTATTACTTCGGAATATCTTTTCTTCATCTCATATCATAGTAGAATATACAGTGTCACACATAAAGTTCGCGATATATGGAAGTTTTTTTTATTGATGTATATAAAGGAAATTTGACTCCGCAGTTAGTTTGTGCTTGAAAGATGAGTATAATACAGCATCTTTACTTTTTTCATGTGCTACTCTAAACCTGTCAAATTTGAATTTTTTTTCGAAAATCCTCAAAAAATCTGTATTTTTTTGGAAATTTCGAAAAATGCCAGAGAAAAAAGTTGCTCAGTTTCCAATTTTATACATTTTTTCCAATTGTTCCATTTGTTGGACTCTCTACTGTCACTTCGATTTTTTTTAATTTTTTGAATTTTTCGGTCTATCGATTCGAATGAAACATGATTCAAATTTCATAATTTTGATGAATATGAGACTTTAATATCATATCTTGCCCAGGAAATACCCACATTGGCCTGTTACCAGAAAATAAAAAAAATGCATCTCCAGAAATTCGTCTTTGTTGTTGCAAAGTTCATCTAGTTTTTTCATTTCATTGTTAAACTGATGTGGATTTTCAATGTATGGACGTTAATATGTCAGTAACCGAATAAACGAATTTTCATTCTTATTACAATCGTATGTCTTTTTTAATAGATTTTTATCCAGTTTGATTATTTTTCTGAATAATTCAGTTACAAACAACCGAAATATCATACTTTTCTGTAAACTAAACAATGACCTACAGTTTCATAACTATTCGAAAGACTTTCGTTCTAGTGATTACTAGAGTAGAGTAGATTAGTAGAGTACTAGACATTATATAAAATTTCATGATTTTAGCACATGAGAAAAGTAAAGATGCTGTATTATACTCATTTTTCAAGCACAAACTAACTGCGGAGTCAAATTTTCTTTATATCTATTAAAAAAAAAACTTCCATATGTCGCGAACATTATGTGTGACACTGTATGTACTTATAGCTCGACTTATAGTAATTGGTAAAATGCATTATTCTTTCCAGAAATGAATGTTTGAAAGATACAACAATAATAACACCGAAAATAATAGCAGTGCAGTCAATGTAGCCGTTCTTGGAAATGTAATAATTTCGAAAGCCTGTCATCATCATACCTAGAAGACCATGTGACTTGGTAGAAGTTGAAACAACAGTGGGTATCAAACAAACTTGAAGGTGAACAACTAATGGAAAAAATCTATGGGTTGGCCTCTCGCTATAAAAAACCACGTTGTTTTCTTTGAAGTGGCATATTTTGTGTATTTACTCCACACATCAAATAATCGTAATCATTTGAGATCTAACGTTCCATTTTTAATAAATGTAAGTCGAAATCAATCCTTCATTCATAAAAACAACAAATAAGGAAGTACATATGAATCTATCTTTCGTTTATAGACCAAGGTAACGAGTTTGAATTCGATTTGAAGATAGTTGAAATACCCGAGAAATATTTAAGGTCTAAAGTTGGGTTTCGGCTGATGAAATAATCTCCTCTAGTCTCCTCAATCCAAGATAACTTCTTGTATAACACTACGTATACACAACACACCTTATGGTGAGAATGCCGATGAGAATGCAATATCAGTGCATTTAAAAAAAAATCATAATATAAATGCCTACATCATTTATCTATGCATCAGCTGCAAGCCTACTCATATTCCATTCATTCACTTTAACAATGTTCAATACACATCGGAGTCGAATGAATTATTCATAATTTATATGGAAATAAAATTTAGTTTGAGCTGTGACAAGGAAATAACTTCCTGTTCATCATTTATGTGTCATGCATAATATCTTAATTTGAATGAATAGTCACCACAATGGTTACAAATTGTTGGATGAGATAGGAAATTGAAGTGTTATTGACCGAGAATAACTTATGAAGTTAAATATTTTACTGGTACTGTTATCAAAAATGATTGTTCATGCAAATTGAGGTTGATATTCGATATCTAAAGGAACTAAAATAAACCAGGCACTGTTCTTCTATGTACTGAAAAAGTAATGATCATCATTTTTCTTCAAGAATACTTGTAACGCATACAGATGCATTTCTTATTGCAAAATATATCGAGAAACTGAAATGTTATTCTAATTGGCAACTGGTTTCATCCGATTCATTCTCTATGCAGTCTTGAATACATCAGCCTTTTTTTTTGAAGCGTACCACCATTGCTTCGGTCATTGCATCTTGAGAACTGTGAACTGTTACTGTTGTGCATATGCTTGAATAGAAATTTTGTTCTTCAAATAGTAATGTCAAGAATTCTGAAACAATCTATATCTACTACCGGAGATAAACTAAATTTCGCTTTCCTATATTGAAACTGTGATATATAATCTTATATCTATTTACTTATTTCTTCGGCAGACTCAACCTAGGCATATTTTTGTCCGTACAACATCTTCTTAGATATACTTGCCTTTCAAAGACAACTCACCTGACCCACTTTATACAGATATTTAAATGTATACTGTGTGTCCATTTACTGTGGAGTGAAAATAAAGCTACCTGTAGTATTCCTCGATGATTGTTTAGTCTATCCATTCAACCTTTTCTTCGATTCAGTTTTCTTGTAATATTCATTGAAAAGGTGTATTTATAAATAATGATATTATCATCAGTAGCAAGCGAGGTAAGCAAGGAATTTCCAGATTATCCATTGTAGTTTACTTTTCGACATTCTCAAAAGCATCAGCTTAATTCGGTAGTTGATGGATGATCTTTTTTTTTTGCGAGGGATTCGGCATTGGGAAACCCGTTTGCCACAGAAATTCGTGGAAATTATGATAGATGATCTATTAATTGTTGAACAAATATTTGTAAAATAACTTGGGCAGAAGTTGAGTTTTATCTCGGAATTCACTTTCCTCTAAATAATTTGTTGAAAACAAAAGATACCTACTTCGTAATTTCAAATGGACAATTTGAGAAGTAAATCGAGATTGACCAGAAAAATTATGACAATAATAATTTATTTTGAATAATTATGGAATAATTTATGATATCTTTGACTTCATCTAGGGTGTTTCATTGCAAAAATTAAGGCAACAATTTGAAAATTTTGACATTGACATAAATGGTAAATGTTATTTTTACTAAGCTTTGGAAAGGCAATTTCAAAATAACATTTCAAAAATTCCTGAAAATAATTCTGATTCGCAAATCTTCTGACATAGTAAGTATTGGAAAGAGTTTTTTATCTCCATCAAGTCATACTTGGTGGACACTCCGTCATTGGACATTAAACAGTTGTTATCTTATTCATTCAGTGATGGTGACCGTTTTTCAATCAGCAATATTTTCCAGTTGCACTTCATGTACAAATTAAAATGCAATAGAAGCATGCAGTGAATCTAAATTGATAGCGATTCTATTATAACATTTAACAAACGATGGAATCTTCATTTGGATAAAAACAGTTATCAGTAACAGGCTTTTCATGTAGATATAGTGTCTTTTCAAATTTGAAAAAAATTAAATTGAAGCAATTTTCTGAAAAAAAAATCGAACTGCAAAATTATTGTGAAAATTCATTCTAGATCTTGTGGCTTCTGCAGAAGTAACATATAACCTAGATCTAAGAGGGTCAGTATCAGGTAGACTAATACTTCGATTAAGTGTTTCGATCGCTTTAATTCAGAAGCGACACGGAAGTTTCCAATGCCGATATTTTTATTTTTCATAAAACTTTAAAAAAAAATACGTTTTTTTAAAGATATCAAATTTGACTCCAGAAAAGAATTTGAAAAACTTCCATGGCTCTTCCACCATTCTGATGAAGTAGCAAATGAGAACCCGCGTTCACAGAAATTTTGTATAGATGAGGCCGATACTTCATGAAAATCCATAATTGATCACTAAACTAATGCAGAACACAAGAATTTCACTGCAACAAAATTTTAGTAGTTTAACCTTAATTTAGTGAAAATCGTGTAGTGCTCTACATTAGTTTGGTGTTGGAAAATATGAATGACTCATATGAAGAATATTGTTACGAGCTGTGCTTCCAAGAAAACCGGAAGTCATTATCTCGGCAGCTCGCGTCTAGGCCATGATTTATGGCCTCGCGATAACATCGGTCACCGACGTATCAATTAGAGCGGATGATCCATCGCTGTAGTTCTAGGTACTTCCTGTTATTTCTGGAGCTTGAGTGATTTTACGAGAATGAATAATTTGTGCCTATATAAAAGGAACGGATCGTAATGGACAGTAGTATTGTGGACATTGAGATTTGTGAAGCGAATATCGTTGTGATTTAATTAACTGTTTATTGAGTTGTATTTCGTGTGTTTAGTGAAATAAATTGTTCAGTTTTGTACCGAGTGTTTTAAATTCACGAAATCAAGTAGAAATATCGTAACAATATGTAGCGGCCTCTCTAATCAACTCTATTTTATGAAGTGTGCCGTAATCGCGTTATTTTTTCATCTAACTTCTGGGCATGCCTGTTATGAGATGGTTGAAGGCTGGTATCGTTATATCCGATCATAAAATTAATCTCCGGAAGGTCGAGAATGACAACTCAATTTGAATGCTTTTCATCAAACATGCTTCGAGTTATGATATTGGAAACCTCTTCAGTACGAAAGAAGTTTTCAGTTTTTATTGAATTTGAGTGCTTAGGTGAAACTTTCTGGTTCCTTCGCACCAGACAAACAAAAGAGATAAATAATAATTGTCCAGCGATATTGTGGCAGTCCACGCTGAATCATGGCATGCAATAGGTCCAAGTTCTGTTCAGAGCACCATAACGAGGAGCAACGTCCGTTTACGTCGCTCCTTTTTTTTATTTTTTCCAAAATGAAACAAGTCACGGGCACGTAGAGCCGAGATGCACGATGCAATTCCCAACGTTTTATATGCATTTTCTTGTTTAGTCAGTCAGTTCGTATCGACTGTATAGTGTGTATGCGCAAATTAGTACCAGGAAGTTTCAAATTTCACCAGTTTTATTTTTTTTCTGTCGGTAATGCAACATCAGGTGCTGGAAGGTTTCAAGCAGTATAATTGACAAAATTTTTAGCTTAGTCGAAATAAACAATAAGGGAATCATTGATTTAGAAATATGTATATATGTGAGAGAAAAAATCTGATCTTGGAGTAGGGCAGATCGGTGTCAGTTGGTTAGGGGAAAAATTGATACCTACACGTTTTGATTGCTATGGTGCCGAAGAATGTATGCATTTCAGCGTTACCCTATCTTGAAACAATAGATCAGTGTATTTTTTATGCACGACTGGGCGTCAAATTGCACTTTATCGCCCGGTTGTGCGGGCGTAAAATAGCACTTTACCGCCCTTGGACTACTATACCGCCTGCCGGGCGTAAAAGGGTACTTTACCGCCCGCCGGACAATAAATTATATATTATTCGCATCCTCAGCTGCTTTACTGTTTTCTGGTGGAGTATACAATTCACAGTTCACACTTTCTTAGTCACTGGAATGCATTTTGTAATGATTATTGTCTGTATTGACAGCAAATATGGCTACTAGCCTATTTATTCACCCACCAGTCTGGAACATGAGCAAATTGTAAACCCTTAATAACTCCCTTATTATAAGAGATAGAGAAAAAGGAAAAACAATCTCATGGAATGCGTTTTCAAGAGGAATATCATGGGCGTAGCAAACATTATTTTAAAGGGGTTTAAAAGGTATTTAAGAACCGTTTTTTCCTATCATGCTTGAGAGGTGAAGAGGTATCTACAATAAAATATACTGGTCGTGCATAAAATGATGTATGTATTTCGGGCGTGACTTGCTTTTATGGACCTAGGCGTGTTAATTACTTACACGCTGCGGTCCATAAAAGCCTATTTTACGCCCTTGATACATAAATAACTATCATCCCATCTTCAACTGTAAGGGTTCGCCTTTTTCATACTCTGAACGGAATGCATAAAATACAAACCACCATAGATTAACCGTCATCATATAATAATAATAACAATAACAACAATATAATTGATGACAATATAGAAATTGAAATTATTATTGTCACTAAAAGGATAAAGGCGCGTGATCAGTATAAACTGTTCTACCTCACGAACCTGAGGGAAAAATTAATGCTAAACCTTCATAACTACTGATAATAATGTTGCTGTAATTTTTTCTTTTTATATCTTATGATGTGAGGTACGGAGAAATAGCATAAAGAAGAGGAAGCACTTGAAAAAGAATCATTGTTCGTTGAATTATTTTTTTAACTTTTGGCGATTCTTTATTTTTTTGAGCTCGGTCGGGAGATTATTATACTCCTAGGTATTTGGTAGGAAAAGCTTATTTGAAATAAACTGGAGCTATGATGAGGGATGTAGATATAATCTTTTCTTCTTGAGTGTATGTTACGAACATATGTTCTGAATCTGATTCTTTCGACCAGGTAAGATGGGATGGTGGGATTCATTGAGATATTATTTTTTGGTAGAGAGTGACAGAGTGCAGTCTTCTTCTATTAATCATGTTGAGCCAGCGGACATGTGCAAGAGTATGAGCCACTTTATAAAAAACTTTAAGACTTAGGATTTATCACCTAACATTTAATACTTATCACTTATGACAGATGAATCATGGAAATATCATTGATTGTGTTATAAAACCATTTAAGACTTATGATTTTACACCTAAGACTTAAGAAGATGACCAACTTCCAACTTAAGAAATGGATGATATCCATTTCTTAATCCTATTTTCATTGATGATAAATGATCATCAATGAAAATAGGAGATGCGCATGTTCGAGCAACGAAAAGTGACATCCTGTTTCCCGCGATATTTGAATTTTGGGTTATATTTTCGAATATTAGTTGTTGGTGTGGATAGTCTGTAATTATTTGGTTGCATTTATCAATTTCTTATAATAGTGATGAGACCATGGGCATCATTTACTTCATTTAGTTCGCTCATGATTTTTGGGCTTGGTGTTTACTTGAGACGCATGAGAAAGAAAGGTCGGGATTTAAAATACAAAGTTAAACCAATACATAGGAAAAAGAATACCCATTCCAACTCCATTTTTATTTGAACATGATAGATAATATGGATATTGAACAGTTTTTTATTTTGAAATCGATGTCATCAATAATAACTCCAAATTCTAGCTATTTATCAGATCAGATGGATGCTCTTATGCAGCAAATTGCTTATGTTGGACTGACTACTATGTACACCATGTCATCATAGAGGAAACCAGCGATGTACTGTGGAAAATTTACTGAAAAAATCGATTGGCATGGAATCTCCATGAAATTTTATGAAAAATGGAATATGGAATGGAAATCATGATGGAAATGTACTCAATTTTCCATTTCTACCTTCAGTTTCCTAAGATATATTTGGCCAATTGTTTTTCAGGCAGTTTTCCTGGCGAGTTTATTTTAGAATAACTGTTTATCATAAATATGTCTGAATTCTTCAACTTGTTGAATTAAAAGAGAATATCGTCCATAACACAAATAATATTTGAAGAAAATTAAACAAAAATTCTAACAAAAACAATAATAATAGATATAGGTTAGAACTTGCCAACGTCAAAATTATTTGTTCCATGTCAAATATTCCTAAATCTTAAGTTTTTTTATAATAGAATGAACTTATCAGCTATTAAGTCTTGAATGTTAGGTGATAAATCTTAAATGTTGAAAGTTTTTATAAAGTTACCCTATGAGATATCCTCTCAAATTTTCTAATACCAAAAATTAATCTCAAGCAAGAGTTTCGTATTTTTTGCGATTCACATAGTTCAATATGGGGTATATATTAAGGGTATATTTGATGCATCATGGACCATATTGATACCTGTATCAACCTATCTAAAACACTGATGAAACTGGTCTCCAGACCATACATCAGAAACCTGGGAAGATAGCAGAAGAAGGATAAGAACAAATTGGACGTGCCACATCAGCTGAAAGGGTTACAAGTGTTAAAACAGTCACCATGATTTTGGCAGATTGGCACCTGTAGTTGTAGGTACCAGGACTCCAATATATTATATATTTTGCCAACAATAAGGGCACTTTAAAATTTTATAAAAAACAGAAGTTGTTATAGCTCACATCATCTCACATTTTTATTGTCCCCCAAATATAAAAATCTTTGAGATGTAAAATTTTCTGAAATTTGAAGCTGAACATCAAATTTTTCATTTGTCTATGACATTTTGGATGGTGGCGGAAAGACTAGCAAAACCCATAATTTTTGGTATAGAATAAAGAGCAAAACATCCAGCAGTAGAGTAGTGAATTAGATCCGAATTAGCCTCGAATTATGGTCATTTCAAACATTTCAAAGTGGCTCTGCTGGCATAATAGAGGTCGTATATAACCGAGATGTAACAAAGAAAACAAAGGAAATGTTAACGCCGGAGTATAATTCCTGCTCGTCTCTGGCTTCATCAAGAAGCTGGAGGTGAATGGAATGTTAATGGAAATGTGCGCATCAGCAATGGCGGCCCTAGAAATATATTTTTGGGGTATAACGAAACTTGTAACGGATTAATTGAATGAAATCATTGATATACATAATGTTGAATATGCTCGGATATATCGACTTTAATTTTCAATTTGCCATTGGGCCATTCAATCGGAAGAGTCATGCTGGAAGCCTAATAAAAAAATATATTTTCTGAAATATTGTCGTCAAGATAGAGTCGCAATGGACAATTATTTTCAACCGTAATCAGCGACTCGCCTTGTTATCATCAGTGAACGGATAGTTGTAGTCATTAAGTTGGAATTTGCTACAGAGATGGATGAATGATCATTATACGTCCCAAAACTTAATGAGAATTCTAAAAAAAAAATCAAAACTGATGAAGTTTGAGCAGGTGATTACGTATCTATTATATTTTTGAGTTCATTTCAGTATTATGAATTAGCTAATGACATTACACAGACTATAAAGAATTCATCAATCCAAAAAATTGGGAAAATCAATTTTATTTTCAAGATGTTCATGACAAAGCAAGTACGCGATTGTCAACTCCGTTGATATTTTTTCAACTTGTTAATTTGTGAGCACGCAAAGTCGCATTTTCAATAAGGCGGGCATTATTAGTTGCATGCAATTTTATTTTCATGGCGCACTGGAACGGCGCCATCTTGCGTCTTCAGTTTACAACGGATATTAAATTCATAAGTTACTTTGGAGAAGTACTTTGGTTTTCCTCATGGATCATGTGTTGTTTATATTTAATTAAATTAAGAATTGTAATTATCTAATGCACCACTATTTTTCCACAAAAAAAAATTGTTTTCATTCCTGGATGATAACAGAATAGATACATTTACACCTATGTAGTGGTTAATCTATTAGTAATATCTATGATGCTGATGAGCTGCAAATTTTGACACCGTGACGTAACTCGTACCTTAATAAACACATAATGTTCATCCAATAAACAACATAATTCCTGGTATTGACAGAAAATCTTGAGTATTACTGTTCAGTATAAATGTCCCCCGAATTTTCCAGATGCAGTCATGCTCGATTTTATCCACATGAAAAAATTCTCAAACGTAAAGACAATAAACCGTAGAATTAAATTCTCATTTGCAATGTGTGTATCACACATCGTACTGAAATTGCAAAATAAAGCAGGTGCCACACAGTTTTTAGAGCAGCTGCCCTGCGTCTGATATAATGATTGCAAACCGGATTTTTCACTTCCCCAATGAATAAAGCTAGATATCCCACTATCTGTTTTATACGTTAATGATTTTTGCCCATATGCAGCCATGAACCATAACAAAATACTAAACTCTTGCATTGTTACGTAAATTCTAACTGTGTATGAGTTACTTGGACTATTCAATCCCCTTTGACTTTTTTGTGTGAAAACCCCAAACAGAACAGCCATATTGTTCAAGAATAAATGAAAATAATGAATGCCAAAATTATTTTGATCAATGGAGTAGCAAGTCTCTGTTTACCGCATCAATGGATTTTCGTTTTCATCAAGGATTTCATCATAGTCTCGTCTTCATTGTTGCATAAGTTTCACCTGAGAAGATGGTTCAGTGAACCCAATGAGAGGTCTATTTCATTCTTCAAAATAATGGTCAAGGTCAACTTGTGTCTATAGCAACATCTACCACGTGTACTTTGTTTAGCTTGTAGATTATAACCAAGCAGGATTTTGATATTTTTTCCTACTACGAAAAATCAAATGAGATTCATTATTTGAATTGAGAAATTGAATTGTCACTTTCATTTGAAAATGTTTCATTTTTCCAATGTTCGAAAATAGGGGGCAATGCAATGCAATTGTATTTTTTATTAGTGATATATTATCTATAGGTATATAGGACGATTTAAAGTAGATAAAGTATCTTCGAAACATTTATTTCGAAAATCCATTAACAAAAATATATCTCATAAAATTTAATATTCCAGTTATCTGTATAGAGTGATAGAATCACCATCGACATATAATCTACCTCGTAATCTACGGAATGCAACGTTAACTTCTTTCATCGGTATCCGATATATCTATGCTATTCTCAGATACTCAATTAAAAATAACTATCTATTATGGTGGTGGTGTAAGAACCATTCGAATAATGCAACGAGAAAATTCATAAAAATTCAAAGAATCTGCATACCTATCATGAGTAAGACCAGCCATCTGGCAGTAGATCGGTGAGAACTGTTCGATGCTGATTGAGAAAACGCTTTTTCCCATAGTCAATCGAGTTCTTGGAAACTAACGATGTCCGTTCTTGTTTCAGATGTACTTGGAAACCAATTTCATGAATCAACATTAGTCATGATCCCCCAGAACGGAACAGATGCTGATACATGGGGGTATGGACATCATTTCCAGTGTAGATAACTCCACGTTTAGTTTATTTTTGATCCACTGTTTGAAACACTACTCGATTTATTTTCGGTGAAAGTGTCGTTATCGGGAATACGTCTTCAATGATCATTCCATGTGCCATGGTTCGCGAGTGAAGATGTAAACATTATAAAATGCCATCGAAAAGGCAGTACGACTTGGTGCAGAATGATGACTATGACACAAGAATACCATTACATCCTGAGGAGGCCTTTCATCATGGTATCACGTTTCAAGCCAAGGTAAGATACTTCAGTAATTATGGTAATAGAATAGTTCGATGGTTGGGTTTGATTATGCGAACAAAATATGACATCATGATGCAATAATTGTATTTTGATCTCGGGAGAAAACCGTCAAACATATTCTCTATTTGAGGTTTCCATTCTGAAATCGTGGGTCCTTCCAAGAGAATACATTCCCCTAATCAACAAAATGATTCTCTTGAATTTACTCACATTATTAAATCAAGTAAATATGCTGACAAAACTATTCTATACTAGTACATTCCAATATTTTCTCTTCGAGGCAATTATTTTAGTAGACAAATAAGCAGTTCGAGTTGAAGAAATATATGTCTCAAATGAAGGAATCGTTTTTATGCCTGTACCTATATCTTGGAAAGTTCGAGGAGTATTTTTGAGTCCGAAAGGCATTCTCGATCTAAATCGAATCCTAGTTATCTATTCACTGTAAAGGTGATTTCTTCTGTGAGTTAGAGACACCCACAACCGCTTATAACTGATATTCAATGATTCAGGTTACTATATTTTGTATAAGTGTTTAGTTCCCTCACCACTTCTTTCGTTTTGATATTTGGAATGCCTTTATTCAGCCATTAACTATATGTATGGTTTAAGGGTTTTTCGAAAACTCTAAGACAACAATAGGATTCTGATTATGAAGTTATAACTTCTGAATATATTTCGAATCCACTGTTTTGTCGAATGAAAACATTGGAAACTCATGAACGGGTTACATGATAACCATGCATGTATTTGATGATGTTAGATGGAAATGTTTATCCACCTACAACAAATAGAGGAAGTTCTGGATTATGCTCATTCAATATACATTTCCGTATACAGTTGAGTGCATAAATAAGTCGTCAGCAGTTATAGGCAATCTTGAGTCAGGCTTGTCAATCTTTATTAAACTTCTTATCGACTTTGACAAGTAGCGTCAAAATTCAAACTATTTTTGTCACAAAAGTTCCAAATGTAAAAGTGTACTACTTTTTAATGAAATTTGGAAGATCATAGGCAGGTTTACAGCATACAAACCCTGTACGACTTCTTTATGCACACAACTGTACATTTCGAAATTGCCGATGAGAGACAACCTTGAATAATCATGATTTGATTATCCAGACTTTTCTAACAAAAGTTGCGAATCTCTAATCAAATTAGTAGCAAAATTTGCTTTTTTAAATTAGTAGGTAACTCTTTCATTCAATCAGATTAATTGCAATGAGTTGATTTGAAAGAGGATTACTTCACCGAAAAGATAAACAGGGTTAATAACGATGATAAACGATATTGAAGAAATTGAAAGTTGAAACTTAGTTTTCAGAACAAGAACATAATATACTTTCAATTTCTATTGTTTTCCACGGCCGAAATTGTACAAGGTGATTTCGAAATAAGAATCAATCAATTTTTGAATAACAAATCCACATCGATGCATGTCCCCTATAATAGATCATGGACAAGTCATTCATCCTTCATCGGTAACGATATCCCAGAAAACTCATCCAATGGAATTGGTTTCCTGCAAGTTCGAAGACCCTTTCAAACGAGGCGTTCAATCAGAAACGCGATACACAATGTTTGTGAACCTGTTCCGACCGCATTGCAACATGCATGGCTGGTTCTGAATCCAAAATGTAGGTTTGAGTTCTTTAATGAATGCTGTCGAATCCCGTTAATTTTATCTTATAATAATACTCGTAGATTCGAACGCCCTACCACAGTTTGATCCTTCTAGCCACCATGGATCAGTGATATTCGAATAAATGCCGGGGATATCAGTCAGTTGTTTTGACGTCCATCAAGGTAGCACAAGGTGAATATAGGATGGTGAAACAGCTCTTCAATTGTTTCTGCGAAAAACTTGTAGACCGTTTGAGAAGGTAGTAATATTTCCACGAGTATTTCCACGACTTGAAAGAAGATGGCGGTAAGATCGATTATCAAGGAAGATTTCTGTTGCTTACGTATTTCTGTGGTTCGCATCTGACATAAATGACTTGAAACGACATTAAAACAATACATTTTCGATAAATCTGATTGAATATTGATATTTTGACTCTTCCTCAGTCATTTTTCATCTAGAATAGATAAAAGTGATGAAAAGATGACAGATGCAGAGTTTCTGTTTTACCGACACAAGGTATGTCGCCATCTCTGATAACTTCAGGAAATATTACTACGGTATGAAATCAAGTAGGCAAAGGTCTACAGTTTATTCTAGTGCTTGTTAATAGGAAGCTGTTTCACCATCCTATATCCACCTTGAGGTAGCATAACAACTTCGGAATCACTCGATGAAATATAAACCATACATTCGAACAACTCAGATTTGTATTTCCATGCAAATTATATTTTCTAAAATCATAGCAAAGCGCTTTCGACTGTTACGTCATCATCAGTGCATACCTGAAAGCAAGTATGATTTGGTTTAAGGAAAAAGCATTCTATCAATGTATATAGGGATAAGAAAGATTGAAGACATTTTTTGTATGGAGGTAAATCAATACTTACTAAACTTGTCAGGTATTACAAGAATTCCATAAAATTACAAACTTATTCATTTGCTACAAAATGCTTTACATCAATAAAAAATAAAAATTTGGTCTTTCCAACATTGGGATAAACCCGTTATGAAATTTAAAAATTTGAAAATTTGAAAATTGTCAACGAATATTACTAAAGTCCACAGAGAAGTAATGATGAGAGTGAAGCAGTACAGAAACATAAATTCTGTGATATGACTTGAAATGGACATGGAACAATAAATAGAAGAAGATTAATAAATTCATCATAGACAAATTTTTTGGAAATTAATAGCTATCTTTTTTGGTTATTTCAATCTTCTATGTAAAGGAATGTATGATCTGTCCAGATTAACTTGTGAATTCAGACATAGATCACTATCTAGCAACTCCTCTGCAACTGTTCCTCTAGTAGGAGAGGCTCTTAAAAGTGCAGGCATAAACTCACAGTGCACCACAGCTATACCAACTCTTCTGAATTTCTGTTTATCTCAAGACTTTTTTGTATTCAACAACAAATTCTATAAACAACCAGAAGGCTTAGCTATGGGTAGTTGTTTATCACCCTTTCTAGCAGACATTTTCATGAATAATATTGAAAAGAAATTTATTGTTAACGATATTAACCCTGAGATTCTACATTGGTTCAGATATGTTGATGATTATTTGGTTTTTGTCAGAGGCAACATTGATACAACACAAAACTTGTTGAATAAAATAAATCAAATTCACCCAAATATAAAATTTACATTGGAAATTGAGTCTAATAACCGGTTGAACTTCCTAGACAAAACTTAACATAAAATAAACAACAACCTGCAACTCAGCATATTCAGAAAACCAACACAAACGGATCATGTTATTCCAAATATTTCATCACACCCACATGAACACAAAATGGTTGCATTCTTAAACAAATAGCCTTTAACAACAACTACAATCCAAGCATTATCAATACCATAATCCAGAAAATCAAAACAAACAGAGAACGTAACCTAGCTTTTCCAAAAATCAAAACAATAGACAAATTTGTTTCACTTCCATTTAATGACAACATCTCAAATAAAATTACAAAATGTTTCAGGAGTAATATTGAGAACATAAAAATTTCTCACAAAACTGATAACAACCTTAGCAGACACCTGGTAAATTCAAAAGATAAAATTGAAAAACTTCATAAAAGGGGCATTTATAAACCAGCATATATTGGTAGAACTTGTAGACCTTTGAGAGTCCGCATAAATGAACATCTGAATCCTAACAAGAACTCAGCTTTTGGACATCACCTTCGATTTAATAACCATAATTTCAGCCCTAACAGATTTCGAAATCAGTTTTGAAATCAGTTTCATCCAAGAATTATAATAGATTAGATTTTTTGGAGGATTTATACATTGCAGAGGAGTTGCTAGATAGTGATCTATGTCTGAATTCACAAGTTAATCTGAACAGATCATACATTCCTTTACATAGAAGATTGAAATAACCAAAAAAGATAGCTATTAATTTCCAAAAAAATTGTCTATGATGAATTTATGAATTTTCTTCTATTTATTGTTCCATGTACATTTCAAGTCATATCACAGAATTTATGTTTCTGTACTGCTTCACTCTCGCCATTACTTCTCTGTGGACTTTTGAATAGTCAACACGTAATATTCGTTGACAATTTTGAAATTTTCAAATTTTCAAATTTTTAAGTTTTATAACAGGTTTATTTATCCCAATGTTGAAAAGACCAAATATTTTTTATTTTTCATTGATGTAAAGCATTTTGTAGCAAATGAATAAGTTTGTAATTTTATGGAATTCTTGTAATACCTGACAAGTATTGATTTACCTCCATACAAAAAATGTTTTCAATCTTGCTTATCCCTATATACATTGATAATAATGCTTTTTCAGGTATGCACTGATGATGACGTAACAGTCGAAAGCGCTTTGCTATGATTTTAGAAAATATAATTTGCATGGAAATACAAATCTGAGTTGTTTGAATTACTGATACATGTACACCCTTAATTATTGTCTAGTGTGGTATAATCAGATCTATTGAAATCTCCTAGAATTTGTTTTGCCTGCTGAATGTTGAGCCCGTAGAACTCACGAATTTTCGTATGAAAGAGCAGACAATTCAGGTACCCATGTAATATATATCGTTCCACTTCGCTTAGTAGAATAAAAACCACAAAAACGAGACCAAATATACCCTCAAGATTTTAAGTCAAACATCATTTCAGCGCTGGTTATAACTAGAAAGGAACACATGGAGTAAAGAAATGTTTATGGTCATATACCATCTGACATCATCAGTGCAGAGTAAGGGGAAAATTTTGCTGATGCACTTACTAGATATTGTGAAAGTATTCGACCTCATCAGTGCTCTTGGATTGAGAAACTGTGGTTCGAATGGTGAGTTTAAAAAATCAACCCAAAAAAACACAAAATTATCCACAAAATTGATTACTCATTTCGACCACAAGGTTGCCATCTGCAAATAGCCTAAGAGGAAAATTCTCGGGAAAATTAGCTGACATCCTTGTTCTTTTTTCAAAGTATTTAATTATTTAATTTCCTTTCGTTTGTTAAATGTTTAAGAAGTTTTAAATGGTATGATGTTCCTGGATTACTGATCTCATAAATATACCTATACATAAGTAAATGGTAACATTGAAACACATATCTAAAATATCCCATTTTCTGATATAAAATCTTGAGGAAAAAGATAACAATACGAAAGGTATTATTTAATATTCAAGTCGCTAACCTCGTCGGATGTTGCTCTTGACATTCCGATAAGCAAATTGGCGATCCCGCCAAAACACATAACCTTGAAGGATACACGAGTGACCGTTAAAATATTGTGTAACATAGTACCATCTGCTGGTACTACGAGAAACTTTCCTGTCGATAACTCTCTCAGTTGACCAGTCGATGAAGATTTCAGCATATTTTTGAATTAAAGGCTCAATACTCAAGGATCAAAGTAAATTCCAAGAAACTCTACTGTACCTTTATTATTGAAATCCAGTGCAATTCAGATGCTGGCTGTTTATTGCTAGAAATATTGTACCTGGGTATTCTTTACGTTGAAATAATATATTGTGGTTAATTAAAAATTTGCAAGCGGCGTCTACTAATTGGACCGATTATCTTAAAAAGGGCCCAAGTCAATTACTGAGAAAATTCCCAATTGCCCTCAGTCAGTGTCGTACATAATATGCTTCTTGTTGATGCTTATACAGTATAAACGAAAACATACGCAATGAAATCGCTATATATGTGGGTTGATTCCTTTCTGCAAAAAGCGGTGCAATTCAGGAACCAAACAAACATCAATTAATAGCACATACTTGATTACTGACGTTTACCGAAGTTTTGGTCAGGAATGTTTGTAGAATATGTTTGTGGATATTTTTTGAATAGTTGTCAACTCATCCGAAACGTAGTATGTCTAGGTATGTGGGTTTGTAATGATCCAAAACGTTTTGGTCATATTTACGGTTGTGTCTAGGGAATGAGATGTGTAGAACGATAGCGTAATACGTAAATATAAAACAATCACCTGACGTGACGTCATAACACATATGTCTTCCAAAAATACGCTTGGCCATGCCTTGGCGCCATGTTGATGAATGTATATTTGAAAATTCTTGGAAATAGATTTCAAAAGAATGTGAATATAACTTTTTGATTGGAAAGGTATAACTATCCATTTCCATGGTTTAAAATTAATCCATTTTTTTATTCCAGTATATCGGCATGTTGGATGTCCCAAGACCAACTAGTAAGGTTGAAATTGTTGCAGCTATGCGAAGGATACGGGTAAGAACATAACTATTTGATATATTTCCTACGACTACTTTATTAAAAGTCATAGAGCACACTTTTTTGTTGATCGAAAATTAGCTCGAAAATTAGCTTATAACTCCATGGCATTGTTATTTGAAAAAAATGCACACGTGTTGAAATGAATGAAAAACAGCACGGTCGCATCTATGGATAGAAATAATCAGGTATATTCTTGAGTACTCACTGTCACCATAAGCGCTTTTGTTACACCACACTCATATTTATCGGTTTTTCTGTCTCTTTTCGGATTATAAGAAGAATTCGTAACTAATTTCAATGTTTCAATGAGACATATAACATCTACATTCACTTTGATGAAATTAGGCTGGAACTATTTCAAGTTACATAATAATAATAATAAAAATAAATTTATTTGCCATGTAAAACTCACAAATTTTCAATTCATACAAGATATAATTTGCACACATGCAAATAAAAAAAACGTGATCCACTAAAGGCTAGCCTTGGAAGTGGTTTCACATGATTACAGTTTTAATATCTAATATAAATACTAAAGTGAGAGCTTAGTTAATAATTAACAAAATTGGCAATCTATAAAATAATTTACGAAAATGAAAATATTTTAGAACAATAAACATATAGTGTATAAGTGTAGTGTTGTATTATTAGATTTTTGATGTCCTGATATAACAAACCATGTGTACAAGGAGCAAGGTAGGTTTAAAAATAATACAAATTATTGACATCTACAAATTGATGAACCTGCAGTTGAGGTAGACTACTGATCCATTTCTTCATTTTTGATTTGAATGTAGACATTGTGCTGATTGATTTTGATAAGTGATATCATTTTCCGCGAAATAAAACAAAATACTTATGGTCGTAGTGTACAATAGTGTACAAAACTCGTTTGAAAGTGAATATCCTGCACTCGATGTCACTTTCCACACTTGCCCTTTTATTTGCACAATTTAGAAAAGTAACCATATACCTATTTCATTTCAGTACGAATTCAAAGCGAAAGGAATCAAGAAAAAGAAGGTGATAATAGAAGTATCGGTAGATGGAGTTAAAGTTACATTAAGGAAAAAGAAAAAGGTGAGTTCAACTCGTGATTCTATTGCATTCACCAAGGACCATTGAAAGTGAGATGAAATCGAATATTGAAATTGAAAATTATTTATCTACGATTTGGCAACATTGCACATCCAACATCAAACCAAGATCAGGTATTTTCAAATCTAATAATTCGTATTTGTATGTATGTCTTTCCAAGCCAAATCATATTGCGGATATTGACGACTCTGGATCCGATGAATTTGCCCAGGGATTAAGGATCCGGAAAGAGATTCGAAATCCGCAGGGATTTTCAAGAGTATGTTTTTTATTGAAAACTCATTGCGCATCAATTTATCTTGCGTTTGTGGGCATCCACGAATTCTTTATAAAGAGAAAATGATGAACACATTTTTTTTTTGCAGAGGAAACATTGGCTGGACGACGGAAAATCGCTGCTGCTTCACCATCCCATCTACAGGGTGTTTTACGTGTCGCACGATTCTCAAGATCTCAAAATATTCAGTTATATAGCGAGAGATGGTGCCTCCAATGTTTTCAAATGTGCTGTCTTCAAATCCAGTAAAAAGGTGAATATGATTTTTTTATAGCATTAGCTGTAGCGATTTTCATTAAGATATCCCCAGTTTTTGTTGATGAAATTGCGAACTATAATATGGAGGAGGGGGTTAGGTCAGGTTATAGATAAGGTGCTCAGAAATAAAAGACAGTGAATGTGCCGTTTGTTCCAAGGCACTCCAGGGTTTTGATCCAGCTTCAGACCAGTTTGGAGTTAGATAGTTCCAAAAGGCGCGTTAAGACTTTAAAAAGTGTTTTTTGACCGCCAACTTAGTTGCAAAGCAACCCTCGAAGTCTCATTGAGACTTGTCTGAGCAAGGAAGACGGGGACCTTAGCTTTTTAAGTGTCATCCGAAGCACTACTCGGCTGGTTATCGTTGAGAGTCCGAAGGATTGAAATCTAGGTACCAAGAATGTTCGGTTGGTTACCTATCTCCTCCCGCTAAACGATGCTACAGAAATAAATAAAATGTCAAATAGCCGCGCCGGGTTACTTGATTTCAGTAGAGCTTTCAACTATATATCACACATTGTTGGTAGCCATATTAAGCAAATATTGGTAAGAATACCACAGGGGTCAATTTTGGGACCAAAACTTTGTATGATGCACTTTGTATGCTGACGATTTGACAACACTTGAGTATATTAAGTTTTCGTCCTGTGAACGTTCGAGTTTCATAAAGAATAATCAGTATCATAAGATTATTCTTCATTCGTTGTAGTCCCATCACTTTTGGAAAGAACATCTGGATATATAGTTCCTGGTTATTGGATAGCTCGAGTTCGATTTGTTGTCATCAGAACATAATTCATTTTGATCGTTTTGTTTCATTGGCTCTTATCCAGTGAATATTATGACCTGCCACCTACTACGTCTGTCTGTCAGAAAAATCGATGGTGCACGGGAGCTAATTATGAATTTTCGTTGATGCGAAATTAGTTTTCAATTTGTGCCCATTCAACAGCTTTATTTTTAACACGTTGGTGTATTTTGAACGCAGATTTACATGTACAATCTGAGTTTATAGATATCGCTTCAAGTCCAGCCAAATAATACAAAATACCCAGATAACAATATTTTTATTGTTCAAGAGAATGACCTGGAATAACGGCTCGGCAATTCTGGTTAGATTTGTAACAATAGTATTTATCAAAAAATGATTCATATATTATCAAATATCCAGATAACATTATTTCAAGCATTCTGCTCCACACAGTATACTTGGGGATATTTTTATGTGTCATTTTGGATAAACATTTTTTCTATAGTGTAAAAAAATCCTGAATTATGTCCTTCTGACATTTTTTGCCATTTTTAGATCACGATAACTTCTTAAAGGACAAAAATCAAGTTTCCAGATCTTTGCAAACACTATAAAATACATACAATAGTAATTTACGTAACAAGTCCGGAAAATACTGTTTTTTTGGATGAGTGGACAAAATTCTAGAACGAGCGTAGCGAGTCCTGGAAGTCTGCGAGTCCAAAAAAACTGTTTTCGGGCGTGTTGCGTACACAATTTTTTCGGCAACCGTGTAGAATAACAAATCAAAGAAACACATTTCTTTCAAAAATTGAAATGTTAGCTAATTTTATGTCAGATAGCTGTCAGTCGTTATTTTGCTGCTATGGTAATGATCAACTGCATTTATCAAAACCATACTACCAAGATTTTCATATTTACAATGACATCAACGATGTGATTCTTCCCGGCCTAGTCCGGGAAGTACGTACTTCCCGGACTAGGCCGGAAAAATGCCACTTTCTCAAAAAAAAATCGTCTGGAAAGTACGTACTTTCCGGACGGTTGCCGAAAAAATATATTTTTTATGACCGTGCATTTTTACCTCGATTTTTACTTACTTTCCCGCAAGCATTTTAGTTTTGAAACTTCCACTCTCAACAATTTTAACGTTTTTATATACATTTAATCGATTTATCCTGTAGTTGTTACTATTCTAACTAATTTAGGTTTAAATATCTTACATAAGCTATAGACTTTTTTCATCTTTTCATATTTTTATTGCTCCGAATTATTCAGATCAATGGCAGTCGCGTGGGTGAATTATCACTTTCCGCACTTGATATGAAAATAACTATTCCACCTCAAATCACTGTTTTCTTGTTATTGTTCTTGTTCCTCATCCGCTTACTGGTTTGAGACTGAACATGCTTATTGAAAGAGGGCCGTGGATTTTACTAACTTATAGTTATATATATATAAGAATTTGCAGTAGTTGAGGGGATCCAAAAAAGTGTAAGTATGCTAAAAATATTGTGATTTATCGATATAATTTCTGAGCTATATTTTTCCGAAGCAAATTGATTTCGATTTGGATTATTGATAATTCAAACCGAAATCAAGAGTATATAGACATGACGAAAAATGCCCACAGAATACATCAATTCACTTGAAGGAATTTTATTTTTTGGTAGCAACGAAAATATCATGGAATGCTTATAAATAATTATAATTTTGGGCTGCCATTTTGATGTCTCTATAAAATCAAACACCAATCCAATTTATTGGCGTTCGACAACATATGGATAGAGGAAATTTGGGTCAGCGGACACATTTTTCATTCAGTAACTGCGTTCGGGGTGATACGAGCATCAGAAAATATCGAGTTTATTTCACATTCATCACAACTCGACGCATAAAAAGTTATCGAATAAAGTTATGTGGACTCGTTTCAATCAGGATCTACTACATGATACCACTTCAGGCAATCCCAAAATTCACGCAAAAATTAATCTTCATAGATAACACAGATTTAAAATTAAAAATTATTTTTTTATGGATTCATGAAGTATAATACAGTATACGCACTCTTTCGTCAATACTTTCCATGAGTGTTATGCATGAAATTGGTTGAACAGTTTCCCCCCTCAAGAGTTGTCGGTTCTAATCTTTTTGACATAATAACAGAAAATAATCTAGTAACCAGAACCATTATTCATTCAACAAAGTCTCTTCGCTGTGCATGGTCAGTAGGCTTCAGTTGTTTAGTCAATTGATTTTGAAAGCTTGATCTTCGGTGATTATACGCTGTAGTTTCTCGAAACAACATTCTTGACTAAGCTTCAGAATTGATATTTCTGATGGACCCCGAGGAAAACTTCTCATGAACTGCTTCGATGTTTTGTGCATGTTGAAATCTGTACTTATTGAAGGACGACTAGAGCGTTTGGGATCACTGCTCGCTGTGCCTGGATTTTTAATAGTTATTTATGTATCAAGGGCGTAAAATAGACTTTTATGGATCGCATCGTGTAAGTAACACGCCTATAGGTCCTTAAAAGCAAGCTACGCCCGTAATACATACAACATTTTATGCACGACCAGTATACTTTATTGTAAATACCCCTTCACCTCTCAAGCAAAATAGGAATAAAACGGTTCATGAATACCTTTTAAACCTCTTTAAAATAATTTTTGCTCTCGAAAAAGCATTTCATGAGATTGTTTTTACTTTTTCTCTATTTCTTATAATAAGGGAGTTATTAAGGGTTTACAATTTGCTCATGTTCCAGACTGGTGGGTGAATAAATAGGCTAGTAGCCATATTTGCTGTCAATACAGACAATAGTCATTACGAAATGCATTCCAGTGACGAGGAAAGTGTCAATTTTACTCCACCAGAAATCAGTAAAGCAGCTGAGGATGCGAATAATTAATAATATCCAAGGGTGGTAAAGTGCTATTTTACGCCAGCACAACCGGGCGATAAAGTATCACTATTCCGACTTTTTTCAAGTGAATAGCTAACTGTAGCTGCCAAACATTAATTATTTTTGAAATATTTTTCAACAATGAATACGCATTGTTCTTTTATGTAGCGCTCCATTTTTAATAACCCTGAACTGTCAGTTGTCACGCTGTCTTTTGGCAACATAATCGCACAAATGGCGCCCAATTCAAATCTTGCGTGAATTTTGAGGCACCGTTCATAAACCTCTCGGTTTCATAAGGTGAAAGATACATTAATATAAATGATTCCTCAGAAATACGATTTTGTATCAATAATGTTTGCCAAACACAATACTCTTTTATTTCTTGGTTCTCGGTCTATTTTTGTGATAGCCCAGCTATCTCATGAAGATGAGACGTCATGGACCTACGTCATCGTCTCTGTGGATCTGCCAAGAAAAATTCATTAAAATAAGTATAATGCATATCAAAAGATCGGAACAGATGGATTTCTTCCTAATTGTTTTTCCAATAAGTTAATATTACCATTCAATAGCGCAACCCAGATATTTTTCCTAGGGGGAATCCTCAATGAATAATATAATACACAATTTGTGAATATCACGATGTATTTTTTGGAAAAACGTAAAACTTGAACCACTGATTTTGTAAAGTTTGTATATCGCTACTTTGAAGTTGCAGAAATCGATGCAAGACCTATAGCTTGCAGTGAAATACGAACCACTTCCGGGGGGAGGGGAGGAAGTACAAGGAATTTGAAACAAGCTTTTGCTTTCTTGTTTTGGAGCTGAGATTTTCTTTCAATCAAATTTAAAACAATCACAAGTTTGATTTTCAATACAGTCGTATTCAACTCATAGACCAAAACCTGTAGAAGACAATTTCAATTAGAATAATAATGTCACCTTTATAAATAATCTCCCGTGGACAAAAATAAAACAAAAATTAATTTTGGCTGTGATCCACAGTATTAAGGGTCAAAGTTGTATCACTGTCATTGCCATCTTATTTATACCTTGTGAAACGAAAGTAGTTGTTTTCTGCCCGTAGTCTACCTTTTAGAACATCCTAGATGGTTTTTAGGTGAATTATTGACGTACGAGATTTTAAATCTCATTTTGATTTTTGCGGTTGTAATTGGTAATTTGAAAATATTTGCATAATCTCAGTTCATCTCTTAGCTTTGTTGAATTATCCTGGACTGTCATTGATTATTTATTTGGTCGGAAACAATGTGTTGATTTGTATAGAGAGTGTTCAAAACTGGCGTACATTAAAAGTGAATCTCCTCCATGGAGATATGGTATGCAAAACTAAGAGACTCGATTTAGCTGTCTTAAGAAGACTATGAAAAAAATTACTGCTGACACAATTGACAATAAGCAGGTGGGAACATTTATTTTAGTCCTTGTCAACGTACCATCATTTGAAAGGACCCCGCACTTTTTATAGGTAAAATGGTTCTCGGTGAAATTATCTGAATTTTTAGTATATCGATGTACTGATTGAACGTGCAGAATAGCAAACTTCTTCTATGGATAGATTTTGAAATACAGGGCGTTCAAGTCGAAAGTCAGTAATTTTTTTTTACCTAATTATTTTCTCGGGATTTGAAAGTGCAAACTACATTTTTTTGCTCATATCATCAAAGTACCTTCATATTACTAAATATCATTCAGATGGTACAGATTATATCATTATGTACAGAGTAAAAAATAAAAACATTTTAGTAATGTCTGAAAATTCGATACAATAATGAAATATTGAAGAAATTATTTTGGCGTGCAATATATTAGTCTTATTCCATCATCAATCACGTTTCATACATTTCGTACAGGGTGATTTGAAAAATTGGTGAAATATATGGCTGGTTCTTCCGTACACATCCTGTATATTCAAGGGAATTATCATCCTCAAAAGATAGCTGAAACCCTATAAATATGATTTCGTTGGGATGTATAGGGTGATCATGAAAAATTTCGATGATAAAAATGACAAAATATCAACATTTTTGAAATAACCCTGTAATTCACAATTAATTCGGTGAAATTCCTTTATTATTATTTAATATATTCATCATTATCTCCTCAACACTGTCCCAAAAATTCAGCTTCCTACTATGACTAGTTTCATAGTTATTAATTGATAAACTTATATTACCATTACCTTTACCTGTAAAAAATGCGGGGTCCTTTGAATGTTGAATCCCACTTGATTTGTTATCGAATTATTTTATTATTGCTTTGGGATCTGGAAACTTCATCGCAAATTTCATTTATGCTGGATAAGTTACGTATGCAACGCATCTCAGATATATTTATTATCATCAAAATGCGATGTTCTCAGGTGACACTGACTCGTTTCTTACAGTAATTGATCACGAAAAATCCTGAATTATGCAGTAGCGGCTCTAAGCCAATTATAATAGGAGACTTGAAAATTATTTTGACATTTGTCCACTGATATAGTTGAAAAATGGTGTTGGCATCTAGCTATAGAATTAGATATTGTATGATGCAAACACAATTAATTTAGTCATGGTCGACTTTGATTTCACAAATTTGAAATTGACTTGAACGCCATATTTCCGCGTTTGATGGTTATTTGTTTCACGTGTGAGCGCCGTCGAAAAAAACCGAAAATAACTATAAATAATGCTCCGTGATGGATTCATAGGTGCAATTGGCGCGATCTGACGTCGCGACGCTGTTCGAGCGTCGTTTATGATCATTTTACGCTCGCCACGGCCACCTGGGCGTCTGTCGCTCGCACTCAAATGTTTCAGTGGCCTACTAGACGCGAGTGCGCATTTTCAGCCGGTAGGACGTTCAAGATTCAGCGGTTTTGTGCCGAAACGGTTTCCGTGTGCTGGTTTCAGAAGCTCAAAGAAAAGCTATTTGAAAATGTTACATTATTTTAAAAATATAGTCGACTTTCAGTGTTTGCGCTACCACTGAATATTTATTGTATTTATTTAATGATATTTACCTGAATAATAGGGTTACCGTTAAAAAGTGAAGCATTTTTGTGATATAAATCATTGTGTTTGTGGAAAATATTTCGGAAGATTCTTCTGCGTGTACACTTGAAGGGAACAGGAAAATTGATTTTTTATACATTTCATCGGACTTTCATCTTTCAGTTCGCGTAGTGTCAAAGTGAATATAAATTCACTGATATTTTGGTTTGTTTGTGTTGAAAAGTTTGTTTTCTAGAAAGTTTTGATGGCTTTTCAGTCGCAGGATTGGAAGGATTATACGCGAACAGCGTTTTGAATGAGCATTTTGCATAGTAATGGTCTTCCTAACTCATGTCGCAATGCAGGATATTTTATTGGGAGAGGGATGCATTCTGATTTATGTCTTTACTACATAGTCTCTGAACTATAATATCATTTGGACTGATTCATTTAGGCCATGCATCAGTTTTCAACTTGCAGTTGAGTCAGAAACACGAAATTGATATGGTATATTTAAACATAATCGATCATGTCTGTTTTATATATAATATTATTGTTATTATTAATCCAGCTGTTATTTAATCTGAGTTAAGTTATGCTAACTCATCTGTCACAGTCTATTTTTTCAAATTCAAATTGAATTTTCTATACCTTACATCAAACTCTATCGATTTATTAAATAAAAATCAAGATGAGATATTCCTTGCTATTCAAGTATGCCATGGAAAGGCAAAAATTGTAATTAATAAGGTGATATTTCACCAAAGTCGAAACGAGTTGTCTTAAATAAAATTGATTCGGAAATCTAAGTAATCCATAGCATGTGCCAAGTATCAACTGTGTGTTGAAAAACCTTTAATACTCTTGTTATTCGTGGATAATAATAGTACATTATATACCGCGGGACTGAAGTAGTACATTTGATCCTGAAGGTAAAGTTTATGGCCCGACCGCAGGGAGGGCCATAATTTACCTGAAGGATTAAATGTACTTCAGTCGCAAGGTATATACGATACTTTTCGTACTTCCGGTATGATTTTATTAATTATTTCAATAATTTCAATCAGTTTTTTCTCTCTTCAACTCATTTAATAAACTGTCTTTAAAATAAGTTACCATAGTAACATTGCGTTGTGACAGTTATAATTTAGAAACATTGTCATTACTAGTGTCATTGTAAAGAAACATTGTTATTGATAATTATTGGTATCATGAGTGAAGAAGGTGTATCTGATATTGATGAAAGAGCAGCCGAAGTAGGTGAAGAATTGTTACCACCGAAATCTAGAAAACTATACGAGCAGCAGTACGATGCATTTAAAAAGTGGTGCCGCTTAAAAAATGTGAGACAACCTACTGAAAATGCGCTGTTAGTCTACTTCGATGATAAATCAAAAGCGGTTTGTGCTTCAACTCTCTGAGACTGGTCAATATGACGAACTGTCACAATATTAATTTGAATATTAACGTTAATTACCATTCTAATTAATTATATTTTTCAATAAAATATCCCTTAAATTCGTTTGTTTGTGATTTAATCGTTCCGGGATTTTCGTCAATATTTAATCCCGGAGGGATTAAATGTGACACTTTAGTACCTGTCACAAGGGAGTGAAGTTGTCACTTTAGGCCAGGAAGTACGAAAAATTCCTTATACTTATATGTATTGATCATATTATTAATTGTTCACGTACATATCTGGTTTTTTAAAAAAAGCAAACATATAGCTATTTCAGAATTATCTAAATGTATAACCACTCAAATCACTGATTCATACTAAAATATGGTTTCTATGAACGCATGATGCCCTTGGTAATAGGTACCGAATTCTAAATATATCTATCTGGTTATGTTTATTAGATCATATCTATCAATTTTCCTGGATTAACTCAAACTTTAAAAAGGCCAATGTTAATGTAGGATACTCAACAAGTTTTCATTTCGAAATTATGAATTATGATATTCGGATCCATGAAGTACTTTTTTCAGGAATTATTCTTGGAAGTGTTTATAGTTTATCAAAATTTCTGACATCCTTTATGATTAATGGAACTATAAATCATTTTACTCTTGTCTGACTGGATCATTTCACAGCAAAATTTAATAGTTTGTTCTCACATTGTCAATTTGGTATCCTTAGCAGATAAACAGTCATTAATTCGTTCAAATTCATATAATTTGTATACAGTACATGATTTACTGGTAAATCTATGAAATGTCCTTATCAACAAAAAAAATCAACAACTCAAAATTATTTTATTGATTCCTCTACTAATGAATTGATATTATTTTTGGAGATATCAGTCAACAAACGCGTTAGAACAAAAACTACTGAACATCAATCTGAAGAAACGATATTTCCTCGCAACATTAAAGCATCATGACTGTATTTTATCAGAATAATAATCTAGCACAATGGGCACATCCCACAAAAAATCTTCATTCCATAATTCAAAAATTGCTTGGGGGCGTTGGCGGGTGTCGTTTTTAAATTTGAAAATTGAGAACATGTCGTGCTAACATTATAAAACGGGGACTCTTTATCGCTCTTTATACATAAAAAGGTTATCTCTAAAAGTGTTTCAAGTGGAAATTCAACACGCCCATTATATTCAATCGCAACATTATGAGTTAATGTTGTGGTAGAATACGGTTCCAAACAAATTCTTTTTCTACAAGAGACAGTAATGATGATGCATAACTATATTTTGATGAAATACCAGATGTTCACAGGAATTCCTCGATACAGGGATCGTTATCCCGAATCTTGGATTATAATTACAATGTTACCTAATACTTGTAGACGTAGATAAATGCAGTAGTTGGGATTAACTTGCTCTGTCGAAATAATCTACTGCGCACTATTTTTAACTCGAAAGTAGGTGAAACCATCCATTGGTTTCAAGTATGTATAACGAATATATCATTCCTAGGTGAAATATCGTTGAACGTATAAATTTCATGTGTAAGACGCAAAAAGCCTATCGCAATTTGTGTATAATCCTGGCCAGAATGTGACACACCAACAATCCAGTCGCGATCCCTCCCCGTAAAATGAACAAAAAGGGCAAGGAAGATCAAGTTCTACCCGCCAGCTGTGAAACGCTGGACCGGGAGGGCCTGAAGAAGAAGCACGACGTCCTCTCCAAGGCCAAGAAACGCCTCTTGAGCCTCAGCGACGCGCTCAAGGCCAGCAAGAGCCTGGCGCCCTCGGAAACGAAGGGCATGACCAGGTCCAAGACGCAAGTGACCTTGGACTACTTCTTCAAGCACTGCTCTTCGAAGAACAACCACATCTACGCGAACACGCAGCAGGAAAAGCGGTCTGCCGGCCTGCAGAAGCAAAACTCCGTGGGCTCTTACCCCATCAAGATCAAAGTCACAGATGAGGATGACACTAGGTGAGCCATCTGGACCAAATGGAAATGCTGACTCGGAGCGAGCTTGAATAATCAGCATTTCCTCTTGGTCACAATAAACTGACTCATCTCGTGTAACCAAACAGAGGTCGCCTTGAGAGGGATGCAAGCAAGCTGGACACCGAGGCTTTGGCTCTGGAAAGGCCCAGAAAGAAATTATCATTCCGTTTGCCAGAGGTCGATAAGATTTCACCCATTATTGATAGTGATGGTGCAGAGAAGAGAACAATTAAAAACATTCCAGGATGTAAAGGTGATAGAGCTAGACCAACGTCCCTGCAACTTCCCAGGAATAGAAGTTTCAATGGGAGCTTTCCACGACAATCCAGTTGTGAGGATGTGAATCTAGAGGTACCGAAGTTTTGGTCGGTTTCTTGTAGGACTACTAGCTCCCAATTTCGAATGCTTCATCTTCTTGAGATCAACTCAGTCAGTAGATTCAGTCCCAGTTCAGGTTCCTTTACCAGCAGACTCATTTTTGAGTGGCTACCCCAATTATACTCATAACTTCCAAACTCTTAAGAAGCATTGAAATTCTGACAAATTTTGCCGAGAGAAAAGTAATTACTTGGAAGGCATCTCTTCGTATGAAATACCAAAATATTTATTCATTATGGTGTTCTCACTAACGTTGATAGTATCTTTTTCGTTTCAGAGTCAAGCCATGCGAGTAGTGAGGACCGTAGGACAAGCATTTGAAGTGTGCCATAAACTATCAATTCACGCTCCTGAAAATGAGAATTTGGACCAGGATGAACAAGATACGCTTACGCAAGACTTACTTAGCGACCGATTAAGTGATATAACTAGTGATAAGCTTAAAAGAGGTGAGTGAGCCATATATAAATGATGTTGAAGATTCAACTCGCCCAGTTAATCATAATATTGAAAGGTTAAACCTAGGGTTGATAACATTCGACTTTTAGATATCTAATGAAGTTTCCGCAAACGCTTCGTTACCGATCTACAGATCGTTAAAGTTTAAGGATATTTTCCTTATCAAATCGATACACTTTTACATTTCCTTTCAACTTTGCTAGCTGGCTATTCAACTACTAGATCCAATTTGAAACAGTAAAAGTCACTTCAAACTTGAATCATTACTTAGATTTGATATCTCATCAATGAAATAATAAATAATGTAAAAATAGGATTTTATATTCGATTTTAATGTGAAATTAGCTCTTTCTGCAACATCATAAGAAAACAAATACTATTTAACGGATATAGCAAGACATAAAATGTGGTGAAATCCTTGTTTTTACGAACGAACAAATAAATAATACTACTTCTTCCGAGGATCTCTTGAGACGTTTGAATGAATGATTGCATTTTCACTTACTCCGTTGATTTATAGCTAGCGAAATTATTTTCACCAACTTTCAATGATGATTTATCAACGTGCCAAACATTCGTATAATAGATTGTTTATGTTGAAGCCACCTCAATATAAAATGTCAAAATACTACAGAGTTTATAGCACAAGATTTGTTATTGTATAGGTCTTGTTTTGAATGCAAGTCTCCGATAGTGCTTTAAGTTACATTGTCCATCCTAACAGTATGAAATTTTCATTGTTGGTCTATGTAGCTGTCAGAATTTATGACGTCAAAGATGTACTTGGAATAAAGCACATGTTTCATGTTGAATAACAAATCATGTTGCGATGATTTTGTTGAAAGATGCGATTATTTTATTGGGCATAGTGATAATATAAAAGAATTTTATTATTTATTGTTTTTCGATGATTCGGTTTTTAGATACAATGTCGGAGCAAGCAAGTGATCGGATGTCTCTTCCTCCAGACATGAATAGTCTGAAAGACTTTGAACCAATTAGGAATGGAAAACCCAACTTACCCCAATTGGAAATACTGCCGCCACCGCCTAATAACAATACAAAGAAAACCTCACTGGTAAGTGCGAATACGACAAAGAAGATGAATTTTCATATTTCATACTACTACAAGGCTAGTGAGAAAAAAGTACCTATGTTTCAAAGTTTCATAACTAGGTTAACTCAGGCTGGTAGAGAATTTTTTTTAATATAATGTCCTATTCAGAAGCAAAAAGCATTCAAGCAGGAACTCACCAACAGTTGCAGTTCCCCTTTATTCTCATTCTATTTTTGTCAATTTTTGGTTATTATAATTATTGGCACTTTTCCTAATTGGCCAAGCTTCTATAGCTTGATATCTCTTATGAATTCTTACTTCGAACACTTCTGAAGATGTCTTTTCGTTTATGAAGAGTTCTTTTTCGTTTTACACAATGTTCTCTATTTTCACTCATAATACCACTACTAGAGCTTCAATTATTACTGGAAATTTTTTCGACAATACGAATATTTCGAAAATTCGAGTCGAATTCCGAGTCGAAGACTACGTAGAATTTATTATTCATAATAAATACCTACTTATTTTGTCTCTCTAGCTCATTCGAATAAATTCAAATAAATTAATAATATGGTTTATTTGATGTTGTTCATCTTGTCCATTTCACATCAATTTTTATTGATTTTTTGCGAACATTCCAAAAGTAATTGTCTGCAATTATGTTTTACTAAAGTCGAAGAAGTTTAATAGAACGTGAGTGCTTTTGTTTAGAGAATCAATGAGTTTCCTGTTTCTTTCTTTCGATCAAGATATTTGCATTGTCGATCCATCAAAAAGCAAACTGATCATAATGTGATGGAGTTGAAAATCAAATATTCGTTATATACGATATAAATCACTGAGTTCAAACCATCTGTCCCCATTTTCCCGTGAGTACTATTAATAAAATCGACGGAGCTGTAAATTGGAAGCATGACCGATAATTGACTATTAATCCAGAATAGAAAATCTACGGTAGGTACAGGAGAAATTTCATAACATTTAAGGTAGTATGTACAAACATTACACATAATATGAAAATACGATGATTGCGATCTTTTTTGAGTCTATCCTGACATTTACTTTCTGCTCGCAAGCCCAATTCCATCGAATTTCTACACTCGAACCTACATGACATCAAGATATTGTTACGATATATCTACTTGGGTTCGTGAATTTAAAAAACTCAGTACAAGACTGAACAATTTATTTCACTAAACACTCGAATTACAACTCAATAAAAACTTTGTTGAATCACAACGATATTCGCTTTACAAATCTCAATGTTCACAATACTAGCTTTCTTTCTAAACTGACTGTCCGTGCCGATCCGTTCCTTTTATATAGGCACAAGTTATTCATTCTCGTAAAATCACCCAATCTTCAGAAATAACAGGAAATACCTAGAACTACAGCGATGAATCATCCGCTCTAATTGATACGTCGGTGACCGATGTTATCGCGAGGCCATAAATCACGGCCTAGACGCGAGCTGCCGAGATAATGACTTCCGGTCTTTTTGGAAGCACAGCTGGTAACAATATATATGTCGGACAAAATCTAGGCATAGCAGAGTTCTGTTCAAATTTGTAATATTCAAACTGTGGTTTGCTTATGGTACATTTTAGAAACAGCTTCTCTAATTAAAAAAAAAACAAATCTGTGTTACAACTAGTCTCATCACGAAAAAATTGATTAGCCATAAATTGGAAAAAATTTCAAACTATGTTTGATATTTTTAATTGGTTAGACTATTTTTCTCTTAGTCTCATCACGATACAGCAATAGTCAAGTTAAATTAATAAGACCCCGTTCCTCTATGATCAAGAACTCGGTCATTTATAATGAAATAAAAGTATTCAACCAGGTGCCAAATTACATCAAGGAAATTACATGTGGAAAAAGGTTCCGCAGTAATGTGAACTCATCCAATTTCCACTTTATATATATAGTCTAGAGTCGCCCTAGTCGAATATTGTTCGAAAATAATAGTGACATTTTCGAATAGATATTTAGGAAAAGAAAAACTTAACTGTTTTATTCTTGTGTTATTTTGAGTAGGTACCTACTAGCTTCATGCAAACTTTAGAATATTTTTTATACCTATTTTATTATCGTCCTAGTTTGTGTTATTAATTTTTATGTAACTCATTGAGCTTTATGTTTGTACTTGAGATAATGAAGCAAAGTTTGAATTGAACCACCTAAGGCAACCCTGAATGAAAATTCATCTGAAATAATCCCTTGAATATTTTCATTTTTTTTCAGTCAAATGCGGAAACCTACGCATCCCCCCTCATTGACGCCTTAGCAAATGTCAGCACCGTCAGCGGTACCAACTGTCTCCCCCCTCCGGGTGGTACCCTTTCAGCCCACCATGAGCTGCAGCTGATGAGGGAGCAGCTCGATCAGCAGAGCCAACAAACGCAGGCGGCGTTGGCTCAGCTGCAGCTGGCTAGAGAGCAATTAGCTGCCGAACAGGTAATCATGACGAGATGATTCGTTTGTTTTTCTCAATAAAATAAAACTTCGTCCAGTCTTGAAACGAAGCATGGGGAATTTATGACCTTCATAAAGATGGAGAATTATAAATACGGCTTTGAAATGATCGATAATTACTTAGATCATGGGTGGACGCAATTTGATCGAAAGAAAAATGATGGAATCACATTTGATAGAACTTTTTTTATCGAAACACAATAAGAGCTAGAATTAACTTTTTACAGAAAATACATGTGATCGAATTTCTTATGACAGAATGATAATTTGATCGAAACACAAATATAAAAAATAAATAAGATAGAAAACACATCTGAATATATTTTATAGAATATTTGAATATTTTGAAGTGATTTCCAAAGATAACGTCATTCGCGAAGACCCTGAGGATTTTGTTGACTAGGTACTTCGAGGATACCTGGATAGGAAATTTTGAAAGAAGTGAGAGAAGGCGGCCTTTTTTGGTCATAAACTTTGGAATTTTCACCAATAAACCCTCGAAAACCGTTACAAAACCTACAACATCAGTAAAGGGATGGCATCGGAGTTTATATGATATGTATGTATATGAAAATTTATAGGGAATACTTCGGAAACAGAGCATGGGTGCTGAAGTACGAAAAATGGAAAAATTAATATAAGGATAAAAAAGACTTGCTGTAGTTGTCAGAAGTTTCCTAGAAGAATTCGAAGACAACGATGTTTATTTTTCACAATATTCGAAAGCTGTTGCATCGAACATTTAATTTCTAATAACTATTTTGTCGTTTTGTTGGTTCATTAAAGATATATTGTAATTTAGATATATTGACGTATCCGGAAGTGTATCTGTCAAACCTATTTTCTATCTATTACTGCTTCTGTCAATTTTATTCATCATTTTTCTACCATAAAATATTCGATCATATGTATTTCTATTAAAAATTATTTCGGTCAAAAGAGTTCTATCAAATGTGATTCTATCATTTTTATTTCGATCAAATTTCCGTCACCCTTTTAGATCATGTATGCTTACGCTAGATACGGTATCTAGGTTATTTGTTTGGTAGGTCCGGGAGGGGGGCGTTTAAAATTTAAAGTATTAGGCCATTGAAAGGTCGTTTAGAAATTTTGACAATACATATGTATTGTACCACGTGATATCATAGTGCTTTCTTGCTGACTCCTATTATACCAAACGTTAGGTTAATAACATCGTCTAGTGGTATTTTTTTATTTGTTGCTTCTCCCTCTTCACTAATGGTCACCCTTCAGAGACCAATAAAATACATAGACTGGCCCTTCCTATCTCTAATGCATTACATTGTTTGAACGCAAGATCTAACTATCTCTCTTGGTATCAACTTGTTTGTCAACTAATGAGTCTCATTGAAATGGTACTATTATGTCATTACCACCCTTATTCTCAATCGGGTATATAAGGCGTTCAAAATCTTGATATCGTCCCGATGAGACGAAATCCTCAGCTTCTCCTCTTCTAATCAATGTTTTTTTTGAAGAGTGCAAGACTGGAGGCGCAAGCCAGAACTCACCAACTCCTCGTCCATAACCGGGAGCTGCTGGACCATATAGCAGCATTGGTGGCGCATCTGCAAGGAGACAAACCTGGACAACAGCAAACTCCGCCACACATGACGCTGCCTCAGGTCAGTCGAAGGAGAGAGTTGTTTCGATGTCAGCCTGCGAAAAGGGCGCCTGATCTATGTGAAATTACTGAAATTCATCAGGCTCCTGTTTTTCCGAAATTGCTGCGCTAAATATCCACTGCTTTTTGACAACAGAGATGCCTTATTCGAATAACAATAGCTAATAGAACCAAATTCACTGTTTATATTCAGTGATCAAACAACACAATACCAATGTTGTGAAAAACCACGAAAATAAGATATTGATTCATTTATGGGTTACACCACCACAATCAAAATTGATATACTATCCACTCTACTTCAACCTACTATCTACAGGTCGTGTATTTAGTATTTCAACATGTTCAGACCAGACTCCAGGTACAATGGGGAAGTTTCCGACATTCAGATTCATATTTCACGTTATAATTCGTAAAAATTATCCACCATTCTGATGACGTACTATCTAGAAAAGCCTGAAAATGCTAGCACTTTTTCGCCACAGTTGCCGGAAGTATCGATATGTCTTAATGGTCAGTTATTCTACATTAACAACTTGCTATTGCTATGACATTCAATGTATTATTCGTTCAATAGTTTGCATAGGAACTGAAGTATATTTCCCAAATTTATCCCGGTGCCCAAAGGAATGTTGATTATAGGCGATATATTTAATATTGAAATTGAGTTATTTTTGAATATTGAATTATGGCCAGGTACAAAATAATTATGTGAATTGAAGTTGATTATTATGCTACTCAAAAATCCCATGTTTTGATGAACATTCAAATTAATTCAAGAAATTAGTGACTTCAATCTGACTTTCTACTTATCCTCTTTTCGGTCCGTAGGCTTAACCGAATTGACTTCATAAACTTATAAACAACAATTATCCCCAAATGTCACCAAATTTAGGTAGTACGTCATACGTTTTCCGCCATAAAAATTGAAATTAGTTTGATGATTTCAGTAGTCATTCTAAACAGCATAAATTTAATACTAGTTGTTTAAACTATAATTCCCCATGAGGATCTGTTCGAAGAAAACTTCATCATTCATTATATTGGTCTACTTATCGGTTGAACGTAATAATATGGCAGATTTTGACATATGCATCCTTGATTTGATCCGGATTAGGTAAACTTATGATCTGTTCAAATGTTGGTAAATGTATACAAGGTTGATGAGATTGGGACATTTCATTCGCATGAGTACACCTCAGCATAGCAAACCCATTATTTTAGTTTTTTTAAGTTCCTCTCGCATGTTCAGTGTTGTTTCCAGTGTAGTGAAGTGTGTGTCTGCTTTATTTTGCCGCAGCTGAATCACGTCATGCTTTTAATACGGAGATGTTTCGTATATTGTGTGCAGGTCTTTACGAGATCTTTGGATAATAATAACCATCTGCTTCTGGACCTGCTCTCCAGCTCACATTGCTAGGTAAATATAATAGATTGCATGGACCCACATGAATTGTCAAGCATTGAACTCAGCCCTGTATTTGTCTAAATACTACGAACTGACAGAAATCAGAATCGAAGAATGTTCGAATTCTTCTTGACAATTCATAGAGCTGAGGGTCAGCAATGGAACTCCTCAAAATCAACCGATTACCAATCGATATATTTCCCTCAGCACTCCTCCGAGTTGACCGAGAACTATCATCAAGAAATCTCCGATTCCCCAACATCAAGCAACAGCCCCCTACACCCGGCTTTCGGCGTGCCCCACCAAGGCCTGATGGAGCACAGAACCCTCCCGGGACTTTCACCGAGCTCGCCCCTGAGGTCCACCTTCAACCCCAACGGAACGGTCTTCAACTTTGCCTACCCCCAGCAGATCCCGGAGACCGACCCGCACCTGCTCCAGAAGCTGCAAGCTTTCGGGAGCTACTCCTTCCCCACGCCCCACTATCTCTATCCCCAGGCGCTGCCTTACCTTCCGGCGAACCTCTACAGCCAGCCGCTGCTAAACAGCTACACGCTGCAGCCGCCCCCGCAGAAGAAACTG